>JAQPPZ010016945.1:11200000-11800000 GCA_028583015.1 Wollemia nobilis
CAAAGAAGGTATGGTCATTGATTCGTATAGGATCAAATTCATTCATGCTCTTCCACTTCCTATGAAAAAAAGGCCTTGCAGACCTTATTTGGTCAAATAAAATTTATCAAGAAATTCATCTCTGACTTTGCTCAGAAGGTGAGGCCTATATTTGAACTACTGAAGAAAGATGTAGAGTTCAAATGGATTGAAGTAAGAAAGCAAGCCTTTTAAATTATCAAGCAGTCCATTGCTACAACTACAATACTAGTAAATCTAGATTTCAGCAAAGACTTCATTCTTTATGCTTATGGAGCTGAGGAAAGCTATGCATTAGTGATCACCCAGAAGAATGATCAAGGAGAGGAGCACCCCATATTATTTTAGAGCTAGAATCTCCATGATTACTAGGAATATGATGTAGAAATCCATCCTAAAAATTTGGTGAGAGGCAGGGCCCTATGCCAAGGTCTAACAGAAGTAGTAGTATCAGCTGAAATGATAGCTTTTCAGGCAACAAAAGATGATCAAAATAAAGAATTATAGTCACGTGAATCTGATTAGGTAGATCAGATGATTAAGTACTTTCAAATTGGGGTATGCCCTCCTGATATTAATGCATCATAGAGAAGAAGATATATACTTCAGAATTTGAAGTATGTCTTATTTCTAGAAGGTATGTACAAAAGGAACCTTGATGGAGTCCTCCTTAGGTGCTTAAAATATGGTCAACAAAAAAAGGCCATAGAGGAGTTCCATGGAGGATTCTCTAGAGGACATTTCTCAAGTAGAGTTACAACTTTGAAAATTATTAGAGCAGGCTATTACTGGCCTACCATATTTGTTGATACCTTCAAAGTCACTAGAGCCTATGACAAATACCAACGACATGTAGGGAGAGCAAAAAATGATTCATTCCCCTTAAGCCAATATAAGTGGAAGAGCATTTTCAGCAATGGGGGCTAGAATTTATAGGGGTTATCAACCCCCATTCTTTATCTGAGAATAAGTACATTTTAATTGCTACATACTACCTCACCAGATGGGTAGAATCTATTCCTACAAAGAAATTAGACTAGGAAGTGATAAATTTTATGGAAATATTGATCTCAAGGTTTGGTGTTCCAAAGGCCTTGGTGAGTGATAATGGACCAATATTCGTAGGAGCCAAGTATATTGAGTTTTCCAGCAAGTATGGCATCACCATTAAGAATACTTCAAATTACTACCCCCAAGAAAATGGACTTGTAGAGTCTACCAACAAAAACCTGTTAAGGATTTTGAGGAGATCACTAGAGGGTAATAAGAGAAGTTGACACCTTTTACTGCAGCAAGCTTTATGAGCAGATATAATTACTATTAAGAAGTCCATCAAGACTTCTCCTTATGCCTTAGTTTATGGAAAGGAAGCAGTGTTACCTATCCATTTGGAAATTCCATCACTCAAGCTAATAAACACAAAAGAGGAATCTGAGGAAAATCTAGTGGAAACAAGGTTGACACACCTGCTATAGTTAGAAGAGAAGAGAACTCAGGCATATGAGGATTTACAAAAGCATTTAGTGGAAATCAAGCCATGGTTTAACAAAAAGGTAAGGTTTAGAAAATTCCAGGTTGGAGACTCTGTAATCAGGTGGAATTTTGAAAGAGCTAAACCAGGATATCATTAGAATTTTGACTCCTTTTGGGATGGCCCTTTCAAGATAGTAGAGGTTAAATAGACCAATGTTTTCCAGCTTGAAGATCTAGAGGGAAACATACAATCAATTTTGATTAATGGTTTTCATATTAAACTCTATTTTTATTGAAAATATAAGCTCATTGTAATATATGTACATACTTTGTATCATATTCTTTTTTGCATTTTATATCAAGTTTTGTTTTGGTAACATGTTGTATAAAAAAATAGATAAATAAAAGAAAATAAAAGTTGCAAAATAAGCTAAGTGTTCCCAAGGGTGCAAAAAACTTCCATTCCACACTCAAATGTACTAAGGAAACAACAAAATGATGGATGAGCTCCAATACACACTCAGATGAACTACAACGCCAACGAAATTCTGCATGCATTATATTCCATGCTTAAAATGTCTAAGGTGGCAGTAGAATAACGAAGGTTTCAAATCTTTTGAATGTTAAGTTTAATTTTGAGAGGAAAATGGATTTTGCATCATGCCACTTAATAAAATGGAAAATATTTGTAAATTAATGTTCAAAGTTTCCCATGTCGCTCCAACAACAAAAAAGAGAAAATGACAAAGCAACACCATGAGGGTATGGAAGATGTTTGAATTTTGGCCAATTAGAAATTAGAATGGTACCTCCAAGACACTGAAAGGAATGAATTTATTTTGAAAATCATGCCAACAGGTAGTTCGCGTAGTGGCCACATTAATGATAGAGGATGTGTATGCATGGGAAATTAAAAGTGCTAAAAATGCAAAATCTGCTCATTCAACAAAGAGCAGTGAGGAGTAGAACGTTTTTTTTTTTTACATGGTGTAATCGATAGCCGTAACGAATCTAGGCAGGTTGTCTAGCTTTTAAGGCCGCCACAGTATTCTACACTGTCTGCCCTAGAAGCTACCACATAGATCTTCATGCAGTCTGCCCCTATAATTGCCATGCCACAATCATTTTAAACCTTTTACGCCGCTGAAAGCACCAGGAAAGGGACAAGCGTTCAGTTCGATGAGACCCGAGATTTGAACCTTGGACCTCTACCCACCTTATGGGGTTTTGATGAACCAATTGGTCTACACCTTGGACCTGAGGAGTAGAATGTTAGTTGAGCATCGTCTATGAATTCCAAAGAAAACACTTCAAAAAATTGCTTATGAAAATGACTCCAAAAAAGTGCTAATAGAAGTACAAAAAAGGGGAGCCGAGTTGGACGACCATGTGGAACAGACTAGGCGGTTGGAAGACATAGTAATGACCCAAGTAAGGAGGACCTTCTTCAGAAGGAATTTTGAATTTAGATATTTCTAAGGGAGACCGATTCGACCACAAGGTATCGTAGCTATAAAATCCTTCTTATTTTCTTACATCTATGATTTTATTCACCATTGCCTTGAGTTGGTTTCTATGATGATTAAACTTTATGACACTAAGAGAAGGACAGTGAAAACTCTTTATGGCATACAATTATTCACTTTTACCAAAGAGCTTTGTCGTGGTTTTTTTATCGTAGGGGTGAGTCCACCCTTAGAGCCTAAACAATTTGATATATTGTAACAAGCTAGGTTTTATACTTTATTTATGACTTTAGAAGAGAAGAAAGTTGTAGAAAGGTGGCTTCGATTCCAATTTAGAAAGATAATAGAGCGGGATGAAATGCCTAAACTTCTAATACCTATTGAGCGGTTTGTCCACCTGAAGCTATATTCTATGTTAGCTTGTATGGAGGGTTTGGATTTGGACCAAATGGTGAATGATTGGCAAATAGCTACTGCATACTGCATTTTCAATGAAAGGATGTATGATGAGGATGCAAAAAATAAGGGTGTTAGGATTATTTTCTTTGACTAGTCAACTTTCCTTGCTCAAAGAATAGATGAGCAATTAGTGAGAATGAAAAAGGGTTATGATACACCTTACTTTCGACATTGCTCAAGCCTGGTCTGGATGTTTTTTTCTATTGTAAGGGACATGATGCCTTGGATTTTAGTCAAGGAAAAGAATGACCAGGGAGACCCTATTCCTATTTACTATTGGACTTCTCATCTGAGAAGCACCGAGTTTGTTTATAAATTTAAATTGGAATTTTTAGGGCCAACATTGAAAATAATGTACGGTGAATGCCCTAGGTTACCTCCTCTGGCCAAGAAATTGTTAAGAATAGAAGGTACCAAGGAAGGATATTGGTACCTCCTAATAAAGGGCATAATAATTAGACTGTATAGCTTCACTGGTAAGCCTTTTTTGTTGTCCCTTTTGTTACAGATAAACTATTCACCTTAGAATACTTGAGGTAAGTAGATTTTATAAATTGGAACTATGGTTCTGGGAGGAAAAGGAGGTGTTTGTTGACCTACCATATTATTGATGATATAACCATTGCCAAGAAGTGGCAAGAAGTGAAAATCAACCAATATCTTGATAGGTTGGGCCTATTTTACATTCCCTCGAGATGGAGTTATAACCCAGATGATGTATTACACAAGAGGAACATAGCCCTGAATGGAGAAAAGGCCTACAAATTTGAGAAAAAACCCATGCATCATATTGAACAGGGTAGAAATAATAAGGAAAATACTCTTGTGGAGTGGATTTTTTCCAAGATGGAACAACTTACTCCATGGTTATATTTCTATGAACAAATTGTTGATTTTGATCTAGACAATAATGCAAAACATTGGTTGAAGGAGTCTATCACCAAATAAGTTAAGGATAAAATAGATAAGAAAAAGGAAAATCAGTCACAAGAGTCTGCCATCATAGGTGGTGAAAGTAAAAAATGGAATGAAGCCAAGATATCAGACTGGTGGAGGATGAGAGTCAAAATTGGTAAAGAGAAATCCAATTTTGGATTGAAAATTGATGATGAATTTTTTGATAAATATGACAATAATGTTACAACTTGGAAAGAAAATGGCTCGAGGAATATACTGCTAATCTATAAGAAGTCACAAATAGGGTCATATTACCCATCCTCACCTTCACAAGAAGAAGCTTAAGAAGATGAACCTGATACTCCATTGAATGCTGCTAAAGTTTTGAAGACTTTTCAGCCTTCAACTAAGAAAATAGAGAAATTTCCAAAAGGGGCATAGTTAATGAGCAAGATGCATTATTCTAATGATAGGGCTATTAGTACACCAGTAATTCAGATAGTAACTAGGCCCAAAAACCTAGCCCTAGGTGGACATCCCCTAGATACACAGGTAGACTAGAATTAGAAGGATAAGGACTTTGTGTTCACACCTATGAGTTTCACCACTACAACAACAGTGGAATTAAATCCTATTTCTGAACAGAAATTATAGGAGGAACCAATATAGGAAGGATTTTCTAAAGAAGACAATAAAAAAGTGAAATTAGCCTTGCAAGTCTTCCAAAGATAGGTTAAAAGGGCACCCAAAAGAGCTGAGAAGGATATTTCTAAGAAACAAAAGTTAGATAATGAGGATATTGTTCAAGAAACCCCTGTTTTAGCTACAAAATAATTGATACAAAAGTTCAATAACAAAACACAAAGATAACTCCAGAACACCCTACATCAGTAGGTGAAGGTATAAAATATATCTCTTCTTCTCCTCCTCCTCCTTCGTATTCCCCAAATAAATATCCCTCTCTTTCTGAGAAAGAGATTGAAACAAGGGTGCCTTATCCCCCTCATAGTTCACCCCCTGTTTCATCAGTCAGTACTGAGGGTCAAACCAACCCATCTCCTCCAAGGTCACCTCAAATTCCTTCTTCATCATCTAAAATTCCCCCTTCATCATCTCCTATAGTTCCATCATTGCCATTGCAATTACCTCCATCATCTAAGAAGCAAATTGTTTTAAGTACACCCACTCACCCATTTGTGAGTTTTGCTTTAGTTTCCATGAGTTTTCCAATTGAAACAGTAGCAGTGGTCACAAATTCCATTGTGGTCACAGATTACGCTATAGTTACTTCTTCCCAATCATTATCAACTATTGATACCTTGCTTTCATACCTTGTAGCCTCTTCTCCTCTCCTAGTGAGTTACCCTACCCAAGCAATTTTGCAGAAGGAGCAAAAAGCTACACATAAAATTCAATATTTATGGGTAGATAAGTTATCCAAGCCTTCCAAAAGGATGGCCACAAAGAGGAGAAGTATATTTTTGACCTAGCTTCAAGGTAAATAACATCCATATCCATGATTTCTCTCATTAGTAAGCATGTAATTGAGATGACTGCTCAGGACTATCGTCTAAAGGAAGATACATAAGATATTGAGCAGCTACCTGCAGAATATGAATTGGTCTTGGAAAAAGCTCACTTGTACACTTTTTAATGTCAAAACTGTTATAGACAAAGAAAAGATGGACAAGTTGGAAAAAAAATAGAAAATATTCAAAAGACCATTTACAATAAAAAAAACAAGTGGAGAAGGCTCTTAAGAAGGAAGAAAAGAACTGGAAAGATAAATTTCAAGAGGCTAATAAGCTCAAGAAGAAAATAGGGGAGTAGAAGAAGAAAAATGAAGAACAAGCTAAGGAAATACAGAGTTTGAAGCATTAGCTTCAAATCAAAAGGGGTAAATATTCAGGTTTCTCCAAGGTTGAGCTAAAGAAAGTGAGAAATGAATTGCTCTCTGAAGTTCTAGAAAAATGCTCAGAGCTGCAACCTATTATTGATTATATGGATGATGCTATTCGCATGCTCCAAAATGTTCAGAAATATCTGGATAGTTTTATAGGAGAGTTGCAACCTATAGTAATTTTGACTGAACAAATTTACAAACTGGTAGATAGTAGGCTCAGTAACTTGGCTAAGCCAATTACTAACAAGGAGTGGAATATTGCTAGAATTGTTGTCAGAGTTGTGGTGAATAATCAAAGATCCCTCCAAAAGGCTTGGCTATTATTTGAAAAAGTAGAAAATATGATCAGGGATGTAGTGGATATAAATAAGAAAATGATTCAAAATGGTTTCAGAGTTCTATGGATGGAAGATAACTCTCTGTTATTAGTAGAAGAAATTAAGAAGAGTACTTAAGAGAGCTTACAAGATGAGTTTGAGATTGATGCTCTAGAAGAGCCAATTAACTAGGAGCAGGCTTCATAGATGATTATTGATTTTACCAGGCTAAGAGATCTAATGGAAGACTATAAACAAAGGAAATGTTGCAAATTATGAGGACATTTGTGAACTAGAGTACATTCATAAGCAGCTAAAGGAAACCTCCAATCCCTTTGAAGTAGTTTGGAAACAATCCCTACAAACATTGAATCTAATGGTGTAGTTGTTTGGTATAATACATAAGAAAACCCAAGGAAGAAGTTGAGCAAGAGCAAGAAGATAATGCTGAAGAAGAGGCTCAGTAATAAGAGGAATGACCGGATAGAGCTACTGTGGCCCTAGAAGAGGCACAAGCTTAGCATTCTTGTTTTGTACATTTTGTAGTCATGTAGAATTTTTGTATTTTGTTGATTCATTTTTACTCTGACATTGTCAGAAGGTAATAATAAAAGCATGAGGTCAGAGAGATGCAGAGAAAAATAATTTTGTGTGAAGGCATACTTATCATTTGTTATAAGAAGGTTTTATAAGGAGAACATAGTTGTGTTTTTGCTTAATCTTGGAGCGGTTTTTAAGGAGTATCAGAGATATTTATGTTTTTGATATAGTCTCCATGTGAACAGTTATCCTCTAAGATGTTCATAGAGTTTTCAAAGGATAGTATTCTTATGGAAATTATTCTTTGAATTTTTTTTGAATATAAGAATTTTTTGACTCTTGATACCCAATGGATAAGACTCTGAGTTCAATGGCTTTGCAACTAAATCCCCTTGGGAGGCACCAGAATGTAGGCCCAAAATGGCCACATCCTTAGAAAATTTTGAAAATTATTCTAAGGCATGAAAATCTCTATTCCATTAAGGACATAGAGTATTTTGGAGTGGATCCATGCAAGATACTTGATTTCTTTCAACGCTTCAGCTATTTTGAGCAAAGTTTTATTCTGCTTAAGACATGGTGTATTTGGCAATGAATTTTTGATGAGTTCTGATTCCACAAATTTTTTAAGTAAAGCTAACATCAACACAATAAAAAGTATGAAATGGTGATCGTTGTTGGTTTTTGCATGCTCTAGCGACTAAGTGTCGAAAAGTTTGATTTCATTGAGTTCCAAGAGTATTCTGGCATAGAATGGCGATACGAAGGCCAAAAATAATACAAAGAGTGTGAAATGGTGACATGAAGGCAAAAAACACTACAAAGAGTGCGAAATGGTGACATGAAAGACAAAATCATTGTAAAATGTGTGGAATGGCGACAAAATTTATTTACACTACTTCCAATGCAAATTGGTGATTTCGCATACCAACTAAGATAAAGATGACATCAACATACTTTTTGTGTGGATTACGATTTGTTTTATGACTTAAAAGGGAAGAGAAGACTAAGTAGCGGATTGATAGTGGACTTCATTCTGCTAACTCCTTAGTACATTTCACATCAAAATATAATTTTGCAAAACAAAAGCTACTAAAGATGACATCAATGATTAAATAGTGCGAAATGACATCTTATTCTTTCCCTACCAATTTGCAAAGCATTTTCAAAGTTTTAATCACCATCGTTCATCGAAAAGCATCAACGGATGAGATGCTACTTACACTGTCGAAGTATTTAAAGGTATATTCTCATTGGATCAGAGAGCAGTTAGTTGGAAGGTAGGAAGATGAAGCGTCAAAGGTTTTTCAAGATCAAGAACCAAAGTAGTTATAGATCTACAGTGGAATGAAGTTTCCAAGAATGATGAATGAATCAAATGCAATTTCTAATCGACTGAACTCCAACTACAATCAACAAACTAGCAAGTTGTAGAGCTAGGTTGCAATGGTGAAGTACTCACAATGATTTTCTTGAACTTCACTAGCCAATCAGATAATGCCAACGAAGCTCTCTACTGAGTTGTAAAATTGTAATCTTTGTAATGTCTCCTCAATATTTTTCATTTTACAAACTATAAATAGAGGTTGAACCCTCATTTTTAAGGGTCGACTCTAGTGTGTTTTCTTGCCCTACTGTAAATATTCTTGTAAACTAATAGAAGGATCATTACTCTAATTTTTTACTCAAAATTTGTCATCTTCGCTATCTTTTGTGTAAGAGGTTCAAAGCTGTGAGTTGCATTTCTGTCAATACTTTAGTGGTTATTTCATTCCAGCTTATTGGATTACTAGTTGTGAGAGTAATTGAAAATTGTTCATAGTTAGATTTGTGTTTTTAGGAATTTTATTTCTGTTAAATATGACTATTTGTCTATTTTGCTAATTTGGATTATCATTATCAGATGTTGGAATTGCTTTCTGCAACATATCTCTATTTGTGCTTTAATGTATGAAGATTTCATGGGTTTGGGTGTTGTTAATATTGAGTGATGGGACACTGGAAATAGTTTGTGGGAGATTTTTTTTGTAGTTGCCTATGTTGTTAGCCTATCCGACCACTATTTTGCATAATATCTCTAACCCTAAATCTTTTCTAACCCTTTTCTCAAAACCCTAATTGAGATTTAATTGTGTTAACACCATTTTAAGTTGACAAGGAACCAGTCTAATCTAGATGTTGGATTGAAGTTGCCTTTGGTCCATCCAATGTTGAGTGTCGAGTTATGACTATCGAGTGCATGCCTGGACAAAAAATTGGAAGATAGACAGTCATAGTGTCAAGTAAAACTTGATGTCAATTCGGTGCCCAACAACTACCTTCCAAGCGATATTATGACCATGCCATACATCTTGTCCCTAGAAGCCTCCCTCCTAATGTACATCCTTATCGATACCCTCAAACTCAAAAAATAAAAATTGAAAATATTATCCAAGAACTATTCGAACATGGAGTCATTCGTCATAGCACTAGTCCTTATTCATCACCAATAGTTTTGGCCCATCGGATAGATAATTATTGGTGTATGTGTCCTGATTTTCACCCCCTCAAAAAAATCATAATCAAGGAAAATTTCCCTATCCCTATCATAGATGATTTATTAGATGAATTACATGGTGCTAAATTCTTTACAAAATTGGATCTACATTCAGTTTTTCATCAAATCAAAGTAAGATATGAGGACATTCCCAAAACTGCCTTTCATACTCATGAAGGTCATGAGTTCTTAGTCATACATTTTGGTCTCACCAATACTCCTTCCATCTTGCAAAGTCTCATGAACCATGTTTTTCGTCCATTTATTCACAAATTTGTCTTAGTCTTCTTTGATGATATTTTAATATATAGTAAATCATGGAAGGATCATTTGATGCATGTGGGGAAAGTTCTTCATGTTTTACATAAGGAGAAACTTTTTGTCAAACGCTCCAAGTGTTCTTTTGGGGTTCAAGAAGTTGAATATTTGGCTCATATAATTTCTCATGAAGGTGTTAAAGTGGATCCTAATAAAATTAAAGCCATTTAATATTGGCCTTTACCCAAAACCATAAAGAAACTTCATGGTTTTTTGGGCCTTACAGGTTACTATCGTAAGTTTTTTTGCAATTATGGTAAAATTGCAACTCCTCTCACCGCCCTCACAAAAAAGGATGTCTTTCAATGGTTTGAGGCTACCACTCAAGCTTTCATGGCACTCAAGGAATCTATGTATGCTACTCTGGTTTTGACAACTCTAGATTTTCACAAACCATTCGTTATTGAATGTGATGCTTTGGGTATAGGTATTGGGGCAGTATTAGTGCAAGATGGTCACCCCTTGGCATTCGAAAGCAAGCAAATTTCAGGTAAAAATTTGGGAATGTCCACATATGAGAAATAAATTTTGGCTATTCTACATGCAATTGAGAAATGAAGACATTACTTACTCAACAATCGCTTCATCATAAAAATAGATCATGGTCGTCTTAAGCACTTTCTCGAACAATGTTTCTTCTATCTAGAATAGAACAAGTGGATGACAAAGTTATTGGGATATGATTTCGTCATTGTGTATAAGAAGGGAAAAGAGAATATAGTAGCAGATACTTTATCCCATAAATATGAAGATGAAGTTTCCATCAATTTCATTTCGGGTCCTTGTTCTCAATGGGTTGCTCAACTCCAAGAAGAATAGTTGGTGAACACTGAAACTGCTCAAATTATTCAAGATATGATTCTTGGATCATCAAAGCATTCTTATTTTTCATATATCAACAAGGTTTTAAGAAAGAAAGATCACATTTACATCCCGTAAGGTTCCACTATTAAATCCATGATCCTTGAAGAATCACATGCTTCTCCAATAGAAGGACACTCAAGATTTTTTTAAACATATCAGCAGGTGAAACAATCCTTTTATTGGAAAGGGTTAAAATTTGATGTCAAGACATTTGTGGTTGAATGTGAAGTATGCCAGTGTAATAAAGGTAAAACAAACAAATATATATGACTTATTCAACCATTACCAATTCCTAAATGCTAGTGGGAACACATATTAATGGATTATATTGAAGGTCTTCTTCATTCTGAAGGAAAAACAATGATTTTTGTAGTAGTGGATCATATTTCCAAGTATGCTCACTTCAGTGCTCTACAACATCCATATTCAGCAAGCAAGGTGGCCAAGTTATTCATTGATTCCATTTTTAAGTTACATGGAATGCCCAAAACTATTGTAAGTGATCATGATCCCATATTTACTAGCAATTTTTGGTGAGAGTTATTCCATATCAATGGTACCAAATTAAATGTCGTATGCATACCATCCCAAAACTGATGGTCAAACTAAAATTGTTAACAAATTTTTGGGCACCTATTTGTGTTGCTTTGCTCAAGATGAGTAGTATCAATGGAGTCACTTGCTTTCTCTAGCAGAATGGTGGTATAACACTTATTACCATTATTATCTCAAGATTTCCCCATTTGAAGCATTGTATGGGGTAAAACCACCAACAATAACCAATTATGTTCCAGGATCTTCCAAAGTCACTCAAGTAGATGATTGGTTCCAACATCAACAGACAATGCTCAACATTCTTAAAGACAATTTGCTTTAGGTATACAATTGTATGAAGTAGCAACAAGACTCACATCGCTCAGAGCAAAAATTCAATATTGAAGATATGGTTTTCTTATGACTTCAACCTTACAAACAACTATCATTGAAGATCAAGACTAGTCAAAAGTTGACTCCAAGGTTTTATGGTCCTTACAAGATAATTCATCGCATAGGTGAAGTAGCATATCAATTGGATCTTCCTCTCTCATCCCGTATACATCCAAATTTTTATGTTTCCTATATCAAGAAGGTAATTTCCCAAAGAGTACACTCCCAATCAGATCTTCCAATACTTGATGAAGAAGGATGTATAAATCTTCAACCAGAAGCAATATTACAAAGCAGATCACGTCATCTTTGATCTTGCCACATTAAAGAATTTATGATCAAATGGTAGTACTTACCAGTAGAAGATGCTACATGGAAAATAGAAAGTATTTTTGAATCATTTCCAACTTTAAGGACACATATTTTCGATGAGGGGAGCCATGTTACAACACCAATATATCCAAGTCGGCTATATTTCCAATTATTAATCTATTCATTGATTTAATAATATAAATAGAAGTAGGTTGATTATTATTTGATCATCATTCATATTTATTTCTGATTGCACTTTCGTAAGAGACTTAGCCCTCTCTAAGTGGCGAAGAACTTTGCCCTCCTAAAGTGGCAAAATTAATTTGATTTTCCACTTGTGTTCTTGTTCTTGTTTATTTGTGAAGATTTTTGCTTCAAGATCTCCTTCGAGGATTTCTTGAATCTGCTGCTATTGAAATCAGTAATAGAGCATTTTGTTAGTTCTTCTCAATGCTCAATCTTCCACTATGAAAGTTCTTCAATAGGGCCTTCAATGGACATCTTCTTTAGTAGGGCCTTCAATGGACCTCTTCTTCACTAGGGCCTTCAATGAACCTCTTATTCAATAGGGCATTCAATGAACCTCTTCTTAAATATGGCCTTCAATAGACCTCTTCTTCAATGTGAATTTTTATGTCTTTAATGGAGATCACTAATCTCCAATATTTTGCTAGGACTCTTCTCCTTAAGTCTCTTCTATCTTCAATGGGGTCCTCTTTCTAGGACCTCCTTCCTAGATTTGCAATATTCAATGTGGTTTCCTTGGCCATTAGATCTCTCCTCAATATTTCAACTAGGAGTCTTTAATATGCAAATATCTCAGTGGGACATTTCTCCTTAGGCCTCCAAATATTCAATTCTTATTTTTTGGCAATAAAGAATTAGTCCCTGCACGAGGAAAGTAACTTCAACTTTTAGGTAATGAAGATAAAGTTCTTCTCTATCTATTGTAGGAAGCTTCCCATTTTTTGAGAGTTAATTTTCTGCAATAAGACAAATTTAGATGATAGTAACCCAATGGTTCTCCTGAAAACTTCTTTTTCTCTCTTGCAATGAAATGTTAGAGATAATAAAAATTCTTGTGACTCTATGAAAATAATATTCACTAGTTGGATTTACAATCTAGTGGATACAATACTGAGTTCTAGTCTTCACAAGAGTTACAACTCCCATGGAAAAACTCTAGCCAAATCTATCATGTGGCTTTATCTATTTTCTATTCTTCTATATAGAGCTACTTTTATCAAAAAATCTATTGTGATGGTATTTGCATGCAGTGGTGCACTATGGTTGATCTGGTTTGCAAATACTCAACAATAGTAATGGTGATCATTTATGTCTTTTCTTTCATCCACCATGGCTCTGATACCAATGTTATCTTTTGGGGCCTTAAACATAAAGGAAATGCACTCACAAGTATTGAAATAAGCATGCAATATTATAACTATGATAGAAAATTTGATACAATGCTCAAGAAATACTCATATAATAAAGCTAATGAAAATTACAATGCTCCTCTCATGGAGTTTGCAACTCCTCCATGATAGAAAAATGGAGCTACATTGTCACTACTACTACTCTCACCTTTGCACTACTAAAAAACTCATCCAAATCACTCACAATGAGGCCTTTATATAGAAATATATATTCCTTGTCTCTCACTCAACCCTAAGACCCATGTACATGTGGACTACATGCACATTATAACACTTGTGCATTTATTAAATAAATCTGATAAATTATTTATCTCCTAATATAATCCTAACCTAAATATGTACCCATGAAGGTACATTAGTAAAGAACCAAATGATTTAATATATTCTAACATTGAGCACTAGTGCTTTCCTCCTTGGGATCTCAACTGGTTACCATGTGTCCAATTGTAGGCTTTATAAGAACCTTCTCGTATTTTTTGTGCTCTCCTACTTCTAAAGGACCACGTTGATCTCTAGATTAAAAATTTATTACTTGTGGGCCTTAACACCTGTAGGCAACAAATCCACCTCCCAGAGAAAGAAGAAGTGATTTGCTAAAGTTTTGACTATTTTGGAGATGATTTGCTCCAGTTTTGTGAAACCGTATAGTAGGGAGAAAATCATACATAAGACCATACAACTGAAGTGGCAAACCATACAGAGCAGTGGCAAATCATACAGGGTGCACCGAAATGCAATGAGATGCAAAGGAAATGTAATTTCGGGATGAAATGTCGCATGGATTTGCTAACCTAAGGTGTAAACTTAGGAAAAGGCCAAAATAATGTATTCAGTTGTAATTGGGCAGTTGTGAATAATGGATTGTCTCAGGAACCACTTTGGAACGGCCTGGGCAATGTTATATAAGGCCCCATTTTCGAATTTATGAGTCTGGCTACTAGTTTACTGGTTCATAGTTGCTAGGATAGAGAGTTAGCCATATTTCTGAGTTATTGCTATAGTATGGATAGAGTTTCCACATTGTACTGAGTTGATCACCATTAATAATAAAGAACAGACATTGTGGATGACAGTGTACGATCCTGTGTGTATGGTTGATGCATTGTGGATGATTATTGTGTGATTGAGTTTCTTCCTTATTGTCATATGTTAGTTTTAGGCTTCATTGCAGGTTGTGAGCAGATTGCTACTGGTGGGAATCATGGAGAATGATCTAGGAGCATGAGGACATTTTCAAGGATGTATTGAAGTAGACTGTATGATTTTTGGGCGTAATTGCTTGAACGGAATCACTTATAATCCTGGATTGGATGCTTTGCTTGTGTGTGGAATCATCTTGTTTGGACTGTTAAAACCTTACAAAACCTTCCAGAGAGAGATTGGAGTAGAAGAGCATTGCAAATACTATCTTGTTGTACCTTTGGATCGTACAGATCGTACATCGTACAAATCGTACACAGAATCCTTACCCGATTTGGTAAAACAGGTGATTGATAGAAACTTACCCGATTTGGCAGTTTTGGTAATCGGCTTGAACGATTACAAAACTGTGTATGACAGCCTCCAAAATAGCATCCATCAGTTTTACTGAGTGCAATATCATACCATATTGGCCATTGTATGATCTCAGATCATACAGTGTATGTGTGGAAGGTCGTACAAGAGATTGACAATCCGTACGAGGGTAGTTCGGGTACTTGGAAGATTGTTCGATTTGGTACTTAAGATCAAGCTCATCCTAGGGATTATTATGACCATCGGAAGATACCTCCCCACTAAGAATACTCCACCACTATGTTACATTTGGCATCGTTGCCTTATCAAATTTGGCATTTTTGTTAAAACGGGTCGAATTTGATGAAACAATTGGAGGTGATTTCTTATGACAGACACCAGTACACGAAGTCGTGGGAGAAGAGAACCATGAGAGAACATTCTAGTAAGAAGGAGCATAAGGATTTATCAAAGAGGAAACATGAGTAACTCAGATTAGAGTACGCATGAACCAGAGATAGAGCAAGTTTGGACATCCAAAGAAGGAGACTTTGAGACGTTGTTGATTGAGACAGAAGACGAGGAGGAAAACCCATCGATCATAGAGGAGACGGGTGACAAAGAGAAAGTGCACGATGATGGAGAGTGGATGGTAAGGCCTGAGGAAGTGGAAATGGGGTTGTGAGAGGGTGCAGAGGATGGGAGTCAGTCACCAAGGCAACAGGACATGGGGACTCAGGAAGATAGACCAAGACAATCTCCATCACATCAGCGAAGAAGGTCGTAGAGTGAGGATGCACGAGAATTTGGTCATCGAGTGATGGGATAGAATAAGATACCTCAAATTGATTCTTCTGATGACAATGGAAGTAAGACACCTTCAAGGAGGAATTCGGTCGAGATTCCATGGGAGACCTCGAGTGAGAGTGACGACTCTCCCAAGATGGCTAATAGAGCAACCAAGCAAAGATGTCCACCATTTTTAGGTGAGGGTAAGGAAGACCCCACACGACACGTAGGAACTTGCATAACCATTTGGAGAGAAAATGGTGTAGATAGACCAGAGGATTGGGTAGTCCTCTTTCCTACCACTTTGAGAGGATTGGCAATAGATTGGTACCTAAAAAGAGAAAACAATGTTGATTTTCAGACTTGGAACCAGATAAAGGAGAAATTCATTGAGGAATTTTGACCTTTGAAAGATGATGGAGACATAGTCACTGAGCTTTGCATGAAAAAATAGAAAGTAGATGAGGATATAAAATCCTACAACCATCGACTAAAGTAGTTAGTCGATAAGATGCAGATGCCATTAGCAGACGTGCTGATAAAATGATGGTTTGTAGATGGGTTACTACCAAAATATAAGAAAAATATGAAGGGAGTACCATATGACACATATGAGGAAGCTTTGAAACATGCAAAGACCTTTGAAAGCGAGTCAAAACAGATATACAGGAATCTTATCTCATCCCAAGTCGAAAGATTCGGATAGTGAGGAAGAGGACACTATCCAGAGGACGGTAGCTTCGTTTCGCAAGGAGTTTGATAAAATGGTTAAGGAGCAAAAGATCAAACCAGAGAGGAATGAACTATGGTGCACAGAATGCAAGAGTGAGGGACATACAAATATGAAGTGCCCAAAGAATGATTACTGCCATATTTGTAATGTGATGGGGCACGATGTAGTGCTCTGTCCCTATAACGCAAGAACCCATCCATAGGTACTATCAATTCAGGAGCAGGAACAAAAACCTCAGGCCCAAGGGAGTGGCCAACAGGCAATGAGTGGTGGCTATAGAAATAGCAGAAGGGGTGGTAGACAGAATCAAGGTAATCGACAGGGAGGACAAAGTCATTTACAGTATGATTCGGAAGGAAGACCGATCATACAGTGTCGCAATTGCCAAGAGTGGGGGCATTTTGCGAAGAATTGTCCTGCACCTCAGATGCAAGGAGCACCACAAGCAAGCACTACACATATGTGTAGATGGTGTGGTCCGGGGAACCACAAGGAGGAGAATTTTCCAAAGTAGGCGAGTTCGAGTAACCCGTAGAATGTGAGCTATTTGGACATTGAGGTTCCTCAAGTTAAAGAGGAAACTCAGGAAGTATTAGCCATGATGTGGAATCAGGCTAAAAAGGACAAGTATCCAGAGCCAGCAAAGGAGAAGCAACGCTGGCAAGTTGCAAAGAAAATACTATGAGAAGAAACTGAGAAAGCTAAGCAAGGAGAATCGAGCACTCGAAAGGAAGTACGAAGACCATCAGAATAGGAGACAGTTGTGCAACATCTGGTCGCATAGGTGTTAGATACCATAGTAGAACTTAAGGTATCTGACTTATTCGAAGCTATCCCAGAATTGTCGAAAGCAATTGTGGAAGAGATACAACCATAGAAGGTGATGGAAGTAGAAAGCCAGCCAATTGTAGGAGAAGAACGAAAGGACCAATTTATGGATCCTACCATATTGATGATTGATGTGGGAAAGAAGCCTGCATTAATGCATATGGAGATTTTGGGACACAAATTGACACAAGTGATTGTGGACGGAGGTTCCAGTGTTAATGTGCTACCCGAAAGGACTTGGCTAGAACTAGGCGCACCATCACTATGGGCACCGAGCTTTCGACTGTATGGGGCTGACCAGAATGATATTAACATTAAGGGAGTTTTGACTGCACAACAAGTAATGATAGCTGAGCAAGAATTCATCTTGGATTTTGTTGTGATTTCGATGCAAAAACCTGCATACGACGCTCTCTTAGGGAGAGGATGGCTACGAGTGGCCAAGGTTAATCACAATTGGGGAAAGAATCAGATCACCTTCAAAAAGGGACAACATAAATACATGATCAATTTAGCTAATCAAAGGGTGAGTGAGGATGTAGCTACAATGGATGAATCAAAAAACTCATCAGGGGATGAAGAACATGAACCTGATGGAGAAGGAATGTTGTACATAGAAGAATGTAGCGAGGATGAAGCTCGATCTGATAGCGGACTTCTTCATTGGAAAATGGAGGATTATGAAGTATTTCAGCCCAATTGCTTATGCATTGAATCAGAGGAGATTAAAGAGCAGCAAGACAAACCAGAAGCTAGTAAAGAGACTAAGAAGGAAACAGAAGAGAAATGGACATTTCCAAAAAGCTTTGCGGAGTATACAGTAGGAGATGCAGAGATTGATACAAGACCGACACATCCTGAGAATGTAATGAAAGCTACGAGTGAGCCAGAGAATATCAAGTATGAAGGACCTAAGATAGTGGATATCAACTTGGGAATGGAGAAAGAACCGAGGATAGTCCACTGTGGCGATGATTGGAATCCTGTATTGAAGGCAACAACTTTCAAGATATTCTTGGAGTACAAGGATGTCTTCGCATGGACATATAAGGATTTGAAAGGAATTCCACCTGAGTTATGTGTCCATAAGATTACACTAATGCCTGGCGCTCAACCAGTAAGAAGGAGGCCATATAGAATGAATCCAAAGTATGCGGCATTGGTGAATGCGGAGATAGAAAAGATGTTGGAAGCAGGAATTATATTCAGGGTGACGAACAGTGAATGGGTTTCGTCGATAGTAATCACTTTGAAGAAGGAAGTCGATAAGATAAGAATATGCGTAGACTTCAGGAGTTTAAATGTAGTAACCATTAAGGACCCTTTTCCTATTCCATTTACGGATTCTATCTTGGAAGAAGTTGCAGGGCATGAGATCTATTCATTTTTGGATGGATTTTTAGGATACAATCAGATCAGCATCGTTGAGGAGGATAAGCTGAAAACCACATTTGTTGTGGAGAATGGCATTTATGCATACAATCGAATGCCATTTGGGCTCTGTAATGCCCCAACCACATTTCAACGCATCATACTATATATATTCGACCAATTGGTGATGGGGAATTTCAAAGCATTTTTGGATGATTGGTCTATTTATGGGAAGATCAAGGAGCATCTTCCAGCTCTTAGTGAATGCATGAGCAGGTGCAGAAATGCACAGATATCATTAAATCCAGCAAAGTGTTTTCTGATGGTACCATTTGGGAAATTGTTAGGGCACATTGTGTGCAGTGAGGGATTGAAGATGGATCCAGATAAAATTTGGGTAATATTACATATGGAAGAGCCTTTTGATGTGAGTTCACTCAAAACCTTCCTGGGATCAATAGGATATTACCGAAGGTTTATCCGAAATTATGCACATGTGGCCTATCCATTAGATTCTTTGATGAAAAAGAATACTCCTTTCAGATGGACAGAGGAGCACCAGGGAGCTTTTGAGGAGTTAAAAGCTAAGTTGGTAAGCAACCCGATCTTGGTGTTTTCGAGTTGGGATAAGGAATTCCATGTCCACGTTGATGCTTCAAACTTTGCAATTGGATGTGCATTGGCACAAGAAGGACAATTTAAGTTGGATCAACCGATTTTCTTTGCTAGTCACCTTTTGTCAAGGCCAGAAAGGAATTATAGTACAATAGAAAGGGAAGCTTTGGGGATGGTATATGCAGTTCATAAGTTTAGGCATTACCTATTGGCAAACCCCTTTGCATTTTATGTTGATCATCAAGCATTGTTGTACTTAATAAATAAGCCAGTAATACAAGGACGAGTTAGTAGGTGGCTCGTCATGCTCCAAGAATTCGTATTTCGAGTTGTGGTGAGACCTAGCAAGAAGCATGTGATTGTAGACCAGTTGTCTCGAATACGATCAGGAGAGCCAACAGGAACAGGGGTTCCTGATGAATTCCTAGATGCATAGTTATTTGCCATCAATGTTGTGCCATCATGGTACAAGTTGGTTGGCCAGTATCTATCCACAGGGGAGTTGCCATAGGAGATGATGACAACCGAGAAGAAGAAAGTAATTATGAAGTCAACACCTTTCCAGATAATAGCAGGATTGCTATACAAGATAGGAAGTGATGGTATCTTGAGGAGATGTGTAATGGAGGAAGAAGTTAAGATGGTATTGAAAGAAGCCCATGCCGGTTTAGCAGGGGGACACATGGGACCAGATGCGACTGCAAGGAAAATATTGCTAGCAGGTCTATGGTGGCCCACATTGTATAATGATGCAAAAGAACACGTGAAAGCTTGCGATACTTGCCAGAGAGTAGGTAAACCTGTGAGGAGGGATTTTATGCCCTTACACCCATCGCAGCCACAAGAGTTGTTCGAACATTGGGGCTTGGACTTCGTAGGACCATTCAAGACATCTCAAAGATGGAAATGCAGATATATCATAGTGGCAATGGAATACCTCACAAAATGGGTAGAAGCAAGAGCATTACCTGATAACTCTGCTAAGAGTACAACATGATTTTTGTACGAGCAGGTAATCACAAGATTTGGTATTCCACTATGAATAACGAGTGATCATGGAGGACACTTCGTTAATGAGATTATCAAGATGCTGACGACAGAGTTTAAGATTTTACATTCATTGTCTAGTCCATACTACCCGAGAGCGAACGGGCAGGCAGAGGCAACTAATAAAGTCTTAGTATCAACTCTATATAAAACCTGTGGGATAGAAGGAGAAGACTGGGAGGAAAGGTTACCATCCATTTTGTGGGCATATAGAACAACTTTTAAACCAACAATGGAACATACCCCTTTCCAATTGATGTATGGTCAGGAAGCGGTGGTGCCAGTCGAGTTCTTGATACCAAGTTTGAGAGTTGCGGTAGAGCATCACTTGGGAGATCAAGAAAGTTTGGAGGAATGACTGATGATGCTGATAAAGCTAGATGAAAGAAGAGTCATGGCACAGTGGGCAATCGAGGTAGCCCAGAAGAGATGAAAGGTGTGGCATGACAAGCATTTGAGAAAGTTAGAACTTAGTCCTGGAGACTTGGTTCTCAAGTTTAATGGTAAGAGGGAGATCAAGCCTAGGAAGCTGAAGACGCTATGGCTTGGCCCTTACAAGGTGATTGAAGCATTGGATAATGGAGCGGTCAGGTTACAGAACCTGAATGGGATAGAGGTACCCAACACTATAAATGGCTCGAAGTTAAAGCCTTATAAAGTATAGTGTTCATTCATTGCTTTGGAAGAAGTGGAATGAAGAAGATGAGCAGATGCTCGAAATGAGGCTCCTCGTGAGCCAGGTCCCTCATAGGAAGAGCCAGATTTGGGACTCGCCAAAATTTTTGTCGAGATGGAGGAGGCACAACCAATCATCGAACAACAGGAGTTGGCACCTGGACCAGGCGAAAGAAGACGAGTGTGAGTACATATCAGATGGGCAGACGAGACCATAAGAGAGGGAGAAGAGTGGATCCCTCCAGCAAGAGAATATTATCAGGAGAGAGCACTATTACCAAGAGCTTCGGATAGGAGGTACCCATAGATAGAACGTAGGGAACTACCTCGACAATCGGAAGGACGAAGAAGGGTAAGACTGATAGTGCGTAACGAAGATAGAGTGGACACGTTTGAGATGGAAATGCCAGAGGATGCTAGGGAGGACAGGCTAGAAGAAGAACTAGCAGGACTTTCCCCATTAGCTCAAGTAGGGCTATTGCAGTAGAGGATGAGAATGCAAACTCAACAATTGCAGGAAGAATATCAAATGCTACGGGGTCACAATGCGAGACTAAGAGTGCAAGTAATCCATGAATTGGATGACACCATACAAATATTGGATGAACAAAGAGTCATTAGATTACAAGAGATTGGAAGTGAGCATGAGGAGGCTAAGGATTTAACTCCAAGAAATGGTAGAGGAAATGAAGGTGCAAGTACAAGTTCACCCCCTTCACTAAGCAGACAACCTACAGTAAACGAGGAGGTAGGAGTACTGTGGCGAGATATAGAGGAAACCACCACATCACCTGAAGTGCATCACAATGTAGTAGACAGGGTAAATTCTAGTGATGGAGGAATGTCATGGTTGGTACGAGAGCCTAGTACAGATGAAGAGGAACCAGAGAATCCTCATAATCCATAGAGGGATCAGAGTATTCCAATCAGAACATTGAGACCGAGACAAGTTGAGGGAGTTCGAGAAGATAGATCCGAGAATCATACACAAGCATATGCAATAGCTCACCAACAACTATGAAGACAAAGGAGGGAAGTTCGATGACTGGAAAGAGTGATGTATTTGCCAATCGACTAGGCAGAACAGAGGGAAGAGAGTCAGACTGACTCTAGCTCTAAAATAGACTTCTCAGACGATTATAGAGCAGTATTGGCATCTTCATCCCCCCAATGATCCTTTGAGGAAAGAAGATGGAGGCATCATTTGGTACGAGCTGATAGGAGAGTCAGAACCTTATGCCAGTTGTCACCAAATAGAAGTCCACTAGCTAACATCGAGTTAGTAGAGATTACTCCTGATGACCATGGAGTAAGAGGAAGAATTGGACAAGGACCTATAAGAGGGAGAGGAAGAGGTAGACGACCAAAAAATGATGGGAATCTGAATGATGTTGTAATGGGAGGAGGTAGAGGATGAGGAATATTCTGACCCCCTACTCCTAGATGGCCAGGTGCTAGCCTGCTAGCTTGCTTGAACTAGGAAAGGAACCCATAGGATATACTTCGACTAAGAGGCATGTTACGAAATGCGGTAGGAAGGCGCACAGGGGGCGACCACCCCTGAATCGACAAGGACCTCAATGGGAAGGAGGTAATTGGTGGTTACCCCGAGTAAGAGAAGAATCATCAGTAGTACGGGGAGGTTTCATGCCTAGAAGGAGTGGTAGGGGGAGATACCCACGTGGCCAAAACTTTGCTGGCAGGGGAAGGGTACAATCCATAGATGGTGGAAACCTAGGCCAACAAAGGACCCGATCACCGAGTTTGGAGCCAGAAATGATCCGGGGAGATAGCCGAAGAAGTCGCTCAAATGATAGTAGAGTGGTAAGGACACCACCCCCTCGGGATCAACTACCTGGACGATGAGAAGAAGGCCTACCAGGAGGTGAGACTCCAATTTGTTGATGTACAATATAGAACTGTACACATTGTGGAAGGGCAAATGAACGGGCAGCAACATCGTAGGCAGGGACCAGTCAAGCAGAGGTACAAGAGAATGCTGCTAACCAGAATGTGATGGTCGAACCTCGAGGCCAAGACTGGGATGGGGTCGTACAGGTGAATGTCACTGTACGATTACCCAGAAGGTAAGTATGATTAGAATAGGAATGAAAAAAAAAAATGATGATGAAAAAAAAATTATGTGCCTTGGTTGTGAAAATCCCTCGGGACGCAATTAAGAAGGGCGAGGTTGAAAATCGGAAATGACGACCTCTCCATAGAGAAAGCAAAAATTTTCTCTAAGTTATGAAATCGTACATTTAAAAATCGTACAAGGAGAATCGTACAAAGCAAGATTGACCTGCAAATCGTACAGGAGGTCGTACGGTATGATCTAGACCATACAGTGTATGATTTGCCAACTAACTCATTAAATGCGGCATGCGAAAAAGCAACGGTTGGAGGAAAATTAGGGGGAAAAAGACAAAATTTGAATTTTCGTTGAGTTGTCAGTCATCCAATAGCCCAACTGGGAAATTGCATGCAAATTGGTGCCTTTGTGATTTAAATTTTAGGGTTTTTCTAGGGTTTTGGAGGATTTCTTTAAATAGGAAGAGATTTTACCCATTTTTTTCACCAAGTAAGAAAAGCACAAGAATTCAAATTTTTTCCAGGAGATTGAAGCGAAGAAGCGTACGATTTAGAACTTGAACTGCATGGGCGAAGATTTTTCATGGATTTTCTGAAGATTGCAGACCCATCATAATTTGTACCAGGGCGTTCTTCTTCACTTTGAACAATTTTAACCCGAGAAGAGAGAAATTAGGGTTTCTCCAACAAAAAGGGGAGGAAATTCATGTTAATTGTAGCCAGAGACATCAGAATACATCAGCGTATGGATTATGAGTAGGGAAATTGCACATTAAAGTCGAGAAAGCTACGATTGGTGGTGGAAATTGGTGGATTGGCAAGGAAATAGGAGATTGAAACCCTAAATAGTTATAGATCTAGAAAATATGGGCTGAGAAGCATGAGAAAAGGACCGTACAACCATACCAGAGCACCAAGAATTCATCAAGTTGAGAGAAATTGCATCGGGAGAAAAGGAGTTAATGGTCTATTGTGAAAACTCAAGGAAAGGTAGATCGGGCCATTTTAGCAACTGGGTCGATGTTGGAATTGTGGAAGGAGGCCGAAATCCTAATATTTTTTAGCATAAGGGTTTGTGCAGATGTATTGTACGATTTTCAAGGAAAAGAGCACAAGTTGGGTGCTTATTTTACCATTTTTGGTAGTTTTTTAGCATATCATATGAAACCATATAGAATCATACCAATTTTAAAGGGGAGGGCAGCCAACAGGAAGCAGTGTATGGAGTATTGGTGCCCTATATGATTTCGAAGTCATCATGGTATGATTTGCCAAAAAAGTAACCATTGGAGGAGTGACAGAGACGGAAGGAAAAACTGTCGAAGGGTGTACGATTTGGGAGGAAGCGAAGAAAAGCAAGATCATACATGGTACGTAGAATCATACATAGTACGCTTTTACGAAGAGTTGTACGATTTTGGATACATTTTTTATTACGGAGAAGCGAGTGGAGCAATCGGTGAGATGTTGAAGGAATGATATCAACAGAGGAGTTTGGATGTCGATTGAGGTGGATTGCAGCCAACAGGGTGGAGAGATCACCAGGGCCACTCCACGAGAGAGAGGCATCCTCATGATAGTACTCTGGGCATCAGTTTTAGTCCCATGATAGGCATGGTAATCATCCATGGAGAAGAGGAGGACAGAGGCCATGGAGGAGACAAGGCCATTGGCGAGCGTATTTGAATAGAACGCCACCAAGGTATAGAGTGACAAGAATGGTGCACATCACTACCTCACAGAGGGAGTTGAGGAGTGAAGTACATGTACCACAATAGGAAGAACACCTGAGTAGTGGATAGGAAGAATGCCAGGTGGAATTGAAAAATATGGTATTTGTACAGCATGGGGTAGAAGCATGCAAGAAATGGTGGAACGATGAGAAGAATAAATCTCATCCATGGAAGAAATAGTTTGAGAATGCGCAGGTGGCGGTCATTGCACAGATTTTGCCATTTCACAAGACATTTTTTGAGAACTATCTTCTCTAGATAGTTCAGGCTTATGATGCATCAGCAAGGATGACCTACGTCAATGTAGGTAGGAGATCAGTGAAGGTTGAAGTGTCGGTGGAGGCATTCAGGAAAAATTTTGGGCTACCAACGGAGGGTATGGAGATAGTAAAGAAACTGGTAGACCCTATTGAAGCATACCGCCTGGTCACTACTTTGACGACTATCAAATCACTGACAGAGGCTAAGATTTTTGGTGCAGGGATGCACGGAATAAAATAGAGCCACTTACGAGATGAACACTGGGCTTGCGCAATGAACACAGTCATGGCTCGACTGTCAGGGGACATAAGGATGGCTGAGATGCCTATGTGGATGGCCCAGTACGTAGAAGGTATTACCCAAGGGATTTCGTATGATTGGGGTACCTATCTGGAGCGAAGAATGCATGAAGCATTGATGAAGAGACCGAAGAACTTTGGGATGGCCTTTCAGGCTATTGGTTTGCTTCTCAATGCAGTGATGGAAGTAGGGATGACATTCCCAGGGTTGACGCAGCCTAGGGAGATTAGGCCAGATCAACCAACTATACTGAAATGGGTAAATACTGTACCCATAGCCAAGGTGACTCCAGAGAAACCATGGACATAGAGTGAGCGACACAAGAGTGAAGCTCAAGAAGATACTTCTTCGGAGAAGGATGTCGATGTACATCATCGAAGGAAATGCCCAAGATGGTTGGAGCCAGAATTGGAACAATCGGTACCTGCTAGAAGGCAGCAGGAGCAGCCTCTCGAGAAAGAAAGGGAGAGTAGTCCGATTCAGATCAGGATGAGAAGGCAGAGAGAGAGGATGGTAGGAAAACCAGCTCCCAAAGTACGGAGAATGGAAGAGTCAGATTCAGAAGCGATGGAGCTGGATGAAGTGTATTGGGCAGAGGCAGAGAAAATAGTACGCTCATCAAAAATTTTCTCTCAATATGAGAAGATGGATGCCTCTAACTTCTTTAGAGGATTTGAGGTAGGGCACGATGGATTGGCCACTACCCAAGAGGAAGTAGTAGTAGAGCCGAAGAAGAAGACGCGATACATATTTGTATCAGGAGGCTCTGTTGAGAAGCAACACACCCCCATTGAAAAATGAATTTCCATCCTTTGAAAACTTTGAGCTTTCATTTTTGCAGTAGGGACCCTCTTGATGATTTTCAGGTTTTAATTCCAAATTTTTACTTGCCTCTTTCTTCTTCAAGTTTTGCCTGTGTCAAAGTATCCAAGTATTCTTGCATTATGGCTTTGTTATCTCAGACTTCACTTTTTACATGCTAGAATCATTCATGGATAAAGAAAATCTTACATCGGTATGAAAAAAATGCAGAAAACAGACAGATAAATTCATTGAAAATCAAAACTTTCCATTTTTGGCAAAGTCACGAAATCGCGACACTTCCATTTATGGAAATGTCGCGAAATCGTGACAGGTTTCAAGAAAATCGGCTAAGTCAGAAAAACGTAGCGAAATCGCGACACTTTCCATTTTTGGAAATGTCACGAAATCGCTACAGTTTAGGAGAGAGAAAGCGAATTGTACGGAACGTCGCGAAATCGCGACATGTCACGAAATCGCGACAAGTTTGGAGAGAGAAGGCAAGATTGTACGAAACGTCGCGAAATCGTGACATGTCACATTTTTGCGAGAGAGAGAAAAATTGACTAAGGCATGAAATGGTCGCGATTTCGTAACATGTCGCGAAATCGTGACATGTCGCATTTGCGGCATGTAGAGGCAAAAGGAGGCAAGGCATGAGAAAAGGTCGCGATTTCGCGACATGTCGCGAAATCGTGTCGTTTTGACAAGTGCGGACTGTCACGATTTCGCGACATGTCGCAAAATCGCGACAGGTCAAGGAAGAAAGGAGAAGAGAAATCAAAGAAAAATGCTAAGGCATAAAAGATGTCAAGAAATCGCGACATGTTGGAGAGAAAGGCAAGAAGAAGGTGTCACGAAATCACGACGTCGCGATTTCGCGGACAAAAGAACAAACAAAGAAGGCAAAGCGAGTCGCGATATCGCGACACGACAAAAGAAGAAGGCAAGGAGCGACAGTGTCACGATTTCGCGACATGGAGAGAACATGTCGCGATTTCATGACATGGAAAAGAAGAAGTGAAGGCAAGGGGTCACGATTTCGCGACATGTCGCGAAATCGTGACATGTCGCGTTTTGCGCGAGAAAAGAAAAGTGCGAAGGGGGATGTCGCGATTTCGTGACATGTCGACGAAATCGTGACATGTCGCATTTTCGCGACCTTGGCAGAAAGAGCCCGAAAATGGAAGACAGCTGGAAATGGACACGTGTCACGATTTTGTGACACGTGTCAAACACTGCAAGCCACGTATCAGATAAATAGAGCCGACATGCAAGTGAACTTTAGGGTTCTTAATCTTTAATAATTAAAGTTTTGATTTAATATTTTTAAAATACTAATCCATCTTTTGTTCTTTCATGCAGGAAGCCATCTGTCACTTACATGATAACGAAGAAATGGCCATAAAGACAAAGTCGAGTGCAAATTAATCAAAGACAGCCATATTGAAAGAAAAGATGCCGAAAATTGTTGTTTCATCCAATTTTTACAGATCTGGCCGCAAAGAGACTTTACGGTGACTAAGCAGCTGCCCATTTAATGGAGTATGTCGGGAATTGGCCGAAAAATGGAAATATCTACACACAGTTACCGAAATTTGCCGATGAATGCATTTAATGATAATTTATGGCAGAATTAATAGCTTGCAGACATTTTCAACTCAGGGATGGCTCTGCGGAGATGAAATGTCAGAGAAGTGGTGACTCATCCAGATTACCCGAGGGAATTAATGAGGGCATTTACTCACAGTTGCGGGTGAATGCAAGTGGCATTCGAATTCTATCTTCTCCATTTATGGCAAGTGACTGCGCTTGAGTTGCAGAATGGTTAAGTTTTATCCGGACTTTGTTTTAAATGGCTTTATATTGTAAAACTCGGGTCCTAGGGTTTAAGATGATAAGATTTACGGTTTGAGAAGAAGATATTTCTGAAAAGATCAGGGTCTATCCTGAGTCTATAAATACTTCTTCTCAATGTAATCGCGAGAGGCGGAAACTTAGAAATAAAAGGCTATTGAAGCAATTTCTTGCAAATTTTGTTAAATACTTTATTTTTGGACTTGGAGTTGATGTGCTTTTGTTTTATGTGATAGCATGGCCAGGAGCCTAATATTTTGCAGATTGTGATAAGTTCATCTTCTTTTGTTATCCGTTTCTTTAAAGTTTATTAAATATATGTTGTAAATCTGTGTTATCAAGATTAAATATGTTGTTAGGCTTCATTTGTTCTATTGTATGCTAGGGAAAATTACAGATTTAAGGTTCAAGTCTATTCTAATTGCTCTGTCCTCATTTGTGCGAGCTAGGTTGCTAGGTGAAAGATATCAATTTTAACCGACTTCCCTTCGGTTTATAATTTTCTGTTAGATCTGTTCCATCTCTGCCTTATGCTCTTAGTAGAAAGTGATCTTAGAAAATTGGACACTTTCTTCTTTGATTTGTTCTATTGTGAAGCTGATAGTATAAATAAAATTGGTAGTTTTGTTTTACAGTTAAGTTTGATAAACTTCTCTTTTTGCCTTACCCTACCCTCTTTGTTTTATCGTGAAATGATCCATTTTTATTTTCTTTTAAATTTGTCTTTTATTTAAATCTGCTGACCCATGAGAGCTAGATCAAAGAATTAATTTTAAATCTGATTGTCAACAAGTGACAACTTATGAACATTACTGAACAAGTTCATTGAGCCCGTTGTAAGGTAACAGACAGTCCATATTGAAAACTATTCCAGAAGCGGAAAAGAGTGAATTGACATTCGACCCGACTCTGTAACTCACACCTTGGATAACTAGCTAGATCCTAAAGTGAGTGGGATTTATCCCGTATAAGTGTTATCAGAGTTTTATGCTCATTCTTCACAGGGTGTGTATAAAAGTCGGACCAACATTTAAAAATGGCGCTAGAAGGAGGGCCTAGTGAACTCCGATCAGTATTGTAAGTTGTCAGTACAATATTTTAAGATTGCCAGAAAAGAAGACCTCAAGTTCAGTACTCTGTTAAGAATTGTAAGTTTGTAAGTGCTTGTGAAAAGTTGGATTCTACATACGGGGTAACAAGGTCCCACCCCGGAGCTGGAGAGCTCCTTATCCCTGAATTAGAAACTCCAGAAGAAGTAGCCTCGGAAGGGCCAAGTCTCTGTCAGAAACAGTTTTATCACCAGCGATAGTTACTCCAACCACAACTCAGAATATCACTATCAACCAAGTAGTAATGGCAAATTGGTTGGGTTCCACTGCTTTGAATATTTCGGGTATAGCCCATGACCTGCCAGAAATCCGGAAAGATATCTCCCCAGATATAAACATGATGGGACAAGAATTATAGAAGAACATTTGGTTGCATTCAAGAATGCTTTGAAATTATTAAATGTACAGCATGAGGATGTTGCCTGCAGATTGTTCCCGTTCACTCTCCAAGAGGGAGCTTATGATTGGTTTCTAAACCTCACTAATGATTCTGTCACCAGTTGGAATGACTTAGAAAAAGTTTTTGTGTCACAGTTCGGTGAAGTGATAGATCCTAGTATATTATACCAGCAGTTTTCTGGCATCAAAAGAGAATTAAGTGAATCTATCAGATCTTATAATGTTAGATTCCAGAAAGCTTATGGTAGACTTACTGGGTATTATGTACCGAATGCTGACCTGGCATTAGAGATCTTTAGAAACTCTCTGGATCCAATGACCTCTGTCTTCTTGAAGAGAGATCCCACTATTACTAATTTGATAGAAGCTTATAAAGAAGCTTTGATTATGGAAATACAGTTGGGACCCCAGCCTTTAAATGCTCAGCAAGTTCCTCTGGTTGCACAAGCTGCCCCTGTGTTCAATCCTATTCCACATCGGATGATGCTTGCCAGGTTTGTCGGACTCTACCATCGGCAAATCCATTGGTGTAGCACTTTGTTGAGAATGTACGGAACCCAGGCAAAGAGGTCGACAATGCAAGAGTTGAAGAAGTCTCAAAGATTGTTCAGAAGCTGGCCAATGATTTCTTGAGTTTTAAAAGGCAAGTTTCTACTGGGGACAACTCCAACAGGTATTCATATCAACCGAACAGATTCAACCGGCCCCGTATGAACCTAATAAAGATTACAAGGGTAAAAGCCATGATGTGAATATTTGCGATTTAGCTCTGCCTAACTGGTGCAGAATACATGCCACTTCTCAGCATGGGGAGTTGGATTGTCTGGAATTTTGTAATGCATTTGAAGCCTTGTGCGGGGATTTGATCTCTCCAGAAAATCAAAGAACCTGGCTGATGGCCCAAGTTCATCCAGGCCACGGTGCGGCTATGGTCCTGGATTCTTTCACTTTCCCGGATGAATGCGAGAATGTAGTTGAAATGCCTATGGATGAGGTGCGAGGCTTTCCAGCGGTACGATAAGGGATAACTACAACTTGAGAAACAGGAATCCGGAGCCTAATACTACATCAACCCCTCCGGACAACTCTCACAATGTTCCTCCAGACCCCTCTCCAAGCAATAATCCATCTCCACCAAAGGGAGGGAATTTGAGAGGACCGGATGCTTTTGTCCCTCCACTTAATAAAGGATATAACATAGTGGAGGATATGAAAAATATTAAGGCCAACATTACTCTACATGAGTTGGCACAGATTTCAGAGCAGAGGGACAATCTGATAAAAACATACTCTGGCCCCACTACTAAACCTGTGGACAAGGGGAAGAAAATAGCAAATGCCAATCTAGCCATGTACAAAGAAAAAACTGAAGTTCCCCCATTTTACTGACTGTTCATATTTTTGGGAAGAACTTACATAATTGTTTGGTAGATTCAGGTGCATCTGCTAATGTTATGCCTTTGGCCATTTGTCGATGATTGGGTCTGACCCCAATGAAGTCTGAAAGGAGAGTTGTCCAATTAGACAAATCAGAGGTTAAAGTTGTTGGAGAGCTTCAAAATATTCATATCCAATTAGCATCTGAGCCAAGGGCTCAACATAAAATTGAAATTCAGGTTGTGGATATCCCTGTGGGGTATGGGATGCTTTGTTGAGTAGGGATTGGTCGAGATCTCTGAACGGATACTTGGCAACAGATTTTTCACACATGTGGTTGTCGTGGAAAGGAGTGGCAAATCAATTACGGGTTGAAAGAGAACCCAGGTACAAGCATACAATTATAGAATACAATGCAGAGAATGAAACTGTAAATATTGCAGAGGTAGATATTGGAGTCTACAATTTAACAACGGGGCAAAATAACAAGTTTAATAAAGCTCATCCTGTTCATAGTAATGAAGTCTGGACACTTCATGTGGATGGGGCTAGATCTAAACAGGGTTCTGGAACAGGGCCAGTCCTCAAAGGGCCTGAAAGTCAGACATATTTTATGTCTTACCGCCTACAATTCCCTTGTACAAATAATTTAGCAGAGTATGAAGCTCTGGTATTAGGTTTGAAATTTGCTTTGGACAAAGGAGCAAGAAATATTCAAGTTTTTACTGATTCAGAATTGGTGGCAAATCAAGTCAAGGGTAAATTCCAGTGTAAAGCATCTTATTTAAAAGGATACAAACATCGGGCTTGGGATCTTGTAGAAGACTTTGATGCTTTTAATCTGACACACATACCCAGAGAGCAGAATTCACATGCGGATGTCTTGGCTTCTTCAGTTGCAAGTTTAAAACCATTGGAAGAATTTAAATGGAACAAGTTTTCAATTGAGTTAGTCCCTTGTCCTTTAGTTCCAAATAATATAGATAATTTTCAGGTTTTCTCTGATGATCAACAGATTGTAAACTTTTTGTAGAGTACTAACACATTTGAAAATGCTATAATCGATGAGGGCCAAAGGGATACTCTGCTGGAGCAGTTAGATGATGACAGGGGAATAATGAGGTTGAAGGACAACAGAATTCCAAAAGGGATGGTGGAGCTGGAGCGGCTCTTTGATGTTGACAAAATCAAGCAAAAGGTGAATTCGAGGATTATGTGGGTGCCACGAACAGTGAGACTGAAAACCTGAACATAGGGACTGAAGAAGATCCCAGGCACATCAAGTTGGCTAAGAACTGTGATCCAGAAATAAAAAGAAGTATGATTGATTTTCTTCACAGGTCCAAGGATGTTATGGCTCTGGTCATACAAAGACTTAAAGGTATTTGATCCTAAAGTTTACACTCACATTATACCTTTAAAAGAATTATGCAAACCTTTTTGAAAAAAATAGAGGCATGTCAATGCTCTGTTAGAGCCCCTCATCCAGAAAGAGGTAGAAAAACTCTTGAGTGCCGCCATTATTTTTCCCATCAGGCATTCTACTTGGGTGGCCAATCTGGTGCCAGTCAGAAAGAAAAATGGAGAGATCCGCCTGTGTGTGGATTTTAGAAATTTAAACAAGGCATCTGAGAAAGATAATTACCCTCTGCCTTCTATGGATGAGGTGTTGCAGATTGTCAATGGTTCGGAGATGATGTCTTTCCTGGATGGTTTCTCAGGGTATAATCAGATATTGGTTGAGAAGGAAGATAGAATGAAAGCTGCTTTCACAACTAAGTGGGGAACTTTTGCTTACAAGAGGATGCCATTTGGATTAATAAATGTCGGAGCTACATTTCAACGAGCAATGGATCATGCTTTCAAGGGCCTTATGGGTAAATGCATTGTTGTTTACATGGATGATTTAACGAGTCTTCTCTAAATCTCGGTTTGACCATGTAAAACACTTGGAGTCTGTGTTTAACAAATGTAGGGAGTTTGGCATTTCTTTGAATCCGAAGAAGTGCATTTTTGGTGTAATAGAAGGAAAGCTCCTTGGGCACTTGGTCACAAAAGATGGCATTTCCATGGATCCGAGCAGAGTTGAAGCCATATCCGGCATACCATTTCCCAACTCCAAGAAAGAGTTGAGGTCCTTCTTTGGAAAAATTAACTTTGTCAGGAAGTTCATCTCCGGTTTTGCGAGAGATAGTCAAGCCAATGAATGACATGCTAAAGCAAAGCTGCTCAGATTATCTGGACCACGGAAGCTAAAACGACCTTCCAAGAAATCAAGACGGCCATCAAACAAGCACCGGTTACAGTAAGCCCAGATTTTAGTGCAGATTTTTATCTGTACACCTTTTCTTACGAACATACACTTGCTGCGATTCTGACCCAACGGAGGAAACCGGAGAACATCCAATTGCTTTCAAGAGTACCAATTTGAAAGGGGCTGAGCTAAAATATTCTCGTTTAGACAAACAAGCTTATGCCTTGGTGAGAGCGGTTAAGCGGTTCAGGCACTACATACTGAGAAGCAGAATTCATGCTATAGTTCCAGACCAGCTGTTAAATACCTTTTAAGTCAGAATGAGTTGGGTGAACTGAGGGGTAATTGGGTTACAAGGCTGCAAGAGTATGACTTAGAGATTCGGCCTGCTAAATTGATCAGAGGACTTGGTTTGTCCCGACACATTGCCGAAGTACCTATACGGGAAGAAGTTAATCAGTTAAATTCTGAATCTGATGAGTGGTATGGAGATATTATTCATCTGCTGCAATTTGGAATTTGCCCGTCTCACTTGAACAGAACCCAAAGGAGAGCATTAAAGCTGAAAGCTGCTCATTATCTCCTCAAAGCAGGTAATTTGTACAGAGAGAATTATGTTGGCATTTTCTTGAGATGCATTTCTCGGAGTGAAGTCAATGAAGTCATGTCCGGTTTTCATGAAAAGTTAGGGGCGGGGGCATTCATCGGGATGCGCTACTGCGCATAAAATATTGAGAGCGAGGCTATTACTGGCCTACACTATTTAAAGATGCACATCGGCATGTGAGAACCTGCCATCGGTGCCAAACTTTTGCGGCCAAAGAGGCCAACCGGGCTCTACCATTGCAACTTTGTTGTAATAAATAAACCTTTCATGCAATGGGGACTTGATTTTGTGGGAGTGATTAATCCAAATTCTTGAGCGGGGGCATAAGTATGTTCTAACGACTACTGATTATTGCACAAGATGGGTTGAAGCAGCAACCACCACAAGAAGTACGGCTCATGAAGTGATAGAATTTCTAGAGTCAAATGTCATAACTAGGTTTGGGGTTCCTCTGAATTTGGTGTGTGATAATGGACCAGCCTTCCAATCATTGGAGTTTGCGAGAATGGGCATACCGGATGGGGATAGTTATCGGATTCTCATCCAACTATTATCCCCAAGGCAATGGGTGGCTGAGTCCACAAACAAGAATTTAATGAATGCCATTAAGAAATCTGCAACAGACAAACCCAGGCAGTGGCATACATTATTGAAATATGCACTTTGGGCTGACCGGATAAAATATAAAGTGGCTCTTAAAACTTCTCCTTTTGCTTTGTTGTATGGTACCCAGCCAATTGTTCCCATCTCTCTGAAGTTACCTACTTACCAATTTGTCTTAGACTATTTTGAGGATCAAGCGGATGCAGAGGCTCGTGTTTTAGATCTAACTAACTTGCGGGATGAAAGACTCCAAGCCCTGGAACACTTCGATCGGCACCAAGAAACCGTCAAGCGCTGGTTTGACAAGAGGGCCAAAGTGAAAGCTTTGATGGGTGGCAGACTTGGTGCTTCTATGGGACAAGGCCCATGAGAAGAAGGGTAAGCATACAAAGTTGCGACCATTATGGATAGGCCCGTACCGATTGCTGAGTTTACGGGTAATAATGCATTTCGTTTACAAGACCTTGATGGTAATTTTTTGGACCTCCTTGTTAATGGTCAATACTTAAAACATTATTTCTCGGCTGTTCCGTCCAATGTATCATTTGAATGAGTCACAAAGAAGTTGTAACATGTGTATACATTGTAAATAACTACGCAATTTTAGTTTATTTTTTTAGTTTTATTTTATTTTAGTTTAATTCTAATCTGTACATTTTTATTTTACTTCAGTTTAATTCTATTTGCCTATACAGTTTTAGTTGCTTTACTTTAGTTTTATTTTAATTGTCTGTACAATGTTCTTTTGTTTTATTTTGAAGTCTGTGCAATTTCAGTCTGTCTTGAAGTTCTGCATTTTATTTCCTTTGTAAATAGCTCTGTAGTCTTATTTTATTTCATTTCCTTTAATGCCTGTATAGTTTTATTTTGTTTCCTTTGTAAATAACCCTGTAGTTTTGTTTTCTTTGCTGCCTATACAGTTTTATTTTAAAGTCTATGCAGTTTTATTTTATTTTGTTTTTAGAGGCCTGTGTTTATCCTTGGAAGTCTGTACAAAGTTCTTTAGCTTTTAAAATTATGTTCTTTAACCTTTGCACGAGCATCAATAGAAAAAAGTCAGCCTTCAAAAAATTGTTTTTATTAGAGTTGATCAATCCAGTGTTCATTATCATAATTGTGAGATAGTCTATTTAAACTGAGCAGTGGAACTATTTTGTTATTCAGAACAACAGTGGAATGATGATTGGATTTTGTGTCTTGCTTGCCATGGTTGTTTTAATTATAAAGAAACTGCTATCTTTGTTTGGTTGGAGAAACTCCCAGGGAATCCAAGAAAAGTTGGTTATAAGAGGGGACTATGATTCATGTAATTATTTGAGTATCCACAGAAGCTATCAGTGCCTAGGCTGAAGCAGTTCCAGATTGATGAAATATTAAAAGAAAATTGTTATTCTTTCTAAGGCTTTTCAGATGTTGATGTATTTCAAAAGAAAGAGATGAAAGTTGAATTGGCACTCTGTTATTTCCAATATATATATAAAAAAAAAGAGAGAGATAAAAAAAGAAAAAAAAGAGTTATATAATGAAAGAGGCGGCCAAGACTTCAAAAGATGTTTTTCTTCTACCAAGTTGTAGATTCTACCTTACAGTTGTAAATTTGGGTCGTGTAAATCTAAAGGGTAACTATGTCGGGGCTGTAAAAGGCTAAACTAGTAAACAGAGCTCTACTCGGTTTCCCCTTTTTACAATCTAGAAAAGCTGATCAATCCAGAGTTCAACATTCGATCCAGTCATTCTTGAAGAAAGTTTTATACGCTTGTAATTGCACATCAGAAATCTTCCTTAAGTAATTCAGCCTAGTATGTCCTTGGGAAATTTTAACAACTATCAGTTAGTAGTCAATTTATTTTGAAGAATATCTGTGGCAAGGCTTGATACATGGTCTATGTTGTTTTGAAACTAGAGTCCTGGGTTCTAAAATAATGCTACTATTTTACCCGTGAGATATCGCCATTTGTTGAGAAGCAACACACCCCCACTGAAAAATGAATTTCCATCCTTTGAAAACTTTGAGCTTTCATTTTTGCAGTAGGGACCCTCTTGATGATTTTCAGTTTTAATTCCAAATTTTTACTTGCCTCTTTCTTCTTCAAGTTTTGCCTGTGTCAAAGTATCCAAGTATTCTTGCATTATGGCTTTGTTATCTCAGACTTCACTTTTTACATGCTAGAATCATTCATGGATAAAGAAAATCTTACACCGGTATGAAAAAAATGCAGAAAACAGATAGATAAATTCATTGAAAATCAAAACTTTCCTTTTTTGGCAAAGTCGCGAAATCGTGACACTTCCATTTATGGAAATGTCGCGAAATCGCGACAGGTTTCAAGAAAATCGGCTAAGTCAGAAAAACGTAGCGAAATCGTGACACTTTCCATTTTTGGAAATGTCGCGATATCTGACACTTCCATTTTGAAAAAAATGTCACGAAATCGCTACCGATTAGGAGAGAGAAAGCGAAATTGTACGGAACGTCGCGAAATCGTGACATGTCACGAAATCGTGACAAGTTTGGAGAGAGAAGGCGAGATTGTACGAAACGTCACGAAATCGTGACATGTCGCATTTTCGTACTGATTGAGGGAAAAATTGACTAAGGCATGAAATGGTCGCGATTTCGCGACATGTCGCGAAATCGCGACATGTCGCATTTCGTGGCAGAGAGGCAAAAGGAGGCAAGGCAGAAAGAGGTCACGATTTCGTGACATGTCGCGAAATCGCGACAGGAAATCACGTTAAAGGGAGGATCGCGATTTCGTGACATGTCGCGAAATCGCGACAGTCCAAGTCAAAGCAAGGAAGAAGAGAAACAAAGAAAAAATGCTAAGGCAAAAAAGAGTCGCGAAATCGCGACATGTGAAAAGGAAGAAAGGGCACGAAATCGCGACGTCGCGAAATCGTGACACAAGAAAAGAAGGAAGGAGTCGCGACACGAAGTGAAAAGGCAAGGCGAAGGCGGACAGGAGAAGAAGCAAGGCAAGAGCAGTCACGATATCGCGACATGTCGAAAGAGCAAGAGAACATGTCGCGATTTTGTGACACGACGAGACAAAGAAGTGCCAAAGGCGGTTGCTGTCGCGATTTTACGACATGTCATGTTTTCGTGGCAGTGACGAAGAAAAGTTTCAAGACGGGGGATGTCGCGATTTCGTGACATGTCGTGAAATCGTGACATGTCGCATTTTCGCGACCTTGGCAGAAAGAGCTTGAAAATGGAAGACAGCTTGAAATGGACACGTGTCGCGATTTTGTGACACGTGTCAAGACACTGCAAGCCACGTATCAGATAAATAGAGCCGACATGCAAGTGAACTTTAGGGTTTTATTTAATAATTAAAGTTTTGATTTAATATTTTTTTAAATGCTAATCCATTTTTTGTTCTTTCATGCAGGAAGCCATCGGCACTTACATGATAACGGAGAAATGGCCATAAAGACAAAGTCGAGTGCAAATTAATCAAAGACAGCCATATTGAAAGGAAAGATGCCGAAAATTGCTGTTTCATCCAATTTTTACAGATCTGGCCGCAAAGAGACTTTACGGTGACTAAGCAACTGCCCATTTAATGGAGTATGTCGGGAATTGGCCAGAAAATGGAAATATCTACACACAGTTACCGAAATTTGCCGGTGGATGCATTTAATGAAAATTTATGGCAGAATTAATGGCTTGCAGAGATTTTCAACTCAGGGATGGCTCTGCGGAGATGAAATGTCAGAGAAGTGGTGACTCATCCAGATTACCCGAGGGAATTAATGAGGGCATTTACTCACAGTTGCGGGTGAATGCAAGTGGCATTCGAATTCTATCTTCTCCATTTATGGCAAGTGACTGCACTGAGTTGCAGAATGGTTAAGTTTTATCCAGACTTTGTTTTAAATGGCTTTATATTGTAAAACCCGGGTCCTAGGGTTTAAGATGATAAGATTTACGGTTTGAGAAGAAGATATTTCTGAAAAGATCAGGGTCTGTCCCGAGTCTATAAATACTTCTTCTCAATGTAATCGCGGGAGGCGAAAACTTAGAAATAAAAGGCTATTGAAGCAATTTCTTGCAAATTTTGTTAAATACTTTATTTTGGACTTGGAGTTGATGTGCTTTTGTTTTCTGTGATAGCATGGCCAGGAGCCTAATATTTTGCAGATTGTGATAAGTTCATCTTCTTTTGTTATCCGTTTCTTTAAAGTTTATTAAATATATGCTGTGAATCTGTGTTATCAAGATTAAATATGTTGTTAGGCTTCATTTGTTCTATTGTATGCTAGGGAAAATTACAGATTTAAGGTTCAAGTCTGTTCTAATTGCTCTGTCCTCACTGTGCGAGCTAGGATGTCGGTGAAAGATATCAATTTTAACCGACTTCCCTTCGGTTTATAATTTTCTGTTAGATCTGTTCCATCTCTGCCTTATGCTCTTAGTAGAAAGTGATCTTAGAAAATTGGACACTTTCTTCTTTGATTTGTTCTGTTGTGAAGCTGATAGTATAAATAAAATTGGTAGTTTTGTTTTACAGTTAAGTTTGATAAACTTCTCTTTCTGCCTTACCCTACCCTCTTTGTTTTACCGTGAAATGATCCATTTTTATTTTCTTTTAAATTTGTCTTTTATTTAAATCTGTTGACCCATGAGAGCTAGATCAAAGAATTAATTTTAAATCTGATTGTCAACAAGTGACAACTTCTGAACATTCTTGAACAAGTTCATTGAGCCCGTTGTAAGGTAACAGACAGTCCATATTGAAAACTATTCCGAAGCGAAAAAGAGTGAATTGACATTCGACCCGACTACGTAACTCACACCTTGGATAACCAGCTAGATCCTAAAGTGAGTGGGATTTATCTCGTATAAGTGTTATCAGAGTTTTATGCTCATTCTTCACAGGGTGTGTATAAAAGTCAGACCAACAGGCTCTAGCAGACATGAAGTCTTGAAGAAGGAAGTGCCACAAGAAAGTGAAGCACTTGTTACCTCAAAGGTCACAATGGAGGATGCACAGAAGCTGCAGGAGGAAAGAGTGGGAGAAGAGCAACAAGTGGAGGGCAAGGAGGAATGCTGAGACAATATGAAGGAGCCACAGGGAGGCTCATCTATAGTAGATAAGGCTTAGGGATAGGACGAGCAACGATATCAAGAAGAGATCATAAACATTGTAGATAATGAGGGGGAGGAGGAACAAGAGAAATAGTCTCCACCTCAAGAAAATATTGATATCAAGAGAGCACTTAGAGAGCTTGGAGGAAGCTCTAGCCACCTTAGAGAAGAAGACGAACTGAGGAATCCTTCAGAGGAAGAACGATAGGGAATGCAATTCAATTATCTCTTGGAGATACCACGGTTCAAAAGAATTACGATAGAAGAGGAGGCACGAGGTGTATAGGATAAGGTGGAACACTTCTTCATTCAATTAGGCCATGTGATGAATAGTGCAAGAATGGTATTTTGTATTGGCTCTGTAGGAGAATTGGTATTGAGGGAATAAAAAGTGTCTCTCAAATTTGAGTGTATAACGTAATGGGTGATTAGTGTGGAGCGGATAAAGAAGACAAAAGAGATCCATGCACAACATCCATGGAGGCTACCTAGGGAAGAGGTAACAACGATGTTTGGAATAGAAGACTTGCTAGAAGGGATGATAAAAAACTATAAGAGGGACCCAAGAATTTACCTGGATAGAGGGAGTCATCCAACCTACCCAACCAATACGACAGATGTGGAGTATAGATGGGTTACCACAGGTGTGTCCATTACCCTACGAAAGTTGAACTTCTTGAATCATTGGATAGAGTGGCTGAGTGTTGGGTTGATAGAAATCCATCGACTCAAGGAGGTGCAAGTAGAGGAGACTGCAACCACTCAAAAGAAATTGGCCATAATGGAGGAAGAACTACAAAAAAGTAGGGCAAAAATAGAAGAAAAGATAAGGAAGTTGGAGGAGGATCTGTCAGGTTTTAGAACAGAGTCTGAAGCCAAGATTACAATGTTTGAGGAAGATAAGCGATAGATCCCTCAAACGATAGAAGACAGGATCAAGGAGTTGGAGGTACAACTCAAAGCAAAGGATGAGAAAATGTCAACTTAGTTAGACAAGAAAGATAAGCAAATAGCTATGCAGGCCAAGCAGATAGAGGAATTTATGATGGACGACAAGAAGCTCAATGAGATGGTCTTGGACAAGCAGGCTCAAATAAATACCAAGGAAGACCAGATACAAGATCTTGAAGCTGACATCGAGCATCACTTAAAGATGATTGATGAGAAGAACAAAGAGCTTCAAGCGACTGCTAGAGTAGAGGCTCATTGGAAATATAAGTTGTCAAAGAGTGCCTCTGACCAAGAGAAACATATGATGGAATTCATGAAATCCATTGAGGAAAAGGATAACCTTCACGGAGCCAAATTCGTTGATATGGAGAGCTACGCAACCAAGCTAAAAAAATGAGAAAAAAATGTACAAGACCCAATTCAAGGACTTGGAGGTTGAGGTAGCTCAATTGGAAACATTACAGAAGAAGCAGAACAAGTCGTCGAGGATGTCGACTCAAATAAATGGGAGGGTAGATGTAGGCAACAAATCCACATCCTACAGAAAGAAGAAGTGATTTGCTAAATTTTTGACTATTTTGGAGATGATTTGCTCTAGTTTTGTGAAAATGTATAGTAGGGAGAAAATCATACATAAGATCGTACGACTGAAGTGGTAAATCATACGGAGCAGTGGCAAATCATACAGGGCATACCGAAATTCACTAAAATATAAAGGAAATGCAATTTTGGGATGAAATGTCGCATGGATTTGCTAACCTAAGGTGTAAACTTAGGAAAAGAGCAAAATAATGTATTCAGTTGTAATTGGGCAGTTGTGAATAATGGATTGTCTCAGGAACCACTTTAGAATGGCTTGGGCAACATTATATAAGGCCCCATTTTTGAATTTATGAGTCTGGATACTAGTTTACTGGTTCATAGTTGCTAGGATAGAGAGTTAGCCATATTTATGAGTTATTGCTATAGTATGGATAGATTTTCCACATTATACTAAGTTGATCACCATTAATAATAAAGAATAAACATTGTGGATGACCGTGTACGATCCTGTGTGTATGGTTGATGCATTGTGGATGATTATTGTGTGATTGAGTTTCTTCCTTATTGTCATATGTTAGTTTTAGGCTTCATTGTAGGTTGTGAGCAGATTGCTACTGGTGGGAATCATGGAGAATGATATAGGAGCATGAGGATGTTTTCAAGGATGTATTAAAGTAGACTGTATGATTTTTGGGTGTAATTGCTTGAATGAAATCACTTATAATCCCGGATTGGATGCTTTGCTTGTGTGTGGAATCATCTTGTTTGGACTGTTAAAACCTTACAAAACCTTCTAAAGAGAGATTGGAGTAGAAGAGCATTGAAAATACTATCTTGTTGTACCTTTGTATCATACAGATCATACATCGTAAAAATCGTACACATAATCCTTACCCAATTTGGTAAAACAATCGATTGATAGAAACTTACCCGATTTGGCAATTTTGGTAATCGACTTGAACGATTACAAAAATGTGTACGACAGCATCCAAAATAGCATCCGTTAGTTTTTTTTAGTGCAAGATCATACCATATTGGCCACTGTACGATCTCAGATCATACAGTGTATGTGTCGAAGGCCGTACAAGAGATTGATAGTCCGTACAAGGGTAGTTTGGGTACTTAGAAGATTGTTCAATTTGGTACTTAAGATCAAGCTCATCCTAGGGATTATTATGAGAATTAGAATATACCTCCCCATTTGGAATACTCCATCACTATGTTACAACATCTCCAATGTGGGTGATTTGGAGCATAAAATGAGTGTTGACCATAGATGGAAGATTTGATGGTCGATACAAATTTTGAGCTTGTCCATCTTCCCCTTGGAGCTCTTTTCTTCTAATTGAAGGAAGGAAGAACCTTATGATCACCTTATTTTCACTTGTCCTACTTTTAACTATTTTTTCTTTGGGTGAAGCAGCTGTAGGAAAAAAATTTCTATAACTTTGGTGACTTCTAGGGCTTTTCATCTTACTGAAAGAGTGAACCTAGACTACTTTCATTGTCCTTGGGCATGGAGTCAAAATTGGAAGTTGAATATAGAGTAAAACAAAAATTATGAAGTGAAAAAGGTATAATGCTAATTTTACCTTGATGTACCTTCCAAGGGCCCATTTATTCTGGTGGTGCTTCATTGTTGTGGGACTCAAAAGTTCCTCAAACTATTTGGATGAGGAGAGCCTTGAGTGATCCCATATATTGTTGGGATAATTTTCTTGCCTAATATTTGATATCATTGCATATGATCCCAAAGCTCAAGTGAGCATGGGTTGCTTTCCTTATAATATTAGGCCAACTTGTCCTCCCTCTTTGAAACCTTATGAAATATTTAGGAGTTTGTATAGTACAAAGGGATATTTTTGTCATCCACAACTAGGATGACCCTTTTGTGGGATAATAAGGTTATACAATATGAAGGAGTTTCACAACCCAAAAACTTTCTGGGTGCTTATATCTCCATAAGGTTGTATGCTTTCTTAGATGATGTCAATCCCTTTCTTGGCCACCTCAAGTTCCTTCTTGTCCTTTCACTTGTGCCTGGATTTCTCCCTTCTTGGGTCCTATTGATGTTGCTTTGGTAATGGCCCTAGGGATTAGTGAAACCAGCTACAAGTGAGGGAGAATTCAATTTTTGAGCCCATCCATCTAGTTGATAGGAGGGCTCATAACCATAATATGAGAAAGGGTATTGATAAATATAGATCCCATTTAAATATTGTTAGGGATATTATCCATAGTAAAACTTAACTTAGCTACCATTGGGAAGGTTGGAGATCTTCGTTTGGTGGGTTTGCATAACTTCATGATAGGGAGTTTTAGGATTACTAACAACTTATTTCAAAATTTTCTCATTATAAAATTCTTTGGCATCTTCTCTGTTGGTAGGGCTTTGGATGCTCTCACCTTTTTAAACATAATTTGGCTTGGAGGGTGGTTCAGCTCTTACAGGCTTAAAGGCATAATGGGGAAATCCTTTCTTGCATATATTTTTTTTGCCTTCAAAGTCTTTGGTGTGTCAACTTTCCTTGATGGTGGGAGTCAATCCTTTAGAGTAGTCATATCAATAGAGGCATGATTATCTTCAACTATGGTGGTTGTTCCATGTGGCATATGATTATTCCCAAGGGAATTCTCATGAGCTCATTGTTTAAAACAACTTCGACTCGTGCGAATGTCTTATATTACATACATTCACCACTAAGAAACCTAACTTGGTCTTTCAAAAAGGATTTTCATTGTTCATTGTTTGGATTTTGCATGTATCTTCCCTATGTTAGTCATTGTATCCTTTGAAGATTTGTCTTATGGTTGCTGATTAAGGCACACTTTCCTAGAAGTGTATTAGAAGTTTTCCAACTAAGATTGTGTTATGTGTTGTTATAAATATTAGGCTAATACCTTGTCGATTGAGGATGAATCTCAGATGGTCAATGTCGCCCCCTACTTTATCGTAACTTTTCAAAATTATACCATATTTTCTTTCACAAAAACAACTTCCTCTATTAAGTTAGTCAAGGCCATGGTAAGTTTTACCCTTTAAGTCTTAGATCCCCTTTGCATAGAAAAAATTTCCCAATCATTCTTCCTTTTTTTTGCTATATACAATATATACATTATGTACAAATAAGCAATATACCTAGTGATGGATCATCCTATGCCCACTGGATCGAATACCTTGTTGAGATTTGATCCCCATGTCACAAATACCCATAGTTATAGATAATAATAAAGGGACGTATAGATGCACCTCATCTATGAAATAGTCAAATTTTGATAGTTCTTCTTCTGCCACATAAGCTTGCTCTTCTCCACTCTCCTTAGAGGGGATTTTATCTCTGTGGTACATGTGGAGGGGCTCCGATGAGAATATGAACTTAGTATCATATTTGTTTTGGAGAAACATGTGAGCCTAGTCCAATGGTAGGTATCGTCTAATCTTAGTGATGAAGTATCTCAAGAGGCATATTACAAATATGGTTGGAAGATCAATGATCACTATGTATTAGCAAATTGTAAGGTTGAGGTATGCTTGGAGTGCTAGGGGAATGTTAGGAAAAATTTAGATTTTTATATCTACAATGGAAACACAATAATAGAAAAAAAAAAGCAGCAATACAAGTAACACAAATATTTATGTGAAAATCTGCAATTTGCAGGAAAAACCACAGGGCAATGGCAACTTCTTCTTTTTATTATTTTTAACAAACTTTACATTCATGTTTTCAAGTTTCAATATTACAACCACACTGGATATGCAAGGGATCAAGTCCCTTTTATAGATCATAAGGAAGACTCCAAACTATTCATTTCCTGTTCCAAAGGAAACCTCTAAAAACTATCTATTTCCACTCCCAAGTAAGGTGCCTAAACATGTTCGTCTTCCATGATTAGACGTCTATCCTATACGTCTGGACTAGACGTCTAACAACCCAAATGTCTGGCCTAGATGTCTACTACCTAGATGTTTGGCCTAGACGTCTGGTAGCCTAAATGTTTGGTCTGCTACCTAGATGTCTAGTAGCCCAGATGTCTATACTATACGTCTATTGTCTAGACGTCTAATAGCCCAAACATATGGTCTGTTGCCTAGATGTCTAATATAGATGTTTTGTCTACTACCTAGACATTTGGCCATGATGTCTAGCAGCCCAAAAGTCAGCTGCAGTATAGCATCTGCTAGCTGGATATTGTCTTCACTCCTAACATTCTCCCACTTGAAGTTAGTATTCAAGAATTATTCTGCAAAATATTTTTAATCCAGTGCCAATTGCCCAATGCTGCCCTTGTTATTTTTTAGCAAGCCTAGAGAAGTTTTGCACCACTAAAACTTCTCTACTTTGATCGAATTTGTAAGTATATCTGTAGGATTCACTTCAGTGTTGATTGTTTTGCAATAGGATCCTACCTTCTTCCACCATATTTCTTATAAAGTGGTACTTGAAATTAATGTGTTTCGTGCAATCATGGAATGTTGGATTCTTCTCTATTTGAATAACACTTTGGCTATCATAATGTAACGTAATTTTCTCTTGTATTACATTGAAGTCACCCAACAATCACTCTAGCCAAATTGCCTATTTATTGGTATGAGTTGCTATAATGTATTATGCTTTAGTGGTGGATAAAGCCATAATAAAATGCAACTTAGAAGCTCAACTCACTGCTTCTCCAGCAATATTGAAGGTATATCCTGTAGTGGATTTTCTTCCATCTCTATCTCCACCATAATCAGAATCCACAAAACCTTTAAATTGCAAATCTACCGATCTAAAGTAAATGGCAACATCTAAAGTGGCTCTTAAATATCTAAATATCCACTTCACCGCATTCTAATGCTCCTTACTAGGATTTTCCATGTACCGACTGACTACTCCCACTGCTTGGGAAATATTCGATTTGGTGCTCACCATGGCATACATGAGGCTTCCTACTACTAATGAATACAGTACATGAGACATGCTTGTATTCTCTGATTCTATTCTAGGAGATTTATTAAAAACAACTTTAAGTGTGGAAGAAGTGGGGTACTAACTAGTTTTGCATTATGCATATTGAAGCGCTACAAATCCTTTTCCACATATGACTTTTGAATTAACCCGATATTTATTCCTTTTTTGTCCTTGTGTATCTTCATCCCTAAAATTTGGTTTGCTACTCCTAAATCCTTAATTTCAAATTTCCTAGCTAACTAAGCCTTAAGATCAATGATTTTCTTCATGTTGGTACTTGCAACCAACATATCATCAACATAAAACAACAAAATAATAAAACTACCATCATAAAACCTCTGGTCGACTTCACTCCTACTGAAACCTTGGCTCTTCATGAAGGTGTCAAATTTATTGTACCACATCCTTAGTACTTGTTTCATCCTATACATTGATTTTTTTAATTTGCAAACCAAATGCTATTTGCTTTTTTTCTCATAGCCCTTAGTCTGATCCATATAAATCTCCTCCTCAAGATAACCATGCAAGAAAACAGTCTTTACATCAAGCTACTCTAGTTCTAAATCCTGTGCAACTACAAGTGCAAGTAGAACTCTAATAGTAGTCATCTTCACAATTGGAGAGAAAATTTCATTAAATTCAATACCTAACTTTTGCACATAGCCTTTTGCCACCAAGTGAGCTTTATAGCATTCCAAAAATCCATCGTTGTTCTTCTTCACTTTGTACACCCACTTGTTTCCAACAATATTTCTTCTAGGTGGGATATCCACAAGTTCCCACATTTTATTCTTGTGAAGTGCCTTGATTTCCTCCACTTTTTTGCATTTTTAGACTCTCTAGTTTCCTAAAATGAACTAGGTTCACCATCATCAGTTAACAAAGCGAAAGAGGACTGATACACATGAGAATACCTTTTAGGACACTTTTGTGGATGTGTAGATCATCTAACCCAATGATCTGTCGATTGTGGCTCTTGTTCTTATTGACAATTTGAACTAGGTTCACCATCATCAGTTACCAAATTTTTTGTGCATTAAAATTATTTTTGTGTAGAGTTAAATATTTTTTATTGTTGTGTGTGATTAGGGAGTTATAAGGTGTAGAATTAAATATTTTTTATTGTTGTGTGTGATTAGGGAGAATAAGGTGTGGAAATAAATATTTGTGATTGTTGTATGTGGAGTTATAAGGTGTGGAATTAAAAATAAAAGCATAGGTGCTTGATGTATATGTTAATGAAATTAGGGAGTCATAAGGTTGAAAAGTGTTAAACTTATTATATGTCTTAGTGCATGATTTAATTATGAAATTAAACTAGGAACTTGAGACCTAGTTAATTACTACCTTGAGTTAGAAGACATGCACATGAGTTAGGGTTTGAATTTTAAGAAAAATTGCTTGATTATGTGTCTTGGCTATTGAGAGGAAGTGGATGGATTAGAAAATCAAATCTATGAATAAAAATGATGCTTGATTTCCATGATCGCTTTAGTGGAGTTCATTGAGAGTATTGTCATTATTAAGGAGGTTTTTGCTATTGCTTTGAGGAGATTATTATTGGTTACTTGTTAAGTCCATTTCTACTATTTGATACCATTGAGGAGATCATTTTCTAGTCACTTGTGGATACATTTGTCTTTCATTTGAGGAGATCATTGTTGGCTATTTGAGAACTATTTGCTTGAGGGAGTTGTGCTTGTTTCTTGAGATCTTATTGACATTGCATGAGGAAGATATTATTGAGAACCTATTGCTATAATTGTCCTTGGTTGGTTGAAGTCCTCATTATTATTGCTTGGAGAGGTTTTCATTAGAGAGCTCATTTGCCATACATTTGAGAGTACATTGTTGAACATTGTTGTCATACATTTGAGATATCATTTGCCATACATTTTTGAGATCATTGTGGATCATTGCTATCATCCATTGAAGAGTACATTGCCATTAATTTTTGAGCACATTGTTGAGTATTGTCATCATTTTTTTGTTATCCATTGTTGAGTTCATCATTGAGCCTTGCCTTTGTTTATTTGTGGTTGAGATTTGAGTGCTACTTGAGAGTCATTGGTTGAGCCTTTGGGAAGGCTTTTGGGACAAAATTTCTAGATAGATTTGAGACAAATTTTGTGCATGATTGGTTGAGCCTTTGGGAAGGCTTTTGGGACAAAATTTTTGGATAGATTTGAGACAGCTTTTGTGCATGATTGGTTGAGCCTTTGGGAAGGCTTTTGAGATAAAATTTTTGGACAGATTTGAGACAACTTTTGTGCATGATTTGTTGAGCCTTTGAGAAGGCTTTTGGGATAAAATTTTTGGACATATTTGATATAGCATCTGTGCATGATTGGTTGAGCCTTTGAGAAGGATTTTGAGACATATTTGTGGACATATTTGGAATAGCATTTGAGCAGGATTTTTTGAGCCTTTTGTGAAGGCTTTGAGAATAGATTTGCAAAAATATTTGAGAAGGATTGTTTGAGCCTTGTGAGAAGAAATTGAGGTATATTTGTGAGCAATGAAAGATACAGGACATAAAAAAAAACCACATCAACACCAGTTTCCTAGCTGAGCAGATCAGTGGATAGCCTAGCTGAGAAGATTAGTGGATAGCCTAGCTAAGCAGATCAATGGATAGCCTAGCTAAGTAGATAAGAGGATAGCCTAGATGAGTAGATCAGTGGATAGCTAACGTAACCATGGAGCATGCACCTAGCTGGTGTATTGATCTATACCATCATAAAAATACAAAGATCCACACAAATGCACAAATTGAACAAAGAAGAAAACTAATGCAAAGTTTCTTATATTAATATTTGAAAGGATCTCAGGTTACAAAAATGCCCTATCAGGGTCACTCCAAATACGATACAGATGTTACAATTGCTAATGCCCTCAATAGGGTAGGTGCACTTATTTGTTGCTTTGGTGATTACTCACAAATTGGCTTGGGGTAGAGCTAACCCCCTTCTCCACGATGTGGAAGGATTATGATATAGGCTCCCTTTTGCACCTGTATCCCTAGGAACAAGAAACAACAGTGCACAATTACAAATTTTGATAGCCTCTCGTGATGAGGCCCTTTAAAGAAACATACATGTAAATACCATTAAACTAGTAAACAAGAAAACATAAAGAAATGCTTTATGCTATTCTAATGACATCAAGAATTATAGTACAACATACAAGACATGAATAAGCAAATGATGCATTGAACAAATATCGAATTAGAAACAATAAAACATCTAAAAGATCCAATATACTCCTACCCAATGCAACGCATAAAATGCCTAATTCATATGGTCAAAGTTTCTCTAAAATGCAATTAAACCTATGAAAAGACTAACATGACTAATCTATGCGATAAAAAGCAAAATGACTAAGGTTATCTTTAACCTATTGCAAACCGTAGCTGTGAGGGGCAGTCTGCACTGTGAACCATGGTTGACAACCGCAGTTTGACCTCTGATGTGTTTGCCCTTATAATTAGGGGCAGTGGGCTTGACCTCTTTGTCTGAATTGATGTTCAAGGGTTGCCTTTGTCATCCTATGACAGATTTGATGGTCAAATCACTATGAAGGGCCTTCATTCACCCGTATTTGCATTTCTTGATCCTCCTAGGCACCTAGGGCATCCATGGCTAATTATTTTTTGGATGGATAGCAAAGGGGGCTCTAAAATGCACAAGGTCATTATGCAATTTGACAGGGCTTCGCTACTCTCTTGATCAATTAGCTCACTCAATAATTTTCCAGCACTTCGCTATACAAATTATCTCTCTCCTCTTTATCCCCTTGTAGGGGGGTATTTATAGCATGTCCCTAGGGCTAGGGGTGGCTTCATGGAGAAGCCAAGACCAAGAAGGTTGGTTAGGATAGTTGGGATGGAAGCCTTTGGAATATTTCATCCTCATATTGCCTCCTTCTAGATCTCTTGGCCGTTCTAACCGATTTGGCTTGGATGGAAGGCCTAACTGAACTCTATTTTAGATCGCAGGTCACAGCTACGGTCTAGACTGTAGACCACAAGTGTCAACCATGGTTCATACTAGAGACCGTAGGTCTGGTCTATGGTTCAGACTACTTAGGCTAGAATGCCTAAATTGAGTGGTTAGAACCATTGCTCTATCTTGGAGTCTATCCAAGATCCTTCATATGGTTTTGTAGCATGTCCATATGAGTAGTCGTCCTCGGCATGATGCATTTTAGGTGTCTATAGATGCCCCTTTTGAGATGCATTATGAGATCGAACAACACTGAGCAAAATAGACCTCGTAAATGATGTCGCAGGTTCTATGATGATCATTAGTCTGATCAACATTACATGCCCCAGGTCTAGTAAAAGGACACACATCCTAGAATCATTGCTTCCAACATGGGAAGGCTTACATTTGAAAAGTTTGCACTCATCATCAAAAATTCAGGTAGCTTTGGTGCTACAATAGGAGTTAGGCCTATATAACCAAAGGATGAGAGCTACAAATAAATTTTGATATTTGCTATTTGCCCCAAGAAGAGGGGGAAGCTTATGATAGTTGTTAGCAATGATTGGCAAGGATGAACATAATTTTGACAAGATCAAGGGATCTATGATCTCTAAGATCTTCTATTGATTTTGATTATGGCATGAAATTATGACTACCCCTCAAGCGACGAGTCGATGAGGGTAATGACAATGTATGAAGCGACAAAATTGTTTGACCATAATGAATGATCCTGAACAACTTTTAGATTTGAGACGTTTAATGCCTTGGCTAGGCCTATTTCAGCTTATTATTGTAATGCTTAGTAGTATTTACACATATTTCTCCCATGCAGTAGTCAGGCTATGATAGCCATCTTAGAGAGTCAAGATAATATAAATTCAAGAAGACTTGTGTTGGATCATACTATAGATGATTTGCTAAAAGATGTCATAAAAGAAATGATAATTTTACCCCAAATGTCCTTATTGTGATATACTCATCTTTCCGGATTGCAAGTCACTACAACCACCAATTTTATAGGATAAATCACTGAATACGAGGTGCATTTAGTTTTTCATTGTTTGATTTTTTTTTGTTTAATTTTGCATTTATTGGATTGATTCTGGTGCTTGTAACATCACCAAATTTGCAATTGTGATCATGTATTTTGATTTTTATCCAATGGGAGTAATTAATTTACCTTTTTAGACCTTCCCACGATGGTTTTTTAGTCATTTATTGCTAGTTGCGGATCGTAGGTATGGTCTATAGTTTGCATTGCCAAATTTTGTGGACCACAGGTCAGATCTACGGGCAGAAAACCCTAGTTTTAGAACTGCGGGTGTCAGCTGTGGTCCGCAGAGACTAGGAGGACCTATAAATTGAAATCCCATTTACAAATTTTTATTATTTTCTTGCAACCTTTAGCAAATTAAGAGCTCTGAGAGAGAAGTCATTCCCTGATATAAAATGCTATAAAGCTCGACCATCTTTACACTCATCTTCCCTAATGGCAGATCCTGATAAACCATCGACTAGCTTGAGGCAAGGTGCGGGTAAGGTAACTCAAAATCAAGACCTCTCACTCAATATCAGTAAAATAAACCACACTTAAGAAATGTAGAAATTGAACCTCATTAAACTGCTGGTAATGAACCCCACTAGCCTAGGTTAGCTTAGAATTTAACTTTTATGCTTTAGTGGTCTAGGAGGGTACCCGAAATGGGTGCCACTCCTAAAACATAGTTGGTAGCTGCGGTTCCTAGTTGGAAAATTAGGAACTACAGGTTTCAGCTACGGTCTCAAATTTCCCAAATTGGGGACTGCAAGTTGCAGTTGCAGGTTGCAATTGCTAGTTTTTTTTTTTTTTAAGAAATTTTTAAATTTCTTTAGCTCTACTTAGCTAGATTTAGCTTACATTATGTTTTTTTGTTTTTGTTTCTTTTTAAAAGTTAAATTCTAGAGCGTGAGAGCCTAACTTGATGAGGACTCTTTGCAAGGCCTTGTCGGATGACGACTGAGCATGGTTTCAAGCCGTTGGGTTCAGTTATGTCATGAATCTACCCACCATTAGGGTAGATCAGGCCTATATTACTGCATTGGCCCGATGCTAGAATGTGCGGACCAACACATTTCACCTGCCTCCTAGTGATATGACCATCACACCAGAGGATGTCTACAGGATATTTAGGATCCATATCAATGGTGAGGTTGTCATTTCCTCTGCCTACATGACAAAGGATGTTTTTGCTACCATATTTAGTGATCAAAGCGCTATTTCACGGGATGATGCAGACCATGGAGGGGTGCACAATAGGGACCGGTATCGAGATGACATCTTCTCTATTTAAGAGGTCCTTTTTATGCACCTCATCATTTATATTGTCCTTACAGACTCCTCGAGCACAAGGATTCCCTGGAACATGCTAGCCCCTGGTTGGAGGGTGCTTTAGAGGTCAATGTAGGAGCCACTACTACTGGCATGGGGGAGCACTTTACAATGCTAGCTCTACCAAGAGTTGTACCAGATTATGAAGCAAATTTGTAAGGGCATCAAATGCAACCTATTGCTATAGATCTAGGGGTGGTAGCACATCCAGATCAAATGTCCTACTGATCTACCTCTTTGTATCATTGCCCTAGATGATGATCATCAGTGCTACATCACCTATTGGCCTCGTGCTAAGGAGGGTGTCCAAAATAGGGCTCATGCTAGGGATACGCAACATTACATTATCAAATTTGTAGCACTTGGGCTGGGGGACGTCGTCTAGTGCCCTTACATGGATTATCCTTTACGACCAAAGGCGAACGAGTGGCTACGATGGTCCCATTGAGATAGATGGCTTATCTAGCATAAGCCAGAGGTTTGACAGTATCAATTTTTCTCTTGTGTCCTACAATAATTTGGCATGGTGCAGGACCTGCCAAATATGCCCCTGAGGTACAAATGTCTGGCTCTAGATAGGGATCTCCCATTGATAGTTCCTTCGTCACTAGGAGATGCACTCGATGACTTCCAAGAGTTAGGAGCTGAGACAACTGGGACCATGCCTGACTATGATGAGTGGTATTTAGATAGCACAAGACTGGGCCTCTAGGATAAGATCCAACAGAGGCAGAGGTAGAGGTAGATCTTGATGGGTGCAGGGTGTGCCAACATACTGAGGGAAGTTGGGGTATAAAGACTGTCATTGAGGACCTACCAAAGATCGACCTTGAGGATAATGCTCCAGATGAGGGTTAGGTCCCTCCTAACAGCATAGAGGGACAATTGCTAGCATAGGTTGCTAACTTGCAGAGTCATATTGGGGGCTTTCACATGCAGTAGCGTGAGAGAGATACCACCATCACCATTTTGGAGGCAAAGGTGGCTGACAGGGAAAAATTCCTAACTGAGGCATAGGGCCAGGTACAAGAGCTCATGACTCAAGATATTGTTATAGAGGCCCAAGTGCAGAGACTATAGATTGCCCTATATTTAGCATAGGCACAATAGACTATAGCTGAGGCAGAGCAGGATCTAGCACGAGTAGTGAGGGGAGCTATTATGGGGCCTCCTTAGGCTATCATGGGGTCTCCTACGGTACCAATAGTAGGTATAATAGCTATACAATATCTGACTACTAAGGTGACGCAACTACATGGTATGGTCATGAGGACTAATGAGATGCACACAGCCAAGCTTGCTCGCATTGATAAACTAGTTGGCTACATAAAGATGCATGGGCTACTGGTTCTTAAGGATCCTTTTACAGAAGAGTCATAGTGTACTAGGTATAGGACCTCAGGTCAGCCCACAGTGAGATCGAGTAGGATTGAGAGGACACATAGGTCCTCTAGCACACACACAATGAGATCATAGGCCAGGGCTAGAGATACAGGGCAGACATCAGGGACCTCCATCTAGAGGACTAGCCTACTATAGTTATCAGTTTCCCATGTGCTAGGTGTGTTAGGCTTTGGAGGAAGGTAGGATTGTAATGTCCCTTTTTAAGAAAAAACAAACCCTTACTACGAAAATGCAAAAATTAAGTACAACAAGGAAATAACTCAGAAATTGCTCATAAAATAACACAAGTATGAGGAGAAATCAGCCAGTATCATATATTAAATATTTCCAAACCAATACAATAGCTCCCCAAGTCTAAACAGATGTAAAAACTCCTCAAAAATGACCCCAAATACAAGCGTAGGGTTTGGGGCTGCCAACAGATCTGAAACACATGACACAAATGCTCCCAAAAATGCCATGAACTCCTCATGGATGCCTCTTTTTTGTATTTTTGATATTTTAGGGCAATAACACCTGCAATGATATTGCCAAGACCCCAACCATGCACCTCCAATGCACTATGGGAATGAGCAAGACCTCATAGAACCTCTAGTGTTTCAATATTCAATTCTGATATCAACATAACATGCCCAAAATGGGACGTCTCACTCCATTATATAGGGTGAGGTTCTAATTTGGAGTTGACATCTCCCAACCCTAAAATCACTTAAAGTGCCTTCTTACAACATAAAAACATAAAAAATAAATAAACACAACTTAAGTTATGTCTCCTAGTCACATGAACCCCTTTTCACTTTTATAATTAAGTGTAGGAGACATTTACAAAAATATTTATTTTTGGTACATTACAAGTCCACCCTCCTCAAATTGCTTGTCCTAAAGCAAAGTCAAATTTGGAGCATCTAAAATTTATGTAACTTCCCAAGTAGCATCCTCCATAGGCAAGTCCTTCCACTTCACAAGATATTCTTTGATAGTCCTACTCCTAAGATTTCTCTCCCTTGTCTCAAGGATCAATTCAGGTTCAAGAATGAGCTTTCCTTCATCATAAAGGGGTGGCAAATCTAAATATGGCTGAATATGTTGGCCCAATGCCTTCTTCAAACAAGAAACATGAAAGACATTATGTATTTTACTTCCACTTGGAAGTTCCAAAGCATATGCAACCTGTCCAACCTTACTCAACACCTTGTAAGGTCCATAAAATTTGAGTTTGAATTTTTATGCTCCACTTCTTTTCAATGTAGACTGTTTGTAGGGCTACAACCTAACATAAACCAAGTATCCCACCTCAAATGAGTGCTCACTACACTTCTGATATGCATACTTCTTCTGTTGATTTTGTACCGTAAGAATATTTTCCTTCAAAGCATTAAGAATATCTTGATTTTATGTTGCAAAGTCTATAGCTTTTTGGACCCTTGAATCACCAAAAATTAGATCTGAAAAGTGTGGGGCATCATAACCATAAAGTTCCTTGAATGGAGACATTTTTATAGACATATGATAAGTAGAATTGTAGCAATATTCACCAAGGTGCAGCCATTTAACCCATGCCTTTTGTTGACCTGAAACATAATTTCTCAAATATCCTTCAAGCCATTTGTTAACAATTTTAGTTTGCCCATTAGTTTGGGGATGGTAGCTAGTACTAGGAGTCAATTTAGTACCACATAGCTTAAAAAATTCTTGCCAAAACATGCTCAAAAATCTGTTGTCCCTATCACTCACAATGGATTTAGGCAAACCATGCAATCTGAAAACTTCTTTAAAAAACAAATCAGCAACTTGTATGGTTGTACAAGTTGTTGAAATGGCATAGAAATGAGCAAATTTTGTCAATCTATCAACAACAACAAATATGCAATACTTCATGTATACCTTGGGCAAACCAGTAATGAAGTCCATGGAGATACTTTCCCATTTTTGATTGGGAATAAGAAGTGGCTGAAGTAAACCAGCTGCAAATTCATGTTTCCCCTTGTTTTCTTAGCAAATAACACATTCCTAAACATGCAAGAAGACATCCCTTTTCAAATCCTTCCAATATAATCTTTCTCTAACCTATTTGTAAGTCTTGTAGAAACCTGGATGGCCTACAAGTGGAGCATCATGCATGGCTGTAATTAAAGCTTGTTTCAACTTTGATTCAGGTACTAAAAACACTCTTCCCTTGCAAAAAATCAGTCCTTATTTATGGATGAACTTGTCATCTTCATCTTGCCCATTTATTAGTTTAGAAAAAAAAACATCTTTGCATATTCAACCATAATTTTCACCTTCCAATCAGCAGAAATAATGGAAAGAGAATGAAAAGTAGGGTGCCTAGAAAGTGCATCAGTAGTTGAATTCTTCTTACCCTTTACAAAATCAATTTCAAAATCATATGCTTGCACTTTTGTTACCCATTTTTGCTGTCTTTCATTTAGTTCAACTTGCCCCAAGAAGTATTTCAAGCTGTTATGATCAGTTTTGACCACAAACTTGCCACACACTACGTATTGCTTGAATTTGGTCAAGGCATGCATGATAGCTAGCATCTCTTTATCATAGATGCTGAAAGTTTTCTCCACATTTGAGAGCTTTCTACTCTCATAAGCAATGGGGCATCCTTGTTGCATAAGTACAACTCCAACTCCAACACCTGAAGCATCACAAGAAATAGTAAAAGCAATAGAAAAATCAGGAATAGCAAGTAAAGGAGTGGAAGTCATTACACATTTCAGCTTTAGAAAAGCTAAAGGAGCCTCATTGGACCATGAAAATGCCCCTTTCTTAGTTAATTCATTAAGGGGGGTATCCAAAGAAGAAAACCCCTTAATGAATCTCCTGTAGTAACTGCATAAACCCACAAAACCCTTCAATTCCGTTAGGTTGGATGGTATAGGCCATATTTGTATAGCTGAAACTTTAGTTTGATCAACCTTAAGATGTTTTTGTAGTAAACCTTGAATTTGAGGATGATAGGTGGCTAATTTTTTCCCTTCTGAACTAAAAATTACAGCTGCCCACTCAACGTCCTTATGCCTTATCATCTTCTCCATTCTTTTGTATGAAACCTCCAAAATTTTGCAAGAATATTTTGACCCATTTTCCTTGATTCCTTGCAACACCACATCTTTCCCTTCAAGCACAAATTTCAGTTCTAATTTCTGATAATTAGTAACATAATCACCAAGTGAATACAACCATTGCACACCCAAAACCATATATGGAATACCTCCTAAGGGAAAAACAAAGAATTGCTCATCTACTTCCATGTTGCCAAAATTAATTTTTATGTTTCTTACCACTTTGTTGCATGTGATAAGATCACCATTGCCAATAGCAACATTAAAACCAGGAATGATAACTGTAGGAAGATTCTTTCTAGTGGCAAACTTCTCATCAACAAAATTGTAAGTAGCACCACCATCTATTAAAACAATAACCTTTTCATCAAAATATCTACCTGGTACCTTAATAGTGTGAAACTGATTCAGCCCACTTAAAGTGGCTAGGGAACCTTCAGGAACTTCCTCATACTCCCTTTGTGCTTCCTCTTCCAAAGGTGTCTCATCTGCCTCATAAAAATTAGGATTATCAGAATCAGAATCATAATGTAATTCAATTATTTTCATACCTCCTTCTATGTATTTATGACCTCTTTGCCAAGGAGACTTGCAAATGAAACACTTGTTTTGTTTCCTTAGCTCATATTTCTCTTATTGTGTCAAGCGTGGGCCATTTGGGGGCTTATTAGGTGGCTGAAAACCAGATCTAAAACCTTCTCCATGTGTGGGATTCCTGCCATAAAAATTTCTCTCATTTCCACCTTGCTGCATGAGGTTTCCTTGCTGCCCATACTACTATCCAAAAACTATTTTTCTGGCTACAAAAGGTGGTCTAGCAGGTGGATTATGTGCAAAATATTTCTATCTAGGAGGTAAAATAGATTCTAATATTAAAGCTCTCTTAATGGCATCTTCAAGAGTGGCTGGTTCAAAAGCTTTAACTAATCCTTTCATGGGTTCCAACAAACCATCCATAAAAAGAAAAATTACCCTCTTGGGTGAAATATTTTGTACTTGAACTAAAAGTTGTTCAAAATCCTCCACATAGGCATGAATGGATGAATTTTGCTTCAAAGTGGCAAGCTCCTTGAAATACTCTTCCACATTCCTCCTTTCAAACCTGTTCAAAACCCTGGTATAAAATTCATCAAATGTATCAATATCACCATGCCCTTGGGTTACTAACCCATGATGCCACCATGAGTAAGCACTACCCTCAAGGTGGAGTGTAGCAATCTGAACTGCATCAGCTTTAGAAATAGGCTCCAAGGTAAAATAAGTCTATAATTTTTGAAGCCATGCCCTAGCTGTAAGACCATATTGACCATTAAATGAGGGAATGGTCACATTTTTATGCAAAAAGGGCTTCTTTTTCTATTTTTTAGCCTCAACAACAGATTTACCCACAATCTTCAAATATTTATCAAAATAAACTACTGCCCTAAAACCCTCAGATTTATTACTATAAGCAGCAAACCATTCATCTAATTCATCAGTTACCTCATTTTCCTCTCGTAGAGGTGGTGGAACAAGGAACATAGGCTTAGACGGCCAAGTCAAGGGAGTGTGTGAGTTAGATGATGACTCATGCCCATTGTTGTTGCCTCCCTTTTCTCCTTCCCTCCTTGTGCCATTTGGGTTGCCCAAAGCTGCCCTCAATTCTTGTTGATTTATCTCTTGTAAGGACATCATTCTTTGTAGCATGTCAAGTAGGGCATTGAATTTTTGCTCAGTCCTATCAACTGGCCTTTGGGGCTCCTCAACCTCTTCCCTGTTTGACATTTCCAAAGCCAGTATGTTTCTCCTAGTAAAATACTGATGAACAGGAGGACGATGCATAAAACCCTATCAAACCCTAAAAATATGGAAATATGAAATTCTGAAAATTCTGACCACCAAAAAAATTTTCTCAAACCACAAAACTGCAAATTGGTCAAAATGGCATCCAAATCTGCAATTTTTATTTTCTGAAAAAAATCCCTAAAAATCCATGAATCCCCTAAAAATCCACGATTTTCACTAGGGCACAACTTTTCACCACATAAACACACTTATCACCATGAATAACTAAAAAGAAACACTGAAAATGCTAAAACTAACCACAGGTTGGCAAGATTCTCGCTCTGATACCTCTTGTAATGTCCCTTTTTAAGAAACAACAAACCCTTACTACAAAAAAACAAAAATTAAGTACAACAAGGAAATAACTCAGAAATTGCTCATAAAATAACACAAGTATGAGGAGAAATCAGCCAGTATCATATATTAAATATTACCAAACCAATACAACAGCTCCCCAAGGTTGAAAAGATGCAAAAAATCCTCAAAAATGACCCCAAATACAAGCGTAGGGTTTGGGGCTACCAACAGATCTAAAACACATGACACAAATGCTCCCAAAAATGCCACAAACTCCTCACGGATGCCTCTTTTTTTGTATTTTTGATATTTTAGGGCAATAACACCTGCAATGATATTGCCAAGACCCCAACCATGCACCTCCAATGCACTATGGGAATGAACAAGACCTGCAATCTCAACTCATGGAACCTCTAGGGTTTCAATATTCAATTCTGATATCAACATAACATGCCAAAAATGGGACGTCTCACTCCCTTATATAGGGTGAGGTTCTAATTTGGAGTTGACATCTCCCAACCCTAAAATCACTTAAAGTGCCTTTTTACAACATAAAAACATAAAACATAAATAAACACAACTTAAGTTATGTCTCCTAGTCACATGAACCCCTTTTTCACTTTTATAATTAAGTGTAGGAGACATGTACAAAAATATTTATTTTTGCGACATTACAAGGATCCACAACAGGATCCACCACAGGTGCCAGGTCAGCCAAGAGAGTAGGCTCCAGAGCATAGTGCAGAGGGAGGCGACGAGAGCTCCAGTATAGGGGGAGCAGCCTAGATCCGATTTATAGCAGTTGTCGACTATAGTTTTGATGTATCATTTTGTGTGTAAGGTCGAGGACCTACATAGTTGTAGCCTACGGGCATTTTGTACTCCCTATGTACTCATTTGGACACACATATATATGATATGATATTTCATGGCTCATTATGTGTACATGTGTATTTATTGTTTTTGATTTTATGTTTATTTGATGCACATGGATGCAATGCTTATTTAAATGCTATGTTTATATGATGCGATGTATGGATGTCATGCATTAGATAGCTATTCTACTTTATGATGATGATGTGCAGTGATCTAGATGATTAGATGTGCGACATATGATGTATGTAGATGGATGCGATGTTTATTTTTAATGCATATTTATTTTTGCTTTGTGGGCATGCGTATATTTTATGCAGTTTATGATATGCTATGCAATGTATGGTAATGCATTATGTACGAAATCATAATCTAATGGAGATGAACCTGTATGCTTTAATCACTTAAAACATAAGGAATGAATGTAAACTGTGTATATCAATTTTTAAAATATGACACCACAGAATGTATAACAATCATGCAAAATAATTGATAATTCTCATTACAAGAACTTAATCAATTAATCACCCATTTATGAAATGTAGTGAAATGGATTGGTGAAATGCTAATGAATGATTATGTCATTTTGTACTATATAATCAGTGGTCGTCTAAACATCATTTCTGATCTTCATGCGGTATCTATCTTATATATTTGATTGTACTTTGTAAAATGCATTTTGATGAATGAATGACTCGTATTTTTGTAGTCTGAAGATATGTGATATCTTGTTGCTATTGGAGCACTTTTTGGGGTTTTCCTTGAGACTCAAACACCCTAGTAAACCTCTCCAAAAATCACATACTAACTATACCAGGCTTATATTGGACAAGGCTTTTGTCATGATAGACCCAACTATTCATAATCCCTGTGTGTGCATGTGAGTATTTTTAGATAGATCGTAAGCATACCCTGTATGTCAGTCGGGACTCTTTCAACCCATATGTGAGATAAGGTTCCTCATACGATCGTATCATCCTTGTTTCAGCTTTGATTAGACTTATACAACTAGACAATCCTAGGTACCTAGAGCTAGCTCATCTTGCAAATTGATCAAGGCTACCCCTCCAAATGCAAGTGGGACTCTTTCAACCCATTGCTACGTTTGGGGATCACCCAATAGAACTACCCCTTCGATTGCAGGTGGGACTCTTCCAACCCATTGTTGCGATCGGGGATCACTCTATGGCTTTCAAAAGGTGTACAATCCAGGGATTCAAGTTCTCACCCTTCTTACTTGCTCAGATGTAGTGATAAAAATCACTGTTAGTCCATGCGTTACCATTTTATTTGAGCAAGGGATTTTTATAGTGCTTTTGATTCACTATGTCACTTTATATTTTGAACTTGAAATTTGTATATTTTTTGCACTTTGTAACTTGGGATTTAACTTTTGTGACTTTGGGATTTATAGGGGAAATTCTTGTCCTTTTGCCAAAGTACACCTTTATAAACCGACTATTTGCAAGATAAGCAGGTCGTGAAACCCATCTCTCTAGATACCTAAGACTGCTTTCATGGCTTTCATCCTCTCTCGTCTTAGCAGGATTTTATATTGTTTTTCTTAGTGACGGGATTCTGATATGTTGAAGCACTATCCCAACTAATGACCTTGTCTATAATAGCAAAGCAAGCTTTCTACAATATCTGAATAACCCACTAGGTATGGCTGAGTGACAAGAAAACTTAATATACATACATAAGTCTCCACAACATGTATCGTGTATGAATGCAATGAATTATGATAAATGCAAGGGTGCATGATTGTCATACAAACGTGTGACTATTGGTAAAACTTTGATAAACGCACTACACTCTACTGTGGAATGCAATGGATGACAAATGCCTAAATGCAATATGATGATGTGAATGCATGTGTGAATGCAGATGAAAATGCAAAATGCAAATGCAAATGTTTTTGGATTTTAGGCTTTATCCATTTTTTTTGGACTTTTATATATTTTTCTTGATTTTTATAGGTTTTTGAGCTTTCATATTTGACCAAACGATGAGTACATGTCCTTGGAGCTTTTTAGGGTTGACCAAGCGATTTTTAGAAATCCTTGGAGCCTTTTGAATTGACCAAAGGTTTTACAACCACCTTTGGAACCTTTTAGTTGACCAAACTCTCAGCAAGAGGGCATGGAGCCTTTTGGGATGACCAAGAAGTTATAGGAACTCTCAGAGCCTTTGGGTTGACCAAGCAATTTTTGGAAATCCTTGGTGCCTTTTCTTGACCAAGCTTCTTAATCAGAGAGCTTGGGGCCTTTTGGGGTGACCGAGCGGTTTAGACAAAACCCTCGAGGCTTTTGGGTTGACCAAAGGCTTACAGATGCCTTTGGTGCCTTTACTACACTCTCAAGCATAGAACGCCTTAAGATGGATGATATTGAGAGGCTCAAGCTCTTCCACACCCTCTAGCGATGTTAGGCGATAGGTTCCTGAACCAATATTTTTAGATATGATGTAAGGCCCTAGCCAGTTAGCCATGAATTTGTCTCGCATGTCAGGCGACAAATTCGAGTTCTATTGGTTCTCTTTCAACACAAGATCCCCAACTTCAAAGTCTCTCTGGTGGACTTTGATATTGTAAGCTCATTTTAATCGCTCCTGATAAACACGAAGATGCTCGAGGGCATTCACGCGATGTTCATCAAGCAACATCAATTGATCGATGTGAGCTTGCCGCGCGGTGTCATCATCGATGAACTCTTTCAATGTGATGCGCAGCATTGGAATTTCCAACTCTAAGGGCATAATGGCCTCAGTGCCATATACTAGTGAAAATGGCATTGCCCCAATGGGCATCCGAATGCTAGTCCTGTAAGCCCATAGTGCAAGGGGCAGCTGTATATGCCAATCCTTGTGGTGTTCTTGCACTATCTTTTTCAAGATGGCTACCATAGTCTTGTTTGAGGCCTCAGCTTGCCCGTTTGCTTGTGGATAATATGGAGTTGCAAAACTATGTTTAATGCGGTATTTAGACGTTAAAGCCCACATAGTTTTGTTCTTAAAAGAAGTTCCATTATCCAAAATTATCTTGGATGGTATCCCAAAATGACATATGATATGCTCGAGAATAAATTCTATGATGCGAGCTCCAGTGGTCATTGTAAGGGGAATGGCTTCCACCCACTTTGTAAAATACTCAGTAGCCATGATAATGAATGTATGTCGGCCTGATGATGGAGGGGAAATCTTGCCAATCAGATCTAATCCCCACTGAGCAAATGGCCAAGCCGCCTGAATGGGTTGTAAGGCCTATGATGGCAAGTGCATAAGATTAGCATGATGTTGACATTTAATGCATTTCTTGACATACACATTGCAATCCTTCTCCATAGTGGGCCAATAATAACCCATGCGAAGGATGCATTTGATGATAGCCATGCCGCTGAAATGGCCATCGCACGTACCATCGTGAGCTTCTGAGATTGCCCAAGATGACTCTTGGGGCTCAAGACATCGAAGGAGGACTCCTTCATAGCTGCGTCGGTACAAAATGTCTCCTATCAAGACATACTTAGTCACTTTCTATTTAAATGTGCATCTTGTGGCATGCGACAATCCCTCTAGGATCATACCAAGTTTTAGGAAGTCTTGGATTTGCAACATCCAGCCTTGACAAGCCTCAGCTTCGACTGCTAAGATGGCCTGCTCCCCCTACGTATTTAGCTTTGCAAATGCAGACTGGGAAACAACCTTGTGGTGAATGGTAGTACCACTCCCCGTAGGACTCTGAGAAGTCAATGACTCCCAAGGTGCCTGCTTAAGAAAGTCTTCCACTCTACGAAACCAATCAGCTGTTGGTTCCACGACAATCATGTTGACTGATTCTTTGTTATCAAAGGTTGCACGCTCTACTGCTAGGTGCGAGAGCATTCTAACATGGATGGTAGTAAAATCGGTAGATGGATTCTGAGGGATCAAGGACCCCAAAGATGCCATGGTGTCTACGAACCTATTTGATGAATGAGGGATTGCCTCGATGTCATACCATTCAAGTTTAGCCAGATAAGTGGCAACAAGATCTTTGTAGGCTTTCAGTATGGGACATCGACACTGGAAGAGCCCCTTAACCTGGTTAACTATGAGCAGAGAATCACCAAAAATGTTCAATATTTTAATACCCATGGTGATGGCTGTGTGGAGGCCCAAAAGTAGGGCTTCGTACTCAGCATTATTGTTGGTGCACGAAAAGTCTAACTTGAATGACAAGGGCATTGGAGCTCCTTGTGGCATGAAAAACACTATTCCTGCACCACCCCCTTGCTCACACTTTGAACCATCGAAGAACAATGTCATATCAACATTATTTTTTGGTTCCTCGGGTTTGGGAGCTTCAGATATTACGAAGACCGCATCATCTGGAAGCTCAATGGTTAGAGGCCTACTGTTGGACAGTGGTGCCTCAACCAGTTGATCAGCTATGACTTGTCCCTTGATGGAATTTTGGCTGATGAATTGCAAATCAAATTCTATCAATAGCATGATCCACTTTGCAGTACGTGTGTTATGATATGTCTTGCTCATCATGTACTGCAAAGGATTCTATTTTGATATAACATATGTGGTATGACTTAGCATGTAATGCCACAATTTCTTGGTAGTGAACACTACTGCTAAACAAAGTTTTTCAACATATGCATATCCTGACTCATAACTCACCAAGGTGCGACTGATGTAATATACGGCTTGCTCTTTGCCTTGCACGTTCTTTTGGGCTAACATGGTCCCTAATGCAAAGTCGGTTGCCGATATATATAGCAGAAAAGGCTCATCTGGCCTTGGTGGAGCTAGTACTGGCGATGTTGCTAGGTATTGCTTAATCTCAGCAAAGGCTGCTTGGCAGTCCTTGTCCCAATCAAATGGGACCCCCTTGTGTAGCAGTCGATTCATGGGTCGACACTTATCCGATAATTGAGTGATGAATCACTTTATGGATGCTACTTTGCCCTGAAGGCTTCTTAGTTCTTTGATATTAGTGGGAGGATGCATCTCTAGAATAGTCATGACCTTTGTTGGGTCTACTTCGATGCCTCATTTAGAAATGATGAATCCCAAGAGTTTTCCTGAAGTTACGCCAAATACGCACTTCTTAGGATTCAACCTGACATTGTGCTCTATCAGGCGATCGAAGACCTTCCTTAAGACCTCCGCATGCTCTGCTCATAGCAACGACTTAGCTAGTAAGTCATCGATATAATATTCTAAGATTTTATGCATGTAGTCATGAAAGATATATGTCATAGCCCGCTGATATGTGGCACCAACATTTTTAAGACCGAATGGCATAACTTTGTAGCAAAATGTCCCCCATGGCGTTATGAACGTGGTTTTATGCTGATCTTCGGGTTTAATCCGAATCTGGTTATATCCAAAAAAACCATCCATAAGGGAGAGCATTTCGTGACCTACAGTGGCGTCTACCAGAGCATCGATATTTGGCAACGAAAATGAATCTTTGGGTGTTGCCTTGTTGAGATCTCTAAAATCCATACAAATACGGACCCTTCCATCTGGCTTTCCTACGGGCACCATATTGGAGACCCACTCTGGATAGTCGATGGAGATGACGAACTCTACGTCCAACAGTTTTTGCAACTCGTCTTTTACCATTAAGGCTACTGTTGGATGCATCTTTCTGAGTTTTTGCTTGACTGGCTTCTTCGATAGATCTAGCGAAAGGTTATGAGTAACCAATTTTGGATCTAGACCCGACATGTCTTTGTAAGTCCAAGCAAAGAGATCAGGTCTCTCTTTCAGTAGAGGGATGATGCTATCACGCTCATCCGGAGTGAGACTCTCTCCAAATCTAACCTTCTTTGGATTGGTGGGATCTTTACTGATATCCACATCGAAGGTTTTCTCTACTGACATATGTGATCCCTCCTCAAGCTGGTGAGGCATAGGAATCAGATGGATGTCATCAGCCGGGTTCACATGTTCCTCTTGGGAAGCATTCTCGGCATGACAAACATCCTGAGCACAGCCTAGTGCGAAATGAAATGGTTGCAGCATTTCTTCATTTGGGAAGAAATCTTCAGGCCGGACTGGCGAGTCAGCGTGATCCCAATCGATAGCATCCATGTTCAGATGCAGCGGTTTGGATGGATCTACTGGATTGTGGAGTGGAGTGGTCAAATCAATGGAGACCATATTGATGGAATGGAATTGATCTCCGAAACCACACGGACAAAACTCTATCCCTGAAGCGTAGCTTTCATACTCAAGATCTGGTTCGGATGGTACGGGCACAAACGGATCCTCTCTATGGGATGTCCATATAACTGGATCCTCCTGGTGCACTGGCTACAAAATGGGATCTCTCGGCTCAAGGAGCTCCACGTACGTAGGTGGATCGGGAAAGAGTTCCTGATACCTCTCTTCAAGCTCTCTTCTTTCCCTCAGGCTACGATGGAGATTAATCTCCCGATGCAAACCTACAACTGTAATAGGTGGGGGACCTCTAGGTGGAGGCCTATTACGTAAGTGGTGAGGTCCCAAATAGGCCATCTCCATCGAGTCCTCATCATCACTGTACAAATACAATCCGTCACTTCCCCCCTCTTCTAAGGAGCGATTAGGCAGATGTGGTCCCATGTATCTGATTCTGCGGTCGCTATCATCACTATCCAGATAAATTTGATAGAATGATCGTATATATGATACTACCATGTAAACTGGTGCTACTCCTTCCTTAGAGCACTCAGTGTTGGGAGGGAATTCCTCCATAACATGCTTTGATTCCCTAGGCAATAGATATTGTGGATACACGAGCCTAGAATCGATCCTCTCATCTACATCACTATGGTCACTACCATGGATGGGCCACTCTATTGTGTCTATGCACAGTGGGAGATCAGCTAGGTGAGGCTTTAAGTAAGCCTCCTCTGTTTCATATTTATAATCACTATCGACTATGAAGCGCTCGTTCGTCTCTTCCACTTGTTCCATAGGCAGCAGATGGCATATAAACATCGGACCTGGAAAGGTCGGCTTGATTTCCTCCTCAGATTGATCATCATTTGAGGACTCATCATCCGCATCATAACTAGGTCCACTCATTTCGGAGGTGGACTCCTCCCCATCATCATCGCAAAGATCTCCTAACTTGAGATCGCCTACAGCATGGGGGTCATGCCCCTGCATACCAGTGTCATTGGTAGCACCATGGATTTGGTTACCCAGGTTGTCTCTGGGGTTGTCCTCTAAGGGCCCATCATGGTATGAATTAGGTGGCCCTATGGTAACAAATGATACCATCTAGTGAGTCCTCCAACAACTGGAAGGATCGGGGTGATATGGAGTAAAATCCACATCATCCTCTAGACTCAAGTACATGTGATCTAAGGATGCAACAAGCAAATCATCATGACCCTATACTTGTAACCCTAACCTGAACCTATCAGTAGCTAACTGATAATGAGGTTCGAGTGGAGTTCTACGTCCTTGTTCAAAAATACCAAGGCCGCGCCCATGCCAATGATACGACTCAAAAATGTGCATGGCATATTTTGGGTTGGACAGATAGCGCACATTCATAGTGAATGGCTCATCATCATCCTCATCTATGGACATTCTGGTGGGTGCTTGATCCAGCCCTACATAGACGAAGTTTGTTTGGTTGGGTGGCTCACCCAATGACACTACAGATCCAATCAAAAATCGATGGGCGTGCGGTCGGCCCATCTCTTGTGCAATTTTTAGGATAGGTCCGAAAGTAACATTTTGCACAAGATACTCACCCAACCCTGTGTTGGCTAGATGAATGGTCACCTGTGGTGTAGATGACCCTGCTGAAGATGCAGGTGAAGTAGGCTGAGGTGCCTCCTCGACTTTGTCTTGAGGTTCTTCCACATCCATGGGAGTGGGAGTCTCATTGGTGACTGATCTGGGCACATGATTTTCCACTTTCTCACCCAATTTCACCTTTAGCTTCTCGACTTGCTGGTGCATTGTCGATGCAGTCGACTTTAGAGAAGTTGTAGTCATATGCTCAGATCTATGTGACACAGATGTCGATGGTTGAGCATGGGCTGCTGGTTTGCCTATTGGAATCTTAACCGATGAGACAGGTCGGATATCCAAATGCATCGATGGGAGTACAAAACCCCTAGGCAAATCTGCTAGGTTCATGAACTTGAATGGTTCTTCATTCGAGGACACTACGTGAACTTGTCCCTCATGAATGTATTTCACACACTGATGCAAGATAGAGGGGATGCAATGCATTTCATGAATCCAAGGCCTCCCGAGTAGAATGTTGTACTGCATGGCACCCTCTATCATGTGACACATCACAGAGATGGTCTTGAGTCCCACCTGAATAGGTAGAACAATTGTGCCAACCATCGAGCATAGCGCATCGTTAAATGCTCTCAACGTAAATGTGGTAGGCACAATGTGTGACTTGGGTAACTTGAGGTGGCTCAGTGCCTTGGTCATGATTATATTGATCGAGGACCCAGTGTCGATCAAGACCCTTTTGAAAGGCATGTGGTTAACACACATGATAATATGCAGCAATGGGTCAACCATAATAGTAGGAACCATCTTCACTTCATGATCATAAAATTGTATCATGGGTTCTTGACACTGTTGTACATGTCCCACAAAATTTGTAAATGCATGGGCATCTTGGGACTGTACCTCAATGGACCTCAAAATGTCCATAAGAGTCTCCCTGTGTCTAGGGGACTGCTGAATAAGCTCATATATTGACAACTTCGTAGGAGCTGTCTACAGGTTCTGAACTAACCTGCTCCTTATGGTCACCACCGGTCTAGCTGGTGGGCCTGGAATGTTCTGAGCTGGTCGTTGATCCGACGTAGCTTGTATTCTAATGGGAGCACGAGGTCGATTCGGTTGATCGTACCTCCCATGTCTCGTAACAACATTGACCATGCCTACGAACCCCTGGGTAGGTGGTTCGATTCTCACTTGATTGACCTGGTCGGCATTGTTACGAGGTGCCTCATGATTAGGTAGTGGATTTTTGAAAATCCCCATGTTTCTATTGTCGGGTGCCTATGGGTTGCCTGGTATTACCAGCTCTCCTTTTTCTATCATGTTCTGCATGATGTGTTTGAAGGACCAACATGTCTCGATGTCATGGCCTTTCGCTCTATGGAATATGTAGAACAGATCATCTTGATGCCACTTTGACTTTGGCACATTCGGATCTACTAATTTGACCTCAGGCAATCGTATGGCCTTGGCCTCGCACAATTGATGAAAAATCGAAGTCATCGATTCCGTCAAGGGTGTGAACTGGCGAGGTGGGCGCTCTTCTTTGTTTTTGCCCTTATAGTTGTTTTTGCATGTCTCATAACGTGCAGGAGGAGGTTGAGCCTGATAATTAGGCTTTTGTTGTCCCTTGTCTTCTCCTCCGAGATTTAGTACTACTTGATTCACGTGGGCCTGCTTGCCCTGTTGTTTCGTAGTACTCTTTTTAAACCCCTCTTTCCTGGTCTTGAGCTTCAAGCTGCCTTCTTGCAACTTGATGTCCTCGATCACCCTAGCTTGCGCCATAACTTCCTCGAATGTAGGGTACTACTATAGCTGCAATAGTAGCGAGATGTGCTTGGCACAACTCTTTGTAAACATTCGGGTCAGTTCAGTTGTAGGAATAGGGAATGGTAGCTTTGCCATTATTCTATGCCACCTCTTTCCATATTGCTCGATGGGCTCATCATCGCGCTGAGCTAGCACAGCTAAATCAGAAAGGTTGGCCTATTTCTTGATGCCAAATGAATAGCATTCAAGAAATGCATCGACCAACTGCTCGAAACCAGTAATACTATGTTTCTTCAATTGGTTGAACCACTCTCGGGCCGGGCCAGAAAGTGTCGTAATGAAAGTGTGCAACAACAAAGCATCCTGACTCTCTATCTAGAAACAAGCATCCAAAAAACTCGTAACATGTTCTTGTGCATCCTCATCACCCTTGAATTTTTCCAACCGGGGCATATCAAAATGCTCGAGATATGGAGGCGTAGGCACCGAGGGGTCTAGAGGTTCATTGTGTATCTTCCTCAGTGTCGGCTTTTGCATAGCCATGCCCTGCCTCTCTATTGCTTTGACCTTATCGGCCAAAACCTTGTATGCCTTAGAAGACAAAAAGTCCTCCTCCCTAAGCTACCATGGAGGTGGTCTAGGAGGTAATGTCTTCTTTGAGGGAGGTGGAGGACATGGCTCTTCCTCCTCCTCAACTCGACAACTCTCAGGGTAGCCCTGATCATATCTGTCTGCATCTACGTGCTCATGCTGCCTCTGTCTAAGATCATTGAGTGATGGCAGTCGCTCCCTCTATTGGGCACTGACATGAGTACGAGCGTCTCTTCGCTCCTCATGCATATCGGCTAGGGACACAACCCTTCTATGCACATGCTCTCTATGCTCCTCGAGAGGGTATAGGCCAGCCCTGGCTAGCCGATCCTCCTACTCTATACGCTCCTTCTGAGCTAGAATATGCTCCTCATGCATGCGCTGCTCATATAATCTCTATCATAGGAGCCTTTGTGCTTGAATATTTTCATCTTCAATATGTTGCCTCTCTAGGCGAGCATCATCCAATTGATCTTGGAGGAGTTGACATCTTTGCTCGGACACCAGTCTATGTGATCTATCGATCTGGTCGACCGTAGGAGGCCTTCGATGTGTGTGCTCTATGCGAGCTACCTTATGGGTTCTGTACCCATCAGACAGATGTGTGGATGGTGGACGTGTGACATGAGGGTGCTTAGAAGCCTCTCCATGCTCTCTAGTGATCTTGATACAACTGCCGCTATGCTCACTCGGAGCACGAGTGGGTGGAGCTATAGGCTTGTAGCCTAGCTGCTCAAGAACACTACCTAGACCATCTAGCTATCTAGACCTCCACCGCTCATGCGATGGTGTTCCATTAGCTCCCACCTTTGATATATCAATGGTGATCTTGCATGGTGAGCCATGCATGGGAGTATGGGTGGACCTATGCTCGAAAGTGAGCCTATCCTCTTACCCCTGAATGGGTGGATCTCTGACTCATCTATACTCTGATGGTGGAGGGTTAGAACCTCCTATGGACCTAGTACGTATGGGAACCAACTTGGTCCCCTGCACCACATATTCCTCGGTCGATCCCATGGATGCGCGTGCAGTGTGGTCTCGATAATGGCTTTGGGGTAGAGCATCCTCATGCTGAGAAGCTCCACGCTCAGTCCTATGCCTAGAGGAGTGTACTGAAGCTCCTCTATCGGGGGTCCACTCAATGGGATCTCCCCGTGTCGAGTTGTCACCTCTAATGCTTGTCGAACATCGTTCGGTTCGCTCATGTGTATGAGGACTCGACACATGCTATTGTGACCCAGTTGGGGGTTGATCATGGGCATCGGTCCTAGACCTTTGTCGATCACCCTGTGTGTTCACCATTTGTGTACCTGACATCTAGATGTGTTTTATTATGCAAACAATGTAAACAAATGGTGATTATCTCTTTTAAATTTTTATTGTGAGCCCTAAACTATTTGATGTTGTTTTCAGATGTGTTGTATCAGTGTTAGAAACTCTCACGTGTTTTGAAATATTGTTGGATTTTAAACTCAGTTAAATTGGCTTTCACCTATATACTCGCACAAGCCGAATATGGTAATGACATCCATACTCAATGAAGTAGCATAGGTACTACCAACCCTCACCCAACACACCGTGCATAGTGATACACCCTTTCGAAGAAGAGTGCATGCTATTTTGCATGGATAGGACAGTTCTTGGGTCGGCCTTGGCAATGAGCGGGTCCCGATAATACAATTTCAAATGAGCCAACCAAGTGGTAATGACATCCACTATTGGTCTCAATCAAGCGGGTTGGATGTGAGAGCCCAATGCCACTGATGTTTAAATGATACGTGGTGTGTGTGGTTCCTTTTATTTTGCAAAAATGACAAATGCATCACAGAGCATAATGACCATTCCTACATGATGTACATGAAAAGAAAAGGAACATTTTGAATTTAGACATAATGCATGCTAATGTCCTACATGATATTTTGATGATGCAATTACAATGACATGGCCATTGATTGGACCTCAAGCATGCAAACGACACACAATATTTATCAAGGTCATTGTATTTAGGGGTAGACTGCACTCAGAGGTCCGCTATTCCCAACAACGCCTTTCCACTGAATGGAAATCAAAAACAAACTAGGACTTGTTCATTGACCCCTTATATTTTTGTTCCTAGTTTGCAATGGTTCGATGATTTCTGGAAAGATGCAGAGCAAAAAATTCAACACAGAAGGTGAAATTGGGACCTACCTCAGCTCCTGCTCTATTGCCCACTGATTTCCTTGTTGTCTGCTTCTTCCTCTGTGAACCGTAGGTCCGACCTGCGGGCTGTAGTGGAGACCGTAGGTTACAACCATGGGCCAAAAAATAACCGTAGCTGAAAGCTACGGTTAGCACCTATGGAAAGAAAAAGCCAAGAATAGTCAAAATTCAAGGCTAAAATTGTGGGGTTCCACCGTGATCGCCATCTGACATAACCGTGGAGCGTGCGCCTAGCTAGTGTATTGATCTATACCATCGTAAAAACACAAAGATCCACACAAATGCACAAATTGAACAAAGAAGCCAACTAATGCAAAGTTTCTTATATTAATATTCGAAAGGATCTCGAGTTACAAAAATGCCCTCTCAGGGTCACTCCAAAGATGATACAGATGTTACAATTGCCAATGCCCTCAACAGGGTAGGCGCGCTTATTTGTTGCTCCGGTGATTACTCACAAACTGCCTTGGGGTAGAGCTAACCCCCTTCTCCGTGATGTGGAAGGATTATGATATAGGCTCCCTTTTGCACCTGTCTCCCTACGAACAAGAAACAACAATGCACGATTACAAAGTTTGATAGCCTCTCGTGATGAGGCCCTTTAAAGAAACATACATGTAAATACCATTAAACTAGTAAAACAAGAAAGCATAAAGAAAGGCTTTAAGCTATTCTAATCACATCAAGAATTATACTACAACATACAAGACATGAATAAGCAAATGATGCATTGAAAAAATATCAAATTAGAAGCAATAAAACATCTAAAAGATCCAATATACTCCTACCCAATGCAACGCATAAAATGCCTAATTCCTACGGTCAGAGTTTCTCTAAAAATGCAATTAAACCTATGAAAAGACTAACATGACTAATCTATGCGGTAAAAAGCAAAATGAGTAAGGTGATCTTTAACCTATTGCAAACCGTAGCTGTGAGGGGTGGTCTGCACTATGAACCATGGCTGACAATCGTGGTTTGACCTCTGATGTGTTTGCCCTCAGAATTAGGGGCAGTGGGCTTGACCTCCTTGTCCGAATTGATGTTCAAGGGTCGCCTTTGTCGTCCTCTGATAGATTTGGTGGTCAAATCACTGTGAAGGGCCTTCGTTCACCCAGATTTGCATTTCTTGATCCTCCTAGGCACCTAGGGCATCCATGGCTAATTGGTCTTTGGATGGATAGCAAAGGGGGCTCTCAAATGCACAAGGTCATTATGCAATTTGATAGGGCTTCGCTGCTCTCTTGATCAATTAGCTCGCTCGATAATTCGCCAGCACTTCGCTATACAAATTATCTCTCTCCTCTTCATCCCCACTTGGAGGGGGTATTTGTAGCATGCCCCTAGGGCTAGGGGTGGCTTCATGGAGAAGCCAAGACCAAGAAGGTTGGTTAGGACAGTTGGGATGGAAGCCTTTGGAATCTTCCATCCTCCAACTACCTCCTTCTAGATCTCTTGGTCGTTCCAACCGATTTGGCTTGGATGGAAGGCCTAACTGAACTCCAGTTCAGACCATAGGTCACAGCTATGGTCCAGACTGCAGACCGCAGGTGTCAACCATGGTTCAGACTGGAGACCGTAGGTCTGGGCTGTGGTTCAGACTGCTTAGGCTAGAATGCCTAAATTGAGTGGTTAGAACCACTGCTCTATCTTGGAGTCTATCCAAGATCCTTCATATGGTTTTGTAGCATGTCCATATGAGTAGTCACCCTCGGCATGACGCATTTTAGGTGTCTACAATAGCTTAGTTGAGTAGATTAGTGGAGAGCCTATCTAAGCAGATTAGTGGAGCCCACCTGAGCAGATCAGGACAACCTAGCTTTGAGCAGATCAAAGTAATCATTTGTATTGGGATAAGGATCCCTATTTCTTTGTGAAATATTATAAGGATAATATCTTGTGGACTACCCCACATTGGAGAAACCACGTTAAATCTTGTGTCTCAATTGTGTGTGATGATTTGTGCACTTGCTTACTATTGCTATCTATGTTATTAATGCACAATGCTATATTTGGTTATTTCAATTGAGGACACTAATTGATATTGGTTTGGAAAGAAAGTAAAAATTGGGCACTATATTGTTCATCCTCCCTCTCAGTATAAACTTGTGTTCTTCAATTGGTATCAGAGCGGGTTCCTTTAGAAAGGATAATAGCTTGAGGGTAGATTCTATAAGATCACAGATGGCTTCACAGAATGGATCATCTACAAGTAAGGCTCCACTATTTGATGGTAACAATTATACTTTTTGGAGCATTAGAATGAATAAATACTTGATATCATAGGTATATGAGGTATGGCAGATGGTTGCAAAAGAGTATAAGGTTGAAGGTGATCTTGAGACAGATGAAACTATCAAGAAATTAGTTGAGATCAATTTAAAGACAATGAATTATATTATGAGTAGGCTTCATGAGATAGATTTTGCAAAGGTCATGGTATGTAATTCAGCTAATGAAATGTGGACCAAGTTGCATAATACCTATGAAGGATAGTCCAAGGTAAAGTTGGAAAAACTATAAACTCATAGAAGAAGAATCGAGGAATTAAAAATAGAAGATTCTAAAGATATTGTAAAATTTTTACTTTGAGTTGATGATATTGCTAACACCATGAGAGGCCTAGGATTTGAGATGAAAGAATCAGAAGTTACTAAAAAAATTTTGAGATCACTTCCCATGAAGTATGATGCAAAGGTTTCAGTGATAGAAGAAACAATGGATATCGACAAGTTGACGATGGAAGAACTACAAGGAACTCTCACAGCTTATGAGATGGGGATAGATAAGCATCAAGCTCCAATGAAGGAAATTGCATTCAAGGCTTCAGAGAAAAATAAAGGGAAAAATTCAGAGACAGATAGAGATTCAGATAATGATGAGGAAGCTAACTTCACAAAAAAGAAAAAGGACTCAAGGAATTACAGGGATATGAAGAAAGTCAAATGCTACAAGTGTGGTGATTATGGTCACTATGCAAACAAGTGTCCACATGAAGAAAATAGTGATGATGAAAAATAGGGTCATAGAAGAAAATAAGAAGGAAAGCATAATCATGACAAAGAGGACAATTACAAGCAAAGAAAGCAAGAGAAGAAGAAAAGTTTTCGTAAGACAAAGAAGACTTTCTATATTGAAGAAGAAAATGATGGCTCAGATCATAGCAATAGAGACAAGTCAGATGATGAAAAGGAAGAACATCTATTCCTAGGAATAGAAGGTGAAATATAATAGTGCTTTGTGTGTGGTCAAAGAGATCACAGATCAAGATATTGCAATGGATTCAATGATAGTGAAGATGAAATAACACATCAAGGAAACATGCATAGTTAAATAATTCATGAGAGTTTGTTTTCTATAGAATAATATAATGATCTCAGTGAAATTAAAGATGAAAAATATTGTACATTCTTTGGAATAAGTGAAGAAATACAAGAATACCTACTCCTAGGTATTGAAGTTAAATAAGAGGACATATCTATCGAAGAACGACATGAAGAACTCGCTATAGCCATTGAGCAAGCAAACAGGTACAAGACGGGTCTAGGAATACTAAAATGCTTCATATGCGGAGACTTGTGGCATTTAGATGATGACTACAACTACAAAAATTGAGATAAGAAAATTTTATTTATGGAAGAAGAAAGCAGTAGTTTCAACAATAGTTCTAGCAGCAGTTCTAGTGATAGTGATGATGAAGCAGAGGAATCCAAAAAACAAGAAAATAAAATCAAGATATTGAAAAGGAAAATCAAAAGGCTTGAAAATAAGGTTCATGAAAATGAAAAGGTCAAAGTAATGCTAATCGACACATTCAAGGTTTGTAAAAAGAGCCTCAAGAAACAAAAGAGCTTGGTGTCACTATTTCTGAGCAATTGAAGAAGAAGAAAGAAAGTTGTTCCATACTTGAGAAGTTTGATTCATCACATGACTCAAAATGTCAAGACATTTGTGATGAGAAGGAAACATGTATTTCAGAGACAATAGAGATGGATGCCACTTTACTATTTGACACAAATGAAGAGAAAGAAGAGGAAGGTTCCAAAGCACCAAAGGTCTCATATTTTAGGTTTGGGGAATCACACTCAAAAGGAAAGAAAATTCTTGAAGAAGAAAGCAAGGAAGAAGTTAAGGAAGAATATTTGGATACCACAAAGAAGGATCAAGGATACAATGCACAAGTCAAATATGATCACAAGGATAAAGGTCAAGAAAGGGTCTATGGATCAAAGAAAAATTTTGATTTCACTAGAAGGATATTCAAAGGAAGAAGATATGGTTTTCAGGGACATTGCTTCTTATGCAACAGGATTGGTCATAGAGCTTCTCAGTGCAAAGAAAATGAGCAACATGGTTTTGAGTATAGAGTTGCACAATTCAAAGGTCATGGTCAAAATGATTATGGAAACAAAGATTCACAATACAGGGTTCAGGAAAGGAATGGATATGGAAATGATTTCAAGAAAGAATTCAGGACATGGGAACCATCCAAATTCTACAATATCAAGTATTTTAATTGCAATAACTTTGGACATATTGCAATATGGTGTAGGACTCAATTTCAAGCAGTTTCAAGGCAAGAAGGTCAAATAGTTTCAAGACAAGAAGATCAAGTAACTCATCAAGAAAAGAATATCAGAAATATGTGGAAGGAAGTTGACAAAGGAAAGGAACAATGTAATACGGGAGTAAATGTACTTCCACCCCAAAATTAATCACCTCAAGAGAGAAGGTGGTAGGGGGCTAAGCTTAAGAGTCATATCTTTTAGCCCCATAGGTGTCCCTTTTGCCATTGATGTCAAAGGGGGAGAGATTTGAGTAAGGGGGAGAGTATTGAGTTAGGGGGAGTAGCCTCCAAAGAGAGCATTGAGATAGGGGGAGCAACCTCCAAAGAGAACATTGAGATAGGGGGAGCAGCCTCCATAGAGAGTATTGAGTCAGGGGGAGCAGCTTTAATTTTTAGAAATGGCTTTTGTAGTGATTGCTATGATTTGCATTAGAGGTGTTGCCATCAATGACAAAGGGGGAGATTGTTGGCAATTTGAGTTATTTTATGTTGTCATTGATGTCACATGGATCACATTGAGTTTTTGTGGCAAAATCACTTCATAAATAATAATTTATGATATTTTGGAGATCAAGGATATATACAAGGTTTTGTGGCACAAGAGGCATATAATATTTAATTTTTTAAATATTATATTAATGGTTTTTATTAAAACCAATGGTAAAGGTTTTTATTAAAATCAACGACAAGGGTTTTTTATTAAAACCAACGAAAAGGGTTTTCACTAAAACCATTGGAAAGGATTTTTAATTAAAACCCCTATGCTAAGACTTCTCAAAATTGTGATGGATGAAAATGTTTTCCAATAAAACTTAGGTGCAAAACGTTTCATGACGAAATTTAAAAGAATGAAGGAGATATCCCAATTCAAAGTTAAAATGTGAATTATAAAATTTTTATTTAATAATTATAAGGTCTAAGGTTGTATTATATTATCCATCGACATGCAAAGGTTGGGGAGAAATAAATATTCATCGATGCCATTCGAAGGCATGGAGGTGCATATAAATAAAAGGTAAAAACCTTTGATTATTGTAGACTTGATATATCGTATGAGAGCGAGTCGTCGAAAGGGGAGCAATGAAGAAAGAAGGATAAATAACTTTCAATTTGAGAACAAGGTCAAGTAAATAGCACAAGAAAGTGATGTCACACATAAGCCTATAGCGCAGTTGGTTGTGCAAAAACTTTGCACAAGGCAGGTTCATTGTTCAAATCCCGCCAAGGGCAAAGTATTTTTCTAAGAAAATAAAATCAAGTTTCAGATTTGAGCGTAGGTTAAAGTTGGGTGTTTGGGATTAAAATCCCAACATGGTCTAGCGCCCATGTGGTAAGTGCTTCACAATGCTAAGCGAGAGGAACAAAGTTCAACTCCCACGAAGGTGTGAAGGCGCATTAATTTTGGCAAGGCATTTTGAAAAATACGATTTCGAAGGTTACGAATGCAAAAAATTTCATATAAAGGTATTTATCTCTAGTGCATGGTAATATTTGTTATTACCAAAGTTTTGGTGCATTATAATTATTTTTGTGATAACTAGGGAGTCATAAGGAGTTTAGGTAAATAAATGCTTGTTGCATGTGTTAAATGTGCTTAGGGAGTTATAAGGTGTAGAATTAAATATTTGTTATTGTTGTGTGTGATTAGGGAGTTATAAGGTGTAGAATTAAATATTTTTTATTTTTGTGTGTGATTAGGGAGATATAAGGTGTGGAAATAAATATTTGTGATTGTTGTATGTGGAGTTATAAGATGTGGAATTAAAAATAAAAGCATAGGTGCTTGATGTATATGTTAATGAAATTAGGGAGTCATAAGGTTGAAAAGTGTTGAAATTATTATATGTCTTAGTGCATGATTTAATTATGAAATTAAACTAGAAACTTGAGACCTAGTTAATTGCTACCTTGAGTTAGAAGACATGCACATGAGTTAGGGTTTGAAGTTGAAAACAAATTGCTTGATTATGTGCCTTGGCTATTGAGAGTAAGTGGATGGATTAGAAAATTAATTTTATGGATAAAATTGATGCTTGAGTTCCATGATTGCTTTAGTGGAGTTCATTGAGAGTATTGCCATTATTAAGGAGGTTTTTGCTATTGATTTGAGGAGATTATTTTTTGTTACTTTTTAAGTCCATTGCCACTATTTGAGACCATTGAGGAGATCATTTTATATTCACTTGTGGATACATTTGTATTTCATTTGAGGAGATCATTGTTGGCTATTTGAGAGCTCTTTGCTTGAGGGAGTTGTGCTTGTTTCTTAAGAGCTTATTGACATTTCATGAGGAAGATATTATTGAGAACCTATTGCTATAACTTGTGGAGATTGTCCTTGGTTGGTTGATGTCCTCATTGTTATTTCTTGGATAGGTTTTCATTAGAGAGCTCATTTCCCATAAATTTGAGAGTACATTGTTGAGCATTGTTGTAATCCATTTGAGATATCATTTTTCATATATTGTTGAGATCATTGTAGATCATTGTTGTCATCCATTGAAGAGTACATTGTCATTCATTTTTGAGCACATTGTTGAGTATTATCATCATTCATTTGTTATCCATTGTTGAGTTTATCATTGAGGCTTGCCTTCATTGATTTGTGGTTGAGATTTGAGTGCTACTTGAGAGTCATTGGTTGAGCCTTTGGTAAGGCTTTTGGGACAAAATTTCTAGATAGATTTGAGATAGCTTTTGTGCATGATTGGTTGAGCCTTTGGGAAGGCTTTTGGGATAGAATTTATGGATAAATTTGAGACAAATTTTGTGCATGATTGGTTGAGCCTTTGGGAAGGCTTTTGGGATAGAATTTCTAGACAGATTTGAGACAACTTTTGTGCATGATTGGTTGAGCCTTTAAGAAGACTTTTGGGATATAATTTTTGGATAGATTTGATACAACATTTGTGTATGATTGGTTGAGCCTTTGAGAAGGCTTTTGGGACAAATTTTTGGATAAATTTGTGACAACATTTGAGCAGGATTGTTTGAGCCTTTTGTGAATGCTTTGAGAATATATTTGGGACAACATTTGAGCAGGATTGTTTGAGCCTTTTGTGAATGCTTTGAGAATATATTTGGGACAACATTTGAGCAGGATTATTTGAGCCTTGTGAGAAGGCATTGAGGCAGATTTATGAGCAATGAAAGATATAGGACCAAAATAGAAAACACATCAACACCAATTGGCTAGTTGAGCATATTAGAGGATAGCCTAGCTGAGCATATCAGTGGATAGCCTAGCTGAGCAGATCAATGGATAGCCTAGCTGAGTAGATCAATGAATAGCCTAGATGAGAAGATCAATGGAGAGCCTAGCTAAGCAGATTATTGGAGCCCACTTGAGTAGATCAGGATAACCTAGATTTGAGTAGATCAAAGTAATCATTTGTATTGGGATAAGGATCCCTATTTATTTGTGAAATATTATAATGAGAATATCTTGTGGACTATGCCACATTGGGGGAACCACGTTAAATCTTGTGTCTCAATTGTGTGTGATTATTTGTGTACTTGCTTACTATTGTTATCTATGTTATTAATGGACACTGCTATATTTGGTTATTGCAATTGAGGACACTAATTGATATTGGTTTGGAAAGAAAGTAAAAATTGGGCGCTATACTGTTCACCCCCTCTCAGTATAAGCTTGTGTTATTCAATTCTTGTGATCGTTGTGGCTGATCTGCTTGTTGTTTTGTATGATGATAAAAAAACTTTAGCATGCTTATTTTCATATTCATATTCACTCATTTCTACTTCAACTGGTACAACATTAGGAGTTTGTTGTACCTCCTTCCTTTGCATGGATTTTTCATCAATAAAAACATCCCAACTAATAATTACCTTGTGGGCAGTAGGATCCCATAGTCTATACCCCTTCAATATATCTCCATAGTAGAGAAAAACACATTTGCTTGACTTCGAGTCACACTTGGAACTTTTTTCTTTGGGTACATGGTCAAACACATCACAACCAAAGGTACACAAATGAGAGTAATCAATTGGCTTACAAAACCAAACCTCCTCCAAAATCTATCCATCCAACGCAGTTGTAGGTGACCTATTAATAAGATAAAAAATTGTATTAACAACCTTTGCCAAAAACATTTTCTCCAACATGGTTGTGCTAAGCATACTTCTTGCACGTTCCATGATTGTGTGATTCATCCGCTCAACCACACCATTTTGTTGTGGAGTGTATGGTATAGTCTTATGGTGCTTAATACCTTCCTACATACAAAATTTATCAAATTCCTTAGAGTAAAATTCACCCCATTATCTGACCTGAGACATAAAATTGACTTGTCCAAACTCTTCTCTACCCGTGCTTTGAACTCTTTAAATTTTTGCAAAGCTTTCGACTTCTTCTTTAGAAAATAAACCCACACTATCATAGAATAATCATCTATAAAAGTTAGAAAATAGATGGCACCATTTAAGGACTAAGTGGGGACTGGTCCAAATATATCCGAATGTATAAGTTGCAAAAAATTAGAACTCTTACCAGGACTTGCAGTAAACCAAACCCTCTTTTGTTTACCAAAAATACAGTGCTCACACAAGTCTAAATTGTAAGACTTAATCCCAAAAATCATACCTGTGTCATGCAAAATTTTTAGGTATTTTTCACTCATATGGCCTAGGTGTTGATGCCATAGCATTACTACATCCTGAATAGAATTTGTTGTTGTTGCATGGTTTGTCACCGTATCATCGCATAAATGATATAGGATCCCATAAGATTCTCCCTTTGCTACTACAAGAACTCCTCTGGTAATTTTGCAATAGTTGTTACCGAAAGTGATAGAATACCCTAGTTTATCCATCATCTTGATTGAAAGAAAATTATTCCACAAATCGGGTATATGTTGTACATCACATAACATCCTTTCTCTACCATCATCCAACCTGATCCTTATATCCCCTCTTCCCACAATTTCTAAAGGGTGATCATCACCCAAATAGACCTTTCCACCATAGTATGGTTGATATTTGTCAAACCAGTCTCTATGGGGAGACATGTGGAAAGATGCACCTGAGTCCAAAACCCAGGTATATAAAACATATATGTTATTACTGATATAGAAGGCTGATTTTTCTTTTCACAATTCTTTAATTGCCAACAATTCTTCTTTGAGTATTCTGACTTCCCACAATGCCAACACTTCCCTTTTTGCTTATGTCCTTTAGACTTAGATCTAGACTATTTTCTACCTTGTTTACTCCCCTTGAAATATTGACCTCTCACAGATAGGGCTTCATTGGTTGAGGGTTCCAAAGACATTTTTTACCTCAACTCTTCTACCAACAAAGTGGTTACCACATCATCAAATTTGAGGGTTCCTGATGATGAATTACTGATGGTCATCACCATATGATCCCAAGTGTCTAGGAGGGAATAAAGTAGGGTGATAGCTCTATCTTCATCCTCCATATTCACATTAACTAAAACCAGTTTACTAATAAGAGTATTAAACTCATTCAAATGATCTACCACAAATAAACTTTCCTTCATCCTCAAGCTATAAAGTTACTTTTTTAGAAAAATATTATTTGTTGCTGATTTTGTTTCATACAAATTTTTAAGCTTTTGCCAAAGGGCTTTTATGATCTTCTCTTTAGCTACATTGAACAAGATGGAGTTCTCTAGGCAGAGACGAATTGTAGAAATCACCTTCCTATTAAGCATTGCCCACTCCTCATATTTTATACAGCTCATTTTACTCGTGACCCCTTTCAAGGCTTGATCTTGGTCATTCTGAACCAGAAAATCCTTTACCTTCGTATTCCATAGAGAAAAATTTTGGCCATCAAATTTCTCAATCTCTAACTTGGTTACACCTCTTGTCATTGTTGTAAATCCCACTCACACAAAACCTTAAGCTTTGATACCAGATGTTAGGAAAACTTTAGATTTTTATACCTACAATGGAAACACAATAATAGAAAATAAAAATAGCAACACAAGTAACACAAATATTTACATGGAAACCTACAATGTGTAGGAAAAACCATGGGGTAATGGTAACTTCTTCTTTTTATTATTTTCAGCAAAACTTTAGACTCATATTTTATGTTTCAATATTACAACCATGTTGGATATGCAAGGGATCAAGTCCCTTTTATAGAGCAGAAGTAAGGCTCCAAACTATTTGTTTCCTCTTCTAAAGGAAGCCTCCAAAAACTATTCATTTTTTCTCCCAAGGAAGGCACTTGAACCTATTCCTCTTCTGCGGTTAGATGTCTATCCTAGATGTCTACTTGCCTAGACATCTGGCCTAGATGTCTAGTAGTCCATATGTTTGTCCTAGACATCTGCTACCTAGACATATGGCCTAGAAATATGGTAGCCTAGACATCTGGTCTTCTACCTAGATGTCTAACCTAGATGTCTAGCATCCTAGATGTCTGGCCTAGATATCTAGCAGCTCAGACATCTAGTCTATTTCCTAGATGTTTGACCTATATATCTAGTAGCCTTGATGTATGGTAAACTACCTAGACATCATGGTCAGATGTAGACATCATGGTCAGACATCTAGCAACCCATACATCTGATATGCTACCTAGATGTCTAACCATGACATCTAGTAGCCCAAATTTTAGCTATAGTCTAGCATCTACTGGTTGTATACTATTTTCACTCCTAACAAGGAAGGTACCAAATTAGCCTAAATATTGGAACTATAATATCATATAATTATACCACCCTATTGTTGGCATGCTTTAAATATAGGCCAAACATATTTGTTATTATTTTTGGCATGATCGATGTGCTTGATCCTGAGTCAACCATGCAATTTTGTATCAACTTATCTTTGTATACTAGGATCAAGTAAAAGGACATGGGCTTGGGCCTTCTGGGTTCTAGGCCTAGGATTTATAGAACAGTAGGCATATTTTGTTTGCTCAGTTTATTTTTCTTCTTTAGAACCTCTTCCAAGTTCTTCATCTATTCTAAAATTGAGAGGATGTCCCAAAGATGCATGACCATAGTTGATTTCCTTAGGTGCTTCACTAAGTTGAAGAATTTGATACAAGGGGTTTTTGGAATGATTGATATTGTTGAAATTCTAGTCTTTTCTATTGTTGGATATGGACTTAAAAATTTTGAACATGTTACATTGAAGTCTCAAGGATAGCTCTTATAACTAATAGGACTTCGTAGACTTGATTCTCTATCATAATTTGTGCTAGAGGATTCCTCTAATTATTTATTTTTCTTATTTGGGATCTAGTATTTGTTGGATTGGGTATCCCCAATTATTTAATGACTCTTCTCTTAGCTTGAGTGTTTTTTTTATCGAACTTGCAATCTTCCAAAGGTTGATGGGTCTACATTTTTTAGGAACCTACTATTAAAATTAACACTCTCACACAAATACTAAAAATAAACATATATGCTCATAACACACTTGGAAATAAAATGCACAATATGAAAGTAAATTGTAGAAAAGGAACAATATCACAATAGCACTGAATTGCAAGCCTCTTCAAGGGGGCAAACTCCTTCAATACTTCATTCACTTATGCAAAAATATATATACAATATTGCCCCCTACAGTTTTAAGGAATTCCTCCAGCACCTAACTCCCAAGGTTGGCTTACATGTAAAATGCCACTCAAGCTAGAATATCTTACCTACAATCAGTTACATTCTTGAAAAATGTATACATAGAAAGGCACCATTTTGCATAGGCACTTCTTAATCCAAAATTATAATATAATACTACAAAATATTAACATGGGTACTACCCATGTTCCATAAGGACTATTACATCAAGTGTTAGGATGGGGTCCTAACATGTCCTTCCCATTCAAAAATATTTGTCCTCAAAGTTGGAGGTGAGGAAACTACAACTATATTTTGTGAAGAGGTTCCCATATTGCATCTTATGGTTGTAAACTGTACCACTAGACCAAGAAAATTGTGATAATCCATCAATGAAGGGTACGCGATATTCGATCAAGAATAGATTCAGGTTCAACAATTATGGATCCTTCCTCATCCAACTTGAGAAGTGTAGACTACACCTATACCTTGTTGCCAATAACCTACTTTAGATATGACACATGGAGGATTGGATGAAGTTTAGAACTAGTTGAAAGGGCTAGTTTGTACGTCCTTGCCCTAAGCCTTTACAATACTTGATAAGGACCATAATATTTGGTGATAAGTTTTTGACAACCATGCAACTAGAGAGATGATTGTTTATATGGTTGTAAGTGAATAAAGACCATGTAACCAATAGCAAAGCTACATTTAGTATGAGGTTTATCTGCTTATTATTTCATACAGTTTTGAGCCATGTCCAAATTGAGCTTGAGTTGGAAAAGAATGAAGTCATGCTGATGGAGAGTGGAATCTACAGCCAAAACATTGGAGCTGTGTGGAATGTAAAAATTTGGAGTTGGTGGAAATTGACCATAGACTGCTTCAAATAGAGTCACCTTAGTGGTAGAGTGATAGGTGGTGTTGTACCACCATTCAACTAAAGGAATCCACTTACCCCAATGAGTAGGTTGTTTAGAAGTGAAACATCAAAGGTAGGTTTCCAAGAATTTATTGATAATTTTGGATTGGCTATCGGTTGGAGGATGGTATGCCAAACTCATCTTGATTTGAGTCCCCTGCAACTTGAACAGTTCATGCCAAAAGCGATAGTGAAGGTAGGATCCTGATCAAAGACAATGGATTTAGGTATTCCATGGAGGCAAAAAATGTAATCAAGGAATATTTGGGTGATAATTGATATGGTATAAGGGTAAAATAGGGAAAAAAAGTGAACATACTTTGACAGATAATCCACTATTACTAGGATAATCGATTTACCTCCAAATTTTGGTAGCCCTTCAATGAAGTCCATAGATATATCTATCCAAATTTGTTTAGGAATGGAAAAAGGTTGAAGTGTTCCTAGAGAACTCATAGTTTTACCTTTCATGTGTTGGCAACAATCATAGTCGACCACAAATGCTTTGATATCCTTTTTCATTCCCTTCCAAAAAATATTCGCTTGGTTCAGGTATATATTTTGAGAAAACCTGAATGACTAGTTGTGGGAGAAGCATGCATTTCTTGGAGGTGAAGAACATAAGCTTATACTGAGAGGGGGAGTGTACAGTATAAGATAAAAGTGTTTACTTTTCAATACAAATGATAAAAATAATCATATCAATGTAGTGATGAAACAATGCACAAATCACCACACACATAAGAGACATAGATTTAACGTGGTTCACACAATGTAGGCTACATCCACGAAGAAATATTGCTTATAAATTTTTCAACAAATTTCATGGGCACCAAACCACAAGAGACACCAATACCCTATTACAATATTCGTGGACACCAATACACAGGAGACACATGTTGGCAATTTTGGGTTTGAGATCTTAGCTTCTTGTCTATGAGTTGTCATTGATGTCAAAATGAAATGGCATTTATGTTAAGAGGATGTGTTGGCTTCGAAGGTGGAAGATTCCAAGAGAATTCGGAGAGATTCCATTGGCAAGGGTTTTTCATTAAAACCAAGTTAGATGGTTTTTATTAAAACCAATGGAGGTTCTCTTTATTATTTATTTAATTATTATTTAAAACCCTTCAAGGTTTTAATTAATTATTTATTTAATTAATTAAGGGAGAAATTATTTTTAATTTATTAAAAATACTTAAGGGTTTTTAAACCCTTTAGAAAGCAAATTTTGATTAAATTCGAAATTACTTTTCTTTGCAGCCGACGTGTTCTAAAGTCCACGTATGTACTATAAATATGAGAAGGTTCCTAAGGTTAAACCGACTTGGAAAATCGAAGGCAATTAATTGGTTTGGCTGTGATTGAATGTTCTGTTTACACTGCGAAAGAGGAGAGCTCATGGTTTGAAAAGCTTTCAGAAAGCTTGACCGTTCATGTGGAAGGAAGTCCGTCTTGGACTTTGTAAGCCTCTTGTGGGCTAGTGATAGCGAAGGCTACGTTTGGGCTTTGCATAGGCAGAGGTCTACGTTTTGATCCCCGTAGAGGGAGCTGTGCATGGATTAGTCATGTTTTTATTAAAACGTGTTTTGTGCCGCAAATTTTTTATTCTTCAAGGGCAGCCATTATAAGGTGTGATTATTTTTCTTGATATGATTTTTGGCATTGTTTAGCATTGTTTAAAATACATAGGAGAAATAAGGGGATATTTCTTTGGTTGTATTTTTGAGATTAGTCTTTTGCTATGCTAAATTTAAAAATGGAGATATAAGGTGTAAGTTTTGGTTGTTGTGTTTTTGGCTTCTTTGGTGGTTTTTTTTAAATAAGAGGAGCTAAAAGGTGTATTAAGGAAAGTTTTTATATATGCTCATTTATCTTGGTTCTAACCCTAACTTGGTTGGAAGTTTGAGGGTTGTGTGTGGTGACAGCTTTCAGGATCAATTTTCTTCTACTTCAAAAAGGTATGGGCACATTTTTCTTATGAGTATGATTGGTGTATGTTTTTCTAAAATAAGGTTGGAGTGAAAAGGTTTTCAACTAGGTTTCCTTTGGTTGGGTGTAAATCCTATTTTCTGGTTTGTTGAAGACTACTTATGCATTGTTATCCTTAAGGAGATTTTTTGGTGAATGCATAATTTCTGGTTTGAGATAGTGGAAGCTTTGTGCACTAGGGTTTATATTTGTGAGTCTAGCTACTTGCATTGAGTTGGTAGAACCCTTGGTTGATTGTTTTGAGTTTGATGGTTGAGTTGCTTCCATAGAGGTTGTTTGATCAAGTTATTGCTTTACTTGATTCATGATATTGGGCTTACTCCATTGAGTTGATTTGAGCAAGTTATTCTTTGCATTTGGTGATATTGTGTTGGTGGCTGTTTTGTTCAAATATCTTTGGAGGGAAAAGGATTTCTACTTGTTTCCTTTTCTTGTGATGATTGGTTGAATGCTTCAAGGTTGATGTTGATTTGAATGGTGTTGGTTGACTAAACCTTGTTTGATGAGCATTTTTGTTGAAACCCCAATTGATGGTGAAAAGAACATGAGCATCATTGTTATGTGATTCTTTGCATAGTTGGCAATTATTGGGGTTTCATGTTCTTGAAAGAAAACATTCTATCCTATCCATTTTAGATATTGAGTTGGGTTTTCATATTTGAGATTGAGATTGATCTGAGTTGATTTGAGTTGAGTTTTGAGATTAGGATTTGAGTATAGAACATATTGAGTCTCTAAAAATTCTCTTTATGCTTCTATGAGTTTGACAAATCACATTGGGTCTCTAACAATTCACTTTGTGATTTCCTACTAAGAAAGTTTTCTTGGTGAGCTTGCTGAGTTTTTGGACAGGTTCCAGTGGGGACTTGTGAGCAGTTTTTGGACAGGTTTCGGTGGGGACTTGTGAGCAGATTTGGATAGGTCCTAGAAGAGGACTTGTGAGCTGAGTTTGATAGTTCTATCAGAGAACTTTAGGATAGAGGTGCATTGGTTCTATGAGAAGAACCTGAGGACATATTTGGAAAGTCTTTGAGAAGGCTTGTATGTAGAGGATTGATTTGTTCAAGAGTTGGACAGATCTGACAGATAGAGGAAGACTTGTACTAGACCTACTGACTATGTTTGGTATAGGTTGCTGAGCTATTATGGACGTGATCATAGAAGGCAGAGGTATCTTAGGCTAAGCATTGAGGACAGGAGGTCTTCGGTGGAAAGGTGTTCCACGTGCTAGCAAGAGGTAGAGGCAGTTGATCTTCTGAGGGATCATTTCCAGAGCAGAGGGTAAGGTGTCTCCTTTGAGCAGAGGCTCATAAATTTTTATTTGGGGGAAGGTATATCCTTTGAGTAGAGGCTCATAAATTTTTATTGGGGGAAGGTATCTCCTTTGGGCCGAGGCTCATAAACATTATAAATGGGAAGGATTCCCAAAGAACTTTGAGATAACTTTTAGAGAAAATTTTTGTGGACATAGCCCAGCCATTCTGGGTGAACCACATTAAAATTGGTGTCACTTTGTGGATGATATTGTGCATTTCTTTGATATTGCTTTGGGTATATTGCTTTACTATTTTGAAGTATAAAGGAAAAAGTAAAAAGAGGTCTTATACTGTTCACCCCCCCTCTTAGTATAAGCTTGTGTTCTTCAACACAAATCCTCTCTCAAGTTTGTGGACACCAATACACATGAGACACCAATCCCCTCTCAAGTTCATGGACACCAATCCACAGGAGACACCAATACCCTATACTAGTTATGTGGACACCAATCCACTATGTTCTAGTTTTGTAGATACCACTCCATAGGAGACACCAATCCCCTCTGATCTAGTTCTATGGATACCACTCCACTTTGTTATGGTTTTGTGGAAACAACTCCATAGGAGACACCAATCCCCTCTGCTCTGGTTCTGTGGACACCACTCCATAGGAGATACCAATCCCCTCTTCTCTGGTTCTATGGACATCACTCCACTTTGTTTTGGTTTTGTGGACACCACTCCATAGTAGACACCAATCCCATCTGTTGAAGTCTTCTCTCAAATATGCTCACAAATCCTACTCAATCAAATATTCTCAAATCAGCTCCATAACATACTCATAAATACTGCTCACATCTGCTCCAAAACTTGCTCAAATATACTCACACAACCTACTCAAATTTGCTCTCAAATCTACTCACAACACTTGATCAAATTTTCTCATACAACTTGCTCAAATATGCTCATAACACCTGCTCAATATGCTCATAAATCTACTCATAACACCTGCTCAAATCTTCTCAAAAACCTTATCCAAAACCTTCTCAAATATTTTTAACAACATGATTCATAACCTACTCAAATTAATTCAATCAATCTGATCCAAAACTTGCTTACAAACACTGCTCATCTATTTCCAAAACTTGCTTACAAACAATGCTCATTTATTATTCAGTGTGCTTTTCTCAACTAAATAAATTTCAAACATATTCTACCCAAAATTCTTTTATCTTCATGAACATATAAATATGATATGCATTAATAAATTTCCTATGTGTTCTTCACATTTATTAAGTCTATCTCTTTCACATGTTTCACATTTATTACATCAAAAGGTAGCTTTAGTCTAGCACTAGATAACTGACCTGGTAATTGCCAATTTCCACATTCACTTCAAAACCAATCACAATGCATAAGTTTGTCCTTCTCATCTACTTCCAATTTCAATCAAAGGAAATGCACAAATTTGCTCACAAAATTGATCAATAACCCTTGCACTTATACTCTCAATTTCAATAAAAAACAAATGCACATTCAATAATTCCTTATTCCTCCAACCATATGCCAAAAATATTTTCCTCAAGAAAAACCACTTTTGAGAAAGGAATTAAATCACCATACCTCCAAATCTGCCTCAATGATGATGATGAGCTTTCCAAACTTGTTTTGACAAAAATAATCTTCTCTTTGTTTGTTCCTTCAAAATCTGGTTAGCAATTTTCTTTTTCCCTTTTGATCAAATATCAAATCAACCACTTTAGAAACCCTTATCAAAACGTACACAATAAGGCTTAAAAATAACTCTTTATATCTCCCTTTTGAAACTGATAATATAAAGCTTTACTAAAAATAAGAACCCTTATTTCTTCTTTTGCAAAAATTCATTCCCATTTGTCATTTGCAAAAATTAAATTTCAAAACTATACCTTATAGCTCCCTTTTATCATTTGCAAAATTTAAATCACAAAACTATACCTTATAGCTTCCTTTTATTATTTGTAAAATTAAATTTCAAACCATACCTTATGGCCCCTCAAATATCAATTTTAATAAAGAAAAAAGTAAATACCTCTCACTGTCATTGATGGGATTCGATCCCCTCACCTTGCGAGGCACAACGCCCTATCATGAGCCCTTTAACCAGTTGCGCTATCGCAATGCTTGGAACATTAATGTGCAAAAACAAATTTATTTCTCCTGCCACTTTGTCTTCAACAAAAAATTACGTCGGAGGGTTTCAACTGCTCAACCTCTTGCCAGGCGATGCTCCCCGTGAGCTTCGTAACCATCTGGGCTACCCCAGTGGTTGAAACATGGATTGCACTATATTGGATTTATCCTTCATTTTTTGTTGTCATCGAAACTTCTCCACTCTCCTCCTTCACCACTGCCTTTTCATCGCTATTCCACTCAATTAATTTTTCTCTCACAAACCTTAGCTTTGTCCAAATTAATTAAAGCATATATTTATATGCTTTGTCCTTTATTTTCCAACGAAGTTAGCTCCACCATTATGTTCTTTGTCCTTTGGTGCAAAAACATTTGAATTTTGATTTTTCAAATTTTAAATCTTTTGCAAGGAGGTCACCCAAGGTTTCAAGGAGGTCACCCAAGGTTTTAAATATTTAACCTTTAAATATTTAAACTATTAAACTATATTTAAATCCTCTGATTTAAATATGAACCTCTGTATTTAATATTTAAATATTATTTAAATATTAAACATCCTTGAAGATATCTACCTTTGACATTGACATTTATCCTTGGAGATATTTCTGCCTTTGACACCTCTAAAGATATTTTTACCTTTGACATCAATGACAACTCAATATTAATGACATATCAATATTTCCAACAATCTCCCCCTTTGTCATTGATGGCAACCTTACAATAAATTTTCTTTTACTACAACAGTATTGACAATTTTTTGCCCCTGACCAGCTGCTTCCCCTTACTAAAAACTCTCTCCCTTTGACATCAATGAGAGTTTATTTCTTTTTAATAGTCTTCATTCTGTTTCTTGAAAACTTCCCATTCTCCTTTCATTTCATTTTTCTCATTTTGAATTCCCTATAGTTTCTTTTCAAGGTTTTTGATGACATCCATCAAGCTATCTATCTTTTTATTCCTTCCCTCAATATCTCTCTTACAAACATCTAACTTTCTTTGTAATTGAATAGGTTCCCATTTACTCAAGAATGCATGCTCCACTTCATCCCACGTGAAGTTATTTTTATGGGCACTATTAAAACTATACAACCAGGAGAGAGCTTCTCCTCCAAGATAGTGAGGAAGCATAATTTTCTAAAGAGGTTGATACAACCATTTAAAAATTTTCCACCAATCCCTAACATCAATATCATCTTCTCTAGAAAATTTTTGTAGCTCCATAAGTTCACACCTCAAGATAATGCAAATCTAGGGTTTCATGAAAATATATATCATACCCCAATTTAAACTAGGGTTTTATAAAAATATATATTTCTCCACTGAATTGAAGCTAAAATTCCACATAAACAACTAGATTTGCAATTTTTCTTCCAAACAAAATAAATAGCAATTTATTTGCTTACCCGAACTAAACAAATTTTATCTTTTGAAAATTTATGAATTGAAAATTTATCATTGCCCTTGTTCTAGTTAGTTGACTTCAGAAGGTCGTATATCCCTCAATACTGCTCAGATTCCTTTATATGACCACTCATTTTAAATCTCTTCAAATTCTACACAAATTGATCCAAAAATCGTCTAATAAAATTACGGAGAGATATGGCTCCTGAAAGATGAGACATTTTTCCAAAAAAAATCTACAAAATTTGTCACTATCCTTATTCTAGGTGGCTAACTTCAGAAGGTCGTATCTCCCTCAATACTACTCAGATTCCTTTATATGACCACTCATTTTAAAGCTCTTCAAATTCCACATAAAATGATCCAAGAATCCTTTGAATCGAATAAAATTTCATAGAGATATGGCTCCTAAAAAATGAGATGTTTTTCCAAAATAAAACATTTTTCCTCATGCAACTTAGGGTTTTATGAGCTAGGGTTTCATAGAAATATATCTCCCCACTTATTTGAAGCTAAAATTCCACATAGACAACTAGATTTGTAATTTTTCTTCCAATAAAATAAATTGTAACTGATTTGCTTACTCGAGTTGACAAATTATCTTCCAAAAACTTTGTGACTTGAAAATTCATCACTACCCTTATTCCATATGACTAACATAAAAAGGTCATATCTCCCTCAATACTGCTCAGATTCCTTCATATGACCACTCGTTTAAAAGCTATTCAAATTCTGCACAAATTGATCCAAGAATCGCTTGAATCGAATAAAAAATTGCAAAGATATGGCTCCTGAAAGGTGAGACGTTTTTTTCCAAAAAAATCTACCCTAATTCTGCAATTCCAAAAATAAATCCCCACTTTGCCAAACTCATTGCTCTAATACCACTTGTTGTAAAACTTTATTATCATTAACATAAATCATTCACCAATATGCAAAAATATCAAATCAATCATCCACAAATAATTATCCACAATAACAATCCACAAATGAGAGAAAGATAGATAATACCCTTAAGGTAAGGAAACACCAATAATACTCCTTATGGAAGGAATCACTCCACAAGATCTCCCAAGATGAGAGATGCCACTTAAAGAGGGCAAAGTCCCATAAGCCATTTCATAGGCAAAGATGATTACATAATATTCATCTCTATGATGATTATAATGACAAATATCTCTTCTTTATATATTCATATTCTCTACTTTGGGGAGCCTACTAGTAATATAATAATATAATATAATATTATATTATATTACAATCAAACTTGGGTTATGTATGGCCCATGCCAACTCTTATACAATATAATAATATATCCCCAAATATCTATTCATAGGTACCCTAACACTCTCAAAGGCCCTTGATTGAGCCAAATTTTCACACTCTTAGCTATTTCCCTGTTATATCACTCATTGCGGGATGTGATTATTTTTATTGGGATAATCTAAGATGAAAACAATACCAAAACATACCAAAAACTCTTGGATTAATATGTTGTGTATTCACTTTATATACTTTAATATACTTTTTACAGTGGGTGGATTGATGAGATTCAGGCCATTGGGTATGCTAAGAATATTGATTTAGCACTATGCATATTCACTTTGGATACTTTAATATGCTTTTTACAGTGTGCAGATTGATGAGATTCATCCCATCAGGCATGCCAAAATACTTGGTCCAAAATTTTATAGTTGATAAATTGCACCCTAGACCTTGGCAAAGATTGGATGAGTGGGATTTCTCCTAAGTTCAACCTCCGGAGAAGTTCGACTCATTGTAATTCTTGTAAAAATTAAAATAGGGTTTTAAGAATAACGAAATAAATGGATGGGTTAGGAAGAGATAAGGGTTCAAAAATTTATTTAAGGTGGATGAGATATAGCATTACAAAAAAGAATGTATACGACATAAGAGTCCTTCACAATTAAATTTGAATGTAACCAAACTGACTAGCCATAATGGAAAGCGTTTACATAATTTATTAAGCACTAATTATATGCCTTAAACATTCCAAATACCCTATGACAAGCAATTCAATTAGTGATCCAAAATGCATATCATGAATCACAAAGGGTAGCAAAAATGTATTAGATCATAACACTCATTAATAAGAACCTAGAAACACAATCACAATGGATATCAAACAATTCGTTTTTCATTAATTGGCAATAACCATCATATAGTATATAATCAAGAAAATGCTACATAGTTGACCCTTGTTATGAGGTGCATTAAGTTATTTATAAAAGTGTCTACATGAATTTTATAGCCTAATATTTTAAAAGTTTGTTATAGGTTTGTTGGAAACAACCTAGCAAGAAACACTTATGGGAGTGAATTTCATTTTCATATCCCATGTTATTTTGATGATGTGGCAAGTCAAATTTTTTTTTTTTAGCTTTGAATCTAGTGCCTTCAATAGATTTATTGATCTCCAAATGTCTTCTTCTACAAGTTGCTAGGCTATTGTGACTGCCTATTAGACACATCACTTTCAAGCTCAATGACCTTGGTTGAAGTGGCTAAGAAATCTCAGATGGTTGTAGGTTATGATAAGAGCAAGCTAGGAGAGAAGGATGTCCCTAGATAAACTTGATTTGATGTTAGAGCTTGTGACAATGTCGAGTTCTTTTTATTTCTCTAAAGGTATTTTGAGCTAAATATGATATTTTGGGAATATTTGGTTGATATCATAATTTAGAGAGCATGGATTTTTTCCATTTTGAGTAGTGCTTTGAATTTTCAGTTTTGTGCAATTCCAAGATTTCATAATTTTTATGCTAACATAAGTATTTTACAAGTCTGACTTTATTTCATCCCAAACTTTCAAATTTTAGAGTCTTAGAGAGCTCTTGTTATTAAGCACTTGGAAAACCCAACTATATTCTATTCTATATTTGAGCAACGTTGAAATCAAATCATTTTTATTTTTTGGTTCTCGAGTTTTGCTAGATATTTGGCTAATATCATATCTTGGGAAGTTCAAAATTGATTAATCCTAGGTTTTTGCATTGTCATAGTCTTTGGGACTAACATTTTCTACAATTCATCATCTTTCATGATTCTAGGTCTATTGAAAATTTCTTTGGTGACCCTAAACTTAGTTCCAAATTAGTGCATATAAGCCTCTATTGGTATGTTCATGTTGCTATGATGCTTTGTCCACCTTCTTGGTCATTTGCCTTAGCATAATATAAGCAAAACTTTTAGCAAAATCAAAACTTGGCTTGATCTATAAGGGCTTGCGAATGTGGGCATCATTTTGACTTATATTAACCCATGAGATAATCTGGTAGAATTTAAAATATTGGTATTAGAGCCTCATTGAGTGGGATCTATGCGAGAGAAGTTATTGGAGATTAAATAATTATAGATTAAAGGTGAGGAAAAGGAGAAGATTGCTATGTTGTAGAGATTGTTGAAGAATGTGAGAAGATTATTATTAGATTAAGGATATTGAGGCATTGAAAATATTACTACATAAATAATATTATTACGAAGTTGAGAAGGTGAATTGGATGAGCAACATAATTTTTTGGAGGAAATTGGATGATAATTTTGTGAAGAGAAAGTCTAGAAGAGAACGTGAGGAGAAATATGATATTTTTTTATTGAAGAGAGAGAGTCAAAGAATTTAGAGACCATTAAAGTATTGAAAGTTGTGGTTGAAGGTTAAGCAAAAGAGAACATCAAAGTGTTGAAGATTGGAAAGAGATTTTATGCTATGAATTAGATGTGATAATGTTGTTCAATATTGGAGGATAAATCCAAAGTAGATACATAATTGAAGCAAAGAAGAGTTGTGACTTGGAGCAAATTTGTGAGCAAAATCTAGAGTGAAGAAGCTCATGAATATAATCTAAAGTGGAGAGCTATTTGTAGGAGCAGAGCTATGATAAAAATTGGGAGTGAAGAAGTTATTCATAGAAGTTAAGTTGTGAGCAATCATAAGGAAGAAGAATCAAATATGAAGGTAAAGGTTGATAACAAATTTCAAGAGGACATTACCTGAGTGCCCTAACATTTCTACCTTGATTGACGAGGGAACGTTACTTGAGTGCCTTGACATTTTTTGCCTTGATAAGATGTTTCTACCAAGCACTATTAAAGATAAAATTCTTTTTTGAACATTTGAGATGCATTCAAATATTTTTAAGTTGATTATTGGAGTTATAAGGTGAGAATTTAAAGTGTTATTGTTGTGAGAGAGGGGAGGGCTCTAGTCCCTCCCCTGCTCCCCCTCCCATGGCTCCTGGTTCCTGCCCAGTCCCTGGCTCAACCTAGGTCATCCCTCCTAGGGAGTGGTTGTTTGCAGATGATCTCCTGGGGGGAGATCCTTCTCCACTATCTGCGCCCCTCCCGGCCGGCTATGGTTTCCTTGGTTGTTTTTTCGGACTGGTGCTTCCCAGGGATCCCTGTTTGGTTGGGGATCCCTTCCCTTTTTCCCTCAGGCTTCCCCCTGGGGTTTTTTGCAGGTTTTTCACGTGGATCTGGTCCCCTGCGTTTCTCGGTGCGGTGGAGGTGACGGTTTAGGGTTTGGACAGCTTCCCCCTTTTTCTTGTGAATTCTCGGCGGACTCTGTGCTTGGACGGGATTCTTGGTCCCTGTTGTTGGGATCCTCTTCTGTTTTCCCGGGGCGGGTTCCTTGTGGTGCAACTCTCTGGTCACTTCTTGATGGGCTGGATCCTCTCTGTGCTGGCTGTCGGCTTCCTACAGGATGGCTCTCACTGAACTGAATGTTTTCCCGATGGGCGGGATGGTTTCTCCACAAGGCGAGATCAGCCAAATCCACCGATTTTCCCGCGAGGCGGGATCCTTTCTTTTCTACTGGTTTCCCGGATGGCAGGATTTCCCTGTTGCTTCCCGCTAGGTGGGACTGTTTGTGGTGGTTTTGACTGCTTCCCGCGAGGCGGGATTTTATTGTAATGGTTTTTTTTTGCTTCCTGTTGGGCGGGATCTTCTCGATGGTGGTTTTTGGCTACTCCCGCTGGGCGGGATCTCCAAAACTACTTTCTTTCTTATTTGTTTGTTTCCCGCTAAGGGGGATTGTTTCATGCTTACTGTTACCACTGGGTGGGATTTCTATTTTGGTGTCCAGTTTCAAGGGATTGATGCCCTAGGTCCATTGCTTATGTAATCAGGTTTTGGGATCCTTGTTAAAACCCGTTATAAATACAAACACTTACCAAAAAAAGTGTTATTGTTGTGAATTGTTTTGGAGATATAATGTGAATATTAATGAAAGAATAAAATGAATGGTGGGATACGTAGTTAATTAATTAAAGATATTAATAATTTTTTTGGAAGTTAAAAGGTTAATTAGAAGGAATGAATTAATGATTGGGAGACATAAGGAAACAAAACATTTGAAATTTAAATTGAAGATTGAATTAAGTGGAGTGTTGATTAAATTGAAATTTGAGAGTGAATTTGTGAAATTATGAATTGAATTGGGAGATATAAGCAAAATGAATTTTATTAATGAGATGAAGGTGGATTGAAATGAAAGAATGATGAAATTTTTGAAGATTGATTGATTGATCAATTGATATTGAAAAAAATATTTTTTTGTGAAATTGAATGTGAAAATTTGGGAGATAAAATAAAAGGATTGAATTTAAAATTTGTTGAATGATTTGAAGATTGAAATTGAAATTTGAAGAATTGAGTGAAGAATTTGAAATTAAGTTTTGGGAGTTATAAAAAGGAAGATGATGAATTTCTTGATTTGAAATTGTTTAAAATTTTTGTTTAATTAAATTTAGGAGAAATGATGCATCCTACATGAAAGGAATTAAATTTGTTCAAAATGGATACTTCAAAAAGATCATACAAATTTAAAGGATCAAATTCTATGAGAATAAAATTTCAAGCTCAAAGATAGTTTCAAAGGTATGTGACAAGATCACATGAAATCCATCAAAACATGATAAATTAAGAAGACACATGATATATATATATTTAGGTGTTAGTAACCACGTGACAATAAATTTATATTGGTTTGACTCATTACAAGTGAAACCAAATATTCCAATGAAAATAGTAGATGACAAGATTTACCATGTGCAAGGATCAAAAAATGTTACACTTGGTTTATCATATTTTTATTGCATACTAAAGGATGTATTTTATGTTCCAGGTTTAACAAATAATCCTATTCAATATCTCAATTGGTTAACCATGGAAGAATTATGGAATTTAAATACATCAAAGGAAATTAGAAATGTCTCATCAAGAGACAATATAAATTTGAGGTAATGAGTTCCATCAATAATGAAATATTTGCATTGGATGAAATGAGATTATCACAATAATTTTTAGATCATATTTTTCCATGAGAACAATATAATGATGCATTTTTTGACTTCTCAAAAGAACAAGAAACATGGCATTTGTCTAGACACAGTGGCAGAATATCAATCAAAATCAATAGGTAAAATCCATGGATGGAAACGAGAAGAAAAAGAATATGAAGATTCAAGACTAAAAGTCTTCACATCAAATAATGTAATACAAGGGGTTCTAAAGATATCACATTATTTGGTAATATTAAAGTACCTTGGAGTACTATTGTAAATATTAGATTAAGGAGTGTGTTAAATATTTATCTAATGTATGTGTCAAAGTGTGAGGAGTGTCCATGTGTTATGTAATAAAGTGTGCAAGGTGTGCAAGTATAAAGTGTGAGTGTGTAAGGTGTCAAGTGAACAAGTGAAGAGTCATATGTGATAGGTTTTGTTGAGAAGCAACACACCTCCACTGAAAAATGAATTTCCACCCTTTGAAAATTTTGAGCTTTCATTTTGCAGTAAGGACCCTCTTGATGTTTTCCAGGTTTTAAATTCCAAATTTGCTTGCCTCCTTTTTAAGTTGTGCTTTTATTTGCATCTGGTTTTGATTTATTTCAGAATTCATTTTTTCATATGTTAGAATCATTGCTGATTAAATAAAATCTTTCACCGGTATAAAAAAATGCAGATTCCAGATAGATGATTTCATTGAAGGCCAAAACTTTCCATTTTTGGCAAGGTAGCGAAATCGCGACACTTCCATTTTTGGAAATGTCGCGAAATCACGACAGGTTTCGAAAAATTCGGCCAAGTCGCAAAAACGTAGGGAAATCGTGACACTTCCATTTTTGGAAATGTCGCGATATCGTGACACTTTCCATTTTTGGAAATGTCGCGATATCGTGACACTTTCCATTTTTGGAAGGTGTCGCAAAATCGCGACGGGTCTGGAGAGAGAGAGCAAATGCATACGGAATGTCGCGAAATCGCGACATGTCGCATTTTCGCGGTAGTAGGAGGGAAAAGGAAGCAAAGGGCAAAGGATAGGTCGGGATTTCACATGTCACGAAATCATGACATGTCGTATTTTTGTGGCTGCGAGAGAGAAAAAATGACTAAGGCACAGAAAGGGCGCGAAATCGTGACATGTCGTGAAATCGCGACATGTCGCAAAATCGTGACATGTCACGTTTTCGCGGGGCGTTAAAGAGAAAAACGGACAAGTCGTAAACATGTAGCGAAATCGCGACAGGATGAGAGAAAAGCAGCAAGTGCGTACGAAAGGTCGCGATTTCGTGACATGTCGTGAAATCGTGACAAGTCACCGTTTCACGGCAGAATGAGCAAAGAAAAGTTTAAGGCATGAAAACGTAGAGAAATCGCGACACTTCCATTTTTGGAAGGGTCGCGAAATCGTGACACTTTCCATTTTTGGAAAGGTCACGAAATCGCGACATATTTGGAAAGAAAGTGCCGAGTGTTGAAATTGTAGCGAAATCGTGACATAATTTGGAAAAGTGCAAGTTTTAAAGAAAAGGGGCATGATTTCGCGACATGTCGCGAAATCGTGACATGTCGCATTTTCACTACGACAGAAGCAAAAATTGGCTAAGGCACAAACATGTAGCGAAATCACGATAGGTGAAGCGCAGCAAACAGAAAGTGAGAAAAGGTCATGAAATCACGACGTCGTGATTTCGCGACGTCGCGAAATCACGACAACCGAAGGGAGAAGTGCGAGAGCCGAGAAAAGGTCACAAAATCGTGACACGTGGAAAGAAAGAGTTGCCAAGGCGAGGAAGGGTCGCGATTTCGTGACATGTCACGAAATTGCGACATGTCGTGTTTTCGTGGCCATAATTTAGAAAAGCAGCTAAGGTAGAAGGTCCAAACAAAATAGAGAGGAAGCCAAGGGTCCCAAAGGAAGTTAAGGCAAGGGCATGTCGCGAAATCGTGACGTCATGATTTTGTGACGTCACAAAATTGCGACGCGGTTGAGAGAGAGTTGCTAAGGCAAGGAAGGGTTGAATTTTTGCTACAATAAAGAGAAGGCATGGCTGGCAACGAAACCAAAAAATTTTAAAGAGTGGAGGTGTTGCAAAACCGCGATGTCACGATTTCGCGACGTCGCGAAATCGCGACGCAGTCGACAAGGAGCCACCAAGGGCGAAGGGAGGTCGCGATTTCGTGACATGTCACGAAATCACGACATGTCACGGTTTCATGACGAAAATTCGCCAGGAAGCCTAGTGCAAAGGGAAAGTCACGATTTCATGACATGTCGTGAAATTGCGACATGTCGCATTTTCGTGGCTTAGACAGCAAAGAGCCCGAAAGTGGAAAACAGCTGGAAATGGACACGTGTCACGATTTTACGACACATTTCAAGACAAAGCAAGCCACGTATCAGATGATTAGAGCCGTGTATAATGAACTTTAGGGTTTCATTTTAATATTTAAGGTTTTGATTTAATAATTTTAAAATGCTAATCCTTGTTTGTCTTTCATGCAGGAAGCCATCTGGCACTTACATGATAACGGAGAAATGGCCATAAATACAAAGTCAAGTGCAAATTAATCGAAGACAGCCATACTGAAATGAGAGATGCTGAAAATTGTTGTTTCATCCAAATTTTACAGATCTGGCGGCAAAGAGACTTTACGGTGACTAAGCAGTTGCCCATTTAATGGAGTATGTCGAGAATTGGCCGAAAAGTGAAAATATCTATACGCAGTTACCGAAATTTGTCGATGAATGCATTTAATGATAATTTATGACAAAATTAATGGCGTGCAGAGATTTTCAACTCAGGGATGGCTTTGCGAGGATGAAATATCAGAAAAGTGGTGACTCATCCAAATTTTCGAGGGAATTAATGAGGGCATTTACTCACAGTTGCGGGTGAATGCAAGTGGCATTCGAATTCTGTTTTCTCCATTTATGGCAAGTGACTGCACTGAGTTGCAGAGTGGTTAAGTTTTATCAAGACTTTGTTTTAAATGGCTTTATGTTGTAAAACCCGGGTGTTGGGGTTTAAGAAGATAAGATTTAATGGTTTTAGAAGAAGATATTTTTGAAAAGATCAGGGTCTGTCCTAAGTCTATAAATACTTCTTCTGAATGTAATCGCAAGAGGCGGAGACTTAGAAATAAAAGGCTATTGAAGCAATTTCTTGCAAATCTTGTTAAATACTTTGTTTCTGGACTTGGAGTTGATGTGCTTTTGTTTTCTGTGATAGCATGGCCAGGAGCCTAATCTTTTTCAGATAGTGATAAGTTCATCTTCTTTTGTCATCCGTTTCTTTAAAGTTTATTAAATATATGTTGTAAATCTATGTTATCAAGATTAAATATGCTGTTGGGCTTCATTTGTTCTATTGTATGCTAGGAAAAATCACTGATTTAAGGTTCAAGTTTGTTCTAATTGCTCTGTCCTCACTGTGTGAGCTATGTTGTCGGTGAGAAATACCAATTTTAACGAACTTCCCTTTTTTTTATGATTTTCTTTCAGACCTGTTCCATCTCTGCCTTATGCTCTTAGTAGAAAGTGATCTTAGAAATCTGGACACTTTCTTCTTTGATTTGTTCTGTTGTGAAGCTAATAGTATAAATAAAATTGGTAGTTTTGTTTTACAACTAAGTTGGATAAACTTCTCTTTCTGCCTTACCCTACCCTCTTTGTTTTACCGTGAAATGACCCATTTTTATTTTTTTTTAAATTTGTCTTTTATTTAAATCTACTGACCCATAAGAGCTAGATCAAAGAATTAATTTTAAATCTGATTGTCAACAAGTGACAACTTCTAAAAATTATTGAACAAGTTCAGTGAGCCCGTTGTAAGGTAACAGACAGTCCATATTGAAAACTATTTCAGAAGCGAAAAAGAGTGAATAGACATTCAACCCAACTCTGTAACTCACACCTTGGATAACCAGCTAGATCCTAAAGTGAGTGGGATTTATCTCATATAAGTGTTATCAGAGTTTCATGCTCATTCTTCACAGGGTGTGTATAAAAGTCGGACCAACAGGTTTTAAGAGCATAAGTAAGAGTCATACATAGGTGTCAAGTATGGAAGTAAAGAGTCATAATGATTTTTTTCATAATGAAAGGAATGTGAACAGATGGACCTCTCGAGAGTTCAATGAGATCAATAGTTAGGAATATTGAAGAGTCATTTGTAAAACCATATATTGGAGATAAAACTCCATGCAATGTAATCAATTTGAATTCTTGATGATTTATGAATATAATAGTGAGATTTTCTATTGTGATATGCTTGTGTTATTTATTAATATGATTTATGTGATTGATATTTAATCCTAGTGATATTAACCTGTGAGATAATCTAGCAAAATTATCAACAGTGGTATTAGATCCTCATTGAGTGGACTCTATGAGAGAAAGGAAGTTATTGGAGATTGAATAATTATAGATTGAAGGTGAGGAAAGGGAGATGATTTTTGTGTTACAGAGATTGTTGAATAATGTGAGAATATTATTGCTACATTAAGGAGGCATTGAAAATATTACTACATGAAGGAGATTATTGTAGATTTGAGAAGATGAATTATAGGATCAACCAAAGTTTTTGGAGGAAGTTGGATGAGAATTTTGTGAAGATAATGTCTATAAGAGAGTATGATGAGAAATAAATATGATATTTATTGATTGAAGAGAGAGAGAAAGAGAGAGAGAGACCATTAAAGTGTTGAAAGTTGTGGTTGAAGGTTAAGCGAACAAGAACATTGAAGTGTTGAAGATAGGAAAGAGAGTTTATGTTGTGAATAAGATATGAGAATGTTGCTAAATATTGGAGGAGAAACCCAAAGCAAAGAGGATCCATGACCAGAGGAGAGACATGATTTGAAGCATATAAGAGCTATGACTTAGAGCAAAGTCATGAGCACAATCTAAAGTGTAAAAGCTTGTGAATATAATCTAAAGTGGAGAGCTATTAAGAGGAGTAGAACTATGAGAAAAATCTAGAGTGAAGAATTTATTAATGTAAGTTGAACTATGAGAAGTCGTAAGGAAGAAGAATCAAATGCAAAGGTGAAGTTTAATAATAGATTTCAAGAAGACATTACCTAAGCATCTTGATATTTTTGCCTTAACTAACGAGGAAACATGAACGTTACCTGAGTGCCTTGACATTTTCTACCTTGATAAGATATTTTAACAACACTACTAAAGGTAAAACATGTTTTAGAAATTTGAGGTGGATTTAAAAAATTTCAAGTTGATTATTGGAGTTATAAGGTGAGAATTGTAAAGTGTTATTATTGTGAATTATTTTGGAGATATAAGGTGAATATTAGTGAAAGGATAAAATGAAATGAGGGATAAGTATATTTTTTTAAATAATGGGGTAAAATTTTATTGATAAGAAGACAAGATTACAGAGTATAGCGAAGCCCCAAACCAGGACTCAAATAAACAACAAGAAAATCTAAAACCACCAGACATGGTCAAAAACCAAATAAAACAACAAGAACAAACCACATTAAATCTAGACATCCTTGTGGATCAACTCCCAAAGGCATTGAGAGTCCCTAGCTAGGAGACTCTCCTAGTTATCCATAATCCAAGGACCTGAAAGCTTAGAAGCCCTTTTGACCAAATAATAAATAACCCCATTCCATTCCCTTGGTATGTGCACAAAGGAGATAAATTTAAACTCTTCACTAATTCTGATAATCTGAATGGCCACATAGGCCAACTACCAATTAACATACTCCAACATTTTGCTATTTAAAATATTAAATAAAATTTGAGAGTCAAACTTGCAGATGCTCCTAAGCTGGCCAAGAGAAAACCCCCTATGCAAGGACTCGAGAATCGTAAGAGCTTCCATAAAATTATTGGAGTGAACACCTTTATAAATGGAAAATAAAAATTTGACCATGCTAGAAAAGTCTCTCCCAACACTGCCAATTCTAGCATGTCGAGGATTGCCCATGGACGACCCATCAGTACTAATTTTTAAAACTTCTCCAAGGTGCGGCCTCCACCTACCATCTCTTTGAACTTTCTTACTAAGTTGGGGAACCCTTCTAGGGCAAGAAGAGTCTGCACCAATCCCAAAGAGACCAAGGGCTTACCATACCTTATCCTCCCTAGAGTCCAAAAGAGGATCCACATCACATTTTCTATGGATAGTTTCCTAAACCATACATAAGATCCTTTTACAGACCTTTTGAATAGCCAAATGTCTACCCTGAAAGGTGTGACAATTCCATTTGAGCCAAATCTACCAGATGATGTAAGAAGGGCCCAATTTCCAAGCAACCTGGAGGAAGGGGGTATTGGTTGGAGGTATGCTTAGATTTCTCCAAAACTCCATTAGGGAGAGCACATGAAAACAAGGATGGTTCCACTAACTCCACTAACGATGCCAAATGTCTCTAGTAAGGGAGCATTGGAAAAATAAATGAGAAGAGTCATCCTCATTATTACCACAAAGGACACAAAAATAGGAACCCTGAAATCCCCTCTTCCTCATGTTATCCCAAGTGAGGCATTTATTACGAGCAACCAACTAGAGAAAGAAGTTACATTTAGGCCAAGCAAATCTGTTCCACATCTTTTTCCACCATGTGATAGGGAGGCTCCCAAAATTTTGCATATCAAGAACCTAATAACCATAGGCTACAAAGTAGGTTCCCTTGGGATTAGGATTCCAAGCCAAAATGTCTTTACCCCTCAGTTATGAGTAGGGCCTCCCCATAATAATAAGATCAAGCACATATTTGTCCTCAACCAATCCACACTAGGACCATTCCTATGAATATTTCCACTTGTACATATCTAGATTACCAAAATGTTGGATTCTTTTAAAGTCCTCCACACAAGACAAGCCCACTTCCAAGAAACAAATGCTTAGGGAACGTAACCTAGGATATTGATTGAAGATAGGAGGGTGGCCATCCCAATAATCCTCCTAGAAAATAGCATCTGATCCTTGATTGCAAATCCAGAATAAACCCTGCTTAATTAGATTAGCCCCTCTTTTTAGAGTGTCCAAGATAACCAAACATTTTCCAAACAAGCTGACTTTAGGGATCTTAGCCTCAAAAATACCTCTCAAGTACTTATAAGATAATATTTTAGCCCAAATTTGATCTTGAGAAGTACACCATCTCCAGTAAAGTTTTGTAGCTAAAGCCTACCTAGAAAGAGTCACATGTCACAACCCAAGGCATCCCTCTTGAATTGGCCTACAAACAGAATCCCACAAAACAAAAATCTATTTAGATTGAACAAGTTTTCCAAACCAAAAAAATTGTCTTGACAAAGCATCTATGTCCTTGATAAAACGAGAGGGAGCTATTTGCACAAAACACCTATAAATGGGTAAAGCTTGAGCAACAGATTTTAAAAGCAACACTCTACCCACAAAAGAGAGCCATCTTGTAGACACCAAAATCTAGCCACTTGTCCTCCATCCATACTTTCCTTCCATCCACTTGTCCACCATCCTTATTTCCCATTATTTTTTACCATTATTCATATTTATTTATATATATTATTTTATATATATTTAAATATAATATTTTATATTATATTTTAATATATATTTATAAAGTGGATTATTCCTAGTCATCCAATCTCATCTAATCTCATCCGTCCATTTACCTTAATCCATGCCACATCCTAGATTGATTGTCCACCCTTAGATATACTTTAATCTCAACCACATGATTAGTGTCATTGAAACCCTAAAGTATGCCCTAGGTTGGACTATTAATATGAGTCATTTTAAGACTCAACCCCCATGGAAGTTCTCTAGAATTCTAACTAGCTGGAAAGATACCTAAGTGCCTTAGAGTTCCAACTAATATTTTAGTGCCCTAATTCTACATTTACCCTGATCCATATAACATTTCTCCATCACCTCGCTCACTACCGTCACCACTGCATCCCTCACCCTCATAAGATTTGCTTTTACAGATTTTATATGACATCTCAAGCACCCTGTTGCTCTTTGCAAACCTCCCGAGCACCTTGCTACTCTCCGTAGACCTTTCAAGAACCCTACTACTCTTCGTAGACCTCTTGAGTGTCATGTTGCTCTCTGTAGACCTCCCGAGCACCCTTCTATGCTCCCAAATAACCTGCATGTATTTTAGAAACCTATTCTGATGACGAGCGATATCCTTGAGTGTTGCTAAGGCATGCCCATACCATCAACCTACAACATATCCATCCATTAATAAATAGTAAGCAAGAGTAAGGTAAATCTATTTATGTTATTAAATTTCATATTGTCTTATCCTATTCACATTTGTATTTCTATAATTAGGGGTTTTAAGTTGTGATTTTTGAGGGATTACACTATGGAGCCCTCATTTATTATTACTAATTCTATGGTTTCTTTGTGTGCAAACTTTGACAATACATCAGAAGAATTGGACATCTACTTAAGTTGGAGTGGCCCGATATCGGATTTGCAAAAGCCCACTCAACCTTGTTGGGAGCAAAGATGCAGTTGAAGACTCCACCAATTATTTGTGTTTAGAATTTTGGAGAACCTTAGAAAATTTTTTAATGTTGTATCAAGGGATTCTTGGATCCACTATTGTAACAACAGAGTTTCTAGGCTCCCCCCTTTATCAATATAAATTCTATTTTGTTGTGCAATATTTGATTCACTTGAGTTTTGTTTTATATGCTTTATTTGGTGTCACATTTTTAGCTCTACAAATGGTGATCACAGTGGGACCCCCTAAGGGTTTAATGTTTTGATTTATCTTGCCATATAACTTTTGTTGTCTTATTTTGTAGATTTGCAAGAGCACAAATCAAGTATTCTTCACCTATTAGGGTTTATAAAGGCTTTCCAAAAGTTGTAGGAAGTGCACAAATGCTCTGTGGCACTCAAGGATTATCCAGAAATGCCTAGGGGCATTCCATAAGCACCCTAGGGCATATTAGAAGCACCCAGGTGCATTTTACAGTGATTTGGAGCAGATATGTAGGTTGTCTAGTAAGTCCACTATCCAAAATCTAGTTTTACTATTTTACGTATTTTGGGTTCTTTAATGTTTTTTTTTCAGATTTCAGGCATAAAATGAACAATCACTAAGTAATATGGAAAAGAATTCATCTTAGTTCACATTTTAGGTTTTCAAATATATAAAGTGTTGCATTCTTATTGCATTTGAATTGATAATTTGCATAAATTAGAGCTACATTTTAGGGTTAGAATTATATTCTTTTATCTAAGTAGGAACATCATTAGGGTGCCAAGAGTATTCCTGCCATTGGGTGATTCTAGGCAGATGGGTGGAAAAACCCTTTGGCTATTTTGACAAGGGGTCTTAAGCAGTGTACTTGACACTCTTTGGAGAAATTGGCATTTTATTATTGGCTTATGACTTAAATTTATGAAATTAGTTGCTCCTAACATTGTTTGTCCACAATAATAAATGAAACCTTAAAATGAGCAATTCACACACAACACATTTCACTTAAAATAGTAGTGGTTGGATTTCATCACCAGCTATTACTTGATATTTGGTGATGGTGGCATTCATATCCATCCACCAATATCTGCCCTTATAAACCCTAGGTCACCCCCGAGCAAACTTGTTGGATTTCATCACCAGCAAGAATCTTGTTGTCTTAGCTTAGCCATAGTTTTTACCTTTCTTTTTGATTAATTTAGATTAGCACATTACACAAGATTGAAACCTAAGGAAATGAACTCACATTAAAATAAGATAACTAATGAACAATGTAAGACACACATGTTAAAAAAAATTAGCATTGGTTGTTTGTTTTTATTGTGAAAATTTAAATTGGGTGTTTCAGTTTATTGTATAATCTATATTTTGATTTATTTGCTTTATGGTCCTAACACAAAAAAAAACAAGCATTAAATCAATATAATCAAATGGAACCTTCACCCACCTTCCTCACCACTTTCATGGTAGAGTCCTTGAATGTGACACAAGCATATTTTTCTACATTATTTACCATCCACAACCTTTCATATGGCCATGCCCCAAGAGGATTCAACCTCCCTTACCATTGACCATCACATTACCCATATAGACATGGCAAGAGTAGAGGCTCTCATGAAGTCTTCTAGTTATGTCTTAGAGTCCATTTCTGTTGGCAATTTTTGGTACCTTGGGTACTTTGCATTTGCTCCAGTGAATAAGTTGTCATTGATGTCAAGAAGCTTTTGAAGGAATTTGATTTGATGTAAAATAATTTGTTTTGATGAAGTTACGGCATGATAGGTTCGAAAGAAAGCAAGTTAGAAAAGTGTCGCGATATCATGACATGTCGCATTTTCGTGACTTAAGCAGGAGAGAGAAAGCAAGTTAGAAAAGTGTCGCGATATCACATGTCGCAGTTTCATGATTCAAAGAGGAGAGAGAATGTTCGGAGTCATAAATATCATGATTTTGTGACATATTGCAAGGTTGAACGAAAGAAAAAGTGTCACAATTTCGTGACATAATGCAGGAGAGAGAGTCCGGGAGAAAAAGTGTCACGATATCACGACATGTCGAGTTTTCATGACCCGAAGAAAAGAAAAGCGCTAAGGAGAAAAAGTGTCACGATTTTGCAACAAGTCAGAAGACAAAGTGGAAGCAAGATAAAGTGTCATGATTTCACGACATGCTACAGAATTCGAAGTGAGAACTGTCACGATTTCATGACATGCAGCAAAGGGAAGAGTCTAAAATGAGAAGCGTCATGATTTCGTGACAGGTTGCAAAGAAGACGTACGGAAGCTAAAAGCATTGCGATATCACGATAGGTTGAAGAGAAAGTAAACAGATACAAAAAAGTGTCATGATTTTGTGACAGATCAAGTTGGTAGCATTTGGTTGGAGAAAGTGTCACGATTTTGTGACAAAAGTAGAGAGGAAGGCTATGAAGACAGAAGTGTCACGATTTTGTGACAGAAGTGAAGTCGACAAAGTTAAATTTGTGCCGACAAAGATTAGGTTTTGCAGCCAACGTAGTTTAGGGTTGTGCAGCCGACTAAGATCAAGGTTTTGATCTTGAAAGTGTTAGTATAAAAGGAGGGCTATTTGGAGATTTGGGTTGTTATCGAATGATTTGGTGAAGTGCGTCGTCCGTAGATAGTGCACAGAGGAAGAAGTTTAATCGCCTAGAGCAGAGCGCAAAATTTGATCATAGTGTACAGAGTGCATTTCGTCGAATCATTCTAAGTGTGAAAGATCACAAAGGAAGTAGAGTGTGCGAAGACGATGCTACTATGATTGCGCAGAGGTGCAAATATTGAAGTTAAATCAAGTGCGACTATGATTGTGCAAAGAATACAGAAGGCATAGAGAGCACAAAGGGCAAAGACGAACGCAGAGTGTTGTATGAAGACAGAGGTGCATTGGTTCTTTAAGAAGAACCTGAGGACCGATTTGGCAAGTCTTTGAGAAGGCTCGTGTGTAGAGGATTGATTTGTTCAAGTGCTAGGCAGATCTGACAGACAGAGGAAGATTTGTGCTAGACCAAAGGACTGTGTTTAGTACAGATTTGAGGACAGATTTTAGTGCAGATTCGAGGATAGAGTTTAGTGCAAATTCGAGGACAGAGTTTGGTGCAAATTTGAGGATAGGTTTGTGCTAGACCAGAGACAGAGATTGAGGATAGATTTGTGCTAGACCGAAGGACTGTGTTTAGTACATATTTGAGATAGAGCTTTGGAGGTGACAAAGTTGAAGACATAGATCTCTAGCCAGAGTAGGGAAGACAGGTGTCTTCTATGGATAGAGTTCCATTTGCTAAGGGTAGTGGAGGCAGAGGTCTTCTAGATGATCACCAGCCTTAGCAGAGTTAGGAGATTGGTGTCTCCTATGGATAGATATCCACGAACTTTGATAAGGGGAAGGTATCTCCTTTGAGCCGAGGCTCATAAACATTATAATTAGGAAGGATTCCCAAAGAACTTTGAGATAACTTTTAGAGAAAATTTTTGTGGACGTAGCCCAGCCATTCTAGGTGAACCACGTTAAAATTAATGTTACTTTGTGGATGATTTTGTGTATTTCTTTGATATTGCTTTGGGTATATTGCTTTACTATTCTAAAATATAAAAGAAAAAATAAAAAGAGGTCTTATACTGTTCACCCCCCCTCTCAGTATAAGCTTGTGTTCTTCAATTGGTATCAGAGCAGGTGCCTTTGGAAAGTTTAATAGCTTGAAGGAAGAGCTGGTTAAGAACACAATGGATTATTCAAGCGGAAATGCAGCACCTATTCTTGATGGGTCAGATTTTGGTCTTTGGAGTGCAAGGATGAAGGTTCATCTAATGGCACTTGGTAATGAGGTATGGGAAGTAATTGAAGATGAGTACACTATTCCTGTACATGGTCCAAATACTAAAGAAGAAAGGCTCCTACATCATAGCAATTCAAAAGCAATGAATGCAATCCTGAAAGGCTTACAGAAAGCAGATCTCACCAAAGTAAAATGTGGAAACAGTTGTAGGTGGTTCATACAGGTGATACAATTGTCATAAAGGCCAAGTTGAGACACTTCAAAGGTATGTTTGAATAACTCAATATGAATGATGATGAAAATATTAGTGACTACATGCTTCGTATGGATGAGGTTGTTAACTCCATGAAATACTTAGGTCTTGAGCTTGTTGAAAATGATGTTTGTGATAAGATTTTAAGATCTCTTCCTAATAGATTTAGTGAAAATATTTCTACTATTGAGGAAGCTAAAGATTTTGATAAGTTGAAAAAGGATGAGCTCCATAGTATACTTGCAGCATTTGAGTTGAGAACTCAAGTGAAGGTTGACGTCAAGAAAGAGGTAGCTTTCAAGGCTACCAAGAATTTCGAAGGTAAACAACTTCAAGAGAGCGATGAGTCTTCTAGTGATGAAGAGACATATTACAACAAGAAAGGCAAGTTCTCTAAAAAGCACAAAAGCGTGAAAAATATAAGATGTTTCAATTGTGGAAAGTTTGGTCATTATGCTATTGACTGTACTGTTCTCAAGAATGAAAGTGATGAAGATAAACAGGATTCTAAGAGCAAGAATTTTGAAAAGCACAAGCATCACGGGAAGGACAAAGATGAGCACAACAATCAAGGAAAGAGGTATTCTCACAAGCACAAGAAGAGTTTTTACCTAGATAAAGCAAGTAAGTGTTCTAGTGGTGATAGTGAAATTTTGTCAAGTGATAATGAAAATGAGATGTTGTTCATATCAGAAAAAGAGGAAGAACCGAAACATAGATTCATTATCATGAAATGTCTTAGATGTGGAAATTTTGGTCACCTTGAGGATGATTGTACAAATAATGATTTGGTTTCTAGTATGTATGAGGATGCTTCAGAAAACTATAAGGAAGATGCTTGTATGGTTTTTGAAAAAGGTAGCACCTTTAGTGATAAGAAATCTGGAAAAGGCTTTGATGATTCAGAAAGCAAACAAATAAAGGATCTTGAAAGTGAAATTATTAATGCTCTTAGTGCTTTGAAAAAGGAAAGAAAGAAGAATGATAGACTCAAGGATAAGTTAGATGAATGTTGTATGGAGAGAGATGATCTTATAGAAAATCTTGATTTCTCTATAGCTAAGACACAAAAACTCAAAGATGAGTTAGAGTCTAAGGTTCTTGAGTATAGTGAGTTAGAACAAAAAATGGATTCTTTGAAAGAGGAAATTAAAGAGTACAAGGATAAGCTTTACAGGTTTCAAGATAGCTCCAAAAAGGTTAAGTCACTCATCAAAGTTCAAAGAAAGACAACAGATAAAACAGGTCTCGGTTTTGTTAAGCCATGCAAGGAACAAGTTGGAGAGTCTAGTAAGAGACTCCAAAAGGAAAATAGTTCTGATGAGGAAAGTATTTCAGATCATGAGTCCTTGAATGATAGATGCGCAAAAACAGAAAACAAAATTTAGAATGAGAAGAAGAAGTTTTCAGGACCCAAGAGGTCGAATAAAGGAAAATTTCACTGTAGATGTTTTGCATGTCATAGGTTTGGTCACATGGCTTCGCATTGCATGACTCAAGTAAGGAAGGTAAATGATAGTTTTAGAGGTGGTAATTTCTTTCAAGGGTATTGCTACTCTTGTAAATAGTTTGGGCATAAGGCAATTTTCTGCAAGGCTAATAACAAGAACAGGGTTAGTTAGAACAGGTGGATTCAAAGAATAGGTATGCCTAATGGAAATAACATTGTTACTTGTTATAAGTGCAACAATGAAGGTCACACAGCTAGACAATGTAGAGCTGAACTTCCAAGGTACAGGAATAGGAACAGTGGTATGAACAGGTCCAAGGATCAAGGCATGGATAAGAACAGGAATGATAATAGGAACAGGAACAGTGACAGGAACAGGAACAGGAATATAGACAAAGAGTTTAAGAGAAGGTCCAAAAAGGAAGTGATAGACGCTGATGATGATCAGTGCCTAATGGGAGTTTTACTCCCACCCCAAAATTAATCACCTCATTAGGAGGTGGGGGAGGGACTAAGCTAAGAGGCTCATTCTTAGTCCCGAGCCCCAAAGGTGACCCTTTGCCATTGATGACAAATGGGGAGAGATATGAGTAAGAGGGAGAACTTCAAGTGAAGAGGAAAGCTTCAAGTCAGGGGGAGAAAAACTTCAGAGGAATATTCTTAGTTGTGGGCATAGTTTCTCAGTTGTTAGCACAGTTGGTTTCAATTTTGGCTCTTGAGACGCGTTTTCAGTAAAGGTTTGCCATTAATGACAAAGGGGGAGATTGTTGGCAATTTTGGGTACCTTGGGTACTTTGCATTTGCTCCAGTGAATAAGTTGTCATTGATGTCAAGAAGCTTTTGAAGTAATTTGATTTGATGTAAAATAATTTGTTTTGATGAAGTTACGGCATGACAGGTTCGAAAGAAAGCAAGTTAGAAAAGTGTCGCAATATCGTGACATGTCGCATTTTCGTGACTTAAGCAGGAGAGAGAAAGCAAGTTAGAAAAGTGTCACGATATCATGACATGTCGTAGTTTCACGACTCAAAGAGGAGAGAGAATGTTCAGAGTCAGAAATGTCATGATTTCGCGACATATTGCAAGGAAGGTTGAACGAAAGAAAAAGTGTCACGATTTCGTGACATAATGCAGGAGAGAAAGTCCGAGAGAAAAAGTGTCACGATATTGCGACATGTCGGGTTTTCGTGACCCGAAGAAAAGAAAAGCGCTAAGGAGAAAAAGTGTCACGATTTCATGACAAGTCAAAAGACAAAGTGGAAGCAAGATAAAGTGTCACGATTTCACGACATGCTACAGAACTCGAAGTGAGAATTGTCATGATTTCACGACATGCAGCAAAGGGAAGAGTATGAAATGAGAAGCGTCATGATTTTGTGACAGGTTGCAAAGAAGACGTACGAAAGCTGAAAGCGTCACGATTTCACGACAGGTTGAAGAGAAAGCAAACAGATACAGAAAGTGTCATGATTTTGTGACAAATCGAGTTGGCAGCGTTCGATTGAAGAAAGTGTCATGATTTTGTGACAAAAGCAGAGAGGAAGTCTATGAAGACAGAAGTGTTATGATTTCATGACAGAAGTGAAGTCAAAGTCTACAGAGGCAGAAGTGTCACGATTTCGTGACAAAAGTAGAAAGGAGGTCGATGAAGGGAGAAGTGTCATGATATCGTGACAAAAGCAAAGTTGATGTTGACAAAGAGAAAAGTGTCACGATATCACGACAAGAGCTTAGATGAAGTCTTCAAAGGCTAAAGTGTCGCGATATCATGACAAACACCAAAAGAAAGTGTATGGTTGCAAAGGTGTCACGATATCGCGACATGTTGTAGTTTCATGGTAGAAGCTACAGAAGAGTTGCAGAGGTAGCGAAGCCGACAAAGTTAAATTTTGGCAGACAAAGATTAGGGTTTGTAGCCAATGTAGTTTAGGGTTGTGTAGCCAACTAAGATCAATGTTTTGATCTTGAAAGTGTTAGTATAAAAGGAGGGTTGTTTGGAGAGTTGGGTTGTTATCGAATGCGTTGGTGAAGTGCGTCGTTCGTAGATAGTGCACAGAGGAAGAAGTTTGATCATCAAGAGCAGAGTGTGAAATTCAATCATAGTGTATAGAGTGCATTTCGTCGAATCATTCTAAATGTGAAATATCACAAAGGAAGTAGAGTGTGCGAATACAGTGCTGCTGTGATTGCATAGAGGTGCAAATATTGAAGTTAAATCAAGTGTGGCTGTGATTGTGCAAAGAATACAAAAGGCGTAGAGAGCACAAAGGTCAAATACGAATGCAGAGTGCTGTTGTATGAAGATAGAGGTGCATTGGTTCTTTAAGAAGAACCTGAGGATAGATTTGGCAAGTCTTTGAGAAGGCTTGTGTGCAGAGGATTGATTTGTTCAAGTTTTGGGTAGATCTAATAGACAGAGGAAGATTTGTGCTAGACCAAAGGACTGTGTTTAGTACAGATTCGAGGACAGAGTTTAGTGCAGATTTGAGGATAGAGTTTAGTGTATATTCGAGGACAGATTTTGGTGCAAATTTGAGGATAGTTTTGTGCCAGACCAGAGACAGAGATTGAGGATAGATTTGTGCTAGACCGAAGGACTGTGTTTAGTACATATTTAAGATAGAGCTTTGGAGGTGACAAAGTTGAAGACATAGATATCCAGCCAGAGCAGGGAAGATAGGTGTCTTCTATGGATAGATTTCCATTTGCTAAGGGCAGTGGAGGCAGAGGTCTTCTAGAGGATCACCAGCCTGAGCAGAGTTAGGAGATTGGTGTCTCCTGTGGATAGAGATCCATGAACTTTGATAAGGGGAATGTATCCCCTTTGATCCGAGGATCATAAACATTGTAATTGGGAAGGATTTCCAAAGAACTTTGAGATAACTTTTAGAGAAAAGTTTTGTGGACGTAGCCCAACCATTCTGGGTGAACCACGTTAAAATTGATGTTACTTTGTGGATGATTTTGTGCATTGCTTTGATATTGCTTTGGGTATATTGCTTTACTGTTCTGAAATATAAAAGAAAAAATAAAAAGAGGTCGTATACTGTTCACCCCCCCTCTCAGTATAAGCTTGTGTTCTTCAATTTCTAATTTACCTAGATAGGATCTTACTTTACAAGAAGAACTTGTTTATTTCCAACCCCCATCCACCTTTACCTAGGTGTATACCAACCCTATTTTTAAGGCATAAATAGCACCTTCCTCCCATATGTCCATTCCCTAACCTTCATGTGCTCCTAGCACCTCATATAGTTCCACTTACACCAACCCCTTGTATGAAAAACATGTAAATGGTACTTCACAAGTGTCAGCTTCATAAGTTGCCATACCTAGTGTAACTTGTCCCCAAGCCACATCGTCCATACCATATACCTTCATACCCTTAGCATCTAATAGAGAGATTAGAGAGGCATGGGAACACCTGAACAAATTTCTTAGATAGTGTCAAAATGCTCAACAACAAGTATAGGTGAACCCTAAGCCTTTACATAACTCTACTCAGATTGTCTTTGTTGTTAACCAGGGTCCATCTTAGGCACCACAGTCTTCTGTGGTTTCTATCCATGTTCCTTCACTAATCCATACCATCACCCATCCTATTCCCATTGGCCAACCTAGCCATAACCTTCATCCATCAACCTCATTCCATAATTCCTCATATTTTCATAATCAATCTCCTTTTCATCAATTTCCATAAAATTCACCTGGCCATCATTATCAATCTCATCATCATTTAGTCATTCCACAACATTTATCCACTTCACCATAAAATAATTAGGTAATTTAGGGCTTCCACATTCCTGAGGAAGACCTTCAAATTAAGGCCATGCAAAAATAGATAGATCAATTGATTCAATATACTCTTGGTTTTTCAAACCAAAAACCAACCTTACGTCAATTGATCAATCAACCAATTCATCCTTTGGTACCTTCCCTGCAATATTTGACATATTTCACAGTACCTAAGTTTGAAAAATTTAAGGGAATTGAGGATCCTAAAGAACATGTGAGCACTTTTGTACATGTGTGCTTTAGAATTCAAAATGACAATGCTCTCATACTTCAAACTTTTCCTCAAACATTAGGAGTGGATGCCATAGAATGGTATAATCAATTGTCAGGCCATAGTATTTATACTTTTGAGTAAATTATTGATCAATTATTTGAGCATTTCATATTAAATATTAAAAATAATATCTCATTGTCTGATGTCTATGCTTTGAGACAACATGATGATGAATCTATGTATGATTTCAGAAACCATTGGAGGGTTGTCATCACTAAATTGCCATTCACCCTAACAATGGATGATCTAATTAAGCTATTCACCAAGATTTTCTTAAAACCTATCTCTTGGATGCTTCAACTATGAACTTATCAATCATTTGAAGAAGCTTTAGCTCGGGCTAGTGTCATTGAGGAGATCAAAATCCAAGAAGGCATATTAAATCCTAAGAAAAATGAATGGCAAAACAAAGGCCAATACAAAAGAAACTATTTTGGCCAATAGAAATAAACACAAGCCACCTCGACCAATCAGCCCAATCAAGTTAATCAAGTGGTCATAAGCTAGCCAGTAATGGTTCAACAAAAACCTGTGTAACAAACACCACAACAAATTACTTATCATGCGGTACCCTCAACAACACAAGCCATGCAAAATATAGTTCTAGTTGTGGAAAACCATCCTCGGCGATATTCTATCCAAAAAATTGCTAATACACCCCCTTAACTGAGTCATATGCTTCCTTTTTCGAAAGGTTATATGACACAAACAAATTTGCTTTACCCAAAATTAGACCTGATGATCCTGCCAAATTTAGTAAACACTATCGAGAACATCTATTTTGTCCTTATCATAGGCATAATGGGTATGACATCAATAATTTCCATGTATTTAAATATGTAGTGCAAGACCTCATTGACTTGGGGGCAATAAATCTTGATAATCCCCTCACTCAACAAAACCAAAACCTTAGTATATTTCAAACGCCACTTCCTCATCATGAGGAGGTGCAACCAAATGTAGGGGGGGCTAACACCAAAACTCCCCCTAATAAAGTTAATCACATACAACCATACCAAGGGTTTGTAGGGGCCATCCATGTGGTCACTAGAGGTCAAAGGAACAACCAACAAATGCAACCACCTCAAGCAAGTATGTCACAACCTTCTGCATCACGACCCATTCAAGTTTCCCCTAATCTATCATCACCCATCCATATCCCTAGCCAATAAAATTTGCCAAATCCACCCATAAATCATCCGCCTTGACCAATCATCTCATTGAGTAGTCGATTAACTAAAAGTCTAAATATGGCTTTCACTAAATTATCAATTTACGAGTTAATCCAACAATCTCCTCCACATAATGAGGAATTAATGGACATATTGAATTCCATTGAACTACAATCTCAAGATCCTAATGCCTTTAACAACTTTGTAGGGAGCATCCAAACATGCATGGATCCTTCCATCACATTCTATGACTTCGAGATTAATCCAATCTCATCATAATCAGAAGACCCTCCATTGCATATCAATTCTCTAATTGATAAGAAGCCTTTTAAAAGAGTGTTAATTGATAATGATTCATATATCAACATCATCACCACATTCGCTCTTCATCATTTGAACCTTTCTCCATCTCACATCACCAAGTCATCATTCACCCTCAAATTATTTAATGATGCTTTGTGTTCCACAGTTGGCACTGTTGTTTTACCCATCGAAGTAAGGGTCAAAATATTGCACACCATATTTCACATCTTGGAAGGATCCATAGTGTACAATGTACTCCTTGGAAGACCTTGGATGAGGGAAATGAGATGTGTCCCTTCAATACTACATCAATATTTGAAATATGTTCATGAGGAACAAGTACATTGCATACTGGCAAACATCGAGCCATTTAAGTATTGCAATTTCATTTCAAATCCTTATGAGTCTATGCTTCCTTCCACTCACATTTTTATTTCACCATCATCCAATCCATCCATCACTTAAACAATATCTTCATAAAAGGATCCCAATCTTGAGGAGCTCCCTATCACCAATAATAATCAAGCTTCCACCCTACCCCCATCATCTTCATCATTGACTACATGCACATGTGGTCACATTCAGTCCACATCATCAACATCATTGCCATCCTCATCATCATCATCCATTGAGCAACCTTCCCAAACCAATTCATCACCATCACCTAATATTTCGCAAGTCGAGTTGATGAATTATGAGGCATCTTCATCTTCACCATTCCCTGATCCATAATATGACCATAGTCCTTCCAGGTCACCCTAAGTTGAGGTCCACCTCACTAATCCTGGTATTGGTGAATATGTGTTCCAATACATCACCATTACACCCCTCACCATTCCTAGTACTAAGGATTTTGGCTGACCATGTGATCCACCTTTGGCCATAGGAGTAGTATATAACATGGGTTCATATCCAAATAACATATTTTTTGCATATGAGGGGATTGATTCTTCATCAAGTCCAGCTCCCCTAGAGGAACCCAAAGAACTAGTACTTGCCAACATTCCAAACATGATGGGATTTCCAGCTCGATATTTCCACATAGTCAATTGGCAAGGTCATGGCCTAGGATTGCATTAAAAATGAGTGCATCAACCTATCAATGTTCCATATCAATAAGTTCATGACCGTTCAGGTCTAGGTTACCACCCACTTTCCACCACCTCTTGTCTTGAATAAGCCTTACAAAGGCTTAATATAAATTTTGGATAAGAAGCCCTCCAACCCAATAATTCTGATGATGAAATCTATGAAGAATTAGAGCTTATGTCGATAATTTCAGATGAATCTAAATAAGAATCAGATCCCATCATTCCCCATACCAAACAAGATGATTTTTATCTTAACATGGTTCCCATCCATGAGCTCTTTTTCATTTGCTTCTTCCATAGGAGTGAGCCGCATCCATAGGTGAACCACCTCCACCTCTATTTCATTAATCCATTTTATAAGCCAACTTGTAACATATGTACATAACACAAAAATAGTGGTTTTCACCACTACCAAAAAAAAATCAATCAAAAATCAACAAAAACATTTTCTTTATTTGCATTGCATATGTAAATATATCACTTAGATAAATGCATTTATTTGTGTTGCTTGCTACTATCCAGGTTAACCAAGTCCCTAGCATTGGTTCTTAGGTCCCATCCATTCCATCCAACCTCATTCACCTTGCCCATAAGTCAACATGAATCCTATTAATTTATTTACCCCACTCTGTAATCCATACAATCCAGCTAGACCAATTCCAATTTACATAAGCCTTATCGATATGGATCATATTTCCTTACCTCCATCCTTTATCAAATTTATCTTATCCAAGGAATTGTTAAGATATTATGCCAACTACATTCCTCCATACCCTCTGCATTCGCCTTCACCTTCACCCTCAAATCCTGAGATTTTCTAGGTAAAAATAGATGAGGATAATCCAAAAGAGTTTGATGAAATCTTAGATGACATTCATTTGATTCCTATGCCCCATAAGCTTGAGGAAGGTTCTCACATATCTATTGAAGATACTATCGATGTGGACCTTAGTTCATACAAAGACAATCCCCAAATTGTCAAGCTTGGAAAAATTTTATCACCCGATGAACAAAAGCGATTAATTGGTCTCCTCAAGAGGAAGAAGGATATATTTGCATGGTCCTATAAGGATATGTCTAGTCTTGACCCTAGTTTTGTTATCCACAATATTACCTTACAGCATTTTGTTGAGCTGATAAAACAAAAACTTAGGAGAATACATCCTACCGTGGCCTTCTTGGTAAAAATAGAGCTTCAAAAACTCTTATACGTGGACTTCATTGTTCCTATCGATTATCTTGAGTGGCTCTCAAACATGGTACCTGTTTGAAAACCTAATGGGGTGATAAACGTTTACACTAACTTTCGAGATCTTAATAAAGCATGTCCTAAGGATGACTTCCCTCTCCCAAATATTGATACTCTTGTCGATACCTACGCTGGCCATGAAATACTTTCACTCATGGACGGTTTTTCAGGATACAACCAAATTCGAATAAATCTTGATGACCAACACAAAACAACATTCACTACACCTTGGAAAAACTTTTGTTCCAAGGTGATGCCCTTTGACCTCAAAAATGCAAGTGCCACCTATCAACATGCCATGGCATACATCTTCCACATATACATACATAATATTATCAAATACTATGTGGATGATCTCTTGGCTAAATATAAAACTCGACAAGAACATATTGGTGTATTGGAGAAAGTTTTTGATCAACTTCTAGAACATAAGGTGAGGTTAAATACCAAAAAGTGTGTCTTTGGTGTTACATCGGGAAAACTTATAGGATTCATTATCTCTAAATGAGGCATTGAGGTGGACCCTAACAAGGTCAAGGCCATCATGGAGATGCCTCCCCCAATTAACTTAAAGAAATTGTGTAGTTTACAAGGAAATATTTAATCAATCCATTGTTTTATTGTGCAACTTTCTAAAAAATGTAGACCATTAAATCACCTACTATAAAAGGGGTGTCATTTTCTTGGATAAATGAATGTCAAAAAACCTTCGATGACATTAAGAAATGCCTAGATTCTTCACCAGTATTAGCTTCTCCTCGTCTGGGAGTCCCATTTTATCTTTATATCTCAACAATAGACTTTGCATTAAGGGAAATGCTTGCACAAAAGAATGAGGAAAATCAAGACCAAGTTGTCTCCTACATTAGTAGAATATTGGTAAGCTATGAAACCCGATACACTTATGTAAAGAAATTGTGCTTAGCAGTGGTTTTTACCACTAAGAAAATTTGATATTATATGCTTAGCCACACAACCTATGTCATAGCTAGAGAAAATCCTCTACGTTATATGATATCTCGCACCTACAATAACACTCGCACCGATAAATGGATAATGTTCCTTACTAATTTTGATCTTGAGTTCATAAGCCAAAAATCTATTAAAGGTCAGGTTATAGCCGATCAACTCACGGAAGCTCCACTACCTAGTGATCATCCTGTTAGAATCCTCCATCCTAACATTATTAGTTAGTATTATTAATCATTTAATTATTTTATTATTAACTCATAAAGTGAACCATCACGTCTCTTCACCAATGGAGCTTTAGGTTAGATATATATATTAGGTTGGCCATTCACACAAATCATCCATGAAGAAGAATATATAATTATTTATTGAATGCATTGGAGGGACCTTCCTACCAATGAAACAATGATTCTTTATAAAAGTGATTCTTTTAATTTAGATGCTATTTTAATTATTTCTTTATTAAAATTGTGCTAGAACCTTTAGGGTTCTACCATTTGGTATTAGAGCCATGTGGGACCCAACCATGTGGGATTTGCTCAAGGAACTTCATCAAAACACTTGGGACCTTCATCAAAACACTTTTGTGCATGAGTATGAAATTTGATTTAAGGATATCACCAAACAATACACAGGGTTGGATGAAAAAAAATTCATATATTGTTTCATCAATGGATTAAAGGAAGAGATTCAACTAGAGGTACAAATTTTCAACCCTAGTACCATGATGCAGACTATTGGATTGGCCAAATTAGCCGAAGAAAAAATCAACGCACAATGTCAATTAGGGAAACCACCTATGGGGAAATATCAAACCACTTACATTACCCCCAAACGTATGCATAATGGAAAGGTACAAATAACTTACACAACCCCCAAACTTAACCCAACCCTACCAATTAAACATCTTAGTTTTGAAGAAATGAAAGAACGACAAGAAAAAGGCCTCTGCTATCATTGCGATGAGAAATTTATTTGCAATCATCAATGTATTACACCTACACTATATATTTTAGATGCAACTATTCCTTGTAGTTCTCCCAATGACAAAAATGTGATTGAGGTAGACATAGTGACAGATACACCTGAATATAGCACTAAATATGGAAACAATGAGGAAGGTAAGAAATATGAGGAAGCCACAAAAGATAAGAAAGAGGAGGAAGATGTGGAAAACAAGGACAATGAGCAAGAAATATCCCAAACACCTGATCACAACGATAAAGGCAATACGATTGATATGCCAGAAGTGATCGATGCATCAGGTAAGGATGAGGTAGACATTCTTGAAATGACCCATTATGGCCAAACTTACACTCTACAAGAACTACACTCAAATTTACCCCCAATTGTGAGTTCTTGCTATATAACCAAACCTATTCAAAAACAACACAGAAAGGTTATTACACACTCATTCACTGTTGGTTATCCTAGGGAACAATAAAATGATATGGAAGTGTTACCACCACTTTTGATGCATCCTTCTAAAGTGTTTTAGGAACCCCAAGGGTTACCCTCCCATCATCATCATGATTCTCCTAAGGAATATTCTATTATTGTTCTTGTAAATCCCCCACTAACACTCTGACCTTCAAGATATCCCTGCCTTTAGAATAGTGACATTAAAATAGTATAATAACTTGCAAAAATTCTACTTGAAAAACAAAAATACAAGGCTACTCACTTTGAGATTTGAGTACAAAGCTCTTTTTAAGGATAATGGCATGTTAGGATCCTCCATCCTAACATTATTAGTTAGTATTATTAATCATTTAATTAGTTTATTATTAACTCATAAAGTGAACCATCACATCTCTTCATAACGTGAACCATCACATCTCTTCCTAATGTGAACCATCACATCTCTTCACTAGCGTATTTTTAGGTTAGATATATATATTGGGTTGGCCATTCACACAAATCATCCATGAAGAATAATATATAATTGTTTATTGAATGAATTTGAGGGACCTTCCTACTAGTGAAACAGTGATTCTTTTAATTTAGATGTTATTTTAATTATTTCTTTATTAAAATTGTCCTAGAACCTTCAAGGTTCTACCACATCCTTTGATTATAGAGCTTCCATATGATTCGATATTTTTTGTCACTGAATTAGAAGAAGATGTCATTCCAGAGGAAGGCGTCGATATTACCTTATTCTTTTATGGTTCTAACTATGCGAAAGGTCAAGGTATTGGAATCATGTTTCATACACCACAGGGGGTACCTATCCCCTTATTATTCAAACTTGACTTCTAATGCACAAACAACACTGCAGAGTATGAAGCCTTAATATTAGTTCTTCATTCAAATATAGCTATGAGCATTAAGCGTTTTACAATATTTGGTGATTCTCAACTTGTCATCAAGCAAATAAACGAAGAATACCAATGCAAAGATCCTACCATTAAGCTTTATGAAGTTGCTCTCTAATTTTATTGGTATGAAATCAATAGTTTACCACATTCAACTAATATATTTGTAGATGCAATGGCCTCCCTTGGATCATTTATTCCAAAAGACTCCTTTGGAGAGGTACAACCCCTCATAATTTCAACAGTCTCTAAATCTACAATTGTCTGTGTTGAATCAAAATATGAAAATGATTTTTTCTTTATACAGTCAGATTCATATGAGCCTTGGTCAAGTCAAATAGTAGCCTTTCTCAAGTTTGGAAGACTCCCATAGGACATGTCTTGAACTGCCAAATGTACTTTCAAGCAAAATTTAGCTCATTTCGTTCTCTTGGGGGACATCTTGTATAAACGTGGTTATGATGGAGTCCTCCTTCGTTGTCTCAATTCTAGTGAGGCACAAAGATCCATCGTTGAAGCTCATGATGGTCTTGTGGTGGTCATTTTGGTGGAATGGCCATTGCAAAGCATATTTTACGCATGGGTTATTATTGCCCCACAATGGAACGTGATTGTTGCACTTATATCAAGCATTGCAAGAAGTGTCAAGAACATGCTAATTTAACTCATGTACCATCACAAGCCTTACAACCTATTCAAATCCTTTGGCTCTTTTCACAATGGGATCTAGATCTAATTGGCAAAATTTCACCTCCTTCCTCGAGATAACATACATTCATCATCATAGCCACTGAATACTTCACAAAGTGGGTTGAGGCAATTTCTCTAACCAGTACAACAAGACATAGAATTATGGACTTTATACTCCATCATATCATTTTTCGCTTTGGTATTCCCTAAAAAATCATTTTTGATAATGGCAAGTCTTTCAAGAACAAGGATGTTCGAGAAATTTATGAGAAATACAATATCCAACATGGTTTATTGACTCCTTATTACCCGCAAGCAAATGGACAAGCTGAAGCTTCCAATAAGACCTTAGTTGTTATTCTCAAGAAACTTGTCAAAGAAAATCATAGATATTGGCACACACAAATTCCATTGGCATTATGGGCTTATCGAACAAGCATCCACACATCAACTAGAGCAACACCATTTTCATTGGTCTATGGAGCTAAAGCAATCATGCCTCTTGAGCTTAAGATTCCCTCATTATGACCATCTTGACCAACTCACACTTCTTGACGAGAGGTGAGTCAATGCTTTAGAGCACTTACGATTGTATCAAGACCACCTAAAGCATGCTTACAATGCCAAAGTCCATCTACGTGAATTCCAAATAGAAGATCTTGTCCTTAAAAAGAATAAAAAAAATACCAATGCATTACTTCATCTTCGTGATCAATTTACTGATAATTGGTTAGGTCCATACATTGTTACACAAATAGTGGGTCATGGTACTTATACGCTTGCCAGTCTAGAGGGAGAGGAAGAACCCAAACCACTTAATGTTATACACTTGAGAGTATTTTATGAATTATTTTATTGCTATATATGTATATATATACATGTCTAATACACAAAAATATTTGCATACACTTAATTCATAACATTGCATTTCACTTGCATCTACATTATAAAAATTATGAATTCACCCACATTTCATATTGCATTTTACATTTCACAAAATTTCATGTCATACATTGCACTCACATCCACATTTCACATTTCATAAAATTGCATGTCATACATTGCACTCACATCCAAATTTCACATTTCATATTAGGGATCATTTATTAATTTTAGGGTCTCAATTGGTCCAATAAAATCATGTTGCCTTAATCAAGGGCACCTTCACAAAGCCATCCACACAATCCGACTAAGTCAAATGGTCATTCACACAAACCACATTTCCATAAAAATCCTAGGTGTTTTCGATCACTCAACCACTCCTAGTGTTTTAATAAACCTCTAAAATACATGTTGAGTTATTTTTAGGACCATTGCACATATACACTAAAAAAATATTGAGTTATGGGAATTGAATCCAAAACATTCTTGAACCAAACACAATTTCACATCTTAAAAACATCTTGTGTCAAAGAGGGATAACACCATACTTGGTATAAACCTCGAAGTGAAAAAGGTCATCCTTGCTAGTCCCATAATGCAACATAGTCCATAAAAATAATGGTTTTCACCACTATCACAATTCCAAAAATAAAATAAAGAATGGGAGAAAAAACCTAACAAAAACTCTAAATATTTTACATCACACACCACTGATCATTGGGTTGTAAGGATCGTACTACATTTTCAGTTATACAGTTAGGTAGTCATACCCAAAACTTAAGAGATCAAAAACATAAATCATGGACTATGGAGTTAGCCTCCATAGGAGCTATAGACGCCTGACTGGCAGTGGAGTATGCTCATGTGTGGCAATAAATCTCACTCAAAGAGACATCTTATTGCTCATACGAACAAGCTAACTTCATAGTTTTAACCATAACAGGTTTACCCAATTTACTCAAGATGAGTTAATAAACTCACTTGCACACACATTGGTTCTTGATTACCTTGAGTCATTACCATGCTCCTAATTCAGTAAATGAATTCACTGCACACACATTTGGTCCTAGAGGAATTAGGCAGTTTTAGTGAGTTTTTTGATGCCAATAGTATGTCTGAGTCTCTACAAAATAGTCAGTATTCCATATCAACATCCATATCTTCTTCCATATAAACATCCATATCTTCTTTCGTGTCCACATCCATGTCAATTCATGAGTCATTCATCCCACATGCCACCAAGTTTGGTGCCCTTGATTAAACAACAATGCTAGAAAATGGCCAAGCAAAGATCTAACCCATAAATGATCATTAGCACATTATACATTCTACCTTGCATTAATCATCCATACATGTCATCTTGCATTACTCATCCATAACTTTTCATATGCATTAATCATCCATATAACATATGCATTCACAAAAGCATTCCACAAAAAAAGCATTCACACAAAAACACATATAAACACAAAAAATATATAGCTATGTATGTACATATATATATAAATCGCATGTACAATGAGTTCCCGAAGGCTACATACAATAGAGCACCAAGGCTCATATACAAAAAGTGCATCTAAGGACTAGCTAATGCCTATGAGTGGACCCTTGTAACCTAGTAGGAGCCCTAAACCTAGAACTCTACCTAGACTCAATTGGCCTAGACGATTTAGTCGTAGAGGAATATGGAGGATCTGGAAACATGATATGATGCACCATACATAAATCCTCCAAGAAATGCACATATTCCTTGCTAACCCAAAGTTACCATAAGTCCATTCCATATCGATGTTCTTTGCCTAGAAGCTCTTTTTAGAGCCTCACGATTGTCTCCCAGTGATCTCCACTAGCTCCTCTCATCACTCACTTCACCTGCATTTGAGCTATCATCACATCTTGCACACTAATATTTACCCATAGCTATGCTACAACCTCATCATGAGACTACACTAAAGCCTCCCTCTCAGCTTATAGCTGCTCCATATCTGCTCGCAGCCTTGCCACCTCTGATATCTCCCCCATATCATCATCATACTCCTCATCCTTCCCTCTGCCAAGCTACCATATTGCACCCCTTGATCTCATCCTTCGACTGCTAGCTTGAATATGTCTCAGTCGCTTCGAAGTCTCATCAGACTCCCCAACATCATCCCCACCATCTGTCACCTCCTTAGGTACCCATACTAGTTGGGCACCAAACCATGCTACATACTTTGGGGTTGTCCTTGCATCATCCACATCAAGGACATCCAACTCCTCATTATCGTCAATCGCCTCACTCCATGTCACCATACATGGAAGCCACACCTCCTATCTAAACCTCATATACAACACTGACTCATCAGGTACTCCCTGTTGCAAGCCAAACTATCATAATACTTGCAAGAACTAGAAGTACTCCATCTTGTTCTGCCTCCTCCTGACTATCCATCTTGGCTACCTCACCCATCACAATTTCTCCTTATACCTAGTCCACATGCCCCCCACCATGACCTCCATGTCACATGAGCGAACGTTAGTCTAGCCCACAACTCTCAGTACCACTGGCTATATTGCACCAGATGACTCGACTGTACCTCATCTGCCACTACCCATCACCTAGAATAGGGTTACACACCATCCCAATCAGTATAGGGAAGACCCTATGATCATTTCATTCTAAAGTTATCCCATCCCCAATACTAGAGAAGTAAGCTACATCCCAAGCCCTTCCTCCCTCATCGTGTCACCTCATATAGCTCTCGGTACACTTGCACCAACAAAGTAGGATCCCATGCATATCGCTACGATGTAGTGAGAAAATAACTCACCAATCCCAATAGGTTCCATGGGAACCTATAGCTAGTACTGTTGGGGATCACTATGTTTGCCAACATGAACATCACCAATGCTAGGAGAGGATCCAACTCCTTGGCCACATACATGGTCAAGCATGGAATTCCCTCACACTTCACCCTCACCTCCTCCCACCTATCTCCAAACATCCTACTCATCTGCACCTTTTTATCGTAACTTGCATTCACCTTCAACCCCTCCACTAGCACCTTGAGAATACGATACACATCCTCAAAGGTAATAGTCACCTCCCTGATTGGTAGCTGGAAAGACCCCCTATCTGCATCCCATATCTCAATCAAAGCTAAAATATACCCATCATCCGCCCTTACCACGTCAATATGAGCCGCATCTTCTTGCCCCACCACCCTCAACAAACTTCAATCTACTTTTGATAACAATTTCCTCATCCCAAGAACAATATGAGAAAATTGATGTCGTGGCTTCAAAATCCGCAACTATAGTAATAAACACATTTAATGAGAATTAATAAAAAAAACAACAAAAATTTGCATAAAAGAGTCTTCAAAAGTTTTACCTTGGTAAATCTCACCTTTGCTCCAACCGCAACACTCGTTCCTTCCACAACCATAGCTTTTACGCCAAAATTTCACTACCTCACTTCACTCCACTCCTCAAAAGCAACTTCTCAAACTTGAAAACACACAAATGAGCTCCATCTTCCAATCTACATGCTATTTATATCATTTGTAGGTGCACTAAAGTGCCTTGGGGCATTTCAGGCATGTTGAAGTGTGCATGGGCATTTTTAGGCATGTTGAAGTGCACATGGCCGTTTTCTGGTGTGCGAAAGTGCACCAGGGTGTTTGTTGGACTTTAGAGACGCATACGGGCATTTGATGCATAACTTGAGAAAAGACAAAATCGATCAAATCAGTAGCTTACCTCCTCTAAATCTTACCAAATTTCACCCAAACATCAATACCATCGTAAAATCAAGTTTTGTAAAAACATAAATTAGTTTGGATGTATAATTTGCGTTTACGACCAAAAGTCATAAAAATCACACTTTCCAATTACAAAATGTATCAAACTGGTCCAAATTTTTACAAACAGGTCATTCTCATCATCTACCTCATAATGCCCATCATCCCACCAATTTCTATGACAATATGAGTTGATTTGGCACATTAACTTGAATTTTGTGTCCAAAAGGCGTAAAATTGACCAATATGCTATCCAACATTTGCCAATCAGTTCTATCATCACATTTCCTCATCAAAATTTCAAATTTCACCAACATCATACTCCATCATCCATTTCTTTCCACATACACTAAATTTCAAGTGAATATTGTATATAGTGGTTTGTTCTATATACTTGGTGATTGCAACGATTTGCATCCATGCAATTTGGTAAGATGAATGAATCACCATAAGAACACTTGGTCATCATCATCATTCCATGTCCCCTAGTTCAAAAGAAAAATTAAATTTGGTTCCTCACATTTCAAGTGAAACTCTAACAAGATTAATCTTGTTAAATAGCTATCATTTATGGCCTAGTTCATGGGGCTTAAAACATGAACAAAATTACATCACATAATTCCCAATTTACTTAATAGTCATCATGGCGATTGGCTCTGTCTAGGGTGATTGGTTCCATTGAAATGAATTATCCTATAGTCACTAGCAAGCCCTCAGAATTTGACTCCTTTTTGTTTTTGCATCCTCATAGTGCATATCAATGAGGCCATATGGCAAAATTTATTCAACATCATGGAATCACCCAAAATTTGGGGCAACTAAATTTGATTTGAATTTTCCCACAAAGGGATACATCTTACATGATCATGACATCCACATTTCTCCAAAAACCCTTCATCTATTGGGGCAAAAATAGATGCAATAATCATCCATATTTCTCCTACAACCCTTAATTTGTTGGGGCAAAATAGACACAATCATCATCCCCATTTCACCACCCCCCTTCAACCGTTGGGACTAAAACATTGTTGTAAATTCCATCATTCCCATTTCCTTCTTTGCACAACATTTTTTTTCCATTCATTATTTTTCAATTGGCTCATGAACTTCATCCACAACTCATTCACCAATTGAGGGGGTAAGCTATGCAATAACTCCAAATTCTTTATTCTTTTGCCTTCAATTTTATCTCCATATTCCAACAAGAGAGAGAAGTTGCTTCTATGCCTAGCCCGATCAGGTGTCTCGTATTTTTGCACCATATTGTGTTTCACACAACATGGTGCAAAAATGGGCATCTGTAGACACCAAAATATAGCTACTTGTCCTCCATCCATACTTTCTTGCCATCCACTTGTCCACCATCCTTATTTCCCGCTATTTCTAACCATTATTCATATATATATATATATATATATATTTAAATATAATATTTTATATTATATTTTAATATATGTTTAATAAATATATATTTATAAAGTGGATTATTCCTAGCCGTTCGATCTCATCCGTCCATTTACCTTAATCCATGCCACATCCTAGATTTATTGTCCACCCTTAGATATGCTTTAATCTCAACCACACGATTAGTGTCATTGAAACCCTAAAGTATGCCCTAGGTTGGACTATTAATGAGTTATTCTAAGACTCACCCCCCTGGAAGTTTTCTAGAATTTTAACTAGTTGGAAATTAACCTAAATGCCTTAGAGTTCCAACTAAGTTTTTAGTGCCCTAACCCTACATTTACCTTGATCCATCTACCATTTCTCCATCACCTCGCTCACTGTCACCACCGTTGCATCCCTTGCCTTCATCAGATCTACTTTTGTAGATTTTATCTAACCTCTCGAGTACCCTACTACTCTTTGCAGACCTCTCGAGCACCTTGATGCTCTCTATAGACCTCCCAAGTGCCCTATTGCTCTCCACAAACCTCCCGAACACCCTACTATGCTCTCGAATAACCTACATGTATTTTAGAGCCCTATTTTGATGATGAGTGATATCCTCAAGTGTTGCTAGGGAACACCCCTACCATCAACCTGTAATAGATCCATCCATCAGCAAACAATAAGCAAGAGTAAGGTAAATCCATTTATGTTATTATATTTCATATTGTCTTATCTTGTTCACATTTGCATTATTATAACTAGGGTTTTTAAGTTGTGATTTTTGAGGGCTTACACTGTGGAGCTCTTATTTGTTATTACTGATTCTTTGGTTTCTTTGTGTGCAGGCTTTGAAAATACATCATAAGCATTAGATAGTTGCTTAAGCTGGAGTGGCTCGATATCGGATACGCAGAAGCCCACTCAACCTTGTTGGGAGTAAATACGCCGTTGAATACACCATCAGTTATTTGTGGCTAAGGTTTCAAAGAACCCAAGAAAAGTTTATAATATTTTATCAAGGGATTATTGGATCCACTATTTTAACAACGAAGTTTCTAGGCTCCCCATTTATCAATATAAACTCCATTTTGTTGTGCAATATTTGATTCGCTTGAATTCTGTTTTATATGCTTTATTTGGTCTCACATTTTTAGCTCCACACATCTAACGGTCCAGTGATTCACCTTCCCTCTAAACTTATCAAGAATAGACTACAAAGAAGTTCTAGGTAGAGTATGAGACAAAATTAGAATACCAAGATAAATGAAGGGGGGAGTCCCAACCTAGAATCGTAGAATTCTAGCAATCCTAGCTTGAATAAGAGGAGGGGTATTGAAGAAGTAAATAGAAGACTTGTCCTCATTAATCAACTGCCCATAAGAACCAAGATATATGTCAAGAGACCGTAGAATGTTGTCATCTTCCCTGATAGTGGCAACTCCCAGCAAAGCTATATCATCAATAAATTGAATGTGGAAAAGAGGCGGTAAACTGCTATCCCACTTTCAACCTTGAATGAGACCATGCCTAACCTGAGACTTGAGCAGTCTTCCCAACCCTTTTGCCATAATGATAAATAAATAAGGAGATAGAGTATCTCCTTGCCTCAATATCTTTGAGGCCTCAAATAACTATAAAGACTCATTATTAACAATAATAGAGAACGAGGAAGAAGAAACACAACTCATCACCCATTTAATCTATTCCTCAAAGCCAAAAACAATAACTTTTTGAAGAAAGGACCGAAGGGATAAGTAGTTGATTAAATTAAAGACTTTGATTAATTTTTGGGAGTTAAAAAAAATTAATTGGAAGGAATGAATTAATTAGTAAGAGACAAGGAAACAACATATTTGACATTTAAATTGAAGACAAAATTAAGTGGAGTGTTCATTAAATTGAAATTTGAGGTTGAAATTGTGACATTGTGAATTGAATTGCGAGATATAAGCAAAATGAATCTGATTAATGAAATGAAGGTAGATTGAAATGAATGAGTGATTATTTTTTTGAATATTTTGTTGGCTTTTAAGCCTTACTATCTCAAAATATCATAGGTCCTGTTGACAATTTTGTCACATTTCTCAAGGGGTAGAAAAGAAGCAAGTTTTGTATAGTGTTGTGTAAAGTTTTTTGCTTTGTTATTTTTATTTTGAAAAGTTGCAGCAATTTTGGCTTTCAAAGCCACCCCTTTGTATAAGAAGTAGAAAGAGAAAAAGCTTCGCTACCGAACAAGCTAGAGAAAAGAGCTTCGCCCAAAAGGAAAATGAAACTGCTTCGCACCCGAAGTACTTCCAGCATTGCCTCGGGTAGGATTTGTTGCGAAGTAGTTTTGCCAAAGAAAAATGCAAGAGGACCGATGAAAAGGGCTTCGGGCCCGAAGCATTTCAAAACACTGCTTCGGGCGGAAATCATCCGAAGCGGCATTCAAGAGAGCAACTTCGTCGAAGGAGAAAAGTCTAGGCCACGATTCAAGTTTGACCAAGGTAAAAGGACTTCGGGCCCGAAGCATTTCCAACAACTACTTCGGCTAGAGGACCAACGAAGCAGAACCCGAAGAAGCATTGAAGAATCCTTCGCCAGAAAATTGTCGAAACATCTACTTCGGGCCTCTTCACACCCGAACCATTTCTACTTCGACGGAAAATCCAGCGAAGCATTCTCTTCGACGAGTTTTCACCCGAAGCATTTTCGACCAAAGTTCTGGCAGCCAAGAGAAACGAAGCAGTTTGAAGGCAGGAATGTGTTTCGGCCGAAATCTCCCCGAACCACAATTTTGAAAAAGGATCGCAGCGAAGCACTTCTCGAAGACATCAGCGAAGTAATTCAATCGGCGAAGCGGTAAGGAAGAAGAGATCCATTTTGTGAAGTAGATATGCTTCGGCGCTCCCCACCCCAAAAGCAGTTTTGCGAAGCTCAATCCTACGAAGTACATATCAAAGAGGAGTTTTTGCTTCGGCCCAGAACCATTGCAAAGCGAAGTGGTGGATGAAGACTTAGCGAAGCGCTTCACGGGCACACGTTCCAAGTCGGGTATCTTCTCGAGGCGATCAAGTGCCTCATAAATGCAATTTTTCGTGCCCAGCAAGCCCGTTGCTCATTTTTGGCAATCAAAAGTGAAGTATCAAGCCATGATGGAGAACCCGACGAGCATGGCGGCCACTCGAGCACTGCACCCGGAGACCAAGGACGTCCAGACGGCTCATCAATGCACCTTTCCATGGTTGACCCGATCACAGTTGCTAGTTTTGGTAACAGATTTGAAAGCTCAGTCACGAGAGCCGAGGAAGGCCAAATTTTTAGAGCTCGAGGGCGTACTCTTCTTTGCTATGTAATTATGATTCAGAGGCCCGGGTCCTCTATAAAAACCCAGGCATTGTAATGGAAAAAGGGGGGGAACTATCTGCTAGAAAGCTATTGTAACTTGATGTCCTACGATTAATACTAAGAGACTTTGAGCTCAATTCTTCTCTTTTATGTTGCCTTCTGTGCTTGATTCTTCTATCTCTCCTCGTTTGTATGTTGGATGTTGAACTCTGCGTCCAGTGTGCGATTGGGGACAGTGTCCTGAAACTCGTTCGAAAGGATACATAGGAGTAGAAAAGTGTTGTATTGGCTTTCTTTTATGCTGCCTGCCTTGCTTGATTCTTTTATCTCTCCTCGCTTGTAGACTGAGATGCTGAACTCTGCGTCCGGTGTGCGATCGGGGACAGTGTCCTGAAACTCGTTCGGGAGGATACATAGGAAGGTTGATACTACATTTCTTTCGTTTTACTCTCGGTGTTCTTTGCTTTTATTCAGGTGTCAGTTAGTGATCGTGCTTCCTGTTCTCTCCCACCTTAAATCAACAATCTCTCTTCCCTTACCCCTTTTTATTTATTCTTCTAACCCTTATCCCTTTTATCTCTTTCCTGCACTCTTATCTTCAAACCCCAAAGTAGTTTAGCATAGGATCCGGCCTTTCTCCGGAGATTGGCATGAGGGGCATCTCTTCCCTCGGCCTTTCAATGTTGGTCCAGGTCTAGGGCACGTACACTTACACAAAATCCTTACCTAGGCGGATTTGATGACCAACAATTTTTGGCACGCCCGGTGGGACCGACTGTGTATGTCTCAGTAAGATCTATAACCAGTCAAGGCCCCATATTTTAAATCTCAAACCCGTCTTCATCGGGGCCAATAGTTCTATTCTAACCAGTTCTCGGTGTGACCCGGTCAGTCTCACCTGACTAGTGGTAGTGAGATCTGATGCTCTCATTACTGTAAGACTCTTAGCATCTGGCGACTCTGTTTACCCAAAAATCTCTAAGTCGTAAAAGACCAGTATCCAAATCTGTGCCTTCATGGCAAAAATCCCCATGTTTTAAGGAAGTCCGAGTTGGTGAATCTCTGGCTTGCCCCCATCTATCAAAATCACCTGGCGACTCTAACTGAGCTGAAAGCCCAGATTCCTTCATCGTAGGCACCTTTAAGTTGAAAGAAAACGTCCCAAAAAATCAAGGCCACCGCCATAATGGAAAGAGCACGTTATCCTAGTTGGAATGCCCGTTCCCCTCTGAATCTTTAGGGTTATCATAAAATTCCTAGAGGAGCCTTGCATACATTGGCGAAATACGATGGCACTAAAGGAATGGCCCAAAGGCACCTTGAAGACGTTGCGGCATTGGCAAACCTCCACAACATAATCCATGAAGATGTCATGGTTAGACTTTTGGTCATGTCTCTGGAAGGAGAAGCGATGCGGTGGTTCAGATTACTCGAGTATGAAAGCATCTGCTCATGGAGCGATTTAGCCGAAGCTTTGATCAAGACATTCGACGGCTCTCAAGATCCCTCCCAGCTTTTGATGGATCTATTCGCTATCATGAGAGCACCTCTGGAGAGCATCACGGACTTCAATGTCTAATTTTGTAGAAGTTGGAAGAGCATTCCAGTGGAGATCCAACCCACGCATGCCCAAGCTCACCTCTTCTATGTTCGTGCCTTTCACCCAGATATACGCCTTCTCTTGCTGCAATCAGGTGAACGAAGGTTTCCTCAGATCTTTGAGGAAGCAATACGAGCAGAACAACTCTTGTTCCTATCTGGAAAGTGGCAGTGGGGAGAAAACCCATCATTGTTCACTGCTCCTGGCCATCCTACGTAGTATTCATCATGGCAGACTCCTCGTACTGAGCGTAGGTTTGAGATGCAGTCATTCGGAGCTCAAGAAGCAAATTTTGCCCAAGAACAGCAATGGGAATATGCAAGCTTTGACCCAACAATGGACAATGTGGCTGCTTGCAATCTCCATCAGGAGGTAGTCCAAGGAGAGCAGTCTCCAGCGGTAAGGCCTGAGAATGAGGAAGGCACCTTTTTGTGCCCTTTTTGTATCCCAAGGAGCGAGACACATGAATTCAACCAGAATCCATTGAATGTGTCTCGAGAAGTAGAAGAGGAGGGAGAACCAGACACAAGAGCGCTCCCAGAGGGAGAGAGAAGAGAAGGGTCTGGAGGTGACTCTGGCCCAATAGATCAAGGCTAGAGGTTCTCCCACCCGAACGAGCTCGTTGCCCCGCGAGCCGTTAAGAAGGTTGACACTCTTGTCACATTACAAAAGGGGTGTAAAGTAAAAAAAAAAAATTCGGTAATCTCCTTCGAAGATTTTTACCCAAAGTAACGGTTGCGAGGAAGTGAAGGGCCGAACCAAAGTTCAATCAAAGGCACGAAAAAGCTTCGCACCCAAAGCATTTCTAGCAACCACTTCGGGTGGAAATTCTGCGAAGTAATTTTCAAAAAGCACAAGCTTCGGTAGGTGGTCCTCGCAAAGCGCGAAGAAGGATAAGTACTTCGCACCCGAAGCACAGAAGATCAGCCCAAAGAAGAAGTTCGATGCAAAGCATTTCCCAGTCCGACCCAAGCTTCGTCGAACTGATTATGCACAGGACGAAAGCATTTAAAGCATGTCTCAAAAAATGTGCCGACTACCACCTTGAAAAGAGCTCGAAGCGGACGAATTTAAGGCAAAGGTGGTGGGGCACGTCCCGAGGTGATTCAGTTGGGGAAAGGGCTCGCACCCGAGTACAAGATGTGCTTCCAATGCAGGGTGTAATCATTGGGGCACGTAACTCCACATACAATGCCGTCGGACAGCCAATCGGATGGCGCAACAATCTCCTAGGCCGATAGCATAGGTTTAATTATGGCAAGAGCCATAAATAGGGGTAGTCACCCCTTAAGGCTATAAAATGCAGGCCTTAGCAAGGAAAAAGTTATTTGAAAGTGCAAGATTGAAGGCACATTGCTCGTCCACAAATTCTGCTACCACTCGTCGAGAAGCTCCCTGACGCTGAAACAGTCTACGTTGTTGGTGGTGCTGCCATAATCATACAACATGGGAAAGAAAAGTTCAACCCCGAGAGGAAAGGAGCCAGAGGTAATAGTTCCTAAAAAAGTGAAAGGTTCGGAGGAGAAAAAGTAGAGACCGAAGAAGGTCAATCCAAACCTCCGTCCAGAAAAGCAAGTTGTGGAAGAAAGAGAGGAATCCGAAGATGAACGACTTGTAGAGCCACCAGTCGACAGGTGGGAGAAAATTAAAGATACAGAACTCTCAAGAAGCATGGCCGAGCTCAGGTACACTATTGATTTTATGAAGAGCAGGCTCACGCCAGAAAATAAGAGAGCCGCTACGTATTACTCCCAAATCTATTGGTATCTGACCCCTCCTGTGCACCATTGCCCTGAGCTGATTTACGCCATCGCACAGAACTACCAACCAGCTTCCAGGCAAGTGTTGAATGCCGCTGGCCATAAGTTGTTCTCTATCCTGAAGGAGGACGTGCAAGCAGCTTTCGTGCCACAGTAGGGGCCGCCGAAGGGATATACAGTTTGCAGTGTCATTTTAAGCGAACAAATGGAGAGGTTCACCTCAAACAACTATGTGTTGAAATTCTTGCAAGAAAACCTCAAAAGCGGGCTCCCTTCAGGAAAAATGCCCCAAATGCCCCTACCCTTGGAGGCCTTCAAGAACACGGACATCTTCTCCATCATTGCATGGGTGGCGGGCTTGTCAACTGATACTTTGGTGCACCCGTGGCAGGTGTCTCTGGCCGAATGTATTTCCAAAGGGGAGTTCTATGCTCCCGATGCTTCGAGGCCAAACACCAACCCAATATTCTTTGACTGGGTGGAATGGGTGTCCCGAAACCTGCACACGCGGCTCATCGCAATGAAGACTTCTGGAGCGGAGCAGCACTTTAGTCCATGCTCTTTTCTGGTATGGCTTTTCTTTTACCATACACATAAGAATCTTCCCCATGTTGCAATTACACCAAGTGATAAGGATGGAAATCCTTTGCCTGTATACCAGTGGACTCGCCTCCTATTGAGGTCAGAGTCTTATTATTCTTTCAATCAACAATTTTTGGGACCCGCCATGCAATTGTTGATAGGGTCCAGCCCTCGGGTGCCCCTCAGTCTGAGAGACAAGGTGGTGCAGGCAAAAAAGGGGGATATTTTTCAACTTACACAGGGGCTTGTGATACGCCTATTCGGCTTTGTGGGAAAACCTTTCTTGCTGCCGATTTTCCCATCTGAGTACCAATTCACATTGGAGGTCGCTCGACAGAGCGACGCAACCAATGAAATCTATGGCCATGGCCGGAAGTGGGCCCCCACCTACGATTTTCCCTTTAGAATGGGAGTGATTGAAGTCTTCGCCTTAAAGCAGAACATTTTCTTGGAGGAAAAACTGGCTAATTTTGGCCTGCTTTAGATTCCTCAAAGGTGGTTTTATGATCCCATAGGGGTGATGAAAAATCACTTAAAATGTAAAAATTTTCATGTCTGCCCCCATCCCGAAATAATGGAGCAGAGAAACAATCCCAACGGGAAAGATCTAGAGTGGCATTTAGAAAAAATGAGAACATTGCCTCCCTGGCATGACTTTTATCCCATGGAAATAGAGTTCGATCTTGATCAACACCCATTTCCAACCCCAGACTCCACATTCTGGAAGAAGGCCAAGGATGATCTGAAGGAAGAATTAAAGAACTGGGATGAGGAACAGCTGAGGGAATGGTGGATAATGAGAGTCCATCGTCGAAAGATGAATTCCTATGGACTCTTGGCAACGGATAGGGACTTCATGATTGTCTATGAAACTAAGGTTGGATCTTGGAAGCCCATATCCTTCACCGATTTTATCCCTCCAGCTACCCCAGGATCGGGCGAAAGCCCAAGGAAGACTGACGATGCCTTGGGAGCACAGAAAAAAGCTGAAACTGTGCCAAAGGTACTAACGCAAGCACCATCTGAGGATACAAGCATCGAAGAATCAGAGCAGCCATTGGAAAGAAAAAAGAGGAAAAGGCCAGAGCAAATACAAGCACCCTCGACCCATCCAAAGCGATCTCGTATAGGGCATCCGAGTCTGCCTGCCGAACAACCTGCGCCAGTCTCGGTCGAAGCAAATAATGAAGATGTTGTGCCACCAAATGCCGAGACGGTCCCAGACGTAGACGTTATCAATGTTGAGGAACTCCTCCAACAGGAAGGGGATCCTGAGGCAGAAGTCTTGGAGGCCGAAGGTGCAGAGGCCCATAAGGGCCAAGAGCCGATCACGCAAGAAGTTACCATGGCCGCTTTTCCAGGAGGGCACATAGGTACGCACTCTCTCCCTTTCGCCTCGATCTCTGACGCGTCCACCATGGTCTCGGTTGAGGGTCATCATCAACCCTTTCCCTCCCTACAAGGCCAATCATCCCTCCAAGCATTGCCTATTTCTCTGCCTAACCCCATTCCACCCGAGTCATCCGACCAAGACAAACCTGTTAAAACACCTTCGCCCGCCCACGCCACCGACCCTGCCATTCTCAGCCAAGGCGAAGTCAATATCTCATCACCGAATCCCGAGACCCAAGTTCCCATCATACACGGTGTTGTCCCACTAGCCGAGGCCCCCGCTACACCTATCGCCGAACCTTCTGGCGAGGCATTCCCCGTTAACCCTTTATATTTGTTTACCCCTTCGGCTGGAGATCCAGCCTCATTTGAATCCGAGTTGTCCATAATAAAAGAACGTCCTCTAGCTGAAAAACTACTTCAGGCCCGACAAAACACTGAGAAGATGTTGAAGGAGGCTAGGAAGAAAAGAGGGCGCTCTCTGGCCCAAGTCGAGAAAGGTGCAGTCTTTGATCTGGAGGCAGGAAAATTGTACAAAGTGAAGAAGGTCCCCAGGGTCCAGAAGCCTCTGGATGAGATGACCCCAACAGATTATGATTATCAAGAGAAAACCAAGGACCTGGAGCACCTGAACATAGACAATGAGTCTTTGTCTATGCATGTAGGGGTCGAGACCTTCCGAGCGCACGCAAACATTGCAAATCAGCGCAGATTCGAAGTAGAGAGGGCCAATATTAAGCTAGAGGAAGAGTTGGCAAGAGTCCGGTCCAAGCTAGCAGACGCTGAAGAGCAGTGCAAGCTGATGAAAAAAGAAGCGCATGCCCTAAAATCGCAAATAAACCAACTGGAATGTACAGCTGAAAATCGAGCACAGAGACAGGCCGAGAATGAACTGAGGGCAAAAGAGCTCGAAGGAAAAATTTTGTAGATGCAAAACTAGCTGTACGAAAAGGAGGGCCTAGGGTTGTGTGACAGGAGCAGAATCAAGGAGATTCACTCGCATTTGCTTAAAAACTTCAGATCTCGGGCCTCCAGCGCTCTTTCAATTTTGGCCTACATTATGGAAGCCCGGGATGCCGCTGTCGAAGGAGGGCCAATCATCGAAGAGATCACCCAGAAAGCTAGAAGCCGACTCAAACTAGCTTTCGATGTACAAAGCACCAAGTATCAAGACTTGCAGATCCCTGCGATGAGCCGAACAGCTAAGGACTGGTCTACAGCCCGAGCCACAGTACGCGCTTTCTTCTCCAAGGTACAAAAAATGCAAAAGGCAAAAGACCTCCTGGATATATTTGAGAACGAACAACGCACATCAATGGGCTATTTTTAGGATCTCTCTTCCATGGGCTTCCCAAGCTTCACAGATGATGACGGGCATCTCCTGTCCAAAGAAGAGATTAAGCCAACATGGCTTCAGTTTGAAGGCGACGTCTCGGAGATAGATGGATGGGCGGAGCCCATCATAGAAAGGTAGATCACAGATTACCTCCTGAGACACTGCAAGATCATGGCCTGCCTAAATGACCTGTATACTAGAGCCCAACATGCAGACATCGGGCAAATCGATCGGTTTCGAGTATTGATCAAGGCACTACAAGATCTGGAACCTTTCTCTAAGAGTGCTTGGTCCCAGGTTCGCCGAACCATGAGGAGAATTCATGAGCGTCTTGCCCCTTCACCGACGCAGGAAGCCGCTCCAGAAGAGGTAGCTCCAGAGGAGGAAGCCGAAGATGAAGAGGGAGCCAAAGAAGAAGAAGAAGGAGAACCAGCTGTCGAGGCGCTCCCGAAAGAAAAAGAAGGTGCGAAAGGAGGAAGAGAAGGATCGGGAAAAGACTCTGGCCCAATGGATCAAGACTAAGGGTCCTCCCACCGAGACGAGCTCGTTGCCCCGCGAGCCGCCAAGAATGTTGACAATTTTGTCACATTTCTCAAGGGGTAGAAAAGAAACAAGTTTTGTATAGTGTTGTGTAAATTTTTTTGCTTTGTTATTTTTATTTTGAAAAGTTGCAGCAATTTTGGCTTTCAAAGCCACCCCTTTGTATAAGAAGTAGAAAGAGAAAAAGCTTCGCTACCGAACAAGCTAGAGAAAAGAGCTTCGCCCAAAAGGAAAAGAAGCTGCTTCGCACCCGAAGTACTTCCAGCATTGCCTCAGGTAGGATTTGTTGCAAAGTAGTTTTTCCAAAGAAAAATGCAAGAGGACCGATGAAAAGGGCTTCGGGCCCGAAGCATTTCAAAACACTGCTTCGGGTGGAAATCATCCGAAGCGGCATTCAGGAGAGCAACTTCACCGAAGGAGAAAAGTCTAGGCCACGATTCAAGTTTGACCAAGGTAAAAGGACTTCGGGCCCGAAGCATTTCCAACAACTACTTCGGCTAGAGGACCAGCGAAGCAGAACCCAAGGGAAGCATCGAAGATTACTTCGCCAAAAATTTTCCGAAGCATCTACTTCGGGCCTCTTCACACCGAACCATTTCTACTTCGGTGGAAAACCTAGCGAAGCATTCTCTTCGGCTAGTTTTCACCCGAAGCATTTTCGACCGAAGTTTGGCAGCCAAGAGAAACGAAGCAGTTTGAAGGCAGGAATGTGTTTCGGCCGAAATCTCTTCGAACCACAATTTTGAAAAAGGATCGCAGCGAAGCACTTCTCGAAGACATCAGCGAAGTAATTCAATCGACGAAGCGGTAAGGAAGAAGAGATCCATTTTGCGAAGTAGATATGCTTCGGCACTCCCCACCCCGAAGTAGTTTTGCGAAGCTCAATCCTACGAAGTACATATCAAAGAGGAGTTTTTGCTTCGGCCCAGAACCATTGCAAAGCGAAGTGGTGGATGAAGACTTAGCGAAGCGCTTCACGAGCACACGTTCCAAGCCGGGTATCTTCTCGAGGCGATCAAGTGCCTCATAAATGCAATTTTTCGTGCCCAACAAGCCCGTTGCTCATTTTTGGCAATCAAAAGCGAAGTATCAAGCCATGATGGAGAACCCGACGAGCATGGCGGCCACTCGAGCACTTGCACCCAGAGACCAAGGACGTCCAGACGGCTCATCAATGCACCTTTCCATGGTTGACCCGGTCACGGTTGCCAGTTTTGGTAACAGATTTGAAAGCTCAGTCGCGAGAGCCGAGGAAGGCCGAATTTTTAGAGCTCGAGGGCGTACTCTTCTTTGCTATGTAATTATGATTCAGAGGCCCGGGTCCTCTATAAAAACCCAGGCATTGTAATGGAAAAAGGGGGGGAACTATCTGCTAGAAAGCTGCTGTAACTTGATGTCCTACGATTAATACTAAGAGACTTTGAGCTCAATTCTTCTCTTTTATGCTGCCTTCTGTGCTTGATTCTTCTATCTCTCCTCGTTTGTATGCTGGATGTTGAACTCTGCATCCGGTGTGCGATTGGGGACAGTGTCCTGAAACTCGTTCGAAAGGATACATAGGAGTAGAAAAGTGTTGTATTGGCTTTCTTTTATGCTGCTTGCCTTGCTTGATTCTTTTATCTCTCCTCGCTTGTAGACTGAGATGCTGAACTCTGCGTCCGGTGTGCGATCGGGGACAGTGTCCTGAAACTCATTCGGGAGGATACATAGGAAGGTTGATACTACATTTCTTTCATTTTACTCTCGGTGTTCTTTGCTTTTATTCAAGTGTCAGTTAGTGATCGTGCTTCCTGTTCTCTCCCACCTTAAATCAACAATCTCTCTTCCCTTACCCCTTTTTTATTTTATTCTTCTAACCCTTATCCCTTTTATCTCTTTCCTGCACTCTTATCTTCAAACCCCAAAGTAGTTTAGCATAGGAGCCGGCCTTTCTCTGGAGATTGGCATGAGGGGCATCTCTTCCCCTCGGCCTTTCAATGTTGGTCCAGGTCTAGGGCGCGTACACTTACACAAAATCCTTACCTAGGCGGATCTGATGACCAACAAGGTCCCAAAATAAATAAGCCAACATTACAGGTTAAATATCAATAATCAAGAGTAGAATTATATATGAGCAATCAAATATATATCTAGGCCAATATAATAATGAAAATTTTAGAATTTACCAAGAGTAGAACTACAAAGCATTACAATATTTGAAGAAAAAAATAGAACTGATTGATTTATTCCATGGATCAACTTTGTATAAATAGAAAAGTTTATCATTGAGAGCCGTTGGATTACAACAACTCATCAAAACTAATCTAGACTATACTGAGAGTTCACCTGACTCATGGAGGAGTGGAAACTTAATTATGTATATCCTAGTAGAACTTAAGAGAATAATTACTTATTATAACACCTCCCCTTAAGTGATATTAGGGGTGTATAATACAAATGAGTTTCGACAATAGGGCCTAATGAGGTACTCATGTACAATGATCTTATTTGATGAGATGGTAAAAACCACATGGGAAAAAACCATATATAAAAAAAGAAAAAAGAAGAGGCATGTCTTTGGTTTGCGAAGATTGTCCTCATTGACAAAAAAAAGGATGAGTCTTGGCAATAGGGCCTGATGAGGTACTCATTTACAATATATAGATGGTGAAAAAACCTCTTGGGAAAAAACCATTTGTCAAAAAAATAAATATAGAGGTATGTCCTGGATGTTTTCTTGGAAAGCAACATCAAGATCCTCAACCATCCTCTTCCACCATTGATTATCTTGAGCCTTATCCAATGTTAGAGCTTCAATATAATGAAGAACCAACTTTAGATATTAATTTAGAGATTAATGATCAATATGAGGAACCTATAACTCCAACTCAAAGTCCTACCACTCCTACTACTCCTTCCACTATGCCAAAATGGACCCACACCATTATTAAAGAAGCTACTCCATACATCCAAAATCTTCCATCATCCATATTAGGCAACTTCGTAGGCTATGGTCTTGTCTATCAGTCCATTTCCACATATCCTCAATCCTTCAAAGAAGCAACTAGTATTAAATAATGGGATGATACCATGGAAAATGAATTCTCTTAATCAAAATAAAAACTTGGGATTTAGTTTCCCGTACGTAAAGGAAGGAAATTAGTTCACTGTAAAAGGATTTATAGAATGAAATATAGACCTAATGGAGAAATTGACAAACACAAAGCTCGTCTGGTAGCTAAAGGTTTCTCTCAAATTGAAGGGATTTATTATTCTGAAACTTTTGCACCAATTGCCAAAATGGATTCTGTGAGACTGGTTCTTGCTCTAGCTGCTTTCCAAAAGTGGTTTGTATTTCAAATGGATGTAAAAAGTGCTTTCTTACATGGGGAATTAAAGGAAGAGATATTCATGGAACAACCTTCTGGTTTCACTCAAGACTCTTGCCTTGTTTGTAGGTTAAGGAAGTCTCTATATGGCCTCGAACAAGCTTCTAGAGCTTGGTATGAAAAAATGGACTCTTTCCTTCTTTCCTCAGGTTTTTCTCATTGTGAGGTTGATGCCATAGTCTACATTTGGAGAGATGAAGAAAAAATCACCATACTAGTTCTATATGTTGATGATCTACTACTCAATGGTAGTGATTTCGCTCACATTCAGACTATCAAGAACTATCTCTCTAAAAAAATTGAAATGGCTGATTTGGATTTAGTTAATTAATTCCTTGGGATTCAAATAAATCAAACAAATGCATGAATTTCATTGTGTCAATAAAAATACACTCTAGACCTTCTTCAAATGTTTAAAATGATAGATTTCAAACCTTCTTCTACACCTTTTTAGTCTGGAGTCACTCTAAGTACTTCATGCACATCCCCTCTATGTGATGCAACTCTATACCATCATCTTGTAGGGAGTATGTTATACCTTACTCATACTCGCCCAGATATCTCATATGTTGTTGGCTTGATATCCATATTCTCACATCAACCTCATTTGGTATCAAAGTCATTGGATTACAACTCATCAAATCTGATCTAGACTATACTGAGAGTTCACTTGATTCATGGAGGAGTGGAAACTCAAGTATGTATATCCTAGTAGAACTTAAGAGAATAATTACTTATTCTAATAGAAAATACCATTCACTTATAATATCAAATATGAATGTAAAATGACCAAAATCATTCATGTACATGCATGAAGAATACTTACAATATAAATTGCTCAAAAATATGTATACAAGCTTTATTATCAATGCTTGCTATATGGTGATTGCTACAGACCATTTTTACTTTTTCTCCTATTATATTGTATGGAGGTTTATCTCCATAATATAGACATAGAATATGAATCTTCACATAATTGACTATTGCTATTCATATGACAACTCACATGACATTTGGCTTATCATATTGCCACATGTATACTAGACTCTTCACTTTATTCTTACATACATACTTGACTCTATGACACTTGCACACTTCTACATGATTCTTACTCTCCTACATGCACTCCTAATACAAGAAAATTTTGCACATCCTCACTTTACAAATTTGCACACTTACATACATGACACTTGTGCACATTCCCTCAATACACACTTGCATGACACTTGTGTATTTCCTGCATGTTTCACTCTTACATGACACTTGTGCATTTCCTACACATAGACACTTACATAAAAATAAAATATAAATCACTCATCTAAACTATAGACTCAACCTTAATCTATTACATATTTATATTTGTACCATTAAGGTACCATGGGGGTACATTTATATCTACTAAATAATGTAATTTTCTTCAACATATTGATTGATTAATTGATATTGAAAGAAAGACTTGTTTGTGAAAATGAATGTGAAAATTTGGGAGATACAAGGAAAGAATTGAATTTGAAAATTGTTGAATGATTTGAATATTAAAAGCTGAATTTGAAGAATTGAGTGAAGAATTTTGAGAGTTATAAAAAGGAAGATGATGAATTGCTTGATTTGAAATTGTTTGAAAAATTGTTTATCTAAATTTGGGAAAAATAAGATGATTTTATTCTTTAGATGCTTCATTGTTGGATGCATTATTGAGGAGGGATATTTTTTGTAGGACTGCCCAAACTATCAAACTTGTTTCGGCCATATTTCACTCATCCGGACTCGGATTGAGCTAAAATTTTGAGGGTAGATGCTTGAAAAACCCTAGAATGTCTCCACCAATTTTTAGATCATTTGGAGCAACACAGATCCTAGCACATCCCTATGTGTGAATGAGATTTTTGGCAAGCGGTTGTGCGAGGGTTTCATCTGGGTTGAGTGCAAGCAGCTCCAGAGGTTGGTTTTTGGGGCCTTCGGGCCCTAGTGACCAATATTTTTGTGGTTTATACTCAATATTTTAGTAGGATATGTTGCAGGGGATCCAATATGGGTTAGAAATCTATCTTTCAACAGATCATGTTGTGAACTTGAGTGACAACGACTTCCAATTTGCTACACAAAATAAAAGTGAAAACCATACCTTTCCACGACGTCTAGGGCAAGGATTAAAGAGATCACAAAATAAGTTTCAAGCAACTGATCAAAAAATGGCTCAGATCTCAAGTGATTCTAGTGCTAAGGTGCACCCACAAAATAAATCTACTATGAAAACCCTTGTCAAGGGTAAGAATTTCGAAGACTCAGCCCCAAAAATAAATTTTAGGGATGCCCTCCATGGTGGACAACCTCAACCCAATGCTAATATTAATCTTAGGGCTTCCCATAAACCTCTAAGAATACCTAAGATTGATCCTAGGAAAACGGAGTCAGGATGTCTTAAAGCAGCTGATGGAACTCCTATTGTTAAGCTTGATATGGGTAACATTCATATTGGCATTGAAGATCTAGAAAAAAGAGGACTAATTTGTTGGTTCATGGGTTTTCATTCGAGCCTATCTACTTTCAAAGTTTAGGCTGCAAAAAGCTAGAAAACTAAAGGTGAGTTACAAATCTCTATTTATCCAAATGGTTATTTTCTTGTTTTATTTGCTAATAATGAAGATAGAGAGAAAACTTTTCAAGGGGGTCCCTGGTTCTTTGGAAGGGCAAGGCTTTTCATGAAGCCCTAGCATACTAAATTTAAAGTCGAAGAAGAGATGCCTTCTACAGCTCCCGTGTGGGTTAGAATCTTTGGCCTCCCTATTGAATTTTGGAATCCTACTATTTTTTCTTCAATTGGAAACTCTTTAGGAACTTTTATGATGATTGTTGATTGTACTCAAAATTTTGAACATATTATTTATGCTTGAATTTGTGTTTTAATGGATTTTGACAAACCCCTACCTAAAAAGATCACATTACAATTTGGGGAAGACACTTGGGAGCAAGTAGTGGACTATGAGAACATTCCTTTTCATTGTAGAATTTGCCATGAATATGGTCATTTGGCTAGTGCTTGCCCAAATAAAATTCCTGATCAAAAGAAAGAAGATATAAACTCAACAGGTTTCCAAATGCCTAAGAAGAAGAACACTTAAAAAAAACCAGTTATGAAGGATCAATCAAAGTCATCTGCTAATATGTTTGAAATCCTTTCCACGAATGATGTCCCAAGTGAGGAAGAGGAAATAATGGAAACATAAATCTTAGAAACACAATTTAAATATGAAGGGAAGAACTCGGAGACAAACCAACAAATCAAAGGTTTTCAACGAAAAAAAAAGGGAGAAAATTTACACAAGAAAAACAATCTTTTAAATGTCAAAACTTCAAATAATACAGGTCCCAATATAGACTCTGTTGAACCCTCTAGTAACACTTTGGTTGTGTACGAGCATTCTTCAAGGTTAGAAGCCATCTCAGATTCAATTGGAGTAAGTCAAGAAACAGGGAAAAAAAACTGAAGATGGATTCTAATAAAAAGGTAGGTCGTAAGACCAATCAATATCATATGGTAAAAGAAGGTGAAAAGCTTGTAGAGGAAGGTAATATTAATGCCCTTCCCAAAATTTTTAGCCCTGGTATTAATGAAGATCATCACTTGGAATATTAGAGGACTCAAAGGGAGTCTTTCAAAACAAAATGAAATTAGAAGAATGATTCAGATAAATCATCCACATCTTGTTTTCCTTCAAGAAACAAAGATGTCAATAGAGGATATGGACTCAATTGCTAGTAAAATTTGGCTAGCTGGAAAAGTGGTTTCCCTCAGTTCCTAGGGGACTTCTGGTGGCATTGCTTGTCTTTGGGACCCAAAAGAGGTAGTTATTCACCATATGGTTGGCAGTTGGGGTCTTTTGGCTATAGCTATTCAAAGTAGACATTCCAACAAAATTATGCTCTGCATTATTGTTTATGCTTCGACTGCTTTGGAGGAAAAAAGAAGACAGTGGAAGGATATAACTTATATTATCTCTCATTTTCTTGAAGCTTGGATCTTGATCGGAGGAGATTTCAATACCATCCTCTCTCTGGATGAGAAAATAGGGGGAAATAGAAATTTGGATAGAAGCACTGACCTCATGAGCGAATATATTGCAAACCTCCATCTTGTGGACATCCAACCAGATAATGGCCTTATGACTTGGTCTAGCAGAAGGTAAGGCTTAGCTTGTATTATGGAGAGATTGGATAGGTTTTTGCTCTCTGAAAATTTCTTAATCCATGGTCACATTCCTAAAGTGAAGACTCTTAACAATGCTGGTTTGGATCATTGGCCAGTCATGGTGGAAATGTGGAAAACCAATGTGAGTTTCTCTCCTTTTCATTTTCAATTAATGTGGCTCAGATACAGTTCCTTTAGACCTCATGTGCAACAATGGTGGAAGGAAGGTAAGCCTAGGTATGGGACTAAGATGTTTTGTTTTGCCAAAATACTGCAATACATTAAATCCAAAATCAAGACTTGGAACTGGAAGGAGTTTGGGGATGTTCATAAAAAAAATATGAATTTATTGCTCAACTTGAAAATTTGAATAAGAAAATCCATTTAGATGGCCTCACAGAGAGTAGAAGTGCAGATGAAATTAAACTCACAACTCAATTAGAGGAATGGGAAAAAAGAGAAGAACTCTTATGGAAGCAAAAATCTAGAATTCAATGGCTCAAAGAAGGAGATCGAAACACAAATTTCTTCCACAAATATCTTCTAGCTCAAAGATCTCACAACTTTATTTCTTCCCTGAAATCAGATTTTGGAGATGTTGTCTACACTTGGGATGGCATGAACTCTATTGTTGTTGATTACTTTTCCAATATTTTTATTGCTACTCCTCTTGACTCAACTTCTCAACAAAATGTTCTTCAAGCAATCCCTTCTCTTATCACTTTTGAGGAGAACTCTATTTTGACTGCTCCTATTACTATCAATGAGCTTCAACAGGTAGTTTTTAAAATGCAAAAAGGGAAAACCCCAGGTCCTGATGGTTTTCCCATTGAGTTTTACCAAGAGTTCTAGGATATCCTTCATGCTGATTTATTAGAGGTGGTGGAAGAAGCCAGGAAAGCCAAATAAATTTTGAAGGTTATCAATAAAACTTATATTACTCTTGTTCCAAAAGCTCAAGAGGTTGATCATATCTCAGCTTTTAGACCTATTGCTTTATGTAATGTTCTTCTCAAAATCATTACTAAGATCATGGCAGAAAGGTTGAAGCCTCTTTTGCATAAGATTATTTTCCCTAAACAAGGGGGTTATGTGGAAGGGCATAAAATAGTAGATGAGATAGTTCTTGCTCAGGAAGCCATCCATTCCATGGATATGCAAAAATATCCTTCCATGTTCATTCGGTTAGACTTATCCAAAGCTTATGACAGAGTGGATTGGCACTTCCTTATCAAAGTTTTGAGGCAATTTGGTTTCTCTCAGGATTGGATGGATTGGATTATGGGATGTATCTCTTTAGTTTCCTACTTAGTTCTTATCAATGGCAAGCCTTCTCAGTCATTCCTAGCTTCCAGAGGTATTAGGCAAGGTGACCCGCTATCCCCTTATTTATTCATCATTCTTGTTGAATGCTTGGGTAGGACTATAACCAAAAAGAGAGAAAAAAAAACCCTTGAGGGAGTTACCATTGCTCATGGAGCTAGACCTATCTCCCATATTCAATTTTTTGATGACTCTACTCTTTTAGGTAAAGCTACAATTAAGGAAGCTTCTAATATTAAGAAAATCATTAGCTATTTTTCTAAGGCTACTGGGCAATTGATCAATGAAGACAAATCTAAAGTTATTTTCTTTCATTGCTCTGCAGACAGGAATCCATGGTCTTGGATAAATTAAGATATAAGAAGACCTCCCTTCCAATCACTTATTTAGGTATTCCCATCAATATTCAAAGGCAAAAAAAAATATTGGAATTGGTTGTTGGACAAAGTCAAGAAGAAAATTGGAAAGTGGACCAACAGGTGGCTTTCTTCTGGGGGTAGAATCACCTTGGTAAAATCAGTCCTTCAAGCTATTCCTATTTATGTTTCTTCCGTGTTGAATATCCCAAAGGTTGTTCTTTGAGAACTGGATCAAATCAGTCATCGGTTCCTTTGGAGTGGTACTAAGGAGAAAAGAAAATGGGCCTTGGTGAAATGGGACACTTTATGTCTTCCTAAGAATGAAGGGGGGTTAGGATTCCGGTCTTCTATTAATAACAACAAAGCTTTAGCTGCTAAATTATATTGGAGGATGTTGCATAACCCCAATGCTCTTTGGGCCAATAATCTCCGTGCTAAATATGTTGAGAACAAAAGTCATGAAGACCTTGTTGAGAACAAAAGTCCTGAAGACCTTTTTCGCTATCAATTGCCTACCAAAGGTTCTCCTATTTTAGCAGTTCTTAAGACTGGTGAGGATTTGATAAAGAAAATTTTATTTTGGATCATTCATAATGGTCAATAGGTAAATTTTTGGATAGATTCTTGGGATGGTCACAAGCCTTTGATAACTTAGTTTCCCTATTGGAGGCCTTGGATGGAGGAGCTTCACCGAGCTAACTGGATAAAGGTGGCTAATTACTGTCGGTACCATACTGGTAATTCAAAGGTTGGTAGATATTGGATCCCTATTGAGGACTGGCCTATTCAAATCCCAGAAAGGTAAAGACAAGATATCCAAGGCATCCTTCATATGAGATCTCTCTCTTGGTCCCATGAAAAATATTGTTTTGGATGGAACAACACTACTAAGGGTGAGTATTCAGTTGCTCAAGGTTATTTGACCTTATGCCATAATAATCCCAACCAATCATCTGACATATTTTCTCAGTTGTGGGCTCAAAATATCTAGCCTAAGGTGAGGTTCTTTACTTGGCTTTTATTGCATCGTAGGGTGCTTACTGGTGAGCAACTTATGAAGCGTGGTTTTCATGGCCCTTTTAGATGTGAAATGTGTGGAGAGAATGTAGAAACTCTCAGCCATATTTTTATTGAGTGTACTTTAGCCTCTGAGCTATGGAGGAGAATGGCCACTTTACTTGGCTTACAATGGTCCAACTTTTTTACTTTTGAACAACTTTGGAGGGATTGGCCTAAACAAGAGGGTGTTGATCATTTTATTAGGTAGTTAGTTTGGATGGGTTCTACCATTCTTCTTTGGAATATCTAGAATGAAAGGAACAACCAAATTTTTAATCAAGATAGGAAGGATATTCACTATATTTGGCAAAATACCATTGCCAACTTAGTTGAATCAGTCCAACAACTCCTTAATCACCCCCAAAACTCCCACCAAAGATGGGATCAAGTGATGCAAATATTGAAGATTAACTCCTCTAAGGGAAACCATCTTAAAGGGAATGTGAGTAATTGCAAGATGGATAGAACAAGGAATTGGCAACCTCCTCCTAAGGATTTTGGAAAAATCAATACTGATGGAGCCTCTAGAGGGAACCCTAGAAAAGCTAGTGCGGGAGGAATTGGTAGACTTTCAGATGGCTCCCTGGTTTTTACTTTTGCTGAGAATTTGGGTATTCTTTCCAATAACCTTGCTGAGGGGTATGGTATCCTTAGAGGCCTTCAAGAGGCTACTAAGGTTGGATGGGAAAAGGTGCTAGTTGAGTCTGACTCTCAACTCATGATTAATATTTTGAAGACTTCTTCTAAGAATCATAAGGTTGATTGGAGAATAAAAAGAATTATTGAGAAGATTCAATTAATCCAGATGGGATTTTTGAAAGTTGATTACAATCATGTGGTCGGAGATCAAAACAAGAGTGTTGATGCTTTAGCTAATTGGGCTTTGGACAAAGGTGATCTTACTTGCTATGGCCACCCTCCTAGATGGTGGGCTTCACAAATTAGGGAAGCTCTTCTGTCTATCATTTCTTTGGATGGCTCCAGTTCTAGAGGTACCTAGTTTCTTCTTGCTTTATTTTTGCTTCTCTTTGGTTCGGTCAGGGTAGTTTAGTTTTTTGAGGTGTGTGTGTTTTTTTGTTTTGTTTTGTTTTTGTGTTTTTTGTATTGTTTTTTGTTGTTCTTGTGTTTTTATTGTTCTTGTGTTTTTATTTTTCTTGTTCTTGTGTTTCTGTTTGTTTGTGTTAATTGGTGTTTTTTTGTTTTGGTGTGTGTGTTTTCTATGTTTTTTTTTGTCTATTGTTGGTTGTTTTTTTTGTTTTTAGTTTATTTTATTATTTTTTTAAGGTTTTGGTTGTTTTTGTTGGGTGTCTTTGTATATTTCTATTGTTTTTGTCATGTTTATTTTTTTTATGTTGTTCTTGTGTTTTTTCTATGTGGTTCTTATTGTGTTTTTTTTTATCTTATTGTGTGTGTGTTTGGTTGTGCTTTATCTTTTTGACACACTCAAGGAGCATGTTTTTTTTTTATCTTCTTGTGTGTTTGTGTTTGTGTGTTTTTTTTTTATTGTTTGTGTGTTTGCTCCTTGAGTATGTCAAAGGTGGTAGGCCAGGTGCGAGCCCTGGGTTATTTTGGTGGAAGAGATACCCCCGCCTCCTTGGGTCTTACCCAAAAGTGGCATCCCTTCTGGGATGTTTTCCACAAAAAAAAAAATGGGAAAAATAAGGCAACCTACATGAAAGGAATTAATTTTTTTCAAAATGAATACATCACAAAGATCATACAAATTTAAACGATCAAATTCTATGAGAAAAATTTGCAAACTCAAAGATATTGTCAAAGGCACATGACAAGGTCACATGAAATCCATCAAAACATGATAAATGAAGATACATGGTATATAGATTTAGGTGCTAGTCACCACATGATAGGAAATTTATATTGGTTTAACTCATTACAAGAGAAACCAAACATTCAAATGAAAATAGAATATGACAATATTTAGTATGTACAAGGATCCAAAAATGTTACACTTGGTTTCCCATGTTCTGATTGCATATTAGAATATGTATTGTATGTTCCCGGTTTAACAAATAATCTTATTTTAGTATCTCAATTGTTTAACCAAGGAAGAATTGTAGAATTCAAATGCATCAATGGAAATAAAAAATATCTCATCAAGAGACAAAATAAAATTGAGGCCATGGTTTCCATCAAGAATGGAATTTTTGTATTGGATGGAATGGGATTATCACAATAAGTTTTAGATCGTCTTTTTCCACAAGAATAGTATAATGATGCATTTTTTTACTTCTCAAAAGAACAAGAAACATAGCATTGGAGTAGACATAGTGGCAAAATATCAAGAAAAATCATTAGGCAAAATTTGTGGGTGGAAATAAGAAGAAAAATAAGATGAAGATTGAAGACTAAAAGTCTTCACACCAAATAATATAATATAAGGGGTGTTGGAGATATTAAATTATTTGGTAATATTAAAGTACCTTGGAGTGATTATTGAAAGAATATTTGATAAAGCATTTGAATAGCAAAGACGTTTTTCGCAGGACTGCCCAAACCGTCGAACTCGTTTCGGTCATATCTCACTCATTCGAACTCGGATTGAGCTAAAATTTTGAGGGTAGATGCCTAAAAACCCTAGAACGTCTCCACCAATTTTCATATCATTTGGAGCAACACAGATCCTAGTGCATCCCTATGTGTGAACGACATATTTGGCAAGCGGCTATGCGAGGGTTTCATCTAGGTTGAGTGCAAGCAGCTCCAGAGGTTGGTTTTTAGGGCCTTCGGGCCCTAGCGGCCAATATTTTTGTGGTTTATTCTCAATATTTTAGCAGGAAATGTTGCAGGGGATACAAGATGGGTTAGAAATTTATCTTTCAACAGATCATACTATGAACTTGAGTGACAACGGCTTCCAATTTGTTGCACAAAAGAAAAGTGAAAACCATACCTTTCCACGATGTCTAGGGCAAGGATTAAAGAGATCACGAAACAAGTTTCAAGCAGTTGATCAAAAAATGGCTCATATCTCAAGTGAATCTGGTGCTAAGGTGCACCCACAAAATAATTCTACTGTGAAAACCCCTATCAAGGGTAAGAATTTTGAAGACTAAGTCCCAAAAATGAATTTTAGGGATGCCCTTCGTGGTGGACAACCTCAGCCCAATGCTAATATCAATATTAGGGCTTCCCATAAACCTCTAAGAATGCCTAATATTGATCCCAAGAAAACGGAGTCAGGATGTCTTAAAGCAGCTGATGGAACTCCTATTGTTAAGCTTGATATGGGTAACATTCAGACTGGCATTGAAGATTTGGAAAAAAGAGGACTAATTTGTCGGTTCGTGGGTTTTCGTCCGAGTCTATCTACTTTCAAAGTCTAGGCTATAAAAAGCTGGAAAACTAAAGGTGAGTTACAAATCTCTATTTATCCAAATGGTTATTTTCTTGTTTTATTTGCTAATAATGAAGATAGAGAGAAAACTTTTCAAGGGGGTCCTTGGTTTTTTGGAAGGGCAGGGCTTTTCATGAAGCCCTGGCATACTAAATTTAAAGCCGAAGAAGAGATGCCTTCTATTGCTCCCGTGTGGGTTAGACTCTTTGGCCTCCCTATTGAATTTTGGAATCCTACTATTTTTTCTTCAATTGGAAACTCTTTAGGAACTTTTATGATGACTGGTTGATTGTACTCAAAATTTTGAACATATTATTTATGCTCGGATTTGTGTTTTAATGGATTTTGACAAACCCCTACCTAAAAAGATCACATTACAATTTGGGGAAGACACTTGGGAGCAAGTAGTGGACTATGAGAACATTCCTTTTCGTTGTAGAATTTTCCATGAATATGGTCATTTGGCCAGTGCTTGCCCAAATAAAATTCCTGATCAAAAGAAAGAAGATATAAACTTAGCAGGTTTCCAAATACCTAAGAAGAAGAACACTAAAAAAAAACCAGTTATGAAGGATCAATCAAAGTCATCTCGCTAATATGTTTGAAATCCTTTCCACAAATGATGTCCCAAGTGAGGAAGAGGAAATAATGGAAACTGAAATCTTAGAAACACAATTTAAATATGAAGGGAAGAACTCGAGAGACAAACCAACAAATCAAAGGTTTTCAACAGAAAAAAAAAGGAGAAAATTTACACAAGAAAAACAATATTTCAAATGTCAAAACTTCAAATAATGCAGGTCCCAATATAGACTCCGTTGAACCATCTAGTAAAATTTTGGTCGTGTACGAGCATTCTTCAAGGTTAGAAGCCATCTCAGATTCAATTGGAATAAGTCAAGAAATAGGGAAAAAAAATTGAAGATGGATTCTAATAAAAAAGTAGGTCGCAAGACCAATCAATATCATATGGTAAAAGAAGGTGAAAAGCTTGTAGAGGAAGGTAAGATTAATGCCCTTCCCAAACTTTTTAGCCTTGGTATTAATGAAGATCATCACTTGGAATATTAGAGGACTCAAAGGGAGTCTTTCAAAACAAAATAAAATTAGAAGAATGATTCAGGTAAATCATCCACATCTTGTTTTCCTTCAAGAAACAAAGATGTCAATGGAGGATATGGACTTAATTGCCAGTAAAATTTGGCCAACTAGAAAAGTGGTTTCCCTCGGTTCCCAAGGGACTTCGGGTGGCATTGCTTGTCTTTGGGATCCAAAAGAGGTAGTTATTCACCATATGGTTGGCAGTTGGGGTTTGTTGGCTATAGCTATTCAAAGTAGACATTCCAACCAGATTATGCTCTGCATTACTGTTTATGCTCCGACTTCTTTGGAGGAAAAAAGAAGACAGTGGAAGGATATTACTCATATTATCTCTCATTTTCCTAAAGCTTGGATCTTGATCGGAGGATATTTCAATACCATCCTCTCTCTAGATGAGAAAATGGGGGGAAATAGAAATTTGGACAAAAGCACTGACCTCATGAGCAAATATATTGCAAACCTCCATCTTGTGGATATCCAACCAGATAATGGCCTTATGACTTGGTCTAACAGAAGGCAAGGCTTAGCTTGTATAATGGAGAGATTGGATAGGTTTTTGCTCTCTGAAAATTTCTTAATCCATGGTCACATTCCTAAAGTGAAGACTCTTAATAATGTTGGTTCGGATCATTGGCCAGTCATGGTGGAAATGTGGAAAACCAATGTGAGTTTCTCTCCTTTTCATTTTCAATTAATGTGGCTTAGAGACATTTCCTTCAGACCTCATGTGCAACAATGGTGGAAGGAAGGTAAACCTAGGCATGGGACTAAGATGTTCTGTTTTGCCAAAATACTGCAATACATTAAATCCAAAATCAAGACTTGGAACTCGAAAGAGTTTGGGGATGTTCATAAAAAAAAACATGAAGTTATTGCTCATCTTGAAAATTTGAATAAGAAAATCCGTTTAGATGGCCTCACAGAGAAGAGAAGTGCAGATGAAATTAAACTCACAACTCGGTTAGAGGAATGGGAAAAAAGAGAAGAAATCTTATGGAAGCAAAAATCTAGAATTCAATGGCTCAAAGAAGGAGATCGAAACACAAATTTCTTCCACAAATCTCTTCTAGCTCGAAGATCTCACAACTTTATTTCTTCCTTAAAATCAGATTTTGGAGATGTTGTTTATACTTGGGATGGCATGAACTCTATTGTTGTTGATTACTTTTCCAATATTTTTGTTGCTACTCCCCTTGACTCAGCTTCACAATATAATGTTCTTCAAGCAATCCCTTCTCTTATCACTTCTGAGGAGAACTCTATTTTGACTGCTCTTGTTACTACCAATGAGCTTCAACAAGTAGTTTTTAAAATGCAAAAAGGGAAAACCCCGGGTCCTGATGGTTTTCCTATTGAGTTCTACCAAGAGTTCTGGGATATCCTTCATGTTGATTTATTAGAGGTGGTGGAAGAAGCCAGGAAATCCAAAGAAATTTTGAAGGTTATCAATAAAACTTATATTACTCTTGTTCCAAAAGCTCAAGAGGTTGATCATATCTCAACTTTTAGACCTATTGCTTTATGTAATGTTCTTCTCAAAATCATTACTAAAATCATGGCAGAAAGGTTGAAGCCTCTTTTGCATAAGATTATTTCCCCGAGCAAGGGGGTTATGTGGAAGGACGTCAAATAGTAGATGAGATAGTTCTTGCTCAGGAAGCCATCCATTCCATGGATATGCAAAATTCTCCTTCCATGTTCATTCGGTTAGACTTATCCAAAGCTTATGACAGAGTGGATTGGCACTTCCTTATCAAAGTTTTGAGGCAATTTGGTTTCTCTAAGGATTGGATGGATTGGATTATGGGATGTATCTCTTCAATTTCCTACTTAGTTCTTATCAATGGCAGGCCTTCTCAATCTTTCCCAGCTTCCAGAGGTATTAGGCAAGGTGACCCGCTATCCCCTTATTTATTCATCATTCTTGCTGAATGCTTGGGTAGGACTATAACCAAAAAGAGGGAAAACAAAACCCTTGAGGGAGTTACCATTGCTCATGGAGCTAGACCTATCTCTCATCTTCAATTTGTGGATGACTCTACTATTTTAGGTAAAGCTACAGTTAAGGAAGCTTCTAATATTAAGCAAATCATTAGCTATTTTTCTAAGGCTATCGGGCAGTTGATCAATGAAGACAAATCTAAAGTTATTTTCTTTCACTGCTTTGCTAGATAGGAATCCATGGTCTTGGATAAGCTAAGATATAATAAGACCTCTCTTCCAATCACTTATTTAGGTATTCCCATAAATATTCAAAGGCAAAAAAATAAATATTGGAATTGGTTGTTGGACAAAGTCAAGAAGAAAATTGGAAAGTGGACCAACAAGTGGCTTTCTTCTGGGGGTAGAATCACCTTGGTAAAATCAGTCCTTCAAGCTATTCCTATTTATGTTTCTTTCATTTTGAATATCCCAAAGGTTGTTCTTCAAGAATTGGATCAAATCAGTCATTATTTACTGTAGCACCCTAAAATTGGCGTAGTAAAACCTTAAATAATTACAATTACTCTAGTAAATATTCAAATTCAAATTTTAACCCCCAAAACCGCTCCCAAACCATCGTTTAACCCGTTTCCTCCTTTCCCATGCCATTTTTAGAGTTTGTTTTGACCGTTTGACGATATCGTCGCCGATCAGACGATATCGCCTCAGATCGGACGATTTCGTCTGGACTAGGACGTCCAGACGATCTTGTCCCAAAACTAATTTTTCTCAATTAGCCTCTGTTCCAACGACGTCTCTAATCCGGGCAGAAGCGTGTCTGCATCGTTAGAGACCCTCCCCATTGGAGATCTCCCAAATTGGGATGATCTCCAACCTCCTAACCTCCCTCCTAAGCCTATTTAAACTTAGGACTCCCCCTTGGCATCCCCCTGGCTGAAATTTCCTGTAACACGAGTTCTACACGCATTAGACCATCTTAAATTACCATCTGCACTTGTCCTATCCAAATTTTGTTGCAGGAACCTTAGTATTTTTTAGCCGGAGCAAGCTCAGTTCATCGTGGACGATCCTGTTCAATTCGAGATGATTTCGCACCAATCCGAGACGATCTCGACTGCAATCTGCATTGGGGGCAATCAGTGCCCAGAGTTTGCGTTTCTTCATTCTCATCTGCTATTTTATTCTGCATCTAGTTAAATTTGTTATTATTCTTTATTATTCTGCATCTTGGAGTTCACCCATATAGCTTAATTGCATAATAAGGGCATGGTTAGCTATTAAAGTATTGTAACTTACTTGCATTCCTATTCGAGATTATCTTATTAACATCCTTATTGTCATTTTACATCATTATCCTCTATTAGCATTGCTGCATTTTTTGTATTTTGTGTCTATTTCTCTGTTTGCAGGTCTCTTGACGAATTCGTCAGATCTCAGACGATCCTGCAGGTCGGAGACGATCCTGTCAAATTCTAGATGATCCTGGACTCTGCTTCAAGAATCAGAACCTCCATCAGACATCCGGATCAGGTATGGCTCTGTAATTTAGCTTTTTCTCTCTATTTTTTGTTCAAATCTGTTTGTTGTATTTCATTTAGTCTGCATTTTCATAATAGAACAACTTAGATTCATTTGGCCAAACCTAGGACTCGAATGTTTAAAGATAAAACTGAACACATTAAACACATTCCCAACCTAGGCGTGGAAACTGCCATTCAAACGTTTCCTGGTGAACCCACCATCCGTCAAAAAATCACCATAATACACCTCCCCCGAGAGGCGGGACCTTCGCAAGGCCTCTCAGTCCGAGGTACCGCGCCATCCTTTTCCCATCCTCCTTCCGGGCACGGATCCTATAGCCTGAAGGTAAGGATGCAAAAAATTTGGAGCGATACATTTTGGTGAACCCGACGTGAATAACATAGGCATCTTTCTGATTCAAAAATATAAAAAAAACAAAAAAATATATATATGTATACAAGAAAAAAAAATAACAAAATCATCATTTCAAGTTTGTATGTTTTAGATTCAATTCTAAATAGTAGATACTAAATATTACTTTTAGAAGTACTAAAGAAACCATGAGTTTTTACTCAAATCAATATGAGCCCATCAGTAATGTTGGAAGAATTCAGCCAAATACATTTGTTGATTATGACCAACCTCATCCCTATTCAACACCACCTCCATCACACTTTTCTCATTTTTCATCCTTACCCCAACAGGACAATCCCTTTGCCAATCCTCTTCATAACGATATTATCTATTCTCCCATATATCCATATTATGTCTATCAATCCACATACAATCCTCCTCCACCCTTTCAATATTCTTCTTTCAATACAACACATCCATTTCAACAAGAAAATACTTATTCTTCCAATTCTACCATGCACTCACCTCATACTTCGCAATCTTCCTGTCATCATTCTACCCATAATAAAGAAAGTAGAGGTGAGAAACCATTAGGCCCTTTTATGACTGAATTCCTAAGGCACGTATCAAAAACCTCTCAAAAACCTTCATCACGTAAATTTACTAAGCTCAATCAACCAATGGATATAATTCTCAAGCATTTACTTGATACAAATAGGATTGAACTCCCTTCCATAAGACAACTTGATACCACAATAGATTGGTTTAAACCTGAGCTACATTGTGAATATCATAGAGTGGATGGACATATGACACAAAAATGTAAAGATTTAAGATGTGCAATTCAAGATTTGATTGATGAGGGTCTTTTTAATATAAAGGAATTACAATCTACAACTGATTATAAATCTCCAGTAAACAATCAAACTCCTACACAACAAATACCAATAATCAATCAAGACATGGGGATCTCCCAAGAACCCCTATTCAATTATCAACAACAAGAAACCAATCAAATATTGCATGTTAATGTGTCCCATCATGATGATATTACTAATATTGTAACAAAAACTACAAATGAGCAACCTCAAGTTCAATCAACTCAATCCGATATTCAAGATATGGATTCCTCATTTGACCAACCTTCAAAACTATCTTTGGCTCTAGAGAATGATCCAAAATGGAATGTAAGCATAGAAAGCTCATCTTTAGAATCAAAATCTCAATCTGAAATCCACTTTGATAGCCAACAACAAGTGATTAATCCTCAAGCAAAGATATCCCTTTTAGAAGTATTACAAAGTTCTCATAAGGAAACTTTGTTCAAGATACCTAGCCAACAATTTGTTCCTCATCATATTTTCTCTAAGAACATAATTAATGGTGTAAACCCTCTTGAGGTTAACCATATTTCATTCTATGATGAGGATATTCCTTCCTCTACTCCACAAGAAGACTACCATCTTTACATTACAGGATCTAGTAAAGAAACACCTGTTAAAACTATCATGGTAGATAATGGCTCCTCTCTTAATTTATGCACTTATCAATTATTCCAAAAACTCAAATCAAAGGAAGAAGATCTTAATGAATCAAATGTTATTATAAAATCTTTTAACAATGAAATTCAAGAAGCTCAAGGTACTATAATTCTTCCCCTCAATATTGGATCCAAGATCCTGGATACTTTGTTTTATGTAGCATATTGCCCTTCATATTACAACCTACTTCTCAGAAGTCCTTGGATTCATACGATGAGGGTTGTCCCTTCCACTCTTCACCAATGTTTAAAGTTTGAAATTGCAAATAAAATTGTTACCATACATGGTGACCCAACACCATTTGAAGAATATTTAACGGTTGAAACATCAAGTTCTATACATTCTCTATTATCACAATTATCTTCTATCCATCACTTTTCTTCATCCATATATGATCATCCTTGTTTACCAAATAACACCCATGCATATCTTTCATATATGCTCCCTCCATCTTATCAAGACTTGGAAGATAGTGATAAGAATGAAGAACCTTCTTATCCTTCTGACATTTTATTTTGTAACATGATCAATTTTACACATATAAAAGTCAAATCTTTTGCTACATTATTCTACATTATAACAAAGCTTTTGTTATCACTACCTTTTATTCATCACCTTTTGTTCTTACCTTCAACACAACCAAATTATCCTTCAAAACCTCCTTTGATTTTGAAGCAACCTTAGACATGCTATACTCAAATAACCTTGTATAGTGTATATAGATCATCTTGTATATACCACCAATTCCATCATCTAAAAATTCATATAAAAATAAAAATTTTCAAAAAACAATCACATTGTATTTCTTTCAATTCATCAATTAAAATCAAATACAAAAACATTCAAAATCATCAAAATCTTCAAAAACATCTTTTATTTTATACCTGTCAATTCTTGAAGTATTGCAGTTATATTTTCAAATTATTTTGGATAAATTAGCATTTATTTGGAATCCCTCACTTTCACAAACACAAAATAAATATCTTGATTTTTATCTGGCATGATTACTAATCTCTCTTATATCAAAGTCCACAAAATTCAATTAAATAAAGTTTGAGCATAAGAGAATTGATCTTGTTATTTACTTAAACCAAGCATATCCTTTCACAATAAAATGATTATATTTGTAATGTCCATGCTATGCTACATAGTAGAAGTGGTTTCTTGAGCGAAAAGTTTCCCCTGCTATCCTATCATGCACATGGTCTAGAATCTTTGAGAATTGGCAAAAGGACAAGCTCACCCCTACCCAGAATAAAAATCCCTTGCTCTACAACTAATCCGAGCAAGTATCCCTAGCATAGGAAGAAAAGCAAAGTTCAAGAAAAAGAGAAAAAGAAAAATGTTATTTTATATCATTACAACAATGTTTCAAGCATTATCTCAAAAATCAAGCAAAAATACAAAAGAAAAGCAAAAGAAAGCAAAAGCAAAAGCAATAAAATCCCTCTCCCTACCCATTGAAAAGAAAAGAAGGGTTGATGAGCTTGAATCCCTGGAATTCTCAATTATTCGAAAACTGTGAGGTAAGCCCCATAACAGGTGGTTTGTGCCCAACCTGCTTGGCCTTGGGTAACTCCTAGCGTGGCGATATGTCTGTCACATTAGCGACCTTCTTTTGTACAGACCTATGTCTGCTTATGGATTAGCTAGCTCTTGATAATCCGACTTACATAGTAGTCTGGTATGGTTATATGCATCTAAATCATGGTTAATGAACACTTATTTGGTTCATTCAAATCACTTGTATCAAATTATCTTGCTCAAAACTGGTAAATGAACATAGCAATTGCACACACATTTGTATTTGAGAGATTTTGTGTATCATTATGATAAATCAAGATTGGAAATGAACTCACATATGCACATGGGATTCCTTATAAATCTAACTTTTGTCTTTGAGATACTTTGAAATATTTTTGCAAATTGTCTGGAATAATTTCATTTTCTTCTTTACTTTAGTATAAAGACAACTACATGCATAATCAAAAATCAAAATTTCTTTCAAACCATACAATCAACATACATATATATATATATTGTTGACTTTCGCGACGATGGTATAGTTCCAGAACTTAAATGGGAGTCTTATGCCTAGCGCAAGTCCTCATCTTCATATTTTCTGTTTATTTTCAAAAATTAAAAATCAACCATGCAATAAAACTATTATATCAACCTTTTCTGTGGATTTTCGCGATGATGGTATAAGTCTATACCTACATATTCTATGCCTAGCGCAAACCATTGTACCAATTTTTATTCCCCATTTATTTAAAAATCATAAAAACATATGACTTAAATCATTATGTTATACAATTATGTTTTAAAACAAGCATGCACATTATCACTATTTCATGTCATTATGTCAATATGCAAATTTGCAATGATGGTATAATTCCTAAGGAATTATCCAAAAATTTTATCACACTTAGGAATTTATGCCTAGCAAAAATCATTTTAAAATATTTCATGCATAATATTTTCATGAAAAGTCTGAAAACAAAATCATCATCATCATCATTTGCATCATCACACCAAAGTCTTAAGACAGTCTCTTAAGCACTCTTTTACTTTTAACAATATTTCTATACTTGGGATTAGCTTGACGACCGAGTGAGCGGCGACTCCATGAAATGGTCTATAACTAGCGACAATGTCCTTTGAAATTATTGTTAAAAGTCCCTTTTATTTTTTATCAAATTATCATCACAACAACCAATTTGTTCCATCAGATTATTTCATTTAAATTTTAAAGCATGACATTTAAACCATACATATTTTCCAACGACATAATTACATGAATCATCAAATCAATCACACCAAAACATTAAAAGCATCATACAAACGCATAAGACAAGTCATATGATCAAAAAATATCTCATCTATATATATATCAAATATATGTACATCATATCAAAACTAGATTGGTATGCCACAATCTACATCTTGGCATACTCAATCCTCTCAATCAAATATACAATCTCTGTGTAGTGCAGTAGCCTCACCTCGAGAACCCCTCGAGCTCTCAGCCTCATCTCCTCCCCCGCCCTGAGGTGGAGGAGGTGGCCCCATCATAGTCCGTGTGGTGCCATGAGTCCTAGATGTCGATCGTGATGATGTCCTAGATGACCCCATCATGACAGGCTCTGCAATATGAGCTGGTAATGGCACCCTATGCTCTCTGGCACCCTGGTAATATAGAGCCTGATAGAATGTAACCTGGGCAATAGCGCATGCTAAATCTCGAGTGCTCGCTCCTCCGCCTCGAGCTCTAAGTCGTGTAGCCTCATCCTGCAATGTCTGCACCTGAGCCCGTAGGTGGGCAACCTCAGCTCGAAGAGTCGCTGTCTCACTACTCTCCCCAGTGTCAACACCCTTGCCCTTATCAGGCGATGGTGGCCTCTCTCTCTATGGAGAAGGGGGTCTCTCCTCCCTCCTCTCCCTGTCGTGGCCTCTGCTGAGCCTGTGGTCTCCTCTGCTCTCTCTCGTCGTGACCCTGTGCTGCCTCAATGGCTGCCTGGCGTCGCCTCCCCATCCGACGCACAACTACATGAATCGGACCCTGAGCCCTCGTCATCCGAGGAGGGTGGATGCCTATGTACCAGGCATCATAGTCGTCGGCTACCCCAGCGTCGTCCCCATCCACTGGCTGAATGGGGGCATCATCTGCGTCCTGACTCCAGAATCGTTGCATATCTGGAGCCCCGCTAACTGTAGTGTTATCCCGGATAGTCGAGAAAACTCGTAGTCTCTCAGAGATGGGATCCCCTGCTATAGACCGAACTGCCTCAAAACTCGGTCATACCGGTGGAGCTCCACCTCTCCCCTCTCCATCCTCAACCAGACTCGCCTGATGCGAGCCAGCTCTTGTCCATCCTCGGCCCACCCTGGATGATCTCTCCAAGGCCTCCAGGTGATCTGGTCGGAGACAAGGTCGTCTAGTAGTCTTCGGGACGCTGGCAGATCTATCCGCCATTGTGCCCCTCTTCGGAGCCACCAGTAGAAAACTCGAGGCCTCTCCCCATCAATCCCTGTTAGTGGGAGCCCTACCGGCCTCCGCACCGTGATGTGCTCCCAACACCAAACCTGTAGTAGTGATGTCATAACCAGACATCGACCGCCCTTGTATATGACCCCATGAAGGATCCTATACAATCGGTAGAGTACAAAGCTCCCCCAAGCAAACCTGTATCCGTGGTCTCTCATGTCGTAGACCACATCTGTCAGTAGCCATGGTACCCTGCATCCACTCTGGTGGCACAGCAGAAGTCCACCTACCACCCCAACCAAAACCCGTGTGAGTCTAGATGCCCTAGGCATCTGGCATAGTGACTCGATATTCACTCCGCCCTTCTCCAGGGTGAAGCTCGGATCGCCACACAGTCGCATCATCACGTGGCCCTGATTGGCCGTGGGAGTGATCAACCATCCTTGTATGGGGATCCTCAAAATCCTCCATACATCCTCCAGTGTGGGAGTCATCTCCCCTATCGATAACCAAAAATAGGAAGAACCCGGATACCACCTCTCTGCTAGGGCTGTCAATAGCCCCATATCTGTAGAAACCTGTGGCATCTCTGCCACATGCTGCAAGCCGACCTGAGCCAGCTGATCTCGCTCTGCCTGAGATAGAGCGGCCAAGTCATCCCTTAATCCACCATATTTCCATTCTCTGCTCTTTAGTAATCCTCTCTGCAACATAAACAAAATCAACAATAAAAATCATTAATAAATCATTAATTAAAAATGCAAGTCAAAATAAGTTCAATTTTATAAATGATGATATCGTCCACAATTGGACGATATCGTCCCCAATTTGAGCAAATTCGTCTTCGATTTCGCATGAGGAAATCGTCCCTTATTGGATGAAATCGTCCCCCTATCGTCGATTTCGCCCTTAGACGAAATCGACGATATCGAGACGATTTTGGTGAAATCGAGATGATTTCGTCTCGATGATGTCGATGGCCCAAAAATGGCCGTGATGCTCAAAAATCAATCAAATCTAATCTAAAAAGCATGAAATTCTAAAGTAAAGCATTCTAAATTCAGTTTAGACCCTTACCCGTAGCCCGCGTCGGACCTCTGTTGATCTGTGCACTGTCTCGACCATCTTGTCTCCAGAGCTCTAAAAACTAGGAAAATGAACAGTAACAATGAATTAGGGTTTTACCCTATTTTTCTTAATTTTATTCAAAAACAATTAAAAACATTTTTAAAATTTTGCTTTTTCGCGTTTTTACCTCAAACGTTCGATTTGGGTAAAAACACGGAGGGGGCACCATAGTAAGTTGTCGTACGATTCGACCTAGAATCGTCGCCTAAAAATGGGAATAATTTTTGCTTTCTCGTAGATCGAGAAGAACTCATCTTTAACGCATTTTCTTCGAAAAATTCGCTAAAGAGGGGGCAAAATGTAGCACCCTAAAATTGGCGCAGTAAAACCTTAAATAATTACAATTACTCTAGTAAATATTCAAATTCAAATTTTAACCCCCAAAACCGCTCCCAAACCGTCGTTTAACCCGTTTCCTCCTTTCCCATGCCATTTTTAGAGTTTGTTTTGACCGTTTGACGATATCGTCGCCGATCAGACGATATCGCCTCAGATCGGACGATTTCGTCTGGACTAGGACGTCCAGACGATCTTGTCCCAAAACTAATTTTTCTCAATTAGCCTCTATTCCAACGGCGTCTCTAATCCGGGCGAAGCGTGTCTGCGCCGTTAGAGACCCTCCCCATTGGAGATCTCCCAAATTGGGATGATCTCCAACCTCCTAACCTCCCTCCTAAGCCTATTTAAACTTAGGACTCCCCCTTGGCATCCCCCTGGCTGAAATTTCCTGTAACTTGACTCTACATGCACTAGACCATCTTAAATTACCATTTGCACTTGTCCTATCCAAATTTTTTTGCAAGAACCTTAGTATTTTTCAGCCGGAGCAAGCTCAGTTCGTCATGGACGATCCTGTTCAATTCGAGATGATTTCGTACCAATCCGAGACGATCTCGACTGCAGTCTGCATTGGGGGCAATCAGTGCCCAGAGTTTGCATTTTTCTCTTCTCATCTATTGTTTTATTCTGCATCTAGTTAATCTTATGATTATTTTTTATTATTTTGCATCTTGGAGTTCACCCATGTAGTTTAATTGCATAATAAGGTCATGATTAGCTATTAAAGTGTTGTAACTTACTTGCATTTCTATTCGGGATTATCTATTAACATCCTTATTGTCATTTTACATCATTATCCTCTATTAGCATTGCTGTATTTTTTGTATTTTGTGTCTATTTCTCTGTTTGCAGGTCTCTGACGAATTCGTCAGATCTCAGATGATCCTGCAGGTCGGAGACGATCCCGTCAAATTCCAGACGATCTGGACTGCTTCAAGAATCAGAACCTCCATCAGACATCCGGATCAGGTATGGCTCTGTAATTTAGCTTTTTCTCTCTGTTTTATGTTCAAATCTGTTTGTTGTATTTCATTTAGTCTGCATTTTCATAATAGAACAACTTAGATTCATTTGGCCAAACCTAGGACTCGAATGTTTAAAGATAAAACTGAACACATTAAACACATTCCCAACCTAGGCGTGGAAACTGCCATTCAAACGTTTCCTGGTGAACCCACCATCCATCAAAAAATCACCATAATACACCTCCCCCGAGAGGCGGGACCTTCGCAAGGCCTCTCAGTCCGAGGTACCGCGCCATCCTTTTCCCATCCTCCTTTCGGGCACGGATCCTATAGCCTGAAGGTAAGGATGCAAAAAATTTGGAGCGATACGGTTTCCTTTGGAGTGGTACTAAGGAGAAAAGAAAATGGGCCTTGGTGAAATGGGATACTTTATGTCTTCCTAAGAGTGAAGGGGGGTTAGGTTTACGGTCTTCAATTAATAACAACAAAGCTTTAGCTGCTAAATTATATTTGAGGATGTTGCCTAACCCCAATGCTCTTTGGGCCAATAATCTTCGTGCTAAATATGCTGAGAACAAAATTCTTGAAGACCTTGTTCACTATCAACTTCCTACCAAAGGTTCTCCCATTTTAGCAGTTCTTAAGACTGGTGAGGATTTGATAAAGAAAAAATTATTTTGGATCATTCATAATGGTCAACATGCAAATTTTTGGACAGATTCTTGGGATAGTCATAAGCCTTTGATAACTCAGTTTCTCGATTGGAGGCCTTGTGTGGAGGAGCTTCACCGAGCTAATTGGATAAAGGTGGCTAATTACTGTCGATACCATACTGGTAATTCAAAGGTTGGTAGATATTGGATCCCTATTGAGGACTGGCCTATTCAAATCCCGAAAAGGCAAAGACAAGATATCCAAGGCATCCTTCATATGAGATCCCTCTCTTGGTCCCATGAAAAATATTGTTTTGGATGGAACAACACTACTAAGGGTGAGTATTTAGTTGCTCAAGGTTATTTGACCTTATGCCATAATAATCCCAACCATTCTTCCGACATCTTTTCTCAATTGTGGGCTCAAAAGCTCGGCCTAAGGTGAGGTTCTTTAATTGGCTTTTATTGCATCGTAGGGTGCTTACTCGGTGAGCAACTTATGAAGCATGGTTTTCATGGCCCTTTTAGATGTGAAATGTGTGAAGAGAATGTAGAAAATATCAACCATATTTTTATTGAGTGTACTTTAGCCTCTGAGCTATGGAGGAGAATGACCACTTTACTTTTCTTACAGTGGTCCAATTTTTTTACTTTTGAACAACTTTGGAGGGATTGGCCTAATCAAGAGGGTGTTGATCATTTTATTAGGCAATTAGTTTGGATGGGTTCTACCATTCTTCTTTGGAATATTTGGAATGAAAGGAACAACCAAATTTTTAATCAAGATAGGAAGGATATTCACTATATTTGGCAAAAGACCATAGCCAACTTAGTTGAATCAGTCCATCATCTCCTTAGTCACCCCCAAAACTCCCACCAAATATGGGATCAAGTGATGCAAAGATTGAAGATTAAACCTTCTAAGGGCAACCAACGTAAAGGGAATGTGAGTATTAGTAAATTGGATAGGAATAGAAATTGGCAACCTCCTCCTAAGGATTTTGGAAAAGTCAATACTGATAGAGCCTCTAGAGGGAACCCTAGAAAAGCTAGTGTGGGAGGAATTGGTAGACTTTCAGATGGCTCCCTGGTTTTTACTTTTGCTAAGAATTTGGGTATTCTTTCCAATGACCTTGCTGAAGGGTATGGTATCCTCGAGAGGTCTTCGAGGAGGCTACTAAGGTTGGATGGGAAAAGGTGTTAGTTGAGTCCGACTCTCAACTTATGATTAATCTCTTGAAGAATCCTTTTAAGAATCATAAGGTGGATTGGAGAATAAAAAGAATTATTGAGAAGACTCGATTAATTCGGATGGGATTTTTGAAAGTTGATTACAATCATGTGGTCGGAGATCAAAACAAGAGTGTTGATGCTTTAGCTAATTGGGCTTTGTACAAAGGTGATCTTACTTGTTATGGCTACCCTCCTATATGGTGGGCTTCTCAAATTAGGGAAGCTCTTCTTTCTATCATTTCTTTGGATGGCTCCAGTTCTGAAGGTACCTAGTTTCTTCTTGTTTTTTTTTTTTGCTTCTCTTTGGTTCATTCAGTTTTTTTTAGTTCCCTAGCTCATTCTATTCTTTATTTTGTTTTCTCTGTTGATTCTTGCCTTAATAGTCTTCTAGTCTAGATAGGTCTTTGTTTTGTTCATTTTTTATTTATTTTTTATTTTTTGTTTTTTTTTGTTTAGTTTTTTAAGGTGGGTGGGTTTTTTAATTTTGTTTTGTTTTTGTGTTCTTTGTGTTGTTTTTTGTTGTTCTTGTGTTTTTGTTGTTTTGTTTTGTTTTTATGTTTTTTGTTATTGTTCTTGTGTTTTTTTCGTTCTTGTTCTTGGGTTTCTCTTTGTTTGTGTTATTTCGTGTTTTTATGGGTGAGTGTTTTCTATATTTTTTGTTTTTGTTTATTGTCTATTGTTGGTTGTTTTTTATTTTATTTTTTGTTTTATTTTTTAATTTTTTAGGTTTTGGTTGTGTTTTTTGGGTTATGTCTTTGTAGTGTTCTGTTGTTTTTGTCTTGTTTGTGTTTTGTTATGTGTTTCTTGTGTTTTTCTATGTGGTTTGTGTTGTGGTTTCTTTTATATTATTGTGCGTGTTTGGTTGTGCTTTTATTTTTGACACACTCAAGGAGCATGTTTTTTATTTTATTTTATTATTTTTGTTGTTTTTTACTTAATTTTAAGTGGGTTTGTGTGCTTGTTTGCTCTTTGAGTGTGTCAAAGGTGGTAGGCCAGGTACGATTCCTGGGCATTTTTGGAAAAATGGATACCCCTGCCTCCTTGGGTCTTACCCGAAAGTGGCATCCCTTTTGGGATGTTTTCCACAAATAAAAAAAAAAAGTACCTTGGAGTACTACTGTAAATATTAGATTAAGGAGTGTGTTAAATATTTGTCTAGCATATGTGTTAAAGTGTGAGGAGTGTCCATGTGTTATGTAATAAAGTATGCAAGGTGTTAATTGAGCAAGTGAAGAGTCATAGGTGATAGGTGTTAAGAGTGCAAGTAAAGAGTCATAGATAAGTGTCAAGTATGGAAGTAAAGATTCATGAGGAGTTTTGTCATAATGAGAGGAATGTGAAAGGATGCATCTCCTAAGAGTTTGAGGAGAGCAATAGTCAAGAATATTGAAGAGTCATTTGTAAAATTATATATTGGATATAAAGCTCCATGCAATGTAATCAATTTGAATTCTTGATAATTTATGAATATAATAGTGAGATTTTCTATTGTGAAATACTTGTGTTATTTATGAATGTGATTTATGTGATTGATATTTGATCCTAGAGATATTAACCTATGAGATAATCTAGTAGAATTGCCAACAACCATATGACCTGGTACATCACATATATTACAATATGTGTTTTTCGAACAGTTAACATTCATGTGTACTTTAGACTTACAATCTGAGTACCATATATCATTCTTTTTTTTCTACTTTCACCTTTTACTTCCTTAATCATTCTATCAAAAAAAAATTCCATAGACCAAATTGCATTATGAAATTCCTTTTTGTCACTGTCAGAGTCATCACTTTTGACATGACTTCCTATTTCGATGACTATTTGTTTAGCCTCACTTTCAAAATTCCTTGCTCTTCCATATGGTTTTTTATATGTTGATTAGGGTATTATCTTCATTTTTTTCTTGTATCGAGGCAATAATCCATCAATAAGTGATCGCTTAACCATGTCATCCACTAGTTTTAACTGCATTTTGTTTGTGACTTGTTTCAAACATTGATTATAAGTCTTTATCTCCTCATCCTTCTTATGTTTTATGGAGTATATTTCAAATATAATAATCTATATTATCTCTCAAAGGTTAAAATACCATCTTGAATTCATCTATTAAATTCTCCCATGTGGTGCAGGGTTTTGTGGCTTCCCTTTTCATTTACCAATTTATTGTGATTCCTCACAACATGGTAGGAAATGATTGTAACCATTCCTCGGGTTGTATAATCCTTTATGCTTTCCATATCGTCATGCAAGTGCCTATATGCATTACAGGATCTTCTTCCCTTTTCCTATGAAGGGTGGACACTTTTTTTTGCCCTCTCTATTTGAAATATATCCATTGATGAGTAGTAATCCTCTCCCACGTCTTCATCACTTGATGATGGCTCATGTGTTATTTCAGCCCAATATGCTTCCCTTCTAGGTGGTTCTAATTTTTATTTTGTTCTAGGTTCTTTGGTCCTACACACCTTGTTGACTTGTGGTGTCTCTTGACCTTCCATATTACCTTCAAATAGCTTTCTTTCAAACTCTAGTGCACCTTTACTTCACAATATTTGTGAATATACAAGCGATGGATCTTGCCTACTTGCCCAAACACTCATGTGTGGTTGCTCTAGTGCCTAAGTCTCATCCTCTACACTCCTTAGCAAACTTCATCTTGCTTGATCAGGTGTTACCATCCACTCTTCATATCTTTGTGCACTCTCCATCTTGGCATCCTTACTTATGCAAACACTATCTTCAACTATTGGATACAATTCCTCTTACACCTCGTCCCTTACTGTTAACAATATTTTCCATATTTCATTATACTCTTATTGAGGACTCCAAACTCTTTCGAGTATTTGTTCTTCTATCTCATGAAATCGAATATCTTGATCCCTTCTTTGAGCAATCCTATTGCTTCTCCTTATTGGTACTTGACTTTCTCCATGATCGTCTTTCACATCCTTGTGGTACTATAAGTTTCATCAGTTTCTTTCCTTTCACATGCTACTCTTCCTTTAAGTTGACCCCCTTTACTTTTTCAATGAAAATGGTGCCAAATGTAACTTGAGTGATGAGATTCTTGATACTTGGGAAGTGGAATGACACACTTATGAGTCAATCAAGACTACATTCATGAGACATTCCTTGTAGTCATTTTCCTAAGACGGTATGGTCTCACTTGTACGATGTAGTTTCATATGACATAGTGTAAGATGGTATCTTGTAGATGACGTTGCAACACTTGACAATGTCCTTGTATGACAACAATTGTATGGTAATCACATATATATGCTATAGTATTTCCAAGTAATACTTGAAAAATAGTATGATGATCTCTAAAGCTATAACAAAAACTTGTAAGATCTGCCCCTCGTACGGTCTACAACTTACAATATGTTCATGGTAGTTTTCTCCTTCCAACTTGCAACTTATGGACAATAATTACTGTAAAATATTAACCACTATAACTTGCAAATATGGCGAATAATTCTACAACATGCAATCTCACCAACAATCATAGCATAAAAAAAATATAATAGACTGCAAATAATTTGCAAAGGACAAATTTGGATTGGTATTCAATGGTGTTTGTTGTAAACAATAATGGTAAACTTTAATTACAATGTGCAAGGTTTCTCTTCAATACTTCCACAACTAGACCTACATAATCATAGCATAACAATAACATGGATAATATCATATGCTCTCACCAATGTTTATATGATATGCAAATGGCCTCAACAACAAATCCAACTACCACCTTGGATGTATGCAACATATGCAACACCTAAAGTTTAATTGCAATTTATTATTAAATTGCATTACATTTCATTTTGTCTACATTTCATGTCATTTACATTTCACTTGCATTTCATATGCATTTAATTACAATTTTATTCCAAAATATTTATATTTCTTCTTTTTCTTTTGGGAAGCTACTTCTTTGTTGCTCATAGATTAAAATTTTTTCTATAGATTTTGGCATAATGTACAAAGACATATAATATGTTGGAATGACCTATAAGACTAATTTAATTAGCTACACTCTTCCTACTAACAATAACCATCTACCTTTCCATGTTGGTAGTTTATTCTAAACTTTACTTATAACTTGATTTCACAATTATATCAAATTATCCTCTCAAATAAGGGAATCTATAGATATGTTGGCAATAAATTTACCTCCTCTATTTGAAATAATCTACATATCCCTGCTTCGATTCTAGTTGAAGTGTTTAGGAAGTAAATTTTAGATTTTGTCCTATTAACTTTCCGCCTTGACATTTTCTTATTCTAGTAATGAGTTATTCAAAGCTCTAGTCTCATTTTCCCTACCCTCTTAAAAAGGGTTGTATTATCTACAAATTATTGATGGGTGATGTTGTCAATGTTATTACTAGTATTAGATCTGCTTATTAGTCCATATTTGTATGCCTTCTTCAAGTTCCTTCTCAATATATTTGCCATATTAATGAATAGATATAGTGATAGAGGATCTCCCTGTTTAAGACCCCTATTGGATTTAAATTAAAATGTTATTAGCCATGACCATCATTAAATATGATACTATAGAGACACAAGCTTTAATCCAACTGACCCATTTCTTCCCAAATCCAAACTTTTCTAATACTACAAAAATAAAATCCTATTTAACCTTATCATAGACTTTATTCATATCAAATTTTAAGACCATTACTCTCTTTTCTAGAACTATTGAATGCATTAATTCATGAGCGACTATGATCTCGTTTAGATTTTCTCCCTTTCACAAATCCTCCTTGCTCTTGTAAAATAATTTTGTCTAATAGTGGTCTTAAGTGATTAGCCATCACTTTGGATATTATCTTATATGCCATATTACATAGGCTTATGAGCCTAAATGAATCAAACAATTTTGCATCCTTTTTTTTTGGAATCAGGGTAAGATATGTTGCATTTATTTTATAAGGTATGTATTATTTTATCCTAGATTGTTCCATTGCCACCAAAGAATCCTTCACTATTTTCCAATTATGTTGATAGAATGCTGCAAAGAGTCCATGTGGACTTAGGGATTTATCCTTATCAAAAAAGAAAAGAGTTGAATGAATTTATTCCAATGTAATAGGCTCCATTAGTTTGCTATTGTCTTCATCTATTATAAATGAAGGTACTTCTTGTAGTAGTTTATCATTAAGAACTTCAATCTCCTTTGATAAAAGCCTCGTCTCCTTTCTTATTTTGCTCTAGTCTTCAATCCAAACCCCTTCTACTGATTTAATTCTACTAATTCTAGATACTAATATTTGTACTATTGCCATCCTATGAGAAAACTTCATGTTTTTATCTCCTTTTAATTAAGTCTGTCTCAATTTTAATCTCTAAAAATTTTCTTCTTCACTCAAAATATTATGATATTCACTAAGCAACTCACTTTCCTCCAAGTTTGGATTATTGTGCTCAACTTTTTTGAATTTTGAAAAATATCTTTTATTTCTTCTTTTTCCTAAAAAGTGTTCTTTTTCTATTCTTTTAATATAGTGTCATTGATTAAATTAAATTTGGAAGTTAATATAACTATAGAATCCTAGAGAATTCCACGTTTGCACTATTGCATTAACAAATTGAGGATAGTATTCCCACATCTGCCCATATTTAAAATATGATCTTTTTTGAATTCACTTATTATCATTTTAACTCTTATTGACCAGTGATCTAAACCAATCCTTGTCAATGTATTCATTTTAGCAAAAGTACCTTCATCTAGCCAATGATCTCAGAGAATGCATCTGTCTAATTTTTATGTTATTAGGTTTTGACCAGTCTTGTTGTTGGTCCATGTATAGTTGTCCTCTTCAAACTCAACCTCATAAAGATTATTGTTTTGAATAAAAACTAAAAAATATCTCATACTTTGGGTTATATTCTTAATTCTCCAAATATTTCATCTAGTTTGGTTATGGTATAAAATCTTCTATAATCATGAATCGAGATTCTTGGTCTTTACTTCTTCAATCCTATTCCATACTTTTGATGTGCTTGATTGAGTTGTAGGTCCATAGACATTGATAAGGATGAAACACATATATGCAAAATAACATGTGAAGAATGAGACTATCTAATGCCTAGTTTTATGAATGGTTTTATAGGAGATTCTAACTGAATTTCAACATGTTAGAATTCTCCTTGTTGCTTTTTTTGAATCCACAACATCCTATTCACATCTTGTCTATACTGCTTTCATAGTTTTAAATTTTTTTTCTTTTATCATTTTAGTTTCTTTGATATAAAAAATATCAAGCTTATTATTTAATTAAATACATAAAAAAATTAATTATTATAGATATACTTTAATAAACAATTATAAAATTAAAAAAAAATTAATTATTATAAATATACTTTAATAAACAATTATAAAATTTTTAAAAAAATAATAAGTAAAAAATGATTTAGTTTCTTTGATATAAAGAATATCACAATTTTGACAAAGTAATATGTAAAAAATGTTTAATGTGAAAAAATCAAATATTAAAATCTCCTCATCCCTAGACATATAATACTTTATCGCTTACAATATATTGAACAAAACTTTTAACGAGTCATCCCAAAAGAAAAAAAAAGAAAAAAAAAAAAACAAAGTGAAAAAAGGACTTTTAAAAAAAGCATACAGCTCCAAGATGCCAACCCAGGGCTGTCAAACTAGAAGGTAAGTTTATTTTTATTTTTATTTTTAAATTTTAAATTACTGTGGAAAGCATCGTCCCGCCTGTCTGGTCTGTCCAAAGCTTGAGTTCAGCACCTTCAACTAAACGATTAAATTGCATGGAGTCTAAACTTATTTCCTTTCAAATTCTGCATTCAAATCATAATCTCTTAGAATTCCATACGCGTTTATTCCTCGTCCCACAACCTGTAGCGAAGTTTTAAAAATACCAAATTAATATTTACACGAAAATCCCTCTTGTGGGGGTCATCAATCAATCTACAATTCATATTATAAATATCACACCCGGTTGAATAAATGGCATGACGCTCGTGGGTTTCTTTTTGACCACTCCCTGCCTTTGCTTTACTCCGAAAGAAGTCATTTGCTTTTCCTTTGTCGGTGTTCCTTGGCATCAGCTCGTTCACTATTTTTTTTTTTTGTTTTAATTTGTTCTTTTTTACTAATTTTTTGGCTGCTACATTTATTGAGCATGCGTCTATATTTGTTGCAATGTGCTATTTATTTAAGGTCTCCTGGGTGGGATAGGATGCAATTAAGGAGTGAAAATGGCTGCAGTGGTGGCGAATATAGGGGTCATGGATGGTGCCTACTTTGTGGGAAGGAGCGAGATTTTGTCATGGATCAACACTACTCTGCAGCTCAATCTGTCCAAAATAGAAGAGGTGGTTATTTTGCCTTGCTCATATTTGAATTGGATTTGGACTAAAAAGTTGATGGATATAGTATTTGAATTGGATTTTGATTGAAAAGTTGATGGATGGAGCAATGCAAAATTGTTGGGTACACATATCAAAGACATAGCATTGTTTGAGTTGATTTGATTCTTTTTATATGTAAGATGGAACTTTCAGGGATGGTAAAAACATTATTGTCACCTTAGTCTTGGATGGATTGTTTTGTCTTTTAACATGTGATTATGGTTATGTGTAACTTCAGGCTGCTTCCGGTGCTGTGCAATGCCAAATGTTAGACATTGTTCACCCAGGAGTTGTTCCAATGCACAAGGTTTGAGTTCATTCCCTCATGCATGTTAGGACAAGGTGTTGGTTTGATTTGAATCCATGCTCAGACTCAAGGTCACAACTTTCATTGGGAACGTTCCATACGACACGTCTAAAATACGGAAAAAAAGGTCCACTAACAACGGTAAATTATATATTTAAAAAGTAAAATAATATAATAATAAATACTCACAAAACCCTATCATATGATCCTTTATCTTACTATTGAACACATCTGCAACCAGTCATCTTAACCCTCTTTCAAGGGTGTAAAATCCAAAGACGCCCACATATTTCTTATAAATATATCAGAATGCCCCCTCCCTTGTCATGACTAGAGGGTTCAAGTCTGGTTTTTGTATTGCCATGCAGCCATACTTGACATAAAAGTGTGTCCATTCCTACCTAGATCCCCACTACACTTGTTAAAGCAAATTGCTGAATTCGGTAGTATCCTTGTCAATATACTCCTTTTTTACTTTTTTGATATGAAATACTCACAATATGGTAAAAATACAGTTTTTTGGAAAACAAACAGTATTTGCTAACCATGCTCAGTCTTATTGTCCTGAATTCTGTCTTGTTTTATATGGTTTCCTCTTTCCCTAACCCAAAATTTTGTTTATAATCTAGGTTTAGTTTGAATTTAAGCCACTTCTATCTAGGAAATTTTGCATTCATGCCTTTCATATTGGAAGGCCAAAAAATGATTTTGCAAATGTTTGAAATCAGTGATTAGCACACGTTCAGCCTAGTGATTAGTAGAAATTTACAATGTTTTGATACTTTGTATATTGCAGGTGAACTTCAATGCAAAGACAGAGTATGACATGATCCAGAATTACAAAATACTGCAAGATGTATTCATAAAATTAAAAATAGAAAAGGTAATATAGTTTTTCTCTAATGATTATGTGAACTTACTGTATTATGAAATCATAAAGACAAAATGTAGATTAAAGTTATTCTGGCATTGGTAAGGAAACATAAATAGACCAAATTATAAACTTTGAGATTGGTTATTGTTGAAGGGCTTGGACAATTTTCAAGATTGTCTTATAACTGAAACTGTATGGCAAATTTATCTCAAATATTGAATATTTGGCTAATGGAGCGTTCTTCATATTTATATCATCATCAATTAAGAATTTGTAACATCTTGGAATTAAGTGATGCTTTAGATTTGGTAGTGAGATGCATGATTCCAATAACCATTTGTGTCTGCCATTTTACCTGTGCGGATTGTACCTTTCAGTTCTTTTTAATATAGGTTATATGGGATTGATATTGCCCCACCCATATTACATCGTCACTATATTACTATGGTATTTCAACTAACCACATAGTGGCATTATATCATATTGCCTAGTGGGATTTGAATGCAGGTCTCCCTATTGAAAGTCCATATTTTTAACCACTTGAGCTCATGCCATTTGATTAAAATGTTAAGGTTAACTGTTGGTACAGCTCAAAGAGAACATGAGGATGGGCTTACCATGGTATTTCAACAAATCACATAGTGGCATTATATCATATTGCCTAGCGGGATTTTAATGCAGGTCTCCCCATTGAAAGTCCATATTTTTAACCACTTGAGCTCATGCCATTTCATTAAAATGTTAAGGTTAACATTTGGTACAGCTCAAAGAGAACATGAGGATGGGCTTGGATCCGCAATATGGGTACACTCAGCCTAAGGTCTACGGCCATTTCACCTCGGTCCATTTATAACCTCAAGTTTGATCCCTACCTCCAGTTGTCATCATGGCTCTACAAGGTACCTCCCTGTGGGATTGGAACTTGGGTTTATGGTTTGAAAGTCCTTGCTCCCTGTTGCTTGCCTCAAATCTGTTGGGCTTACCTTTCAAACATTTACTGACATATTTCTGTTGAATTTTGAGTTTCTGAAATACTGATTTGGATGGTATCAGTTGTTCTTGGAGCAACATAAAAATAAATCCAATAGCTAACAAATTACACGACAATACATGCAAGTGAATTCGTATGCTTGTCTATGCATTGCACATAGAAGTGAATGTGGGTTCCATTAGCCTCATTGTGCGTGAACTAGCTAAGTAAACAGATCTTACCGGGCCCAAAACTTTAGACAACAGTCATGATGATTGCCTCCTTGCTTTCTTATATTTGTGCCATCCCTGACCACTTTCCTTAAAATAATGCACAACATTTGGGAAGATATTATAAATAAATGTTGATTGGAAATAGGCATATTGTAAGGTGGTGACTTTGCTGATGCCAATTTTCTGGTTGGTGAGTTAGTCTTTCATATTGCTGGTAAAGTCAAATACAAAGTTGAATAATCATCTACCCAATGGAATTTTTACATATTGAAGCATCCCTTATTTGCATCATTGTCTTTTTCAAATAGTTGTTTTCTCTTCTGCTTATCATGTTGTATAAGTGGGTGTTGATAATATAATCATGTAAAATACTGGCAATGAATAACATCTTTTTATTAACCAGGTCTTTTGACTTTCTCACTACAGTTCTTCAAGTCTGATCAAACTCAAAATGATCCTAAAATCCATGTTATAGTTGTCAAGAATTCATCGCCTTAATTCTTCAATTGTAATACAATTGAAGATGAAATTCAAAATGCTTGAAACTAAGAGATTCACCAAAACTATGATTTTGTTTTTTTCTTTTTTTAAATGGGATTGAAATGGAGCCCACCCGTATTACATCATCACCACGTAGGGGTATTACAATAGTTTGGATATTTATCCATGTATCTCTTGGTAAGATTCGAACCTTGGTCTCCTTCTTGAATGTTAAGGAATCTAACCGGTTGAGGTAATGCCATTTGATATTTACCATAACTATGTTGCAATTTTTATGCTCAAATTACAAAATTAAATGCTCAGCCAAAACAAACTGAACCACAATAGAGAATTGAATGGAAAACATATGTCTGAATCTAAATGCACATATTTAACATGGAGAAACCCTTTAGAGGAAGAAAAATATACATAAGAAATGGAGAAAATTGTATTCCTTTCACCAAATTGGAAGGTACAATGCACAATACAATGGAAAATGGCTCTTTCTAAGCTCAACAAAATTCTGGACACTCCTCTCTGGTCTACTATAGCTGCTGAAATGCCTTTTCTCTATTCTCAAGCCTTTTGGATTTTTCTAAATCTGCCAAAATAACTCTGCACATATGAATTTCATAGGTCTTATTTGTAGACAGGGGTGAGTACATTCCCGAAATGGGGTGATGATAGTTGGAATCAGGAGTCGAACAAAGGTACAAGGTTTAACTCAGTAGTCTAACTCTGGCATCCGTCGGCAAGGTCTAGACGTCAAGGGTCTAGACGTCTGAGGGGCAGGTGCAGACGTCTGTGACAGGGTCAGACGTCTGGAGCAGACGTCAGGGTGTTAGACGTCAGGTCGGCAAGGGCAGACGTCAGAACACCAGACGTCAGGGATGAGGCAGCCGTCAGGTTGATCCTAGACGTCAGGAGTGGGGCAGACGTCAGGTCTGTCCTAGACGTCAGGTTTGTCCTAGACGTCAGGCCTGAGGAGCTGACGGCTAGCCGTCTGACGGTTAGCAGACGTCAGGGCTAGACGTCAGACCTCTGTCTCGTCCAGAAACCTGCAAACAACATTTCTTGCTCCCTGCTTCAGCACCTGCTCAGCAATATGATTGGCAAAACCTGCAATAACATCTCAGACTTGGCAAACCTGCAACACAGTCATTAATGGCTTCCAACCTGCAACATAACATCCATTCACTATACACGCAGAATGTAGAACAGTATAACAGCCTTTTGTATTACGTAGAATCAATAGCACATGGCTCTTACAACATGGATAGGATCAATACAATGTTTGAAGAGGGGGGGGTTAAATAGGTGCAGGAAGTTGGTTACTCCAACCAATTCCTAGAACCGCCCCAACCGTTCCATAACCGATTCCTTAACTAGACGTCAACAACTAGTCAAGCTTAACAACACTAACTAGACGTCTAATTCACCCGTCTAGTGCTACAAACATGATGGCTACTTTTGTCATGTAGTGCCACATGCGTTTACATTCAGCCTTGACGTCTATTGGCTGTATTTTCCAGAATTTCTAAACATAAACATAAACAAAATGCTTATATACATTGCAAAATTGGTGGTGGATGTGCCAGCCAGTCCTAGGGTCTAGAACTGTTGTCTACATCTATCCTCCCCTTCGAAGAAGTCGATGTCCTCAGCGACTTTCTCCGCTCCACTCCTGGTGTTTCAGCATCCGTTGGAGTTGAACTTTGTGGCTTAGCAGCCTGCAATGCCTGGTTGTACTCCTGCAATTGTTCTCGGTAGTGGTCCCGTTCATCCTTGAGTCTCTTCGCATAGTCAAAGCATTTGGCCCACTCTACGCCCAAGGTGTTAGCTCTGTCTTCTGTCTGCTTTAGAGTGGTGAGCAATTATGTTTCTCTTCTTTGAAATATCTCTTTCCACCGCTGTTCTAAAGCTGATGTGGCTGTTGCACCTTGTTGTTGCTTTGCCAACTGCAGTTCTGCTTGTAGGGCTGCCTTTTCTTGCTGCCAAGTCTCCTTTTCCTTAGTCCAATACTCCCTTTCCTGAGCCCAATTTTCCCTTTCCTGAGCCCAAGCCCGTTCCTGCTAAATTTTGGTGACTAAAAATGCTTATGCTTGCTTAATCAACAATTCCTTTGCATTCTCCTTGTGACTGCCTGAAAGCGATGTGCAAAAATGAGAAGGCTCTCCTCCTTTTATAGCTTCTCCAAACCGTTATGCAACCGCCACCACGTAACCAACTTTGTGCATGTGCGACACGTCAGCTAGCTAGACGTCTAGGTGTCCCTCTTTTTGTCTTAGCCCTATTTCGTCTTTTTCTCTATTTTGTCTTTTTATTCTTTTGACTTTTTCAAATTTTCTTATTTTTATTTATTTTTTCCTTATTTTTTTCAAAACTGCCCATGACGTCTCCTTTTTAACGTCGACGGGTGAACCGTATGGCCAAGCCAATACGTAGTTCCCATGCATCTGGTGTCTCATTTTGATGATGACGGCTATTTCCTCCGAAACTGCTAAAATCATCATCACTATCACTGTTCATTTCCTCCGTCGCCTGACGTCTTCGGCGATTATTCCATCTGGGAGGGGTTTTCGAGCGTGACTGTGGCTGTTGTCTTGGCATAATGCGCCAGTCTCGTTGTTCAGTTTCTTCTGTCTGCTGCCTTCTTTCTGGCTTCGGAGACTGATTTATACTGGGCCATCGTCTGACATTATCAATGACTTCTTCATTTCTTTCCGTTGTTAGGCTCGTTTGTTCCATCCATGCTTGGGCCAATCGGACTTCTCCGTCCGCCGGCCTAGAAATATTATCCTCTGCTACTTCTTCCCGGTGGTTGTTATTCCGGTTCGGTCGTTCTGGATGGGCAGGCACCAGTGGAATTCGTTCAGTCCTTCCGTCATTACGCCGCATTATTAAACAGTCATCCATATAATTATATATCACCCCTTCCTGTATTTGCTGATCAAGCTCATGTGGCCTGGGCTGTTGCCTTCTCTGTTGTTCCCTATTTTGGTGGGGTTAGACCTCGTCCTCGACCTCGATCATTTCCTACAACTGCCCATGCTTGATTCCTGTGTCCTAGATTGGGGTTTCTATCCCAATCTCTCCCTCCGCAGACCTGGTTACCACGTCCTCGGCCTCTTTTCGATCGAATCTCTCTAATGTTGGGCTGCTGTACTCCCAGCTGCCCGAGTTTCGGTCGGTCCCTCAGTCATTCCTGACGACGTCTTAGGTTCCTATGAGCTCGCTGAGATGGACCTCTCGGTCTATTCTCAGGAGCACGAAGTGATGGGTTAACTTGGACTAGGTTCTCAGATGGGCCTTGCGGTCCAAACTGAGAACTAGTCGACCTATTGGTAGCTGGAGGGGAATTTCTTCCTCTCAAGCTACTGGGATGGAGGTCAACCACGCTCCTCCCTTGGTCAGGTGCTCTCGGGATTCCTTGCGGTCTCCCGAAGGTACTGTTGCCACATTTTGGTAGGGGTACAAAATTTCAGGTTTCATCAGGTTGTTGCCACCCTCCTTCTTCATTGCTCTTTCCTCATTTGTTATGTTAAGTTTTCTCGCTTCTTCTTCGAGTGTTCAATTTTCAGTCCTCAGCTTTTCATCAGACTTGAATGCCAGCATTGGTATAAAAAATTGTAAAATTTTGCTAAGTGTTCACCTATCCCCGAGATCGCCGTCGCTGTCGCGCGATTTCTGGCGCAAGCGGGTTGTTTGAGCGACTAAGGGCCGTGCGTGAAAGTGAAAGATTTGCCTAAGTCATGATGAGCCCGAGATCGTTGTCGCGCACTCCATCCGCCCGTCGCTACGACATTTTTGAGCGACAAGGGGCATCAAGGAGAAGGGAGGCAGGCTCGCGATCGCCGTCGCAGGTGGGAAACTCTCCAGCGCGCAGTGTTTTCAAGCGCTCCAGGGCCTATGAGAGGACGCTAAGAGTCGGCGCCCGGGATCGCCGTCGCTTTCAGCGACGCCCGGCGTCGCGCCAACTTTCTAGCGATTAAGGGCGCGGCGCTCAAAACAAGCGGAAAATCCTAAGTGTTAAGGAGCCAGCGATCGCCGGCCGACGACATTCATTGCCGCAGCGCTTCCGAGCGCACAGATAGAAGAAGGGCGCATGAGCTCAAGATCGTTGTCGCTTCCCCTCGCGCCCGAAATCGCTTTCCTTTTTTCGGCGACATCCAGCAAAGAGAACAAGGAGCAGTATTGGCCAACTCATTCCCCCGTTCCCGAGATCGCCGTCGCCAAGCAAAAATTCCCGAAATCGCTCACTTTGTGAGAGCTTTCCAGCTCGAGTCAAAGATTGCCTTGGGTCCTAATTCCGAAGATCGCCATCGCTTCCCAGCGACCTTGGGCGTATCTTCTCCATTTCAGCGATCTTCGGCAACAGTCAATAAGATGTCTGAAGATGGTTTTCCCTCCAATTCCAGATCAGGTTTTGGGATTCGTGCCAGTTCCATAAAGAGTAAAGTTGGACTTCAAAGAGAAGTAGGTGAGCATTGAAAGATAAACTGTACTCCACCTACCAAAACTGACTGATCATCCCCTTTCCAGCTACCAAAACCGTCGGAGGTTGTACGAAGTTCAGAGAAAACATACTGCAAGTACAAGGATGGCCGACAAGGATCAAATCTCGCCACTTTTTGCAGCTTTTACAGCTTTTGGCAGGTTTGGGGATTTGTGCTCAAAATGTAATTGGGAGGGTAAATCTGCTATAAATAGCAAGTGCATCTCATTGTAAAAAGGGGGGAAGGGGGATATCTTGCTAAGAAGCTTCTCTAGCTGTACATCTGCTCTTAATTCAAAAGTATATTTGGCTCAATTAGTTGCGTCTATCTTGTATGCTGCCTTTCTTTAATATTTCTGTTTCATGTTGCTTATTTTTCTGATTGCTGTCATTCTGCATATCTGGATCTCAGCATTGGCGATTAAGTATATCTGGAATAATATAGAAAGGATACATAGGATAGGAAAGTGCTAATGGTTTCTATGTATACATTGTTTTGATTGTTGTTGGTAAAGTGTCTGGTTAGTAACTGTGCTGCTTATCTCCCTCACCCGAAGTAAATCACATTTACATCCCTTTCTGCACTTTTAAATCTCTTTCAGCACTCTAAACTAAATTGAGAAAATATAGGAAGCCGGCCTTCTCCGGAGATTGGCACGGAAGGCATTCCTTCCTTCCGGCCTTTCAATCTGCTGGGCGAATCTAGGGCGCAAAGACCTAAAACCTTTCCTAGTGGCAGATTCGTAACCAACAGTTTCTCTGGCACGCCCGGTGGGACACGAAGGTTTCCCACCCCAAAACAGAATCGAAGCATCGGTGTTCGCTTCATTGCTGTCAAATCAGAACACCTGGCGACTCTGCATTACCTGAATATTCTCTCGAGTCTGTAATACTGGTCCAATACCAAAAGTGCCTTCATGCATACGAGAAGGTGGAGAGCTAGGAATCCGGGACAAGAGCCCGATTTTTATGAAATCGACATCAACGCTACTGGAGAACACCCGAGGGTGGCTGATTACCAAGCTCACCAAGACGATAGGCTCGAACACGAACCTGTGATTGAAGAAGTGGAAGAAATAGAGGAAGTTGAGGAAGCTGAAGTTGAAGAACAGCCTACAACTTCAGACGGTACTGACACCGACTATACCACTGATCAGCTCGAAGAGGAGGAAGAAGACATGGCAGCTCAGAATCAACAAAATGCCGCTGATCTATTCCCGACCGTTGACTCCACTGGGCCTCTTGCTCTGGCGGGACAAGATGTTGTCCCACCTGCTGCCTTAAAAGCTATTCCAACCTATGATGGGACTCGAAAGACAACGTATGAGCACATTCAAGACATTCTGGCCTTGGCTGCGCTTCACTCCATTACCAATGAAAGTGTCAAGACCCGTCTTTTGGCGCTCTCCTTGCGAGGCAAGTTGCTATACTGGTACAGATCCCTGCCTAAAGGTGTCATCACTGGATGGCCTTCGCTCGCTGGTCGGTTATGTAAGGGATTCAATGAATCTGCAGACCCATCTTCGCTGTTACACCAATTCCAAACCATCCAACGGCACCCGCAAGAGGAAATCTCAGATTTTAATGTAAGATTTGCGCGGTCCTGGAAAAGAGTTCCTCCTGAACTTCGTCCTTCTGATGGACAAGCTGCTCATTACTATGTTAGGGCATTTGGCCCAGATATCAGCCTGGTCATTAAGTTGGCCCGCGTGAACACTTTCCCGGATTTGTATGAGGCAGCTCAAAGAGCGGAACTAGATATGATAAGCATAGGTAGGCTCCCGCACAAGGTGCAACCGCCCATCTACCCGGACTTTCCGCAATCACAGTACCCGCCAGCGTCCGCCTCATCTTCTCCATATCCCGATTCATCCTGGAACCCCGCTCCAACTATCACTCATTATCCGCCTAAGGTGCATCTCCCGGCTCAGTCCATTCCTCCGCTTTCATCTCAGCCACCATTAGCTCCGTTACCCCCACCAGCCCAACCAGTCCAAGCCATGGATGTACAGTCCAAAATCCTGCAACAAATGGAGTCACTGACCACTGTTTGTCAGACGTTGTCCAATGACATGGCCGTGATGAAGAAGAAGCAGGCCCAACAGGAGTTCGTTCCTAGGAGGCCATACCCTCCTCCGACGCTGACAAGAGAACAGGCCGCCCAGAACCAGAGACCTCCAGCAAGGAACGCAGCCACCAACGCAGGGCCCAACACTGCAGACCGAGTAAACTGGTGCTCTACCTGCAATGACCCTCATGGAGAGGATAGTTGTATGCTGCATCAACACTACGTCCAGACTCTCGCCGGTAGCAGCGTGGAAGATGAAGATGATCAAGTAAATATGATCCGAGAAGAAGAGCGGAACTTTGTTGTTTCCGAGGAGGATCCCGTTTCCATTCTGACTAAAGAAGGTAAAAGACCGATTGAGGTCGAACCAGCCCAAATGAAGTCGTTGAAGGTATACACTCGGAGGGAAAAGACAACGCCTGCTGCGGATGCTACCGCAAATGTTCCCAACAAAACACCTCCGCTGCCGCCAGCTAAAGAGAAAGTACCTCTCACTAAAGCTTCAGTGACCCAGCCGCCTGCCGAAACAAAGGAGCAGGCCCGAGAAAAGCTTCGGTACCCATCACTGACAAAACGGCAAAGGGTCGAGGCAACACAACAGTACCGTACTAAGTATGAGTCAACGAAGGAGGTCGAGGGACCGTCTACTGCCAAATATAATATTGTTGATGAGCTCAAGAGGACTCCGGCAAAGATTAGCATGTACGATGCCCTTCAGCTCCCAGGACAAGTGGACCTGCTGCAGGAATCTCTAAAGACCGTGAAGGGAGGAAAGCCGTCACAGCCCGTGCTGGCTCAACCCCTGACAACATCAATCACTGGCAAGAATAGACCACCCCCTTTCTATTTGTCTTTACGAATGGAAGGACATGTGGTACATAACTGCATGGTCGACTCCGGCGCATCAACCACCGTCATGCCAAGAGCAGTTTGCGAAGAAATTGGCATGGAGTACACCCGAAGTAGCCAAGGCGTCTTACAACTAGACGACACTCCTGTGAAAACGGTGGGTGTCATCAAGGACATTCCCATTCAGTTACATAAGGCGCCAGATATCACGGTGATTCAGGAGGTTGTAGTTGTCAACTTGGAGCCCTACTTTGGCATGTGCCTCTCAAGGGAGTTTACCGCCAAGCTCGGGGGATACCTCTCGCTAGATTACTCGCATATGGAAGTTCCCTTCAAAGGGAGAAAAGTCAAAATATACAATGAGAAACCTTCTACTTTCCTAGTCGGGAAGATACCTGAAGAGGAACAACAAGGAGAAATGGTGCACTTGATGACTGAGGAGCTTGAGGAATTCAACCTAGTGGAGGAGACTATAGAGCAATTGCAAGCAGAGGATGAATTCTCCTTGCTAGATTTTAATGCCATGATCGAGACCGACATAGGTTGCTACTCTATTACCCAGCCTGAGAAGCCGAAGGAGACAATGAAAGAAGACATAGGCCCTGCCCCCGATGAGCTATGGAAGCTGTATTTTGATGGCGCCAGATGCAAGAATGGCGTCGAAGCAGGGGTCCTCCTGGTCTCTCCCTCTGGTATACAAAAGGACTACTGTTACAGGCTGGCCTGGAGTTGTACCAACAATGCGGCGGAATATGAAGCCCTATGCTTAGGTCTGAAGAAAGCAGAGAGGCTCGGGATCAAACAACTGCAGATCTTCGGAGACTCAGAGCTGGTATGCAACCAGATCACCAACAAATGCGCCTCCAAAAAACATTATCTCAAGGCGTATCGCAACCGCGTCGGTACCCGTTGGTTACGAATCTGCCACTAGGAAAGGATTTAGTGAAATGCGCCCTAGATTCGCCCACCAGATTGAAAGGCCGGAAGGAAGGAATGCCTTCCGTGCCAATCTCCGGAGAAGGCCGGCTTCCTATGTGTTTTCTCAGATGTTTTAAGCTCAGAGTGCAGGAAAGGAATTAAAAATGCGGAAAGAAATACAAATATGATTTGAGTTGGGTGGGGAGGATAAGCAGCACGACAACGATCAATCACCACTACTAACAACAATTAAATACAGAATACACTACAGAAACTACAACTGTCACACATCCTATGTATCCTCTATCTATGCATTCCAGGAATACTTAATCATCAAATACCGATATCCAGATAGCAGAATAACAGTAAGCAATAAAATAAGCAACATGAGGCAGAAATGCTAAGTAAAGGCAGCATAAAGAATGATAACAGCAAATAGAGCCAAGTGTATCTTGCATTCAGAAGCAAACGTATAGCTACAATGGTTCCCTAGCAGGATATCCCCCTTCCACCCTTTACAATGATGTGGTGCGGCTATTTATAGCGCAATTCCCCCCCGATTACAATCCTGGGCACAAAATCCCAGACCCGACAATAGCTGACAAAAGCTGACAAAAGCGGCAAAAGAGCTGCTGATGTTGACTCCTGCAGACAGGGACTGTACTTGCAGCAAGGTCCACCTGAAAACTTGGCAGCTACGTGGCAATGCGGTTGATGAAACTTCGAGTCAGCATGAATGCGGGTAGCTGCGGTAGATGGAACTTTGCGTCAGCTTAAATGAGGGTAGTTGCGGTAGATAATTTGGCCCACGCTTGTCCTTTTTCCCATCACATCTCGGCTCGGATCCCGAGGCTGGACACTTGTCAAATTCTGATGAGGGACGCATCTGCCTTGAAAGGCAGTCTCTCTTTTGTGTCCTACTTCGCCCGGAATCGGAGCGCAATTGGACAACGCAAGTGGGGAACAACGCAGTTGGGGAGGCCTCCGTGCCTTAGACTGTTTTTGGGCTGCTTGAAAGATTTTGCCCAAGTGCGCACAAGCTAGAGGGCGCAGCCCGACTTCGCTGCGAAGTCGGGTTGCGCACTCCAGCACTTAGTCATTTTGGCCGTTGTTCAGACTGCGCACAGGAATCAGGGCGCAGCCCGACTTCGCTGCGAAGTCGGGTTGCGCTCTGGCACTTAGCTGATTTTCTGATACACTGCTTCCCAAGTGCAAGGAAGAGAGCGCAGCCCGACTTCGCTGCAGAAGTCGGGTTGCGCTCCCATACTTAGCCAAATTTTGCTTCTTTTCGGTCATCTTCCGCACTTCGCATTCCCGAGTGCGCTCGAACTTAAGGGCGCACCCCGACTTCGCTGCGAAGTCGGGTTGCGCTCTTAGACTTAGAAATTTTCAAGGGATGTTTGCTCTATTTTAGGAATCTGACCAGAGAAAGTACAAAGGGGAAAAAGAGGGGAAATGAAGCTGATAGAAGGGGAGAAAGGGGACAGTGGAGAAAGGGAAAGGAGGAGGAGGGAAGGGAGAGCAACATACTTACAAAATTTGAAAACATGGCACCCCGTGCAAAATGTGGCAACATTCCTGGCGGCTCGCGGGGTGTCGAGCTCGCCTCGACGCAAAGAACCAGGCCTTCATCCTTTGGGCGCAGAGGAACTCCCTTCCCCTGCATTCCGCTGCTCTGACGGCTTCTTCTTGGGCAACTGCTCCTCTTCGGATTCACTTTCGGCAGTTGCCTCTTCTGTTTCTCCTCCTCTTTTTGAATCCGAATGGTCACCACTGTCACCCTCTCGCTCACGGACATGATTGTATGCGGCCTTGGCCTGGTCCCAGGCTGCTGCCTGAAAGGGCCCTAAGTCGCTGACATCTCTCAGCGCTGCTCTGAATGCTGCAACCGCATGCACGTCGATGGTGTTGTATCTCTCTCCCAACTCCTGAAGGGAGGTGTTGATCTTGCAATATCTCGACACCATCTGAGTGACCTGAGCTTCCTGGACTGGCTCGGCCCAGCTGTCAATTTCTGACGTGTCTGCCTCAAAAGACAGCCAATTCAGCTTCACCTGCTCAAGGGGCAGAAACTCCCCATCCTTGACGAAGCTCGGGCAACCGAGCTCAGAAAGAGCGTTGAAGGGGGCCAGGCAAATGTTCATTTCGTGGTTCAATGCGTCCAGCATTTTCCTGGCGGCCCTTGTTTTTTCAGTTTTTTCAAAATAATTGTGCAAGGTTACCCTTGCATCTGCCCACTCTAAGGCAATTCGGGACATTGGGGGAAATCGGAGGCCTTTGCGCGCGAACTCCTCAATTTTTATTGCCAAGTCCAGCCACTGCTTCGCTTGGTGTTCGGCCTCCTCTACCACAGGCTTTCCCTGGGCAGATACTTCTTGGATCCTGGATGCGAAATCCAGGACGGATATGGACCTGACGACGTTAGCTCTGCAACCCTGCAGCAAACCAGCCCGCATCTCTTTGACCTTATTCTTCGAAAAGGCCGCCGTCTGGGACGTTTTCTCCTCGAGCTGAGATTGAGCCTGCCTTAACGAATCCTGCAGCTGAGAGACATGCTCCAACGCTGCCTTCTTCTCCTCTGACAGCTGTTCGGCCGTCTTTCTTTGTGCTGCAGCCTCCTGCTGAGAGGCGGCGAGCTGTGCTTTCAGGTCATTGATTTCCTGCTGGGCAGACTCCAGCCGCGTGGTGGCCCTAGCCAAATCTTCCTCCAGCTGCCTTGAGTCATTTTGCAGCCGAAACAACGTCTCCTGATTTTCGAGTCGCTTGACAAGGAGATTGTCAGTTCTGCGACGAATACCGTTGATTTCGTATTCCTCGTTTATATCGTCAAAGTTCTTCTCCTTGACTTGGTGTTCATAGTCCGCCTCGGTCATTTCCCGGAGAGGCTTCTTCACTTTCGGGATCAACTTCTCAGTTCGCAACACTCTCCTGTCCAAGTCGAACTTGGTGCGCTTCACCGGGGCAGCTATCTCCTCGGCTCTTCTCCGTTTGACGCCCTGGAGGAAAGAGGCGGAACACCCTACGGCCTTTGCTGCCAGAGGCTGATCATCTGTGATCTGCAACTGTTCTCCCATGAAGTCAAGGTCCGCCAGCATCGGATACGCCGAGACTAAATCTTGCTGCGGCATTCTTCCTGCAAACAGTGAAGCAGGAGATATTCCAGAAGGCGTGGTCGCTTTTAAGGGCGACCGGGTCCTAGGGGAAGCGAGCGGCTGAGTGGAAGGTGTAGGCGGGGTTTTGAACAAGGGAGGTGAGCGGCGCGGCGATGTAGGCACAGCTTCGGCACTGGCCGCAGGCGAGGGGTCTAGGGTTTGACTGAGGGTCTGGAAAACATTTGGGTCTTGGGCGAACTGATCGAAGGAATGGGAACTGTGGGAGGGTTGGGTGGTTTGAGACAAAGAGGATGCAACTAGGGCTTGCCCTGATACAGTGGGGGACGGTGTTACGGCAGGGCCGACTGGGATTTGGGGAACCGGGGAAGAGGACGTACCTGCGGGCTCCGCCTGAGCCGCTGATTGAAGGACGCCTGCAGCCCAAGCTTCTGCTTCTATCCCAGGGCTGTCCAATGAGATAATTTCCGGCGCGGCTGTCCCCGTCCGTGCTGCGGCCGTTTGCTGCGCAGACTCCTTAGGCCGCTTGGCCTTTTCGCTCCTCTTCCTCTTCTTTTCTTCTGGAGCTGCAACTGGTTCGAAGGAGGCAGAGGAGGTTGGGGCGGCAGGCAGCGATGTTCCCACGGTAAACTTGTACCTGGGTTTTGACGGGAGAATGCTTGCTGCGGCCGTTCCACTGGCTGGCTCTTCTGGCGCCTTTTCCTTTAGGGGGGCCACCTCAGGAGTTGACTTTTCTGGCTCTTGTACCCTTTGAGGTAACGCTTCAGGAGCTGGAGGCAACATTGGGCCCACTTGGCTGCTTGTTGGTGTCGCGCTGGAAGTCCCTGGAGTAGGCAATTGCTGGGACGGGGGCCTCCTTTTATACCTTTTTCTGGCGCCTGGGGGAACGCAATCTCGAAATGCGAACGGCTGCCATTTGTCGGCGTATTGATCATATAAGGCCGAAAATTCATCATCTACGGCCAACGTCTTCCGGTTAGACTTATCGTGTTGCGTGCGGCACCTCATCTTCCAGCATTCAATGATTTTGTCTTTTTGCCAGTTGAGGGGCGCCACCTTGGAGAGGAATTTCTTGAAGCCCGCTGAGTCTAACCGGTGGTCCGGATTGCGCTCCGGATCAAACGCCACTTCTTCGCAGTAAAAATCATGCCATGGCGGCCATGATTGCATCCGCTCAATGTGCCATTCCAGGTCTGCGCCCGTTCTATTGCACCTTTCTTGCATGATCTCCGCTCGGGGGCAGATATGCACAAACTTTCCCCTGACCCCAATCGGGTCATACTTCCAGCGCTGAGGTAGCTGTATCAGGCCCATGATGAGGAGTTCTTGTTCGAGGTAGACATGTTGTCCAATCTCGTGCACTTGAATGTTCGCCCAGGTAATAGGATACTGGAAAATATGGCCTCTCTTCTTTCCCTGGCCGAATTCTTCCTCGACATAGTCCATCTGGCGTGATATCTCCATACCGAACTGATGGTCAGTGCAGAAATAGGGCAGCAGGAACGGCTTCCCCTTGAATCCGTAGATTCTGACTACAATGCCCTGCGTCAACCGGAAGGTATCCCCGCACTTGTACTTCCTCAGATAGTTCGTCATGGCCAGTGGCGGGCGAGATCCCTCGCCGTTGAACAGCGCCAGGGTCATACCTAGAAATTTGAAGTTGAACTCGTAGTATGACCCTTTCCTGTACAGGGCTTCAGTCCATTCGTACACAGGCAGCGGCTCTCCCTTTTCATTCACCTTCTTCAGGTCAGGCACTTTAATCCGGTAGTGCGTGTGGTACAGGCACAACCATGTGAGGAACGAGCAGAGCCGGAATTCTGTTGTCTGCTTCTGCTGCAACCTGACCAGGTTCGAATGTATGGCGTACGCCACCCAATCTGCCCAGTCAAAGAAAATAGGGCGCCTTCCGCTCCTTTGCGCCGTGGAGTCATAAAACTCCCCATGCAAGATGCATTCTGCGAGCGCCAGCTGATACGGGCGCACCATTCTGTCGGAGTCGCAGCCGAGTACCCATGCCAGGATGATATATATGTACTTATTTTCGAACCTGTCCAGGGGTATAGGGCCTGTCGGCCACTGTCCGGCTGGTAGCGGAGTTTTCAGCTCTGAGTCGAGAAACTCTCTCATCCTTTTGGTCTGGGCGAATCTGCCCGCCTGTTCGTCCAGGTTAATTCTCCTGACAATTGCGTTGGGGTCGTACTGGAGCCCCGGGGCGAAGGCTGGCTGGACGCTCTCCCTGAAGAGTGTGAACAATACTCTTCCTTTGTTGTCACAGACTTGCCGGGCAGCTGGTTTGTAGTATGCCACAATGGATTCAACCAGCTCCGGGCATTGGTGGACAGGAGGGCACAAGAACCAGTACAGGTTCGATTTGTATGCAGCCCCGACATGGTGCGAGGGTGAAACTTTGTCAGCCCACTTCGCTATATTTGGCCGCAGCTTGGTGAGGCTGATAGAGTACTCGCCGTCTCTATACCCGGCCAGGCGATTGATGGGCGGCGGTGGAGCTTGCCCTTGGCTTCTCTTCGACCTGGTTCTCCTTGTTCGCTCTCGTGGCGCTTCGCTCTCATGAGCGCTGGATTCTGTATGTTCTTCAGCTTCGCGTTCTTCGTCGTTGGACTGCGCCGGCATTGGCGCTTTTCCCTTGTCCATTCTCTCTTTCTCGCTCGAAGTGGCAGAGACGGGGATTCTGGCTACTGATTCTTCAATTCTGCGCCTTGCAGCTCAGACTCGACTTGACAATTTGGATGTTCTGAGTATGCCAGGGCCCCTTTTCTAGGCAAGGAATACAACATTAATGGCGCAAGGGAGGGGGTTAAGGTGATTTACCCGAAGTAGTTGGAAGCGTTATAATTTTTTGGCGGCCGTGCATGGGTTTTTCTTTGGAAAGCGTACCCTGGTTGCGGTTGGTCCTAATGCGCCTGCTCTTTTAATGACATTCGCTTTGAAAGACGTGCAATCATTATTTTTAAAAAAATTTCGGACCTCGTGCTTCCAATGACGTCACAGCCGCCGCCTGGGCACACACTTCGAGGGAGAACTTTTGGCCCAGGGTTTTAAGGAGGGACGCAACCCAACTTCGCACTATGCCACACTGCGCTGTCTGGGCCCACACTTAGAAATATTTTATCATTATGTCCCTCGTTTCCCGCGACAAGTCATTCAAGGTGCGCCCGAAATTGAGGGCGCACTCGGACTTCGCCCAGAAAACGTGCGCACTCCGACTTCGCCTAGACTTTATTCGCACGACTTCGCTCAAAAAGTTGCACCGACTTTCGACACTTAGCTGATTTTTGCTTTGCGCACCCCGACTGCACTCCCAAGACGGTGCGCAGTCCGACTTCGCTGCGAAGTCGGATTGCGCACCCAACACTTAGTCAAATTTTTGGCTTTTTTGTCAGCTGCCTTCTCTCAAACTCCCGATGTCGCACTATTCAAGGAGCGATGCCCGACTTCGCTGCGAAGTCGGGGTTTGCTCTAGGCTTCACTTAGGCTCTGAAAACTAAAAGCTGAATGCTGAAATAAATATATACATTCTGTGATAAACTAAAATGCAGAAAAGAAATATGTACAAGGAAGGACCCCTTGGGTGCCTTCAGTGGTGGTAAATCTTCAGGTGGAACCCGTTGACAGGAATGGGGAGAAGTTGTCCCTCCATGTCCCGGAGCACGAATGCATTAAATTGGTTCACCCGAGCAATCTGATAGGGACCTTCCCAGAGGGCATCAAATTTACCATGGTTGCCCGGCTTTGCTTTCAGTGAGTCCCACTTCAACACTAGGTCCCCGATTTTGAAAACTCGGGCGGTGGTGCCTTTCGCAAACCAGCCTTGGGTCGCCTCAGCATGTTTAGTAAAGGCCTGGTATGCCTTTTCTCTTTCTTCTTCTAACCGCAGTAGTTGGCAAAGTCTGGCGTCCACTGGATCCCCGTTGCCTTTTTCTTCATCTAGCATCCAGAGTGCGGGTATCTCTATGTGGGTAGGCAGAACTGCCTCCTTGCCGTACACGAGCGCGTAGGGGGATGTCTTGATAGACTTCTTGAATGATATGCGATCCGCCCACAGCGCCCGATTCAAGAGTAGGTGCCATGTCCTCTTGTTTCTCTCTACTGTCCTTTTAACAATCTTCAGTAGATTCTTGTTGGTGGACTCAGCCAGGCCATTCCCTTGCGGGTAGTAGTTCGAAGACATCTTGTGATAGATGCCGTATTTGCTGGTGTACTCCGTGAGTACAGCGCCTGCGAACCCCGGACCATTGTCTGTCACTATTGACTCCGGGACCCCGAAACGGGTGATGAGGCTCTCGAGGAACCCAATGACCGTCTCTTGGTCCGCATGCTTAGTGGGGATCGCCTCTGCCCACCGAGTGAAATAATCGGTGGCTGTAAGGATAAACTTGTGTCCCGCTGCAGAGTTAGGCGTGATGACCCCGATGAAGTCTAGACCCCATTGCTGAAACGGAGTCTCAGCTTGAATTGGCTGGAGGGGCAAGGGTGCTTTTCTGTTCCTGCCAGCGAACCTCTGGCATTTATCACATTTGACACAGACCGCATGTGCGTCTGTGAAGAGAGTGGGCCAATAGTACCCAACTCTGATGATTTTTAAGGCCGTAGGCCTTCCAAAATGATGTCCCCGGGCATCCCGGAGTGGAATTCTCCGAGGACCCCGGGTTTGTCTGTCTCTCTCGACGCATCGCAACAGGATGCCGTCAATGTTTTTGAAATAAAGCCCCTCGGGGCGAAGTACGTATCTCAAGGCGTTTAGCCTAAACCTCCTTCTTTGTGAGGCATTGAGGTGATCTGGGCATCTCCCGGTGCTAAAATATCGCACCAGGTCATTTGTCCAATCACTTTCCTCTGATAAGGAGTTGGCTAGGTTGGTTTCTGCTATCGGATCTTCCCACTTGTAGGCAGAGATTTCAGCTGCAGCGCTTCGGGCCAGCTCTTGGCACAAGGCTCGGCCTCTGATCAGCTTTGTTGGCCGTACCTCGATGTCAAATTCTTGGATTTTGGCAATCCATCCTGCCCTCTTGTGACCAGGCTCCCCTTGTATGATGAAATTCCTGACGTCCGGATGTATCACGAAGACAGTTATCCGGCTCTGGGAGACGAAGTGCCTGAACTTCCTGAGAGATTTCATGACTGCGTGAACCTGCCGCTCAATAAAATTGTACTTTTCTTCATGCGGCTGAATCACCTGGCTTAAGAACGCTATGGGGCGTTCTTCGCCATCGTCTCCCTTCTGAGTCAAGACTGCGGCGTAACTCTCGGGTTCTCCCACCGCGTACAGGATGAAATCCTTGGAATAGTCGGGATTAATCAACACCGGAGCTTGCGCAATTCTAGCCTTGATCTCCTCGAAGGCCTGCTTTCTTTCATCAGTCCACAAGAATTCGGCATCCTTCTTTAACAGTTCGGCCATGGGCTTAATTACTTGTGCGAAGTCCGGTATGAACTTCCTCACGAAGTTGATCTGGCCGAAGAATGACTGTAACCCTTTCTTGTCGACTGGGATGGGCAAGCGGAGGAGAGCTTCTGCTCTGTCGGGATCCACTGCAAGGCCTTTCTCGGAAATGACATGTCCCAGCAGCTTACCTTCTTTTACCGCGAAGACTGACTTCTTCGGGTTGATGGAAATGCCGAATTCACGACATCTCTCAAATATCTGCCGCAGGTGGGAAGCATGGTCCTCTCTCCTGTGAGAAAATACAGTCATGTCATCCAAGTAGATGACAATGACCTTGTTGAGCAGCTCTCGGAAGGCCAAGTCCATGGCTCTCTGAAATGTAGCGCCGGCATTAGACAGGCCGAAGGGCATGCGCTGATATGCGAACGTTCCCCATTTGGTGGTGAACGTTGTCTTGTGCTGATCTTCGTCCTTTACCCATATCTGGTTGTATCCAGAGAATCCGTCCAAGAGAGAGAACCTCTCGTGCTCCAACAACTATGTGGAGGATCTGATCGATTTGGGGAAGCGGGTAATGGTCCTTCAGCGAGGCTTGATTAAGATTTCTGAAATCCACGCAGAGACGGATGTCTCCATTCTTCTTCCTCACAGGAACCAAATTCGCGACCCAAGATGAATGCTTGATGGGGTAGATGATTTTGGCTTCCAACATCTTCAAGAGCTCAGCTTTCATCATGGCTTCAATCTTCGGGTTTACTGCCCTTTGCTTCTGCCGGAAAGGTTTTGCATTATCTTCCAGCTCTATGGTATGTTGGATCATCTGTCTATCATACCCCTTCAAGTCCTGGTAGCACCAGGCTACGATATCGGGGAACTCTCTGCATAATGATCTGATCTGCTCGAGTTCCTCTTCAGTGCAGTCCGTCCCGACCTTGATTGTTTTTCCAGGTTCCAGCTCCAGGTCTACGTACTGCTTGGGGTCTACTTTGATCCTGTGTGATATTGCTCTATCGTTCTGGTCAAAGAGACTCTCTAAGGTAATCAGTCCTTTTGGGACATGATTATTCTTCAACTGTATCAACCCCTCGTACTGCTCGTCATCAGGGTCTCTACCTTCTATTGTACATGCTTCGGTAATAAAAAAAGTGACGATATCCTCGTCACAATCAAACACCTGCCAGTGGGTGTCTTTATCAGGCACAGAAGGCCTGTAGATAGTACGAACCGGCTTCGGCTTCTGGACAGTGTCATCAGCCGGAACGTACCTGGCTCCAACAGACGCCAGAATGTCAGCGTGTTTGTTCTTCTCACGTGATATGGCTTTGACATTCAACGAGTCGAATGACTCCATCAGGTCCCAGACACGGTTACGATACGCCTTGAGATAATGCTTCTTGGAGGCGCACTTATTCGTAATCTGGTTGCACACCAGCTCTGAGTCGCCAAAGATCTGCAAATGTTTCACCCCCGTCTCTCTCGCTTTTTCAAACCCAAGCACAGGGCTTCATACTCCGCCGCGTTGTTAGTACAACTCCAAGCCAGCCCGTAAGTATAGTCCTTCTGGATCCCGGATGGGGAAACCATGAGTACCCCTGCACCGGCGCCATTTTTGCATCGGGCGCCATCAAAGAAGAGCTGCCATAGCTTTTCTGGTGCAGGTCCTACCTCTTTCCTTGCTGACTGGTCAAGTCTCTCAGGCTGAGTGACGGAGTAGCAGCCTTGCTCAGTCTCGATCATGGCGTTGAAGTCCAGCAAGGAGAACTCATCCTCCACTTGTAACAGCTCAAGGGCTTGTTCTGTCATGTCCACCACCACCAGTTCCTCAGTTGTCAGCTGAACCATGCCGTTCTGTGACTCTTCTCCAGGTATCTTCTCTACTAGAAATGTGGAAGGCTTTTCATTGTAGATCTTCAGTCTCCTTCCTTTGAAGGGCACTTCCATATGTGAGTAATCCAGAGACAGATACCCACCCAGCTTTGCAGTGAACTCCCTGGAGAGGCACATGCCGAAGTAGGGTTCCAAGTCGACCACAACGACTTCCTGTATGACCACTATGTCGAGAGCTTTATGCAGCCGGATCGGGATATCCTTGATGACACCAACTGTCTTGACAGGGGTGCCGTCTAGTTGCAGCACACCTTGGCTGCTCCTTGTATATTCCATACCGATCTCGTCGCAGACAGCTCTCGGCATAACAGTCGTGGAGGCACCAGAATCCACCATGCAGTTGTGCACTATATAGCCTTCCATCCGTAATGACAGATAGAAAGGAGGTGGCCTGTTTTTTCCGGTGGCGGAGACTGTCAGGGGTTGAGCTAACACAGCAGGCTGCGTCGGCTTCCCGTCTTTTATGTTCTTCAAAGATTCCTGCAGCAGATCAACTTGCCCGGGAGCAGAAGAGCCTCGTACATACTTATCTTTGCGGGGGTCCTCTTTAGCTCGTCAACTATGCTGTAGCTTGAAGTGTTGGCTCCCTCCGTTTCTTTCGCAGGCTCATACTTAGTCCGGTATTGCTGCGTGGCTTCGACTCTGTCTCTTCGTCAGCGACGGATATCTCAGCTTCTCCTGAGCTTGTTCTTTTGTTTCAGCCGGAGACTGAGCTGCGGGAGCTTTCACCGCGGGAGCTTTGGGCGCAGGAAACTTTTCTTTGGCTGCATGAGGCCACAGTGACTTGTCAGGTGGTAGCCCAGCAAGTTGCGCCTTTTCTCTTCTGGCGTATACCTTTAATGGCTTTGCTTGGGCCGCGGCAGCTTCAACGGGCTTTCTGCCTTCCTTGGTCAGGAGCAACGCAGGATCTTCTTCTGGGACGGCAAAGTTGCCTTCATCGTCCAGGATCATGTATAATTCATCCTCTATGGCGCTGCTCGCCGGGTCCTGGAGGTAATGCTGATGCAGCGTGCACCCTTCTTCCGAGTGTGGATCGTTGCACGTGGAGCACCAGTTGACCTGGTCAGAAGTGCCAGGTTGATCCTCAATGGCAGCATTTCTTGCAGGGGGTTGCCTTTGAGCTTGTGCGGCTTGATCTTTCGTTAGCGCCGGAGGAGGATATGGTCTCCTTGGAAGGAACTCCATCTGGGCTTGCTTCTTCTTCATTATCGTCATGTCATTAGACATGGTATGATACCCAGAGGCCAGAGCCCGTACCTCTTGGAGGATTTTATTTTGAATATCATTGTCAGCAGGTGCCAACTGAGCCGGCGGAGGTAATGCAGCCAATGGCGGGGGCGCAGAATACGCCGCGTACTGAGGGGGAGCAGGGAGTGCGGGATACTGCGGAGGCGGAGGTGGCGGGTTAGGATAATGGATTTGAGGCGGGCCGTAGGGGTTTATAACTGGTGCCGGATTCCATGGCTGCTGGGGGTGCTGACTTGAAGATGAAGGCATCACACCAGAGGCCGATGGATACTGGGACTGAGGAAAATCAGGATAAATAGGGGGCTGCACTCTATGCGGGAGTCTGCCTATGGAGATTATATCTAATTCCGCTTGTTGGGCAGCTTCGTATAGGGCAGGGAAGGAATCGACTCGGGCTATCTTCAGAAGTAGGCAGATATCTGAGTTGAAAGACCTCAGGTAGTAGTGTGCAGCCTCGACTCGTCGAAGGTCGCAGTTCGCGAGGTACTCTTTTCCAAGACCTCGCAAACCTTATGTTGAAGTCGGATACCTCCTCTTGTGGGTGTCGTTGGATGCTTTGGAACTGATGCAACAACGAAGAGGGATCGGCAGACTCGTTGCATCCTTTTACAAGCCTGCCTGCCAGCTGAGGCCACCCCGTGATAGATCCTTCTGGCAAAGATCTCCACCAATAGAGAAGCTTCCCCTTAGGGAAAGAGCCAGTAGACGGGTCTTGACACTCTCACTCGTAATAGAGTGTAGCGCAGCCAAGGCCAGAATGTCCTGGATGTGTTCATACGCCGTTTTGCCGTAGCCATCATAAGTAGGGATGGCCTTCAGGGCAGCGGGGGGTACAACCTCTTGTCCGACTAGGGCCAAGGGCCCCGTGGAGTCGACCGCCGGGAAGAGGTCGTCATCATTTTGCTGAGCAGCCATTTCTTCCTCTCCTCCGGTCGTGTACTCGGTATCGGTACCGTCCGAAGATGTAGATTGCTCTTCAACTTCGGCCTCTTCGATTTCGGTTTCGGATTCGTCTATGCGAGCTTGGTAGTCAGCCAGCCTGACGCGCTCTCCCGGAGCGTTGATGTCAATTTCGTAAAGATCAGGCTGGTTTCCCGGATTCCTTGCTCTCCACCTTCTTGTATGCATGAAGGCGCTTGGACCGGTCTCACGGACTCAGAGAATATTCAGGTACTTGCAGAGTCGCCAAGTGTTCTGATTTTAACAACAATGAAGCGAACACCGATGCTTCGATTCTGTTTTGGGTGGGAAACTTTCGTGTCCCACCGGGCGTGCCAGAGAAACTGTTGGTTACGAATCTGCCACTAGGAAAGGATTTAGTGAAATGCGCCCTAGATTCGCCCACCAGATTGAAAGGCCGGAAGGAAGGAATGCCTTCCGTGCCAATCTCCGGAGAAGGCCGGCTTCCTATGGGTTTTCTCAAATGTTTTAAGCTCAGAGTGCAGGAAAGGAATTAAAAATGCGGAAAGAAATACAAATATGATTTGAGTTGGGTGGGGAAGATAAGCAGCACGACAACGATCAATCACCACTACTAACAACAATTAAATACATAATACACTACAGAAACTACAACTGTCATACATCCTATGTATCCTCTATCTATGCATTCCAAGAATACTTAATCATCAAATACCGATATCCAGATAGCAGAATAACAGTAAGCAATAAAATAAGCAACATGAGGCAGAAATGCTAAGTAAAGGCAGCATAAAGAATGATAACAACAAATAGAGCCAAGTGTATCTTGCATTTAGAAGCAAACGTATAGCTACAATGGTTCCCTAGCAGGATATCCCCCTTCCACCCTTTACAATGATGTGGTGCGGCTATTTATAGCGCAATTCCCCCCCGATTACAATCCTGGGCACAAAATCCCAGACCCGACAATAGAAGCTGACAAAAGCGGCAAAAGAGTTGCTGATGTTGACTCCTGCAGACAGGGACTGTACTTGCAGAAGGTCCACCTGAAAACTTGGCAGCTACGTGGCAGTGCGGTTGATGAAACTTCGAGTCGCATGAATGCGGGTAGCTACGGTAGATGGAACTTTGCGTCAGCTTAAATGAGGGTAGTTGCGGTAGATAATTTGGCCCACGCTTGTCCTTTTTCCCATCACATCTCGGCTCGGATCCCGAGGCTGGACACTTGTCAAATTCTGATGAGGGACGCATCTGCCTTGAAAGGCAGTCTCTCTTTGTGTCCTACTTCGCCTGGAATCGGAGCGCAATTGGACAGCGCAAGTGGGGAACAACGCAGTTGGGGAGGCCTCCGTGCCTTAGACTGTTTTTGGGCTGCTTGAAAGATTCTGCCCAAGTGCGCACAAGCTAGAGGGCGCAGCCCGACTTCGCTGCGAAGTCGGGTTGCGCACTCCAACACTTAGTCATTTGGCCGTTGTTCGATCGCGCACAGGAATAGGGCGCAGCCCGACTTCGCTGCGAAGTCGGGTTGCGCTCTGGCACTTAGCTGATTTTCTGGATACACTGCTTCCCAAGTGCGCACAGGAAGAAGAGCGCACCCCGACTTCGCTGCGAAGTCGGGTTGCGCTCCTATACTTAGCCAAATTTTGCTTCTTTTCGGTCATCTTCCGCACTTCGCATTCCCGAGTGCGCTCGAACTTAAGGGCGCACCCCGACTTCGCTGCGAAGTCGGGTTGCGCTCTTAGACTTAGAAATTTTCAGGGGATGTTTGCTCTATTTTAGGAATCTGACCAGAGAAAGTACAAAGGGGAAAAAGAGGGGAAATGAAGCTGATAGAAGGGGAGAAAGGGGACAGTGGAGAAAGGGAAAGGAGGAGGAGGGAAGGGAGAGCAGCATACTTACAAAATTTGAAAACATGGCACCCCGTGCAAAATGTGGCAACACTACCTAATGGAGTTGTTTGATTTGTGCAATTCATTGGTCTGATTTTGTGTGTATTGGATTGGGATTCAAACCACATTGGAGTGTCTTCATCAATTCAGGGCCAATCGATTGTGTGGAGAGCTTAGGGCAGTAATATATATTGCTGTTCATATGATTTACCACTCTGCTGGCCATACACTTGAAGGGCTGTACTGCTTCTAATGCTGGTGTGAGCATTTCTGGGCCAATCGCCCCCTTCAATGGTCTGATTTCTATGCAAATGTGGGCGGCAGTTATACTACATTACTCAGCTATCATTATATGAGTGAAGAGAAGAATATTTTAAGAGCTATGAATTAACCAGTTATTTTCAGCTTGCTGTGGATGTATCTCAAACATTTTCAGAGTTTAATTAAAGATCGGGTACTTTATATTTCACTCTTTCCTTTGTGGGTTTAAAGTATATTTGCTAAATATTTTCTGCATTGTTGTTATCATTGAAAAAATCAAAGGAGAAGGATAGTTTCATGTTTATTTACCTTCTGCATTATATATTTATTACTTGCATTCCAAAGCAAAAAACTTTGAAAACAAAAAGGAAAATTACAAACATAAGAAAAAATTGAAAACAAATCAGAGTTTGTGGAATTACAAACTCCAAACAGGGTAGCATATTACAGTGAGGTAACGCATTCCACTAGTTTAGTTCTTAATTCTCCTTTGCCTAATGAGTGTGTTTATCACAAATCAATCCTTGAAGATAATGAAATCAAGAGGCAAATCCAAGAACTGTTTAAAAAACTATACATTAGACCAAGTGCTTCACATGTGGCAATCTAATTGTCTTGGCTCCAAAGAAATATGGAACATGGAGACTCTATATTGACTACAAATATTTGAATAAAATCACTGTGAAGAACTGTTATCCACTCCCTCGGATAGATGACTTGCTGGACCAGCTCTGTGGTGCAAAGTTCTTCACCAAAATTGATCTCAAATCCGGCTATCATCAAATACACATAGAGCCCACTGACATACGGAAGACTACATTCAAATCCAAGGAGAGTTTATTGAGTGGCTAATTATGCCTTTTGGCTTGACCAATGCACCTTCCACATTCATGAGGATGATGAATGACATCTTGCATCTCTATACCAGCTTATTTGTGGTTGTCTATGTAGATGACATTCTCATCTATAGTAAGACATGGGAGGAACATCTATAACATTTTTAATAGGTACATAAGATTCTTCAAAGACACAACCTACATACTAATTTGGAGAAGTGCTCATTTGGCATGATGAAGATAATATCTTGCATATATTGTTGACAAAGAGAGAGTCCATGTTGATCCTAAGAAGATTCATATAATTAGAGAATGGCCTACCCCAAAGACTCTAACAAAGCTTTGTAGCATTTTAGGTCTTGCCAATTTCTATCGAATATTTGTATTGGAGTTCTCACACATTGCTTCGCCACTACACCAAGTGACCAAAGGAGGTGCCAAATCCAAGTTCCATACAAAACAAAGAGAATTTGAGAGGTTGAAGGACCAATTGTGTTTCGCTCCTATACTTTCCCTTCCTGATCTGCATCAAGCTTTTGAGGTAATGACTGATGCATCGGAGTACACATTCGGAGTTGTTCTCATGTAGCATGGGCATCAAATTGCCTATCATAGTGAAGCATTCAATGAAGCAATTCGAAAATACCCCACATATGGCAAAGAGCTCTAATCCATTGTCCAAGCATGTACACATTAGAAGAACTACATGTTGGGACAGGAAACCTTCATCCACACAGATCACAAATTTTTGGAGTTCATTTAGATGCAGAGTAAGCTAAGGAATGAAATACATCAAAAGTGGATATATCTATAACAATTTTATTTGATCATAAAGCATAAGAAAGGGTGTGTCAATTCAACAACAGATTGTTTGAGTTGACCTCCAATCATAGCACTCACCACCATTCTTGATTCTTGTGGGCATGATACTTCCAATTGGTCCACCTTGTATGAAGTAGATTCTAATTTTGCAAATACATACCGAGCTCTTCATGTGGGTTTAAGTATGTTTATGATTTTTATTTGCAAGATAACCTCCTTTGCCACATGGGATATATTTGTGTACCAACTAATGAGCACTCAAAGATGATTTGCAAAGCACACTTCAAATTAGCAGGTTACTTTGGTGTGGAAAAAATGTTGGCAATACTTCAAAAGTAGTTCTACTAGCCCAAGATGAGGAATGATATTGAGAGGTACATCAATTTGTGTACCCCCAACGCTATTGCCAAACCAACCAACAAGAAGCAAGGATTGTATACATTATTGCCAATGACATCCAAGCCTTGGAAATATGTTTCCATGGATTTCCTCTCACGTTTGCCCACATCTAAGCAAGGTAATGATTGTATTTTTGTAGTAGTTCATCCTTTTTCAAAAATGGCTATCATAATTCCTTGTAAGAAATTCATTTCAGCGGAGGATATTACTAGGATTTATTTTATTCATGTATGGCTCAACTTTGGCTTGCTATAGTCCATCGTATTTGACAAGGATAGCAGATTTTTGAGTATTTTTTGGTCCACCCTATGGAGCATGATGGACACCAAATTGACCATGTCCACAACCTTCCATCCTCAGATTGATGACCAAAGATAAATTGTGAATAGACGAAGTGTACATCTTCTTTGAATGTACAATTTCCAAGCATCCACGCAAATGGAATGAGACCCTTCCCTACATTCAACATGTGTAAAATCGAGCTCTACATAGCTCTACCAAACACAACCCATTTCATATTTGTTTTGGGTTCCAACCCTTGGCACCCATTGATGTAGCTCTCACTGTAAAACCCATGGAGTACTTACCTCAAGGAAAAAAAAAATAGATTTGTGGAACAGATTTAGCACATCTAGCAGTAGGTCTAGGACCTCTTGGAAAAGACAAATAAAAAATACAAGTGACGTTATGACTAGCATCGGGTCCCACATCAATTCAATGTTGGAAATAAGGTATGGTTATGTCTTCAAAAAGAGAGACTTGTAGGTGTTGGAATTTATTACATATGATCAAAATTAGTTGAGTGGTTAGAACTACTCATGCATAACCATGTAAGGACTGTTAGTTGGTTGTGATTTCCACCAACTATGGAAATCATGTTATTAGTATGGTTGCTCTATATAGAGCAACATAATTTGTATTTAAACAAGCATTTGATCAATGAGAATCATCTAAGAATTGCCATCTTCGGTAGTATCAGAGTAGGAAGATCCATTGAAGGGATGGTGAGGACATCCTTTCACCATGCTCTATGGTTTTAAAAAAAAAATTACCATGCCTTTCTTCTAACCACATCCATCCTCCTCCCTAGATCCCTTGGACATCCCAAGACTCTTCTTGAACCTTGAAGTAGCAGCAAAAGAGAACTTAAAGAAGAGGAGATTTCATAAAAAATTGTATTCAATAACTCACTTGTTGCACCTTACATAGGGAATGTGAACCTTTGCAGCGGGGCTAGCTTTAAGGCTTGCATAACTACCTCTTCAAAGGAAGAAACAATGGGTCATGCAGGTAGCAGATCTAAGAAGATTGTTGCAATTGTTATTCCTAGCGCTTTGGCTTTGTTTGGGTTAATACTTGCCATAGGAATTTTTCTTTTCGTATGCTGGAGGCAAAATTCATCCACACAAGTCAGGGAGGAAACTGATGATCTCAAAGCCTAGTGAGGTCATATGAGAAGAATTGAGAAGTCAATTACTTCCGTAGCTAAAAGCTGGAGATTAATATCAACTTCATCTCCCAAGGCTTTTATCACCATAGGTGAAGGACAATATTTGATGACACTTAGCATTGGAACACCGCTAAAAAGGTTTGTGGTCATCATGGATACAGGTAGTGATATAATTTGGACTCAGTGTCAACCTTGCAACAAATTCTACATTCAACCCTATCTCATATTCAACCCCTCAAACTCCACCAGATACAGTAACGTCCCTTGCACTACTCCCCAATCCGAATTGTACACCAGCCTGTCATTGTTTGTATGAATACGATGATGGCTTGTGTACAAGTGGCTTCCTATCCTCCGAGATGATAACCATGTCGGATACAAGTGGAGGTTATCAATCCATCCTAGGGATCTCATTTGGGTACAACCTTGACACGCAAGGAGACGGTTTTCATCAAGTCGACGGTCTAGTTGCCCTTGGGCAAGGGGAACTATCCTTGATCTCACAGCTTGGTTCCACTGTTGAATCAAAATTCTCTTACTGTCTATTGCCTCTGAGCAATAAGCCCACAGAAACAAGCCCTTTGTTCTTCGGCGATGCGGCGTATTTGAGTGGAGAAGACAAGTCTACGCCCATGATAACAAATTTTGTCTTGTCCAATCTCAACACGTACTACTACCTAGGCTTTTTAGGAATCAATATGGGGAATTTTATGAGAAAGATTCTGAAAGGGACATTTGATATCAAAGCAGACGGAATGGATGATTTCATTATCGACTTTGGAATGACGCTTACGATTTTGCCACATGTGGACATCATTTGTGTTCTTTTTCATTTTCTTGATAGTGATTGTAAGTTTGATATGGAAAGTGGGCCTTGTCAGAGCGCCAAATTACGCCCCATGTTAGAGATGACTAGGGGCAAATGAGTATGGTTAGGTGTATTTGATTCTTTGACTATTAAGGAAAACTTCATTTTAAGATGGTCTAGCTCAATAGGAAATGATAGAGATCTTAAAATTGAGAAGGGAATTTGGACAACTCAAATGATAAATGAGCCTATTTTGGAGGAAGCTTTCCAGAACTCGGAGAAAGTTATCCTAATATTTAGCGTCAATATGAGTGGATACTTCCAAGGGTATGCCAAAATGATGTCTCCCCTTGGTTTTAAGAGGATGAATGTTTGGAGTGAATCTAATAGTTGGACAAATCCACGGGGACTATCAGATGAGCCAAACAACAACATGGTGGATGAAGATGAAGAATGCGGTCTTGTAGCACATGATAAATACCATAGCAGCAAAAATCGGCAGAAAATCATGTTTTTTTTCCAATTTCGATTTGGCCTTGCCGAGTCAATTGGGATTTGAAATTGCGATTTTCAAAAGTTGCCGGTATTTTCAAAAAATAGACAAAAAATTGGGAATCAGGATTTTTTGAAAAAATCAGGATTCCTGCAGCAAAAAATCTCCTACTGCAGCACAAGTTGGGGAAAAGGCATAGATTGCTTGTTTTTAACATTTTGCTTCATTTTGCTTGTTCCAAACTGGAGAGAGAGCTCTGATAAAACATATTTCATAAGCATAAACATCCATGTATTTAATGCTGCTATGTTCATTTTATCTCTCTGTCATGGAATGAGAAATCTCAGTTTTTGCAATTTGAATATTTGTTGTTCTTAATCAACCAGTTTTTGCCATGTACAACAACCAAGTATAACAAGTATTTTTTGAGTATGGCCAATTTAAGCTAAGTAAGCCTGTTTTGCAAATAAGCAAGTTATATGTGCTTATCCAACAAATGAGTCATACATATCCAACAAAAGAGTCACAAGTCTTCAAGAACTCTCCACCCAAAAAGTGGACCCAATCAATGATAAAACATATTTCATAAGCATAAACATCCATCTATTTAATGCTGTTATGTTTAGTTTATTTCTCTGTCATGGAATGATAAATCTCAGTTTGTGCAATTTGAATATTTTATGTTCTTAATCAACAAATTTTTGCCATGTACAACAACCGAGTATAATTAGTATTTTTTGAGTATGGCCAATTTAAGCTAAGTAAGCCTGTTTTGCAAATAAGCAAGTTATATGTGCTTATCCAACAAATGAGTCATACATATCCAACAAAAGAGTCACAAGTCTTCAAGAACTCTCCACCCAAAAAGTGGACCCAATCAATCTCCTCGCAGATATAGAAAGAACAAGACAACATAACTTCTAGAAACTCCAGCAGCAGTTGGGACAGACTCTTGTTATTAGAGGCTGTCGTCTCTAAAATTCTTAATGCTTTCATATAGGAAAAGAAGCCATTGCTCCATGCTCATAAGATAATTTTAAAAATATTGTATCTTGTTTCTTCTAATCCCCTCCACTAAAGGGGCCAGTTATAATTTATAATGACTCTACGAGGGCTATAACTAAATGGCATAAAAGATTCATTGTATTGCAATAATTTGTATTACACTATCACATGAATATTACTCTCTTCTCCATGGATGATTTTGAAAACTTTGAAAACCTAGTAGAAGAGTTAGCAGCCAAGGCATAAGAAGAGGCATGGGCACAACGACAAAGAGAGACTAGAGCTTCTACTAGGGCAAAGGGCAAAGTCATTCAAAGATCTTGAGGCATTGTATTTGTTATGACTCATGACACATTTTGTAATTTGTACCTTTTTTATATTATAAGCAATACAAGATGTGTTTTGTCACTTTCATGTGTAGTTTAAGGCTTTAAGCTTGTATCACTTGCCACTTTCATGTGTAGTTTAAGCTTGTATCATGTACAGTATTAATATTTGATTTACAGAATGAATATTCATTGTGATATGCATGAAAAAAGTTTTTTTTCAATGAAAATTTGTTTTTTCTTCGGTTTTCTTTTTGGCCGATGTTTTGCTGATTCCTGATTTTTTCCAATTCATTTGACTTGTCAATTCCGATTTTCTAAACTATAATAAAGACCCTCCCCACAAGATCAATCAAAAGGACGAATATATTTATTAATTAAGTCCATATAGATTCTTTTGAATAGATGTGTGTCCCTATTCAAAAGAGGATGTTAGTGTGGCCATAATTCCCACTAAAATTATGTTTGATGTATTAAGCGGAGTGCATGATTGGTGGTGTCGACACTCCTAAAAATTTGTGCAAGAGAAGTTCACATTGAGGGGGGGAGGAAATATTATTCTTTCCCAATGTTCAATGTGCCCAAGGTTTTGAAGATGATATTTGGTAAGCACAAGGCAACCGAAGATCGACAATGTTGAGTTGGTTGGAGTAGTAAGGACTATCCGACTACCTTGTTGATCGTATGTATTAAGTGAAGGCCCATGTCGCACTAAAGTCGAATGGTTGTGTTTATCTCCATTCACAAGATAATGTAAATCAATAAGGCCCAGTTTGACTGATTGCTTGTGATTGGTTGTGTTCAATGTGCCCAAGGTTTTGAAGACGATATTAGGTAAGCAAGAGGCAACCGAAGATTGACAATGTTGAGTTGGTTGGAGTAGTAATCCGACTACCTTGTTGATCGTATGTATTAAGTGAAGGCCCATGTCACACTAAAGGTTGGTTGTGTTTGTCTCCATTCACAAGATGATGTAAATCAATAAGGCCCAGTTTGATTGATTGCTTGTGATTGGTTATGTCTGTCTCTAGTCACAATTGTTGTGAACAATATTGTGTGTCCCTATTTGCAAATATGATGTTGGATAGTATGTGTGTACCTATCCAATTGTGTTGAAGGACCTTGGATAGCTGAGTTTGTCCCTATCCTTGGTTAAGTGTTTAGTGAGGCCATTCCCACTAAAGAAGCATAGTGAGGCCATTCCCACTATTGCTTGTTGCAAATAGTTGAGTGTGTCCCTATTCGTACTCTAAGTGTACTTGATGAACTAATAGTTGAGGGTGTCCCTATTTGTAGTCTAGGTCTCTCTCTCTCTCTCTCTAGACTTTGGAACTCTGAATAGGAGGTTCAAGGTTCAAATCTAATGGGGGTAGAGTTGTACACCATACTTCCATAATTGAATTTTGGTTGGATAAAATATATATTGAGTAAATAACATCCTCTATGAGGATTGGCTCATATGGCCTATGGTCTTCTAGATGTTAAAAACTGCTTTACCTTTTTATCTCTCTCTCTCTATATATATATATTCAAATTGAAATGCAATATGAAAATATAATACCTGCATACTTGGGAGGAAAGGACCGTATTTTGTCTGTCAAGTTCTATTTTTGGAATATCTCATAGTTATAGATTGATTAGCATATATTCATATCATTGTATTGAATAAAACATAAGCATTAAATCATACATTATAAAGTGGTATAACTAATCATCATCATCCATTTAATCAGTAATGGCACAACAAGAGTGCATAACAAACCATCAAAACAATCCAAGCAAAAGCAATTCAAATATACTAACAACCCAAATTACGTCGAGGTCAACTTTGTCCGTCGGGTCAATTAAGTCACCAAGTTTTTGGGACATCCCAGTTGAAGGATCTATTATCAAATGATATCCTCCAAGTGCAATTATTTTTTGAAACCAAACCAATTGAACCAATTGGAGAATATCTTGGCGTGATTACCTCTTGGTCCATAAATCTTTGCACTTGATTCTTCACACCATTGCTTTCGAATATGGATATTTTGTTCAAGCCAATATTGGTCAATCTAATTTTAACTGGATTTCATGGTCCACCCCCCTATTTAATGGAAATTTATTTGGCTCTTGCATGAAGCAACTTTTTCATTTGCTTTCTTTTCTCACTTGTGCAACTAGATTGCAAAGATTTCACCTCTAGTTGCTCTTCTTCTTGCCTTGCCTTCAAGAACAACAATACACAATTTTTGCTTGCCTTAAGGAATCTCATTTCTTGATTTGTTGAATTAAAATAGATCTTTTGCTTCTAATCTACCCTATATGACGTAATTCTTCCCATCCTTCGTTAAGTGGTACTTGTTATCTCTTCTAAAGTGAATTGCATCCATATATCATAATATGAGATTCCCAAGACCACGTCATACATCAAGTGGAACCACATTACAATCAACCTCATCGATGAATTTAGTGGAAATAGCAGAGTTCAATCAGTGCTTGGAAACTTGAATTGAATGTTCTTGTTGCCACATTTTGCACGGGGTGCCATGTTTTCAAATTTTGTAAGTAAGCTGCTCTTCCTTCCCTCCTCCTCCTTTTCCCTTTCTCCATTTTTCCCTTTCTCCCTTTCCTGCAGTTTCATTCCTCCCTTTTTTCCCTTGTACTTCCCCCAGTCAAGTTCCCAAAACTGAGCAAGTGTTCCCTGAAAAATTCTAAGTGTTAGGGCGCAACCGGACTTCGCAGCGAAGTCGGGTGCGCCCTCAAGTTGAAGCACACAAGGGAATGCAAAGTGCGAAAGCAGACAGGAGATGATCAGAATTTGGCTAAGTGCCAGAGCGCAACCCGACTTCGCAGCGAAGTCGGGGTGTGCCCTTCTTCCTGTGCGCACTTGGGAAAGCAGTGTGCAGAAAATCAGCTAAGTGTTGGAGCGCAACCCGACTTTGCAGCGAAGTCGGGGTGCGCTCCTCTTTGTGCGTAGTCCGAACAGCAACAAAATCAGATTAAGTACCGATGCGCAACCCGACTTCGCAGCGAAGTCGGGCTGCGTCCTTTGACCGGTGCACAGTTGGGCAAGATTCATCAAGCAAGCCAGAAATTGGCTAAGGCACGGAGGCCTCCCCAACTGCGCTGTTTCCCACCTGCGCTACCCGACAGCGCTCTGATTCCGGGTGAAGTTGGACAAACTGCCTTTCAAGGCAGACATGTGTCACTCATCAGAATCCGACAAGTGTCCAAGCCCCGGGATTCGAGCCGAGATGTGACGTGAACAAGGACAAGCATGGACCGCACTACCTACGCCAGCTGCCCCTATTTAAGCTGATGTAAAGTTCCATCTACCACAGCTACCCGCATTCCTGCTGATTGGAAGTTTCACCCAATGCGCTGCCACGTAGCTGTATAGCTTTCAGGGAGACCTTGCTACGAGTACAGTCCTCGCCAACAGGAGTCAGCATCAGCAGCTCTTTTGCCGCTTTTGTCAACTATTGTCTAGTCTGGGACTTTGTGCCAGTAATTGTAATCGGGGGGACCTTGGGCTATAAATAGCCATACAATTTCATTGTAATCGGTGGAAGGGGAATATACTACTAGGGAACCATTGTAGCTATACGTTTTCTTCTGAATGCAAGACACATACTTGGCTCTGCTTACTGTCATCATCTTGTATGTTGCCTCTCCTTGTCATTTTTGCCTCATGTTTCTTATTTCATTGCTTACTGTTGTACTGAACTCTGGACTCCAGTATTTGGTGATTAAGTATTCCTAGAATGCATAGACAGAGGATACATAGGATGCATGATAGCTGTAGTTTCATTGTGTGTTCTGTATAGGATTGCTGTTAGTGGTGGTGATTGATCGTTGTCGTGCTGCTTATTCCCCCCACCCAACTCCAATCACATTTGGATTCTCTTTCCGCAATTTATCTCTTTCCCGCACTCTTAGCTTAAACACTAAAAACCCACAGGAAGCCGGCCTTGCTGGGAAAATCTGGGCGCATTAACAACAAATCCTTTCCTCATGGCAGATTCGTAACCAACGATTGAAAGGCCGGAAGGAAGGAATGCCTTCCGTGCCAATCTCCGGAGAAGGCCGGCTTCCTGTGGGGGTTTTGTTAAGATAAGAGTGCAGGAAAGAGATAAAAGTACTGAAAGAGATAAAAGTGCAGAAAGAGATTTCAAATGGGGATTGGAGTTGGGTGGGGGGAATAAGCAGCACGGCGACGAATCAATCACCACTACTAACAGCATTCATCTACAAGCATACATTGAAACTACAACTATCAATGATCCTATGTATCCTCTATCTATGCATTCCAGGAATACTTGGCCACCAAATGCCGGAGTCCAGAGTTCAGTACAACTGCAAGCAATGACACAAGAAACATGAGGCAGAAATGACAAGGAGAGGCAGCATACAAGATAAAAGACAGTAAGCAGAGCCAAGTATATGCTTATATTTGAGGCAAACGCATAGCTACAATTGTTCCCTAGCAATATATTCCCCTTCCACCACCTTACAATGAAAATGTGGTGGGTATTTATAGCCCATTTTCCCCCCAATTACATTCATGGGCACGGAGTCCCAGACAAGACAGTAGCTGACACGAGCGGCTGAGGAGCTGTTGATGCTGACTTCTGTCGAGCAGGACTGTCCTTCCAACATGGTGTCCCTGAAGGCGGTACAGATACGTGGCAGCACGTTGGGTCAAGTCTTTGGTCAGCAGGCATGCGGGTAGGTGCGGCAGATGGCACTTCACATCGGCTTAAATGGTGACAGTTGGCGCCGGTAGTGTAGCCCATGCTTTGTCCTTGCGCGGTCAAGTCTTGGCTCGAATCCCGAAGGTGGATACTTGTCGGATGCTGATGTATGACACGTGTCTGCCTTGAAAGGCAGCTTATCCAACTTCGCCCAGGATTCGGGCGCTATCGGGTTGCGCAGGTTGAAAACAGCGCAGCTGGAAGGCCTTCTTGCCTTAGCATTTTCTGAGTTGACTTTGCCCAACTGCGCACCGGTCAGAGGGCGCACTCCGACTTCGCTGCGAAGTCGGGTGTCGCACCGGTGCTTGCTATCTTCTTCCGCTGCTCGGACTGCGCACTGAAAAAGGGGCGCACTCCGACTTCGCTGCGAAGTCGGGTGTCGCCCCAGCACTTAGCCGTTTTTCTGCCAGACTGTTCCCCTAGTGCGCCCAGGAAGAAGGGCGCACTCCGACTTCGCTGCGAAGTCGGGTGTCGCCCAGGAAGAAGGGCGCACTCCGACTTCGCTGCGAAGTCGGGTGTCGCCCCTGACACTTAGTCAAATTTGCGTTGATCCTGCCTGCTTGCGCACTTCGGGTTCCCTATTGCGCTCCAACTGAGGGGCGCACTCCGACTTCGCTGCGAAGTCGGATGTCGCCCCCGACACTTAGAATTTTCAGAGGACACCCCTGTTCTGGAAACTGACTGGGGAAAGAAAGGGAAAAGAAGAAGGGGGAATGGAATTGCAAAGAAGAGGGAGAAAGTGAGAAATGAGAGAAGGGAAGATGAGGAGAAAGGAAGAGAAAGAGCAGCTCACTTGCAGAAACCAAAAACATGGCACCCCGTGCAAAATGTGGCAACATTCCTGGCGGCTCGCGGGGTGTCGAGCTCGCCTCGACGCAAAGAACCATGCCTTTATCCGTTGGGTGCAGAGGAACTTCCTTCCCCTGCCTTCGCTTGCTTCGGTCGCTTCCCTTGGGGCAACTGTTCTTCTTCAGGTTCACTTTCGCCAGTTGCCTCCTCAGTCTCGCCTTTTGAATTTGAGGGTTCTTCACTTTCGGCCTCCCGCTTGCTTATGCGTTCGAACGCAGCCTTAGCTTGATCCCAGACTGCGGCTTGGAAGGGAGAGGGGTCGCTGATCTCTCTGAGTACTGCGTGGAATGCAGCGACCACGTGCAGGTCAATGGTGTTGTATCTTTTTCCCAACTCCTCAAGGGAAGAGCTGATCTTGCAGTACCTTGAAACCATTTGGCTGACCTGAACTTCTTGAACTGGCTCTGTCCAGCTATCGATTTCAGCTGTATCTGCCTCGAAGGACAGCCAGTTCTTCTTAACCTGCTCAAGGGTGAGGAACTCACCATCTCTGATGTAGCTCGGGCACCCGTGCTCGGATAGAATATGAAAGGGAGCCAGGAGAATGTGTCTTTCATGCTCTAAGGCGTCCAGCGCCTTCTTGGCCGCTCTGATTCTCTCTGTTCTGGAGAAATAAATGTGCAAGGTTACCCTTGCATCTGCCCACTCTGAGGCAAGTTGGGACATGGGGGCGATTTGGAAGCCTTTGCGCTCGAACTCCTCAAGTTTTATAGCCAGGTCCAGCCATTGCCTCGCCTGGGATTCGACTTCCTCTACCACAGGCTTTCCCTGGGCAGACACTTCTTCAATCCTGGACACGAAGTCCAGGACCGACAAGGATTTGACAAGGTTGGGTTTGCAACCTTGTAGCAGACTAGCGCGCATCTCTTTTGCCTTGCTCTTGGAAAAGGCCGTCGCTTGTGATGCTTTCTCTGCAAGTTGCGACTGCGCCTGTTTCAGCTGATCTTGGAGCTGCGAAACTTGTTCCAGCGCCGCTCTTCTTTCTTCTGACAGCTGAACGATTGTCTGCTTCTGCTCTGCGGCCTCCTGCTGAGAGGCGGCCAGCTGGGCTTTAAGTTCTTCTGTTTCCTGCTGCACAGATCCCAGCTGCGCAGTAGCCCTCGCCAAATCCTCCTCGAGCTGCCTTGTGGTATTTTGCAGCTGGAAAAGCGCCTCCTGGGTTTCGAGATGCTTGACAAGGAGGTTGTCTGTTCTACGACGAATACCGCGGATCTCGTATTCCTCGTTGATATCATCAAAGCTCTTCTCCTTTGTCTGGAGCTCGTAGTCCACCTCGGTCATGTCACAGAGAGGCTTCTTAACCTTAGGGATCAGCTTTTCTGTTGTAAGCACTCTCCAATCTAGGTCAAACTTGGTTCGCTTGACCGGGGCGGCTATCTCTTCGGCCCTTCTGCGCTTGACGCCCTGAAGAAAAGAGGCTGATCCCCCCACGGCTCTTACTGCCAGAGGCTGGTCCTCGGTGATGTCCAAGAAATTGAGGTCTTCCAACGCCTGGGCTTGCTGCGGCATTTTCCCCGCGAACAATGAAGTAGGAGGGATTCCAGAGGGGGTAGCCGCCTTTGAGGGCGACCGGGTCCTAGGAGTGACGGGGGTTTGAGCGGAGAGCACCGGTAGGGTTTCGGACGGCTGGGGCAAAGGATGCGGAGATGAGGGAGCAGCTTCAGCGCTGGCTGCAGGTGAAGGCTCTAGGGTTTGGCTCAGGGATTGAAAGGCATTGGGATCCTGAGCAAACTGGTCAAATGAGTGCTGGCCGCTAGAAGATGCAGCTACGGCTTGCCCTGATGAAGTAGGAGATGAGGGTTTTGCAGGGCTGACGTGGACTTGGGCAAGAGGAACAGAGGACGTACCTGCGGGCTTCGCCTGAGCCGACGCTGGAGGGATGGTTGCAGCCTGGATCTCCGTTTCTGGTTCAGGGCTGTCTAAAGAGACAACCTCCGCGCCGTCGCTCGCGGCCGCTTCGTGGCCGATTGCTGTACAGGCTCCTTAGGCCGCTTGGTCCTCTCGACCTTTTTCTTCTTTTTCTCTCCTGGCGCCGTGGCTAGTCCAGAGGAAAGAGACAATACGGGAGCAGCGGGCGCTGATGTCCCCATGGTAAACTTGTACCGGGGTCGCGTTGGAAGAATGTCAGCCGCACTTGGTCTACTGGCTGGCAGCGCAGACGCTTTTTCCGCTGGAGGGGCCAGCTCAGGAGTTGACCGTTCTGAACCTTGCGCCGCTTCGGGCACTGCCACAGGAGCAACAGGCTGCATCGGGCCCGCTTGGCTGCTGGTTGGAGTCGCGCTGGAAGTCACGGGAGTTGACGATGGCTGAGAGGTGGCCCTTCCTTTATACCTAATGTTTGCGCCTCGGGGAACGCAATTGCGAAATTCGAAGGGCTGCCACGTGTCGACGTGTTCGTCATAAAGCGTCGAAAACTCATCATCAACAGCAAGGTTCCGTCGGCTTGATTTGTCGTGTTGCGTGCGACACCTCATCTTCTAGCATTCAAGGATTTTGTCCTTATGCCAGTTGAGCGGCGCCACCTTGGCGAGGAACCTTCTGAAGCCAGCCGACTCCCTCCGATGGTCCGGGTTTCGCTCAGGATCGTAGGTGACCTCCTCACAGTAAAACTCATGCCATGGTGGCCATGATTGCATCAAGTGGATGCGCCAGTTGAGGTCTGCACCTGCCCTGTTTCTTCTTTCCTTCATGATTTCAGCTCTAGGGCAGATGTGAGTGAACTTTCCCCGGACTCCGATGGGGTCGTACTTCCAGCGTTGCGGTAGCATAATCAGGCCCATTTCAATCAGCTCCCGTTCAAGGTAGACGTGCTGCCCGATTTCGAAGACCTGAATATTGGCCCAGGTCATAGGATATTGAAATATGTGACCCTTCTTTTTCCCCTGGCCAAATTCCTCTTCGACATAGTCCATCTGCCGGGCAATTTCCATGCCGAACTGGTGGTCTGTGCAGAAGTAGGGCAGCAAGCACGGCTTCCCCTTGAACCCGTAGATTCGGACAACGATGCCCTGAGTTAGCCTAAAGGTATCCCCGAACTCATTGTTTAGCAAGTATTTGGTCATGGCTGCCGGTGGTCGAGACGCGCCGCGGTTGAACAATCCCATAACTTGACCTGTAAACTGGATATTAAAATCGTAGAACGAGCCTTTCCGGTACAGAGCCTCAGTCCATTCGTACACGGGGAGCGGCTCTCCTTGTTCGTTCACTTTCTTCAGGTCAGGGACGTTCATCCGGTAATGCATATGGTATAGGCACAGCCATATGAGAAAAGAGCAAAACCGGAAATCCGTAGACTGCTTCTGCTGCAGTCTAACCAGGCTCGAGTGTATCGCGTACGCTAGCCAATCCGCCCAGTCAAAGAAGATAGGGCGCTTTCCACTCTTCTGCGCCGTGGAGTCATAGAACTCTCCGTGCAGGATACACTCGGCCATTGCCAGCTGGAACGGCCGCACTACTCTGTCAGAATCGCAGCCGAGGACCCACGCCAGGATGATATAGATATATCTATTTTCAAATCGGTCCAGCGGTATGGGGCCAGTTGGCCATTGTCCAGGCGCCAGCGGCGTCTTCAGCTCTGAGTCCAGGAACTCTCTCATTCGCTTCGTCTGAGAAAATCTGCCGGTCTGCTCGTCTAAGTTCACCCTTCTGACAATTGCGTCTGGGCTATACTGAAGCCCTGGGGCGAACGCTGGTTGGATGCTCTCTCGGAAAAGAGTGAACAACACCTTTCCTTTGTTGTCACAGACCTGCCGGGCAGCTGGTTTGTAGTATTCAACAATTGCTTCAACCAGCTTCGGGCACCAGTGAGTCGGAGGGCATAGGAACCAGTGAAGGTTTGACTTGTACGCAGCTTCGAGGTGGTGGGAAGGCGAAACCTTATCCACCCACTTTGCGATGTTCAGACGCAGCTTTGAAAGACTGATGGAAAATGAACCATCCTTGTACCCAGACAAGCGATTGATTGGTGGTGGCGGAATTTGGCCAACCACGCGCCTCTTCGTTCGGGATTTCGCTTTCTTGTCCTTCTGCAGCGCTGTGCTCTCAGGAGCGCTAGACTCTGGAGACTCCTGCGGCTCTTCACTAGATTGCGCCTGTACGGGCGCTTTCCCCTTATCCATCCTTGTCGAAATAACAGAAGCAGGAACAACGGCTTCTGAGCTTGTCAGCTTTATTCCTTGCAGTCCGGGAGTCAGCTTGGAACAATATGAACTTTCTGGCTGCGCCAGGGTCCTTTTTGTAGACAGCGACTGCAACATTAATGGCGCGAGGGGAGGAGTGAGGGCAGTTAACTTTGGGTTGGTGGAGGCGTTATGATTCTGGCGGCTGCGCATGGGCCTTTTTTCTTGAAAAGTGAACTTTATTAATCGTTGGCCCAAAACGCACCTTACCCTTTAAATGCATCTTTTTTGGTAATTGCGCAATCATTAAACCTCCTTGAACGTTGTGCCGCTGCCGACGTCACCGCCAACATGGGCACGCTTTTCAAAGAAGAACTTTCCAGTCCTTAACCCAACTTAGCCTTGGGCCCACACTTGTGAATTTTTCGTGTTCTCCGTGGTGAGCTATTCGGACTTCGCCCGAAATTTGGGGCGCACTCCGACTTCGCCCGAAAAACGGGCGCACTTCGGACTTCGCCCAGAGAATGGGGGCGCACTCGAACTTCGCCCGAAAAACGGGCGCGGTCCGACTTCGCCCACCAACAAGGGCGCGGTCTGACACTTGGCATTTCTTTTAGCCTGCTACCCAACTGCGTCCCTCGGAGAGGGCGCAGTCCGACTTCGCTGCGAAGTCGGGTTGGGCAGCCACACTTAGTCATTTCAGCTTTTTTTTTTTTTTTTTTAACTGCCTTCTTCCCTACTTCGCACCATTTGATGAGCGCTGCCCGACTTCGCTGCGAAGTCGGGCTTAGCCTCAGACCTTTACTTGGGCTACTTGGAAAACTAAAACTGAAAAGCAACTGAAATATTTACATGCTGAAAACATGAAATACAAAAAGGGAAATCTGTACAAGGAAGGACCCCTTCGGGCGCCTTTAGTGGTGGTACAATTTCAGGTGGAACCCGTTGACGGGAATGGGGAGAGGGTGTCCCTCCATGTCCCGGAGCAGATATGCGTTGAACTGGTTCACCCGGGCAATCTGATAGGGGCCCTCCCAGAGGGCATCGAACTTTCCATGGTTGTCGGGTTTCGCCTTCAATGAGTCCCATTTTAGCACCAAGTCCCCGATTTTGAAAACTCGGGCAGTGGTGCCTTTTGTGAACCAGCCTTGGGTTGCTTCAGCGTGCTTGGTGAAGGCCTGGTACGCTTTCTCTCTGTCTTCCTCCAACTGCAGCAGTTGGCAAAGTCTGTCGTCTACCGGATCCCCGTTGCCTCTCTCTTCATCAAGCATCCAGAGAGCGGGTATTTCAATGTGAGTTGGCAAGACAGCTTCTTTGCCGTATACGAGCGCATAGGGGGACGTTTTGATGGACTTCTTGAATGAAACTCTGTCTGCCCATAGCGCCCGATCCAGGAGTAGGTGCCAAGTCCTCTTGTTTTTCTCTACTGTCCTTCGGATGATCTTCAGTAGATTCTTGTTGGTGGACTCGGCGAGACCGTTCCCTTGCGGGTAGTAGTTGGAAGACATCTTGTGATAGATGCCAAATTTGCTGGTGTACTCCGTGAGTACTGCGCCTGCGAACCCCGGACCATTGTCCGTCACTATTGACTCGGGGACCCCGAAACGGGTAATCAGGCTCTCGAGGAATCTGATGACCGTCTCTTGGTCGGCGTTCTTTGTGGGGATCGCCTCTGCCCACCGTGTGAAGTAGTCGGTGGCGGTTAAGATAAACTTGTGTCCCGCTGCAGAGTTTGGCGAAATCACCCCGATGAAGTCCAGACCCCATTGCTGAAACGGAGTCTCGACTTGGATCGATTGAAGGGGCAGGGGTGCTTTTCTATTTCTGCCAGCAAATCTCTGGCATTGATCACACTTGGTACAGACCGCATGGGCGTCTGTGAAACAGAGTGGGCCAGTAGTACCCAGCTCTGATTATTTTCAAGGCCGTAGGCCTTGCGGAATGGTGACCCCCAGGCATCCCGGAGTGAAATTCTCCAAGGACCCTAGACTGGTCTGCTTTTCTGACGCACCGCAACAGGATGCCGTCAATGTTTTTAAAGTAAAGCCCCTCGGGGCGAAGAGTGTACTTCAGTGCACCTAGCCGAAACCTCCTTCTTTGTGAGGCGTTCAGGTGGTCTGGACATCTTCCGGTGCAAAAGTATCTCACCAGTTCATCTCGTCCAGTCGCACTCCTCGGGTAAGGAGTTGGCAAGGTTGATGCGTGTTGCTTGGGTCCTCCCACTCGCGAGCGGATATATCGGCTGCCGCGCTTCGGGCTAGCTCTTGGCACAAGGCTCGGCCTCTGATTAGCTTGGTTGGCCGCACTTCGATGTCAAACTCCTGGATTTTAGCGATCCATCCTGCTCTTTTGTGACCCGGTTCTCCTTGTATGATGAAGCTTCGAACGTCCGGGTGGATCACAAAGACAGTGATCTTGCTCTGGGAGACAAAGTGCCTGAACTTTCGGAGAGATTTCATGACAGCGTGAACCTGCCGCTCTATAAAGTTGTACTTTTCTTCATGCGGCTGGATTACTTGGCTCAGGAACGCTATGGGGCGCTCCTCGCCATCATCTCCCTTTTGGGTCAGGACTGCGGCGTAACTCTCGGGTTCTCCCACCGCATATAGGATGAAATCCTTGGAGTAGTCCGGGTTTATCAACACCGGTGCTTGTGCAATTCGAGCTTTGATCTCCTCGAAGGCTTGCCCCCTTTCTTCAGTCCATAAGAATTCTGCATTCTTTTTCAGCAACTCGGCCATGGGCTTGATTACCTGTGCGAAGTCCGGGATGAACTTCCGCACGAAGTTGATTTGGCCGAAGAAGGACTGCAGCCCTTTCTTGTCGATCGGGGCGGACAAGCGGAGGAGGGCCTCTGCTCTATCAGGATCTATGGCTAGGCCCTTTTCGGAGATGACATGCCCCAGCAGCTTTCCTTCTTTTACCGCGAAGACAGACTTCTTCGGGTTTATGGAGATGCCGAATTCACGACACCTTTCGAATATTTGCCGCAGGTGGGGAACATGCTCTTCTCGCTTGTGAGAGAAAACAGTCATGTCATCCAAGTAGATGACGATCACTTTGTTGAGCAGCTCTCGGAAGGCTAGGTCCATGGCTCTTTGGAATGTGGCGCCAGCATTGGATAAGCCGAAAGGCATGCGTTGATAGGCGAACGTTCCCCATTTGGTGGTGAACGCCGTCTTGTGTTGGTCCTCATCCCTGACCCATATCTGGTTGTAGCCGGAAAAGCCGTCTAAGAGGGAAAATCTCTGGGCTCCAGCAACTATATGGAGGATCTGATCAATCTGGGGAAGCGGGTAATGGTCCTTGAGGGAGGCCTGATTCAGATTTCTAAAGTCCACACAGAGACGAATGTCTCCATTCTTCTTCCTCACAGGAACCAAGTTCGCAACCTAGGAAGAATGCTTGATGGGGTAGATGATTTTGGCCTCCAGCATCTTCAAGAGCTCGGCTTTCATCATGGCCTCGATTTTTGGATTGACGGCCCTCTGCTTCTGCCGGAATGGCTTGGCGCCATCTTCTAGCTCAATGGTATGCTGGATTACATCTCTGTCATACCCCTTCAAGTCCTGGTAGCTCCAGGCTACTATGTCAGGGAACTCTCGACACAATGCTCTGATCTGCTCGAGTTCCTCTGTGGTGCAGTCTGTCCCGACCTTGATTGATTTTCCAGGTTCTAGCTCGAGGTCGGCATACTGCTTCGGGTCTACTTTGATCCGGTGAGATATTGCTCTGTCGTTCTGATCAAAGAGACTCTCAAGGGTAATCAGTCCTTTTGGGACATGATTATTTTTCAGTTGTATCAACCCCTCATATTGCTCGTCATCAGGGTCTCTACCTTCGATTGAAAGTGCTTCATTTACCAAAAATGTGACGATCTCCTCGTCACAATCGAACACCTGCCAGTGGGTGTCCTTATCAAGCACAGAAGGCCTGTAAATAGTACGAACCGGCTTCGGCTTCTGGACAGTGTCATCAGCCGGAACGTACTTGGCTCCAACAGACGCCAGAATGTCAGCATGCTTGTTTTTCTCTCGTGAAATAGCCTTGACATTCAACGAGTCAAAAGACTCCATCAGATCCCAGACCCGATTTTGGTACGCCTTGAGATAGTGCTTTTTGGAAGCGCACTTATTCGTGATCTGGTGGCACACCAACTCTGAGTCTCCGTAGATCTGCAGATGTTTAATCCCTAGCCTCTCCGCCTTTCGCAAACCCAAACACAGGGCTTCATACTCCGCCGCGTTGTTGGTACAGCTCCAAGCCAGCCTGTAGGTGTAATCCTTCTGGATCCCGGTTGGGGAAACCAAAAGTACTCCAGCACCGGCGCCATTTTTGCATCGTGTGCCGTCAAAGAAAAGCTTCCACAGCTTTTCAGGTGCAGGTCCCACTTCTCTTCTGGCTGACTTGTCGAGCCTTTCAGGCTGAACAATAGTGTAGCAGCCTTGCTCTGTTTCAATCATAGCGTTGAAGTCCCGCAAGGAGAATTCATCCTCCATTTGCAGCTACTCGAGAGCTTGCTTCGTCATGTCCACTGTCACCAGTTCTTCCTCCGTCAGCTGAACCATGCAGTCCTCGGGCTCTTCTCCGGGTATCTTCTCTACTAAGTAAGTGGAAGGCTTCTCATTGAAAATCTTCAGTCTCCTTCCTTTGAAGGGCACCTCCATGTGCGAGTAATCCAGAGACAGATACCCTCCCAACTTCGCAGTGAACTCCCTGGAGAGACACATGCCGAAGTAGGGTTCCAAGTCGACGACCACAACCTCTTGGATGACCACGATATCGAGAGCTTTGTGCAACCGAATAGGGATGTCTTTAATGACACCAACTGTCTTGACAGGGGTGCCGTCTAGTTGCAGCACACCTTGGCTGCTCCTTGTGTACTCCATCCCGATTTCGTCACAGACGGCTCTCGGCATTACGGTCGTGGAAGCTCCAGAATCCACCATACAGTTGTGCACTATGTACCCTTGCATCCGTAATGACAGATAGAAGGGAGGTGGTCTGTTCTTCCCAGTGGCTGAGACCGTCAGGGGTTGCACCAGGACAGCGGGCTGTATCTGCTTGCCGTTCTTCATGATTTTCAGAGATTCTTGCAGCAGATCAACCTGGCCTGGGAGCTGAAGAGCATCATACATGCTGATTCTCGCGGGAGTTCTCTTCAGCTCGTCTACTATGCTGTAGCCCGAAGTGCTAGCTCCTTCCGCTTCTTTTGTCGGCTCATACTTTATCTGGTACCGTTGAGTGGCCTCAACTCTCCGTCTCTTGGTAGAGACGGATATCTCAGCTTCTCCTGAGCTTGTTCTTTGGTTTCAGCTGGAGGCTGAGCAGCGGGAGCTTTAGCCGGAAGAGCTTTGGCTATGGGTGGCTTGACTGCGGGAGTCTTCACCGGAGGAGTTTTCTCTTTGGCTGTGTAGGGCCACAACCTCTTGTAGGGTGGTAGCTCCTCAGGTTGCGCCTTGTCTCTTCTGGCGTACACCTTTAAGGGTTTTGCTGCAGCTTCGGCAGACTTTTGCTTTCCTTGGTAGGAGGCGGCATCGGAACTTCCTCTGAAACGGCGAAATTACTTTCGTCGCCCAGGATCATGTAGAGTTCTTCATCCTCAATGGTGCTACCGGCCAAGGTCTGGAGGTAGTGTTGATGTAGAGTACAATCTTCCTCAACATGCGGGTCGTTGCACGTGGTGCACCAGTTGACCTGGTCAGATGTACCAGGTTCATCCTCAATGGCAGCATTCCTCGGAGGGGGCCGCCTTTGCAATTGTTGCTCGGGGGGCCGATCCTTTGTTAATGTCGGGGGCGGGTATGGCCTCCTTGGAGCCAGGTCCATTTGGGCCTGCTTCTTTTTCAGGACAGTCATGTCGTTAGACATGGTGTGATAGCCAGAGGCCAGAGCCCGTACCTCCTGAAGAATTTGATTCTGGATATCATGGTTCGGAGGCGGCGACAACTGAGCTGGGGGAGGCAATGCAGCCAATGGAGGAGGAGTTGAATATTGTGCATGTTGTGGAGGAGCAGGAAGTGCTGGAAAACGTGGAGGACGGGGAGGTGGATAGTGAATTTGCGGCGGGCCGTAAGAATTCACGACCGGCGCCGGATTCCATTGCTGCTGGGGTTGCTGTCCTGAAGTGGACGGCTCCAAACCAGAAGCTGATGGATACTGCGATCGGGGAAAATCAGGATAGATGGGCGGTTGTTCTCTGTGCGGAAGCCTGCCAATGGAAATGATATCCATTTCAGCTTGTTGGGCAGCCTCGTACAGAGCAGGGAATGTGTTGATTCTGGCAACCTTCAGCAGCAGGCAAATGTCTGAGTTGAAAGATCTCAGGTAGTAGTAGGCGGCCTGACCTGCTGACGGTCGGAGTTCGCGAGGTACTCGTTTCCAAGACCTCGCAAACCTGATGTTGAAGTCTGACACCTCCTCTTGGGGGTGTCTCTCGAATACTTTGGAACTGATGCAACAGAGAAGAGGGGTCAGCAGACTCGTTGCATCCTTTCACGAGCCTGCCGGCTAACTGTCGCCACCCTGTGATGGATCCCTCTGGCAGTGATCTCCACCAGTAGAGAAGCTTTCCCCTTAGGGAAAGGGCCAGCAGACGGGTCTTCACACTTTCATCAGTAATGGAGTGTAGCGCAGCCAGGGCAAGAATGTCCTGGATGTGTTCATACGCCGTCTTGCCGTAGCCGTCATACGTAGGGATAGACTTTAAGGCAGCAGGGGGCACAGCTTGCTGTCCGACTAGGGCCAAGGGCCCCGTAGAATCCACCATCGGGAAGAGGTCATCATCATCTTGCTGATTAGCCATGTCTGCTTCTGACCCGGTAGTGTATTCGGTGTCGGAAATGTCCGAAGATGTGGACTCTTCTTCGGCCTCAACTTCTTCAATTTCAGCCTCGGCTTCTTCAATTTCAGCCTCGGCCTCTTCTTGGATTTCTTCTTCGCGAGCTTGGTAATCAGCCAGCCTGACGCGCTCGCCTGGAGCGTCAATGTCTATTTCGTAAAAGTCAGGCGGGTTCTCCGGATTCCTTGCTCGCCACCTTCTCGTTTGCATGAAGGCGTCAGGACCGGTCTTTTCGGACTCAGAGAGTGTTCAGATTATTGCAGAGTCGCCAGGTGCTCCGATTTTGAACAACAATGAAGCGAGCACTAGTACTTCGATTCTGTTTGGGGGTGGAAAACTACCATGTCCCACCGTGTGAACCAGACAAACTGGTGGTGCCAAGTGGAGACGGGTTAGAAATTCGCTCTTACAGCGTGGGATCGTGGGTCCCACCGGGCGTGCCAGAAGAAAACTGTTGGTTACGAATCTGCCATGAGGAAAGGATTTGTTGTTAATGCGCCCAGATTCGCCCACCAGATTGAAAGGCCGAAAGGAAGGAATGCCTTCCGTGCCAATCTCCGGAGAAGGCCGACTTCTTGTGGGGGTTTTGTTAAGATAAGAGTGCAGGAAAGAGATAAAAGTACTGAAAGAGATAAAAGTGCAGAAAGAGATTTCAAATGGGGATTGGAGTTGGGTGGGGGGAATAAGCAGCACGGCAACGAATCAATCACCACTACTAACAACATTCATCTACAAGCATACATTGAAACTACAACTATCAATGATCCTATGTATCCTCTATCTATGCATTCCAGGAATACTTGGCCATCAAATGCCGGAGTCCAGAGTTCAGTACAACTGCAAGCAATGACACAAGAAACATGAGGCAGAAATGACAAGGAGAGGCAGCATACAAGATAAAAGATAGTAAGCAGAGCCAAGTATATGCTTATATTTGAGGCAAACGCACAGCTACAATTGTTCCCTAGCAATATATTCCCCTTCCACCACCTTACAATGAAAATGTGGTGGGTATTTATAGCCCATTTTCCCCCTAATTACATTCATGGGCACGGAGTCCCAGACAAGACAGTAGCTGACACGAGTGGCTGAGGAGCCGCCGATGCCGACTCGTCGGGCAGGACTGTCCTTCCAGCATGGTGTCCCTGAAGGCGGTACAGATACGTGGCAGCGCGTTGGGTAAGTCTTTGGTCAGCAGGCATGCGGGTAGGTGCGGCAGATGGCACTTCACATCGGCTTAAATGGTGACAGTTGGCGCCGGTAGTGTAGCCCATGCTTTGTCCTTGCGCGGTCAAGTCTTGGCTCGAATCCCGAAGGTGGATACTTGTCGGATGCTAATGTATGACACGTGTCTGCCTTGAAAGGCAGCTTATCCAACTTCGCCAGGGATTCGGGCGCTATCGGGTTGCGCAAGTTGAAAACAGCGCAGTTGGAAGGCCTTCTTGCCTTAGCATTTTCTGAGTTGACTTTGCCCAACTGCGCACCGGTCAGAGGGCGCACTCCGACTTCGCTGCAAAGCCGGGTGTCGCACTGATGCTTGCTATCTTTTTTCGCTGCTCGGACTGCGCACTGAAAAAGGGGTGCACTCCGACTTCGCTGCGAAGTTGGGTGTCGCCCCAGCACTTAGCCGTTTTTCTGCAGGATTGTCAGAAACGTGCCCAGAAATTCTCTAAGTGTGGAGCCGCCCGACTTCGCAGCGAAGTCGGGCTGCGCTCCTAGTTCCATGCGCACTTGGGAAGCCGACGTGTGGAGCTGAGCCCAGAAAAAATACTAAGTCTTGAGCCGCCCGACTTCGCAGCGAAGTCGGGCTGCGCTCCCAATTTTATGCGCACCTGGGCGACGTCAATGAGAAAGATATCCAGAAAACGGCTAAGTGTTGGGGCCACCCGACTTCGCAGCGAAGTCGGGCGGCGCCCTCAAGGAGGTGCGCAGCCGGGCGATTTGCCATGGTGACCTCAAAAAATCGGCTAAGTGTTGAGCCGCCCGACTTCGCAGCGAAGTCGGGCTGCGCTCACTGACTTGTGCGCACTCGGGCAAAGGACGTTGAAAACTACCCAAAAAATTTCTAAGGCACGAAAGCCTTCCCAACTGCGCTCCTTCCCAACTGCGCTGCTTCCACCCTATGCTGCCCAGTTGCGCTTCAATTTTGGGTGAAGTCGGGCAGGAGAGAAAGTTTGAGCTTCAAAGGCATATTTTTCCCCTTATTAGATCTCAACAGGTGTCCACCCTCGAGATTTGAGTCAAAGATGCGATAGAAGGTGTGCGAGCGTGAACTGACTTATTGTACCGCAACTACCCTCATTCAAGCTGACTCAAAGTTTCATCTATCGCATTGCCACGTAGCTGCCAAGTTTTCAGGTGGACCTTGTTGCAAGTACGTTCCATACCCGCAGAGGTCAACATCAACCACTTTTTGCCGCTTTTGTCAGCTTTGTCAGCTATTGTCAGGTCTGGGATCTTGTGCCCAAAGTTGTAATGGGGGGAAATTTCCACTATAAATAGTTGCGCCATATCATTGTAAAGGGGTGGAAGGGGGATATATTGCTAGGGAACTGTTGTAGCTGTGCGTTTGCTTTTGAATACGAAATATACTTGGCTCTATTGATTGTCTTTGTCTTGTATGTTGCCTTTACTAAGTATTTCTGCCTCATGTTGCTTATGTTATTGCTTACTGTTATTTTGCTTTTCTGGATATCGGTATTTGATAGTTAAGTATTCCTGGAATGCAAAAGTGAAGGATACATAGGATGAATGGTGTTGATAGCTTCTGCAACATATTTTGTGTTTAATTGCTGTTAGTAGTGGTGATTGGCTGTTACCGTGCTGCTTATCTTCCCCACCTGAAACAATCATATTTACATTTCTTTTTGCATCTCTAATTTCTTTCCTGCACTCTGAGCTTAAACCAAATTGAGAAAACATAGGAAGCCGGCCTCCTCCGGAGATTGGTGCGGAAGGCATTCCTTCCTTACGGCCTTTCAATCTGTTGGGCGAATCTAGGGCGCATTACACTAAATCCTATCCTAGTGGCAGATTCGTAACCAACAGTAGCTGGTGCATTTTTCAACCCAAAAGGCATAACAAGAAATTCAAAATGCCCAAAATGACATCTAAAAGTTGTTTTGGGTACATCCTCTTTTCTCACTCTGATTTGATGATATCCACTTCTTAAATCAATTTTGGAAAAGTACTTAGCATCATAAAGCTCATCTATTAACTCATCTACTCTAGGAATTGGATACCTGTTTTTGATGGTCTTCTTGTTGAGAACTCTGTAATCAATGCACATGCGTAGAGTACCATCTTTCTTCTTCACCAACACCACGGATGAAGCAAAAGGACTACTACTTGGCTGAATATGCCCCATAGCAAGCAACTCCTTTATAGTCTTCTCAATATCATCTTTGTATGCCCGTGGATGTCTATAAGGTGTAATCATCACTGGTTTGGTTCCTTCTTCAAGTTCTATCACATGCTCAAAGCCTCTATGTGGTGGAAGGCCCTTTGGCATGTCTCCAAAAACCACTTTATGGCTGTCCAAAATTTTCTGAATTTGTGGATGATGCTTTATTTTGATGCTTGGTTTGGAGGTAGGTATTCCCTTTATGTTGTGGATGTATGCACACCATTCATAATCACCTTTCTTAATGACCCTTTCCATGCGCTTGGCTGAAACACTATGAAGCTCAAAATCTCTGATTCCTTTCAGCACTATCTCCCTTCCTTGATACTGAAATTTTAATTCTAATTTCTTATAATTAGATGTGACATCACCCAAATCATAATACCATTGTGCCCCAAGTACAACATGTGGAAGCCCTCCTGTTGGAAAGACATACAAATCATGCATTACCTTGTACTCACCAATGGTTAACTCCATTTGCTTTGCTACTTTTGTGCATGGAGTGATTTCTCCTTTACCTGTAGTCACATTAAAACCTGCAAAGTTTGTTGTTCTGATTTTCTTTTTCTGTTCTGGTTTGATCTTCGCTCGTGGTCATTATTGTACTTCTTATAGTCCCTTGGGTCTTATTTTGGCCCACCGCGGACATTAATAATATTTCATTTCATTTCTCATCAACAAAATTGTGGGTTGCCCCACCATCAATTAAAATTACTACATCTTCATCCATAACTTTGCCAAGTACCTTGATAGTGAAGAATTGAGGTGCACTATGCAAGGTGGCCAACGCTCCACTAGCTGGAATTATTCTAAGTGCTGCTTCTTCCATATGTTCCTCCACATCATGGAACTCTTCTTGGTTGTTTTCGGAAGTGGTAGATTCCTTCTCATTGTCTGAATCACTTTCTGAAACTACCTCAATATAGTGAATTTCACCTTTCCCAAGGCATCTATGACCGGGCTCCCATGGCTTCCTGCATGAAAAACATAATTTCTTATGCCTCAATTCATTTCTGGTAACTTCATCAAGCTTCTTGGAGCCTTGCGTTGGGATTGTGGGCTTGGAGAGAGAGGACGTTGGCTGTTTTGGAGCTGATTTTTCTGATTTCCAAGGTTTGGATGACTCCCCTGGCTTATACTTGCTAGATGTCCATTTTGGTTTTGATGAGGTATAGGGTTCAAGAGTATGCTCCAACAAAGTTACCCATTTTATAGCCTCCTGAAGAGTTGGAGGAGAGAAATATTTAACCAATCCTCTCAAAGGTTCCTTCAAGCCATCCATGAAGAGGTAAATCACCCGCTTAGGTGAAACATCTTGTACTATAACTGAAATCCTCTCAAACTCCTCTATGTAATTAGAAAGTGCATCTGTTTGTCTCAAGGCTGTCAACTCTCTGAAGTACTCCTCATCATCCTTCTTTTCGAATCTATCTAGGAGTCTTTGGCTGAATTCATCAAATGTGGTGATTGCATCATGTCCCTGAGTGATTAATCCATTATGCCACCAATCATAAGCCTTTCCCTCCAAGTTCAGTGTGGCCAATTGTAGTGCATCATTTTCAGCTATGGGGTCAAGAGTAAAGAAGGTCTGGAGCTTTTGTAACCATGCCCTAGCTGATAACCCATCACTCCCATTAAATGTAGGAACCTGCATTTTCTGCTGTAATTTCTTTTTGTGTTTAGATTGTTGTTTTGTACCACCAAATTTTTTTCCTTTCATTTGCGTGTACTTAAAAAATTTAACTGCGTACCCAGGTGTTGTAGGTGAGTTGGAGAGGAGAGGGCAATCCTCCAAGGGAAGTCCCGGATCCCCCCCCCAAAAGCTGAATTGGGTACCCAAAATCAATTGATAATGTGGGCGGGCGGGGCGACCCGGGACTTTGACGGTGAGAACCCCCGTGGTTTAGACAAGGCGGCCCCCAAGGGGTTCCAAAAAAAAAATTTAACTGCGCTGCAAAAAGCTTCAGATTTTTGTTGATACTCATCAAACAATTCTTCATAATCATCATCCTCCTCAACGTTGGGCTCCTCTGTTGGTTCTAAGAACATAGGCCTGGAGGGTTTCTTCAATGGAGTGCGAGTGGATCTAACACTTCCTTGTTCCGGAGTAGCACCCCTCTGCGAAGATTCTGCTTGCCGAGGTGGGGAGTTTTGGTGAGAGGTATTTGCTGCTACCTGCCTAAGCAATTCCAACATCTGATCAAATTTCCTGTCTGCTTGATCTCTCCTGTCAGCCATTTCTGCCAAAGTTGCTTCCTCTTCTTCTTCTAGTGCAATATCCTCTAAAGTTTCCTCCGCAACTGTATTATTTTGGTTCTACTGAGTTTCTAGGGTTTGCTGATTTCTTCAGCCTTTGGTCTGATACTGATGGTGGATTGGGGGTCTTTGGCTCATAGAACCCTAAATCTGCTAAAAATCTGCAGCACCCAGAATCTGAAAACCCTAGTTCTGCAATACCCAAAAGCTGAATTCACAAAATCTGTAATACCCAGAAAGATTAAACCCTGAATCTGAAATTTTCTTCACAAACCCTTCCACAGGCTGGCAAGATCACAGCTCTGATACCACTGTAATGATCTAATTCTGAAAATTTGACAATGCCAAATATTTTCCCAAAACAAATAATATATTTTTTTTATTTTTTATTTTTTAACAATAAAATAGCAGAATAACAAAGAACTTGCTAACAACACCAAACAACACGATTTTTCTTTTATTTCTGAAATACTGGAGACAAATACATCAATATATCTGAATATTAATCATGAGAACAACTCACAGGACAAAATCTGGATTACAATGTTGTAGATAAGTCCCCAAAATGGGACGTTGGACTCCAGGGTGAGAAGCTGGCTGGAATAGATGTCAAAATATGCTCAATGGTCCTCCAGAATTGCAACGCACCTCCTAAAGGACTGAAATGCCAACTCCAAGGTGGGACGTGGGTAGTATAAGACCCCTAGAATGCAGAAAATGGCCCAGAAATGGGACGTTGGGCTTCCTGGATGATATTTTCTGATTTTACTTGCCAATTCTGACCCCCAAAGTGGGACGTCCTTCTCCTGCAACCTTCAAATGTCAATTTTGATATCAAAATCTGCTACAATCTGAACAATAACTGATATTTCCAATTCCTGCTCTGAAAATTCTGATCAATGGAGCTCTCTTGCAAACCCAGGATGGATTTGCCTCTTGGAGATCAAGGGTTTTCGTCCTCAATCTCTAAACCGGGAGGGTTTTCGTCCTCAAGGCTTAACTCCTGCAGGTTTCCGTCTACAAGAGCTCAACTTCTGCGGGGTTTCGTCCTCAGAAGGTTTGCAAATGACCTTTCAGCCACATACAATAGAAGGAGATAAAATTCAATAACCATCGATGAGAGAAATGAAGCCCAAGTCTCCTTATATTAGCCAAAACCCTAATTCTCCATTGAGAATTATTTATTATTTTCTTTTAATAAAATATCTAAAATATCCTTATAACTCCTAATGTGGCGTTACCCTTATTTCTCCCTTTTTTTTAATTTTATTTATTATTTTTACTTACCTAAGCCACATAACATTATTATACTATAATTTATGTACAAAAGACCATTATGAAAAATTGGGTCATTACAACTAAGTTCTTTTAGAATGCCATTTCCTTCATCAAATTGCTAAGAAAAAATAACTTTTTCCAAGAATTAAAAATCCAATTTCAACTTATACATGCAAAGTTTGGATCATTTATTATTTCAAATTTTCAAATGATTATTTTGAGGTTTTGGGATCGGGTCATGAAGCTCAGTTTTTGTATGAAATAGTTGTTCTGAATTAATTAATTGTACTTGTGATTTCTTTTATGTTATATGTGATCATTCTTAGTCTGAATATTGTAACTACAATGTTGACCAGCACCTTGAAGTTAGCAAACTTGTTAAAGGGCGTCCATTGGATAATCTCGAGTTCCTTCAGTGGTTAAAGAGATACTGCGATTCTGTAAAGAGTGAAATTGTTAACGTGTAAGACTCTTGCCTTTCCTTATATTTTGCTATCCTGAAAAGTATTTTACCATGTTATTTAAAATAAGGATTATACACCCTATGATTGAGAGGGAAAAGAAGAGGAATGCGGATTGAGTTTACAATCACACATCTCCTCGAGTTTACAATCACTAATCTCCTGCTGAAAAAAGTATTGTTTGTTTAACTTGTCTGCTTCACTGAAACAAATGATACTGCTATCAGCAATTACAATCCAGTGGAACGAAGATCCAGAGGGAAGGAAAAACACAGAAAGGGGGTGAATTCAAAGCAATATTCAAGCCAAAGCAAAGGTGCTTCAGAAAGCTTAATATCTGCATAAAGCAGTGTTTATTATTTGATGCATGGGTGAATCTTCAACTGTTTCATGTTGTTTAAGAGTAAATTTAAATATTCATTATGATCTGTATCAACAGCAATGTTAGCTTCTTTTATGCTTATCTCTCTCACAAGCTTGATCACTATATTGAAGCAGGCTTAGTTTCTTTCTTTCTGTTCATTGGCAGCGGCTCAGATTCCTCCAAGTCTTACACAAAATAAGCATATTGGCATCCCAAATAGCATTAGTTCTACAGAAAAAATTCACTCCATGGTTGAAGAGGTATCTTCATTAAGAACTGCATATGTTTAATCATTTGTTTGTATATGTTCACAATGTCAACAATGTCAATATTAAAGGGGCTTTATGGACTTGTTAGGCTTATTGTGATAGAATATATATAATCTTGACTGACCACAAAATTTCTTGTACATGGGAAAGCCTTATAAAGCACTGAATTTGCAGTTGAGATTTTGTTCTTTAAAGCATTCATTAGAATGAAATACTGAATTTAAATATTAAAGTAATAAAAGAAATAGTTATTGCCATTTTATGCTGGCTGGAAAGTAAATCTTCTGGTTGCAAACAAGTATATTCCAAAGAGATATATCTTAATGAGTAAAACGCTTCATGAAGTATGGATTGTTAAGCAAGTTCTGAAGGTGTTTTAAATTCAAAATACATGTTGTGTCGCTTGTTAAAAAAAATCAACATCTCAGTCAAATTCAGGTTTAATATTGTTAAAAAATTACATGTTTAAAGCTGCACTAAGGGGGGGAACATAGCTAAGTATCACATGTTGCCAACTTCTACATTTTGGAGTTGTGACAAAAAAATTTACTCATCAGTGGCATCAACACCTGCAGTGAGTTGCGCTATCAATTCTTACACCATTGTCTTGTTTCAGATTGAAGGTTAAAAGAAAACTTGATGTCACACGAAAACTCAAGGACAAGGTTGGCACCATACTTCAATAATAATCAATACCAAATAAGGAAATTATGAACAGCCAAATAAGGAATTTGTGCTAAGGCACTCGTTAAACCATGGCTTAGTGATTAGAATGGATAATGGATAACTCAATTGAAAGCACAATGGGTGACCCAAGTACAATCAACCCATAAGTGACACTTGGGCAGAGTGATTGTTGGAGAGGCTAGATGTGGTTTGTCGCCACCAATAAGATGGATAAGGATGGAAAAAAATTCTATAGGTCTTTAGGATGCTTTGGTATAGAGGCAGAGTCTGGCACAGTAGTCAATTAGTTGTAGTATGCATTGACAGCCTCTAACGGTCTTCAATGGACTCATGGAATGTTTTTATTGTATGATAGGACTGGCAAGTCACTTCATCACATAGAACTAGCACCACTGGAAGCATCACTGGAAAATAAATATCCAATGGTATATGAGGTTTCTATGGTTTAGCAATGGAGAGGCACAAAAATAGCCCTAAAAAGCAACTGAGAATTTCACCATATAAGCGGTGGTTTTGTTTTGCAATAGTGGCAGTTTTGTCTTGCAAGAGACAAGTCTATGTTGCAAGGTGGGGATTTTTGGACAGGATGAAAAATTTCCAATATGTTACCATGAACCAAGAATAACTCTTGAAGCTTAAAGAAAATTGAAAATCCTTCAAACATGTAATAAAACCAATGTATTAGGAGATTATTAGATTAATGCATCATCTTGAAACTAAAGTGGAATCAAAGCGGGGCATCTAGGACAAGTGGTAAGTCTACTTCTGAACCATCCAAAGGGGGGTCTCAAAGGACTTAAAAAACACTACAAGATTAAATGCAGGAGATGGTAATTTTAACAAATAGAGAAAATATGCGCTAAGAAGAGGAAATATGCCTCTATAGAGACATAGGCTCATGTACTAGTTATATGCCATGTTGTACCATTGTTTTATGATTTAATACAAGCATTAGAGAATAGTGAATAAGCATTATTAAAGGTCCCAAAACAACCCAAAAGTGGATTTCCATCTTCCAAAGTGGCTATTTAAAGCCAAATTTTGTTAATTTATTTGATGAGATTAGGAGTTGAGCAAGTATTTCCATCTTGTCCATGTAAATCAACATATTTGCAATTAGTATATTCTATCTTTTTTCTTTTGCATGTGATTTGTGGCTTTATCTAGCAAGCACATCTTGTCTTTGTACATCTATTTAATACATAATGTAGTAGTCCAACTACTACCGCACTCCAACAATAAGAACAATAGTGTAGGAACAGATGGGGATAGACGTTAAAGCAATTTCAGTCATAATAGAGTTGTGATGACAGTTTTAGAGAGGGGGTAAGAAAGGCAAAAATCCCAAAATTGGAGAAGGCATGATATGTGTGATCCATTCCTGAGCATACAAATGACAAAGGGACTGATTTGGTCACTGATCCAAGAGCAATTTGCTTCTTGAGGCATGATCTCAGATAAATTCATCCTAGCATAGATCTGTAACACAAATTTCAAGGTAATGACCTGGAAAGCAACTTTTTGTCATCATATGCCTCTAGTGAAGGGTTGGAGCTGCTAGAATAAGTTCTAGAGTGAATTTAGGTTGGCCAAGCATTAATTTTGCTAAAAAGATGCTGCCAAATTAGGATTTTACTAGAAGTAGAATTGTTTTACCTCGGTTAAAAGTTAGGTTAAAATTTTAATATAACTAAGAGCTAAGAGCACATTTGTAAAGGTCCATTCACTAGAAAATGGCATAAGCTCAATTAGTTAAATTCCTCGATTTTCGAGGAGACCCACATTCAAATCTTGCCAAGTGATATATGCATAACTGCCAAGTTGTTGTAATACCACTATGTGGTCATGTAATATGGGTGGGGATCGTTTTAATCCCATATTTTTTTGCTCTTTTTAGAAGACTAGAGATACTTGTGATCAAACTTGTAATATTGATTTAAACTACAATTAATGAAGACATTATACATGTCTTTTGTGGATCAACCGTGTTTGGACCTCTTTATTCATCGATGTAAGATGCTCGTAGCTCCACCTTCCCATATCCTATTGGTCGTCTCACTTCGTTGTTGTAGGGCATTCATAGATCTGATTGCACTGGAGATATTTAGTCACTTTTGAAGATTCCTGTTGTCACATTTTGTAAAGGGGTAAAATTTCTGAAAATCTAAAGAAATTGCTGCTGCCTCCCTCCTTTCTCTCTTTCAGTTTTCCTCATGCAGTTTCATGTTTCATATCTTTCATTTTTCTGTTCTCATGCTTTACCTTCAAGTGTTCCATCAATTTGAAAAAGAGCCAAAAAATGGCTTAAGTCTGGGCCCTCCCACTGTCGCTTCCTTTTTGGGGCGACGCCCGCCGGCACTCGTTTTTGGAGCGAAAGTTAGTTGAAAGTTTAAAATGAAAAATTTGACTGAGTGTCAAAAAAAGGAGCGACTCCCGGCGTCGCTCCATTTTGAAGCGCCACCCGTCGTCGCACCCCCTTGTCAAGAAAAACCCGGCAGGCGAGAAGAAAGATAAAATTTTGACTAAGTTTTTGAAAGAGCACGCCACCCGTCATCGCCCCATTTTGGGGGCGACGCCCGACGTCGCTCAATTTTTGAGCGCCGCCCGTCGTCGCTCCCCCTTTTTGAGCGACCGTCGGCGGATGAGGAAGGAGATGAAAACGTCTAAGTGTGGAACCTCCCGCTGTCGCTCCGGATTGCCCGCGCCTCCCGCTGTCGCTCCGTTTTCGGGCGACGCCGGGCGTCGCTATCATTTTTCAGCGACAACGAGCAGAGAGACTAAAATTTGACTAAGGCATGAAAGAGAGCGCCGCCCGTTGTCGCTCAATTCTTGAGCGCCGCCCGTCGTCGTTGCTTTTTCCCAGCGACCGCTGCCGCCCCCCATCCAGTCAGCAAGCACAAGAAAAGTGAACCAAATTGCCAGCGTTTCTAACTCAGGGTGCCTCCCAAGTTCGCTCCATTTGGGAGCGACTCCCGGAGACGCTCTCTTCAGCAGGCGACTTTGGTCAGCCCCCCTACATTTGCAAACCGCACAAGTTTCGAGATTTATGCCTGTCAAGAAGTGACAGATTGTGTGCTGCCAAGGTACAGGGTAGATGAACATTGAAGAACAAACTGTACCTCATCTACCGCATTCAACCGGACCTGGCTTTCCCGCCCACCAGACCTGTCCGGAGATGTATAGTTTTCAGAACGGTCATATTTCAAGTACAAGTACAGTCGATAGGGGTCTCATCCAGGCAACATTTTGTAACTTTTGCTGTTCCTTGGGATCTGTGCATGATTGTATTTTGGGGGGAAATTCCTGCTATAAAAGGTAGTTCATTTGATTGTAAAAGGGGGGAACATATTGCTAGAGAACTCTGCTATGACAGATCACCTTCTACTTAATTCAAAGCATCCTTGGCTCTGCTTCTTGTCTCTGTATTTTATGCTGCCTTCTACTAGTATTTCTGCTTCATGTCCATTTATATTTCTATATGTTTGAATTCTGAATTCTGGATTTGGGCGTTGGTAATTATTTGGATCTGGAATACTAACCAGAAGGATACATAGGGTAGAATAACAGCTGCAATTTTTGTTACATGCTTTGTTTTAATTGTTGTTGGTTTGGATGCAAATTTGTAATCGTGCTGCTTGTTCTTCCCCACCTGAAACAAATGATATTTCCATTTCTTTCTGCACATTTATCCCTTTCCAACACTCTTATCTAAACCCCCAAAAAACTAGATTAGTATAGGATCCGGCCTTCTCCGGAGATTGGCATGGAAGGCATCCCTTCCTTCCGGCCTTTCAATCTGCTGGGCGAATCTAGGGCGCAAATAGATTAAAATCCTTTCATAGTGGTAGATTCGTAACCAATAGTTTCTCTGGCACGCCCGGTGAGACACGACTGTTCCACCCCAAAAAACAGAATCGAAGCATCGGTGTTCGCTTCATTACTGTCAAATCTGAACACCTGGTGACTCTGTTGAACCAGAATATTCTCTGAGTCCTGAAGACCAGTCCAATATTAAAAGCTCCTTCATGCATACAAGATGGAGAGTTAGGAACGCAGGACCACAAGAGGCTGAGTTTTACAAGCTCGACATCAACGCTATTGGAGAGCACCTGAGGCTGATTGATCATCAAGCCCATCAAGAAGAGACTAAAACTGAGCAAGACACAACTTCAGAGAGCACTGAAGATTACCATGATATTGATCAGCTCGATCAAGACGCAAATATGGCAAATCCTCAACCAAATTCTCCTAACCTATTTTCGGCAATTGACTCCACGAGACCCCTCAATCTAGCTGATCAAGATGTTGTTCTACCCACTGCATTAAGGCTATTCCCAGGTATGATAGAACGGGGAAGATGACCCATGAACATATTCAATATATCCTGGCCTTGGCTGCGCTTCACGCCATCACTAATGAAAGTGTCAAGACCCGGTTGTTGGCTCTCTCTCTGCGAGGGAAGCTTCTATACTAGTATAGATCCTTGCCGAAAAACACTATTACGGGATGGGCTCAACTGGCCGGACGTCTAGTTAAAGGCTTCAATGAGTCTATAGATCCTTCCTCGCTGCTGCACCAGTTCCAAACCATTCAGTGGCATCGACAAGAGGAGATCTCAGATTTCAATGTGAGATTTGCGAGATCATGGAAAAGAGTACCCATCGAACTGCGTTCCTCAGACGGACAAGCTGCTCACTACTACCTCAGAGCGTTTAACTCAGACATCTATTTGGTCATCAAGTTGGCTCGTGTAAACACTTTTCCTGAGTTGTATGAGGCAGCACAGAGGGCAGAGCTAGACATGATTGCCATAGGTAGACTTCCGCTTAAGATGCAGCCGCCGATCTACTCTGATTTCCCGCAGTCACAATATCCACTGGCGTCCGCTGGGGCGCCTTCCTCATCCAATGCATATCAAAATCCGTCATGGAATCCCACACCACCCATGTCGCAGTATGGTCCGCCCCAAGTGCATTTTCCTAATCCACCGGCGCCTCAACTCTCGCCTGCCCCTCAATATCCATCACTTCCCGCTCCTCCACAGTACCCGACATTGCCTCCACCACCACTGTTAGCATCCTTGCCTCTGCCAGCCCAGCTTGCACAATCGGATATGGACATACAAACCAAGATTCTGTAGGAAGTGTGGTCTCTTTCTTCTGGCTACCCGACGCTGTCCAACAATATGGCCATCATGAAGAAGAAGCAGGCCCAACAAGAATTTTTTCCGAGAAGGTCTTATCCTCCTCCCGCATTGACGAGAGACCAAGTGCTCAAATGCCTCCAGCGAGAAATACTCCCAACAACGCGCAGCCGAGCACTCCAGACAATATACACTAGTTCTCTACGTGTAATGACCTTCATGGGGAGGCTACCTGTATGCTGCATCAACATTATATTCAAACTCTTGAAGGCAGCATCTCGCCGGATGAAGAAGTCAACATGCTTCGTGAAGAGGGGAGCAACTTTGCGGTCTCCGAGGAAGACCCGGTGTCTATCCTGACCAGGGATGGGAAGAAGCCGATAGAGGTAGAGGCAGCCCGGATGCAGCCTTTGAAAGTGTACACTAGGAGAGAAAAGGCGCCACTTGCTGCAAAAGTTCCTGACAAAGCACCTTTGCCTCCACCAGCAAAAGAGAAGGCGCCATCCACGAAGCCCCCAGAGATTCAACCTCCAGCAGAAACCAAGGAGCAGGCTCGAGAAAAGCTCAAATACCCGTCGTTAGCAAAGCGACAGAGGGTCGAGGCCACGCAGCAGTACCGTACCAAGTATAAGCAGACAAAAGAAACAGAAGTGCCCAGTACTTCAGCTTACAACATAGTTGATGAGCTCAAGAAGACCCCAACGAAGATCAGCATGTACGATGCTCTGCAGCTTCTTGGACAAGTAGATTTGCTACATGAGTCTCTGAAGACTTCAACAGGAGGAAAGCCACCACAGCCCGTGCTAGCTCAACCCTTGACAACTTCAATCACGGGAAAGAACAAACCACCACCTTTTTACTTGTCGCTGCAGATGGAGGGACACAGTGCATAACTGCATTATTGATTTCGGTGCATCAACCACCGTCATGCCAAGGGCGGTCTGTGAAGAAATCGACATGGAGTACACGAGAAGCAGTCAAGGCATCTTGCAGCTAGATGGCACTCCTGTGAAGACAGTTGGCGTCATCAAAAAAATTCCTATATGGTTGCACAAGGCACCTGAAGTTGTGGTCATTCAAGAAGTTGTGGTTGTTGACCTGGAGTCTGTTGGTTACGAATCTGCCACTAGGATAGGATTTAGTGTAATGCGCCCTAGATTCGCCTAGCAGATTGAAAGGCCGGAAGGAAGGAATGCCTTCCGTGCCAATCTCCGGAGGAGGCCGGCTTCCTATGTTTTCTCAGTTGTCTATCAGCTCAGACTGCAGGAAAAAGATTATAAATGCAGAAAGAAATATAAATGTATTTGTATTGGGTGGGGAGGATAAGCAGCACAACAACTATCAATCACCACTACTAACAGCAACTAAACACAGAATACATTACAGAAACTACCAATGTCATTCATTCTATGTATCCTCTAACTATGCATTCCAGGAATACTTAACTATCAAATATCGATATCCAAATAGCAGAATAACAGTAAGCAATAACATAAGCAACATGAGGCAGAAATGCTAAATAGAGGCAGCATACAGAACAAGAATAGTCAATAGAACTAAGTGTATTTTGTATTCAGAAGCAAATGCACAGCTACAATGGTTCCCTAGCAATATATCCCCCTTCCACCACCTTACAATGATATGGCGCAGCTATTTATAGCGCAATTTTCCCCCCAATTACAACTTTGGGCACAGGATCCCAGACCTGACAATAGCTGACAAAAGCGGCTGATGTTGACCTCTGCGGATATGGAATGTACTTGCAGCAAGGTCCACTTGAAAACTTGGCAGCTACGTGGTAGTGCGGTAGATGAAACTTCGAGTCAGCTTGAATGAGGGTAGTTGCGGTACAATAATTCAATTCACGCTCACACACCACCCGTCGCGGCTGGACACCTATCAGAATCTGATAAGGGACAAATCTGCCTTGGGATCTCGTCTCTCTTTCTTGCCAGACTTCGCTTGGAATAGGAGCGCAATCAGACAGCGCAAGAGGAAAGTAGCACAGTTGGGGAGGCCTCCATGCCTTAGAAAATCTTTGGGCTGTCTTCAACATTCTGCCCGAGTGCGTACAAGTAAGCGGGCGCAGCCCGACTTCGCTGCGAAGTCGGGTTGCGCACCCAATACTTAGCCATTTTCGGTCATACCGCCCCGACTGCACATGAAGATGAGAGCGCACCCCGACTTCGCTGCGAAGTCAGGTTGATTGCGAAGTCGGGTTGCGCACTCAATACTTAGCAAAATTTTCAGGTCAATCAGTTCCTGCCAATATCCAGGTGTGCACAGAAATGAGAGCGCACCCCGACTTCGCTGCGAAGTCGGGTTGCACTCTTATACTTGGCAAAATTTTGATCATCTCTCCGCACTTCAGCTCCCCAAGTGCGCTCAAACTCAAGGGCGCAGCCCGACTTTGCTGCGAAGTCGGGTTGCGCTCTTATACTTAGAAATTTTTAGTGGCCTTTTGCTCTTTTGGGGAAATTGAAAGAAAAAAGTAAAAGAGGAAAGGGGGGAAATGAAGGGAATGAAACTGATGGAAGGGAAGAAAGGGGATAGTGGAGAAAGGGAAAGGAGGAGGGAAGGGAGAGCAGCATCCTTACAAGAAAAATGAAGACATGGCACCTCGTGCAAAATGTGGCAACATTCTTGGCGGCTCGCGGGGTGTCGAGCTCGCCTCGACGCAACGAACCAGGCCTTTATCCTTTGGGCGTAGAGGAACTCCCTTCCCTTGCATCCCGCTACTCCTGCTGCTATTGAGTCCCCTTTTTGGGTAACTACTCTTCTTCGGATTCACTGTCGCCTTCTCGCTCGACAGGTTGCTCCCGCTCGCGGACGTGATTGTATGCAGTCTTGGCCTGGTCCCAAGCTGCTGCCTGGAAGGGCCCTAAATCGCTGACATCCTTCAGCGCTGCTCTAAATGCCGCAACCACGTGTACATCGATGGTGTCATATCTCTCTCCCAACTCCTGAAGGGAGGTGTTAATCTTGCAAAATCTTGACACCATTTGGGTTACCTGTGTCTCCTAGACTGGCTCGGCTCAGCTGTCAATTTTTGATGTATCTGCCTCGAAAGACAACCAATCCAGCTTTACTTGTTCAAGGGGCAGAAACTCCCCATATTTGACGAAGCTCGGGCATCCGAGCTCAGAAAGAGTGTTGAAGGGAGCCAGGCAAATATTCATTTCATGGTTCAATGCGTCCAGCATCTTCCTAGTGGCCCTTGTTTTTTCTGTTTTTTCAAAGTAATTATGCAAGGTTACCCTTGCATCTGCCCAATCTAGGGAAATTCGGGACATGGGGGGAAATCGGAGGCCCTTGCGCGTGAACTCTTCAATTTTTATTGCCAAGACCAGCCACTGCTTCGCTTGGCGTTCGGCCTCCTCTACTGATGAGGCCTGGAAATGCCTCAATCATAACATGTTTTGAACACTAAAAATGCCTATAAACTCTTATGTTTTATTTGATATGTTAGTTAAGTTGATTCAATATGCTGTATATTAACCATTTTGCATGATCAATGTATTTGAAATATTATATGCTGATTTTACAGACTTTTTGCATAGTTTTGTGTTCTTTTTGCTATGATTTGCTAAAATGGGATATGCTTAGAATAATAGCAGCATTTCACTAATCATGTTTTGATTCTGTCTCAAGCATTTACTTCACCTAAATCTGGCAACAGCAGTGCAAGCAAACTGTCTTGTGCAAAGCAAATCGGTCTTTCCCATGTAAATTCCAGCCAGCTGTCCATAAATAGCAAGGCATGGAATTCACATGAGGAAAGGGATGAAGACCATTGGAATTTGATCTTAGGAGATAACCCACCTGAGAGATGCAGAAGAGATCACTGGAAAAGCATACATTTGTTCATTCCGAAGTATCTTCGGAATGAACAGATATCTTCGGAATGAAAGAACACAGCATCTTCGAAATGAGCGGATCTTCGGAATGAAGAATGCAATGATCTTCGGAATGAGCGGATCTTCGGAATGAAGCATGCAGTATCTTCGGAATGAGCGATCTTCGGAATGAGAATGCAGTATCTTCGGAATGAGCGATCTTCGGAATGAGAATTGCATTGTCTTCGGAATGAAGCCACTTATCTTCGAAATGAAGAACAGAATGTGTTTCTTTGACCTGTTGACCGATTTTTGAAGCCGAAAAAAGGGAAATAAAGGTTGGAAAAGGTAAAGGGAAAGATCTTCCATCTGTCTTTGCCGTCATTGCCGACCAAAGCCATCATTAAGGGAAAGATCAAGTTTTAGTCCTCTTCTAGGATAACACCAGAATTTGTTGCAAGCATTGTAGGATTAGATCTTTTGAGATATTCTTTGTTTGTAATCAGATCATAGGATAGCTATAAATATTGCTCCCATTCAGGTTGAGCCTAGTAGGTAGAAAAGGAGATAGAAAATAGTGAAAAAGAGTAAGGAAGCTAGCAGAAAATACAGAGTATAGGTAGAAATTGACTGTTATAGTCCTGTAATAATTTTTCAGCAGAATTATTGTAATCATGTCTTCTAATCAATAAAGTGCACCAGTTCTATTTCATATTGCTTGTAAATGAGTGTGATTAAGATTTAGAAAGAGAGAGAGACTTACACCTTCTTCTGGACAAAGAGGCTGGCCACTTCCAGACCTAGGAGGAGGACTAACAAAGCAGGTTTTTATTCTGATTTTGCTGCAGTGAGAATGAGTTGTAGAACTTGTTATTTCAATTGCTTGTAAACAGTTGACAATATTTGCAGTCTTAGTTTATTTATGCTTAGATTAACCTTGTGCTTAATGTTTTAGTTGCAATCTTACTTTCAGCAAAGCTTCCACTTTATTTCAGACTGTTATTTCTAGAATTTACTATTTTTCAGCAATTTCCTGCATTTTATGTTTTGTCGTCAAAACTCGAACAGAAGATTGACAACCTTCTATTGCGAACTTTGATAGTTTTTATTTCCACATTAGATCTAGACTTTCATTACTGCAAAAGTAATTAGATTTCCTTTCTGCAATTAGGATCAGACTTTCAATTCTGCAATCGTTATTTCTGCAATATAATTAGGTCTTATTCTGCAATTGTAATTAGGACTTCATTTCTACAGTTAATGATTAGTTTCCAATTCTGCAACTTAGATTAAGATTTAATTCATGCAATTTAGAGATAGGAATGTTCCAAAACCCCCACACAACCGGTTCCACCAATAAAACCTGTTGCTCTAGATTGACCTAAGTTATAGTTGTTTCACTTCTTCTTCCACAGATAGCCTTGTACACTGCCCTGGATTGATAGATTCATTGAGAATTAATGATGGTATAACGACTACGCATCATTTTGGCGCCGTTGTCGGGGAATAGTGTTGTCAGAAGAAAACAAACAGTCCAATAGCTGTAATCAGACTAAACTATGAAAATTCAAGTTAAAATCTGAATATAACAATTGAGGAAGATAACAACTATTGACTTAATTTATGTCATTTAGGAGTAAACATGAATGAATAAGTCTAGGGATGAAAAAGGTAGAACTACCCCAAAGGATCCCTGGCTTGTCCCATTAAGGAGATCTTCACGCCTAAGGGGTGAATCACCTGTGTTTGAATTACCAGAAATATTGATAGAAAAATCACCGATCTCACCATCACTAGAACATTCCGAGATAGGAAAATCACCAATTTTATCATCATCAGAATATCCTAAGAAAGACAATTCATCGGACTCATCATCAACAGAGAGGCTTGGACCTCTTGAGAGAACAATTTGGGAAGCTTTAACTTCTCCCAACAAACAGGAAACTATGGCAGAAGGAGGCAATATAGATGGCCAACATGGCTATGTTCATAATGAAGGAGATGATCAGGATATACTCCAACCGTCCAGAACATTTGAATATCCTATTCGTCTGAATCCAACACAAAACTCTCCCATGAAGACCATTTCACCTTCAGTACTTCCAACCTTTCGAGGTGTTGTATCTGAAGATCCTGACCAGTTTTTGTTTGAATTCAAGGTAGTGTGTCAGACCTATGATTATATAAATGACAATAAAAAACTTAAGGTTTTTCCCTCAACTCTCAAGGATTCAGCATTGCGCTGGTTCATGAGCTTAGAGCCAAATTCCATAAGAACCTGGGATCAAATGGAGACTGTCTTTTTAGACAAATATCAGGAATATTGCCGTGTAAGGAATAGAAAAGATGAGTTATTCAGAATCAAGCAGGAAGATGATGAGACATTGGAAGATTATCTTGATAGGTTCTCCTTTGTTCAAAGGAGATGTGGACTTGTAGAACCAGAATTATGTAAAACCATATTTTTGAGAGGATTGCAAGATGAATCCAGAGAAGTTCTGGATTTGATGGGAAAAGGGGATGTAACCACTCTCAGTAATGAGGAAATTATGGATCTCTACAGGAATTACTCTCGCACTAAGCAGAGAAGAAGAAAAAGCCGCACAAATGGCACTGATGTAAAGGACCTGATAGAGGAACTTGCAAATTTCAAAACTGATATTCTAGTGCACTTAAACACTACTTTGGGGGAAATGTCTGCAAAAGCAAAAAACACAGAACCTTTGGCAATTTATTGCCCAAGATGTAGAAATAAACATGCTTTGCAGGAATGTCCTTTGAATAAAACATCTATCTCAGCCATTTGTAGTATCTAGTTCAAAAAGGCATTCAACCGATCAATGCCACCTGCTACCACAACTCAAAACCGTGTTAGAAAACCAGATTGAGGAACTCAACTATATTGGACCAAAACAAGGGGGAAATTTCTCTCAATATCAAAATCCCCCTCGTTTTCCTACAAATTGGGGGCATAATCCTGGTACTATGCCTTGGGGACAATCAGAACCACCCCAACGTCCTTGGAATTATCCTCAATGGACAAATTCCCAAGAATGGCCACAATCAAATTGGAGTAACCCGACCTGGAATCAGAATCAAAACAACCCCTCATGGAATCAAAACAACCCATCTTGGAATCAAAACAATCCAGCTTGGAATCAAAATCAGACTAATCCACATTGGATGCAAAACCAACCACAATGGAATCAAGCAATACCAGTCCTATCCAAGGCAACAAAGGAATCAAGGTCAAACTCAGCATTTGTTGCCTGCACCTAATCAAAATTTTCAAGAAAAACAACAGCAAACACAACAAGTGAAACAACCTCAATTGCCACTCAGCCAATCACTAATCCAAACAAGTGTGAGACAGGACACCTCCTCGTCTATGTGGTCAAGTCGAAGAAAATGTTGAAATTAATGTTCTTGATTGTAGTGACATCCAACTTCGTTCAGGGAAAGTTGTACCTGAACCAGTTTCAATTGAAATCAAAGAAAATGAAGAGCAAGAATCATCAGAACCAGAGAGAATCCAACCAACAATAGAAACAAAAAAATTGGAACCAACAATAGAGAAAGAGACACAAGCAGAACAATTACCAAGGATAATTCCATATCCCGAAAGACTTAATGCAATACCAAAAAATTCTGAGTTAGAATTGGTCAAAGAACTCAAAAAGTTGACTATATCATTGCCCTTATTGCAAGCTATTAAGGAAATACCAGAGATTAACAAGATTGTCCAAAATTTGTGCATTAAAAGAGCAGGAAGAAAGAAGAAAGCATTTCCCAAGACTGTGCAGGTTGAAGGAAAGATAGCTGATCTCTTATCTGGAAAACTAGTACCTCCAAAGTATAGTGATCCAGGAAGCCCGATTATCACAAGTCACCATAGGTTCAAGTACCAATATCAAATGTTTTAGTGGATCTAGGAGCTGCAATAAATGTCATGACCAAGGATACAATGGAACAATTACAGCTCAAACATCTCAGCCCCACATTTACAGCTTTAGAAATGGTCGATAGGTCAGTTGCAAAACCTGAAGGAATCATTGAAGATGTCCCTATAGAAGTTTCTTCTTGGGAATTCCCTGCAGATTTTCTGGTTTTACAGCCAAGAAATTCAGCACATGGATATCCCATTATTTTGGGAAGACCTTGGCTTGCAATTGCAGCAGCCTTCATAGACTGCAGATCCGGAAATATGACTATTTCAAATGGTATTGATCTGAAACAAATTTCTTTATATCCTCCTGCAAAACCATCTAGCAAATTTTTAGGTCAGTTATGGTTTTTTGACTCAGAGGAAGAACCAGAAGAGGTCATTTCTACACTAGCTACCTTAGTAGTAAGAGAACACACAGAAGACCTCAGTGACACAAAAAACTTAGAAAATGAAACAATCCTGATGAATGTTCTGCATGAACAAGGTTTAGAAGGGGAAGCAACAAATATCCAACAGTTGATAAGTAATGAGGAGAATCAAAAATCTGAAGATGAACCATCCGTGCTATCACAGGGAAACTCTGTTTCACTACCACGTGGATGGCACCATCATCCGATTTTTCCTTCTCACTGTTCCATACAAGATATGCTTCCCTCAAGCAGCAATAAAACAGAAACTGCTTCTTTTCTCCCATCTCAGCAATGTCCTCTTAATCCCTTAATCACCAAGTATGAAGGAGTGAATTCAGTCCTTCTAAATACAAAACAAATAGAAGTCCAGCCAGGCAAATTTTTGAACATCTACAACCAGCTTACTAGGGAAGAGGAAGAAAAACTGATAGTTGTCTTGCAGAAGCATGTTCATGCTTTTGCTTGGAACTACAAAGATATGTCAGTTCATCCTGATATATGTACCCACAGAATCTATATTGAAGAAGTCAAGCCAATCAGACAACCTCAAAGAATATTGAATCTCGCCTTAAGAGATATTGTGAAAGAAGAAATTGAAAAACTCCTGGAAGTAGGATTCATTTACCCAATTTTCGATAGCCAATGGGTTTCTCCATTGGTAATAGTTCCTAAGAAAAATGGAAAAATGAGAGTATGTGTAGACTATAGAGAGTTGAATAAGGTGACATACAAAGACCATTTTCCATTACCTTTCATAGATCAAGTGTTAGATACTCTTGTTGGAAAAAGATACTTTTGTTTTCTTGATGGATTTAGTGGATATAATCAAATTCAGATTGCACCTGAAGATCAAAAAAAGACAACTTTTACATGTCCATGGGGAACATTTGCCTATAGGGTTTTACCTTTTGGTTTGTGTAATGCCCCAACAACTTTTCAGCGAGCAGTCCTAGCAATTTTTGCTGATCTGACCACCAAAAGTGTTGAAATTTACATGGATGATTTCACAGTATGTGGACAAACTTTTGATTTTACATTGGAAAATCTTGATAAAGTCTTAACTCGCTGTGAAACATACCACTTATCCTTAAATCCAGATAAATGCTTCATGATGATGAAGGAAGGGATAGTTCTTGGTCATCACATCTCTCCTGAAGGGATCCAAGTTGATCCAAAGAAGGTTGAAATTATCAAGAATCTCCTTCCTCCTAAAACTCAGACTAATGTCGGAAGCTTCCTAGGACACATTGGTTTTTACTGTAGGTTTATTCCCAAATTTAGTACAATAGCCAGTCCTATGTTTGCCCTATTGACTAAAGATTCTGAATTCTATTGGACTACAAAGTGTCGGGAAGCATTTGAAGCTCTGAAAGAGAAATTGATAACTCCACCCGTGCTCAGAGGACCTAATTGGACATTACCATTTCACATACAGACTGATGCCTCCAATACAACAATTGGAGCAGCATTAGGACAAATTGATAATGGTGAACATTATACCATCTACAACATTAGCAAGAACTTGACAAGAGCCGAGAAAAATTATACAACAACTGAGAAGGAATTCCTAGCAATAATTTATGCCATCAACAAATTCAGGCATTATATCACAGGTTATCAAATATTTATTCACACAGATCATACAACCATTAAGTATTTGATGAATAAACCTATGGTAAGTGCAAGAATTATTCGTTGGTTGTTGTTGTTGCAAGAATTTGATATCACTATAATCAACAAACCAGGAAAAGCTAATGTTGTGGCAGATTTCTTGTCCAAGGTTGCAGAACACAGATGAAGGGGAATTAGTTGATGACACTTTTCCTGATGAAAAACTATTTGCTATATCAGTCCAATCACCTTGGTTTGCAGATATAGCCAATTATTTGGTCACAGGGAAAGTTCCTCCACATTTCACTTCAAAACAGAAAAAACAATTGATCAAACAGAGTTCTTCTTTTGAATGGATTAAGGGTATGCTTTTTAAGTGCAGTCCCGACCATGTGTTACATAGGTGCATCCGAAAGGATGAAGTGTATGATATCCTTAGAGCTTGTCATGATGAACCCTCGGGTGGACACTATTCTATAAAAAACACAGGAAAATCTTAGCGACAGGATATTATTGGCCATCTCTTCACAAGGATGTGAAAAAGTACATCGGGCATTGTGATGCATGCCAAAGAATGGGGAAACCCACTCATACAAATGAGATGCCACTGCAGCCTCAAATGGTTTTAGAACCATTTGAGAGGTGGGGGCTTGATTTTGTAGGACCTATTGATCCACCTTCTCAAGGAAAGGTGCATATTCTAGTATGCACTGATTACCTGACAAAGTGGGTAGAGGTGCATGCTTTTAAACATGCTCGTGAAGAGAAGGTCGCTGATTTCTTGTATACTCAGATTTTTCAGAGATTTGGAGCTCCACGGTCTATCACCACAGACCAAGGACCCCAATTTGCATCCAAAGTCATAAAAGCATTTACAGAATTGTATGAAATCAAACATAGGAAATCATCACCTTACCACCCACAAGCAAATGGCCAGGTTGAAGTAACAAACAGGGAACTAGAACGCATCTTGACAAAAATAGTAGCTTTTCATAGGAGAAATTGGCTAGATAAATTACCTGAAGCAGTTTGGGCCTACAATACTACTTGGAAGTCCACTACTGGATTCACACCTTATGAACTAGTCTTTGGTAAAAAGCCTCTCTTACCTATTGAATTTGAGCTACTAACATTGCGCACAACACTGGAAATTGGAATTGAATTGTCACAAGCACAGACAGACAGGATTCTACAGCTGAATGCATTGGATGAACTTAGATTGGATGCTCTGCACCAAACTGAGGTAATTCAGGAGCAGAGGAAGTTGTGGCATGACAGTCACATTCAACAGAGGAAACTTCAACAAGGAGATTGGGCTTTACTGTTTGATTCTCAATATGAAGACTTCCCTAGAAAACTGAGAACTAGATGGTTGGGACCTTACTGGATTGAGGAGGTATTTAACAACGGAGCAGCTCGTCTATCCCCTATTGATGGGTCACGAAGAAAGTTGGTAGTGAATGGACATCGCCTCAGGGTATACCATACACCTCTGACTAAAGAAGAATTCTTGCAGCAACTTGATAGTTTGGATACACAGCAGTGGAAGAGATTCCCTCTTCCACTTCAAAACAATCAACATGATCAGTGGATTTCAAGAAAAAATAGAAAATACAAAAAAATCAGAAAAAATAGAAAACAAAAAGATGAATAAATTCTGAGTATGAATTCCTTCATGGGCATGGTTTCAAGGGAAATCATGAAATTCCTTCATGGGCATAGTCAGGATCAAGAAAAAAAAAAAAAAAAAAGAGAGAAAAGGAGAGGTAAAAAAAAAAAAAAAGGGGAAAATCAAGAAAAAAGAAGAGAGAAAAATGAATAACTCAAAGAGTGAAAACCTTTTCTTAAGGCACTACTGAGTTGGTGTGCATGAAAACCAGTTTTCTGGCATGCATAACCTTGAGAAATTTCTGAACCATCATTGTACAAATTCACCAAGTGCACTTGTTTTGAAATGTTGCAGAAAATCTCAGCAGAATATCAACAAAGGCAGTCATTCTTCAAAACTGGCATTAACTATTTTTATCAGGTATATATTTCTTACATTTCTTCATTGTAAAATGATTGGTATATAGTATGTGACAATTAACCATTAGCATAAAAGGTATTCATAAGAGTTGGCATACTTAAGACATGTTTTGAAAATGAAAATATTGATTTCTGCCTAATCTTCGAACAAGAATGCCAAAAATAGTGCCTGCTGTATTATCTTCGGATTGAAATTGTCTTCAGAATGACAACAAAATGAATGTTGCACTTTGTCTTCGGAATGACGACTTGCTGCATCATCTTCGGAATGAAGATCTGTCTTCGAAATGAAGATCTGTCTTCGGAATGAAGATCTATCTTCGGAATGAGGATCTGTCTTCGGAATGAGGATCTGTCTTCGGAATGACGATTTACCTTCACAATACAACCTGATCTTCAGAATGAGGATTAATCTTCGAAATGAAAATTTTGCAAAGAAGATTTGTCTTCAGAATGAAGACCTGTCTTCGGAATGAGGTCATAATCTTCGGAATGAGGATTTGTCTTCGGAATGAAGACTCGTCTTCGGAATGAGGTCATAATCTTCGGAATGAAATTTTGTCTGCGCAATAAGTTATAATCTTCGAAAAGAGCATTTCCACGTGGCATCCAAGAAGACAAGGTACGACAAAATCAAATTTTTTTAGTTGCATGCGAGGAAGGAACACGTGTCAGTCAGCACATGGTTTGTTTTTGCACTCATTGGAAATACGGAGGACGTGACCAACCATATGCCACCAATTTTTAATGCCAATAAACATGCACGTGAGAATCTACAAAACTAATGAGGTGGATCTGACGGCAAGGACATCCATGCAATTATCAACGAACAGGTGTACAGTGCAAAAGTAGAAATGTGTGCCACCTTTCTTTTCGAAGACGTGTTTGCGAAGTACAGTGCACAGGTTACGGTTCATTCCGAAGAAGAAGACGAGAAACAGGGCAACGAAGGTTTCAAACTAAAACTCTGCAAATTTGCAACAGAAAACAGCCAGAGATCTAGCAGAAGAACAACAGCCACAGTATACGATTTTTAAACAGAAAAAATGGGGCGAAAGATCAGAACAGAGCCTGTAGATACCACTTACCTCCGAGAAAATCCGGCAGTTGTGCAGATTTTTGAAGATGGAGGGTTTATGCCATTTTTGGATAAATTCAATGGGTCTTCTGAAGATTTGGCTGGCATGTTCGCCCATACATTCAGAAACAACCGAGCACATGTTAACGGCATGACTATTGAGGTAAGCCCTAAAATTTTAAGTCAGATTACAGAGCTGCCATTAGAAGGGATTTCAATTTCTAGATCTGGCAAGAACACATTGGCAAATGTAGTTAATCAGTTTGTAGAAGAAAATGATAGAGAACCAGAGTATTTAACCCATAACAACACATGCAAAGGGTTAAAAAGGGCCAGCCTGCAGGAACCCTAGGATGAAGTAGCCACCTGGGTAATTAAATTCCTAACCTGTGAAGGGCAGTATGTGCTTGTTATCGGGGCATCATCTGCGAATTTTGAACCATCTCGGACATGGTGGGCAACAACCAGAAGTTAGGGTAAATCTTCCCCGGTATCTGTATCAAGAGTTAAAGAACATGGCAAAGAGATATCGGGAGGGTAAAGGAAGCCTTCGCCATCATGGCCTCATCAAATTAGTTTGCCAACACCATTTTAGAGGAAACCCTAGGAGTTTTGATAGGTTTTACTCTACCCTAAATGATGTCATTTTTGGGGATGAAAGTGAGGAAGAAGAAGAACCAAATGCTACTGATGTTGCTACAGAAGAGGAAACAGCTACTGCAGAAAATGTTGCAGAAGATGCTGCAGAAGAAACTGCAGAAGGTGCCCCTAAAGCTGTTATAGAACTACACCCCACAACAGCAGAAAACCTTGCTCCTAAACCCTCAACTTCACGAGCTAAGAAACAAAAGAGAAGAGGATCTAGAACTGGTAGCAGAGTAGAAAAACAAAAGAAGGTTCGTTTTGCTGAAGCTGCAACTGATTTGTCAGAACAGAGAAGTGAAGCACTTAACCAAACAGAGGCAAAAACATTCAAGAAAATAGGGGGTATTACATAGGCAAGAAATTATTCTACAGGTCATGGAATCTAAACATGGACATATGTGATTCCATAGCCCAACAGAATGCATGAGGGCATGCATTAATATAAGTTGGGGGGAAAATGATGAGGCCTGGAAATGCCTCAATCATAACATGTTTTGAACACTAAAAATGCCTATAAACTCTTATGTTTTATCTGATATGTTAGTTAAGTTGATTCAATATGTTGTATATTAACCATTTTGCATGATCAATGTATTTGAAATATTATATGCTGATTTTACAGCTTTTTGCATAGTTTTGTGTTCTTTTTGCTATGATTTGCTAAAATGGGATATGCTTAGAATAATAGCAGCATTTCACTAATCATGTTTTGATTTGTCTCAAGCATTTACTTCACCTAAATCTGGCAACAATGCAAGCAAACTGTTGTCGTGCAGCAAAAACTGGTCTTTCCCATGTAAATTCCAGCCAGCTGTCCATAAATAGCAAGGCATGGAATTCACATGAGGAAAGGGATGAAGACCATTGGAATTTGATCTTAAGAGATAACCCACCTGAGAGATGTAGAAGAAATCATGGAAAAGCATACATTTGTTCATTCCGAAGTATCTTCGGAATGAACAGATATCTTCGAATGAAAGAACACAACGTCTTCGAAATGAGCGGATCTTCGAAATGAAGAATGCAGTCTTCAGAATGAGCGGATCTTCGGAATGAAGCATGCAGTATCTTCGGAATGAGCGATCTTCAGAATGAGAATGCAGTATCTTTGGAATGAGCGATCTTCGAAATGAGAATTGCATTGTCTTCGAAATGAAGCCACTTATCTTCGGAATGAAGAACAGAATGTGTTTCTTTGACCTGTTGACCGATTTCTGAAGCCAAAAAAAGGGAAATAAAGGTTGGAAAAGGTAAAGGGAAAGATCTTCCATCTGTCTTTGCCGTCATTGCCGACCAAAGCCATCATTAAGGGAAAGATCAAGTTTTAGTCCTCTTCTAGGATAAAACCAGAATTTGTTGCAACATTGTAGGATTAGATCTTTTGAGATATTCTTTGTTTGTAATCAGATCATAGGATAGCTATAAATATTGCTCCCATTCAGGTTGAGCCTAGTAGGTAGAAAAGGAGATAGAAAATAGTGAAAAGAGTAAGGAAGCTAGCAGAAAATACAGAGTATAGGTAGAAATTGACTGTTACAGTCCTGTAATAGTTTTTCAACAGAATTATTGTAATCATGTCTTCTAATCAATAAAGTGCACCAGTTCTATTTCATATTGCTTGTAAATGAGTGTGATTAAGATTTAGAAAGAGAGAGAGACTTACACCTTCTTCTGGACAAAGAGGCTGGCCACTTCCAGACCTAGGAGGAGGACTAACAAAGCAGGTTTTTATTCTGATTTTGCTGTAGCAGAATGAGTTGTAGAACTTGTTATTTCAATTGCTTGTAAACAGTTGACAATATTTGCAGTCTTAGTTTATTTATGCTTAGATTAACCTTGTGCTTAATGTTTTAGTTGCAATCTTACTTTCAGCAAAGCTTCCACTTTATTTCAGACTGTTATTTTCAGAATTTACTGTTTTTCAGCAATTTCCTGCATTTTATGTTTTGCTGTCAAAATCTTGCATAGAAGATTGACAACCTTCTATTACAGAACTTTGATAGTTTTTATTTCCACATTAGATCTAGACTTTCATTACTGCAAAAGTAATTAGATTTCCTTTCTGCAATTAGGATCAGACTTTCAATTCTGCAACTGTTATTTCTGCAATATAATTAGGTCTTATTCTGCAATTGTAATTAGGACTTCATTTCTGTAGTTAATGATTAGTTTCCAATTCTGCAACTTAGATTAAGATTTAATTCATGCAATTTAGAGATAGGAATGTTCCAAAACCCCCCACACAACCGGTTCCACCAATAAAACCTGTTGCTCTAGATTGACCTAAGTTATAGTTGTTTCACTTCTTCTTCCGCAGATAGCCTTGTACACTGCCCTGGATTGACAGATTCATTGAGAATTAATGATGGTATAACGACTACGCATCATCTACCACAGGCTTTCCCTGGGCAGATACTTTGGATCCTGGATGCGAAATCCAGGACGGACAGGGACCTGACCACATTAGCCCTGCATCCTTGTAGCAAACCAGCCCGCATCTCCTTGATCTTGTTTTTCGAAAAGGCCGCCGCCTAGGACGCCTTCTCCTTGAGCTGAGATTGGGCCTACCTCAACAAATCTTGTAGCTGAGATACATGTTCCAGTGCCGCCCTCTTCTCTTCCGACAACTGTTCGGCCGTCTTTCTTTGTGTTGTAGCCTCCCGCTGAGATGCGGCGAGCTGAGCTTTCAAGTCCTCAATCTCCTTCTGGGCAGACTCCAGCCGCGTGGTGGCCTTGGCCAGATCTTCCTCCAAACTGTCTTGAGTTATTCTGAAGCTGAAACAGCTTCTCTTGATTCTCGAGTCGCTTAACAAGGAGTTTGTCAGTTCTGCGGTGAATACCGTTGATTTCGTATTCTTCGCTTATGTCATCAAAATTCTTCTCCTTGATCCGGTGTTCATAGTCATCCTCGGTCATTTCCCGGAGAGGCTTCTTTACTTTAGGGATCAATTTCTCGGTTCGCAACACTCTCCTGTCCAAGTCGAACTTGGTGCGCTTCATCGGGGCAGCTATCTCCTCGGCTCTTCTTCATTTGACGCCCTGGAGGAAAGAGGCGGAACACCCTATGGCCTTCGCTGCCAGAGGCAGATCATCTGTAATCTGCAGCTGCTCCCGCATGAAGTGAAGTTCTGCCAGCATAGGATACGCCGAGGCTAAATCCTGTTGCGGCATCCTTCCTGCAAACAATGAAGCAGGAGATATTCCAGAAGGTGTGGTTGCTTTCAAGGGCGACCGGGTCCTAGGGGAAACGGGCGGCCGAGTGGGAGGTGAAGGCGGGGTCTTGAATAATGAAGGTGAGCGGCGCAGCGATGTAGGTACAGCTTCAGCACTGGCCACGGATGAGGGGTCTAGGGTTTGACCCAGGGTTTGGAAAACATTCGGGTCTTGGGCAAACTGTTCAAAAGAATGGGGACTGTGGAAGGATTGGGAGATAGGCGATAAGGAAGATGCAACTAAGGCTTGCCCTGATACAGAGGGGGACGGTGTTACGGCAGGGCCAACTGGGATTTGGGGAACCGGGGAAGAGGACGTACCTGCGGGCTCCACCTGAGCCGCTGATTGGAGGATGCCTGCTGCCCAGACTTCTGCTTCTTTCCCTGAGCTGTCCAGAGAGATGATTTCCGGCGCGGCTGCCTTTGTTTGTGCCGCAACCGTTTGCTGCGCAGACTCCTTAGTCCGCTTGGTCTTTTCACTCCTTTTTCTCTTCTTTTCTCCCGGAGCTGCAGTTTGCTCGGAGGCGGAGGAGGTTGGCGCGACTGGCAGTGGTGTTCCCACGGTGAATTTGTACCTGGGTTTTGATGGAGGGACGCCTGCTGCCGAAGGCCCACCAGTTGACCCTTCTGGCGCCTTTTCCTTTTGAGGCACTACTTCACTGGTTGCCTTTTCTAGCTCCTGTTCTTTTTGAGGTGACGCTTCGGGAGCTGGAGGCAACATCGGGCCCACCTGACTGCTTGTTGGCGTCCTGCTGGGAGGTTTTTGAATGGGTAATTTCTGGGATGGGGGCTTCCTTTTATATCTCTTTTTGGCGCCTAGGGGAACGCAATCTCGAAACGCGAACGACTCCCATTTGCCGGCGTATTTATCATATAAGGCCGAAAACTCATCATCTACGGCCAATGTCTTTCGGTTAGACTTATCGTGTTGCGTGCGACACCTCATCTTCCAACATTCAATGATTTTGTCCTTTTCCCAGCTAAGGGGCATCACCTTTGAGAGGAATTTTTTGAAGCCCCCTGAGCCTAACCTGTGATCTGGATTGCGCTCCGGATCATACTCCACCTCCTCACATTAAAATTCCTGCCATGGTGGCCATGATTGCATCCGCTCGATGTGCCATTCCAGGTCTGCGCTTGTTTTATTGCACCTCTCCTCCATGATTTCTGCTCGGGGGCAAATATGTACAAATTTTCCCCTGACCCCAATCGGGTCGTATTTCCATCGCTGTGGTAGCTGTATCAGGCCCATGTTGAGGAGTTCTTGTTCAAGGTAGATATGCTGCCCAATCTCATGCACTTGAATGTTCGCCCAAGTAATAGGATACTTGAAAATATGGCCCCTCTTCTTTCCCTGGCCGAATTCCTCTTCTACATAGTCCATTTGGCGCGATGTCTCTATACCGAACTGATGCTCAGTGCAAAAATAGGGCAGCAAGAATGGATTCCCTTTGAATCCGTAGATTCTGATCACAATGCCCTGAGTCAACCGGAAGGTATCTCCGCATTTGTACTTCCTCAGGTAGTTCGTCATGGCCAGTGGAGGGTGAGATGCTTTGCCATTGAATAGCGCCAGGGTCATACCTGGAAATTTGAAGTTGAAATCGCAGTAAGACCCTCTCCTATACAGGACTTCTGTCCACTCATACACAGGCAGCGGTGCTCCCTTCTCATTTACCTTTTTTAGATCAGGCACTTTAATCCAGTAGTGCGTATGGTACAGGCACAACCATGTGAGGAATGAGCAGTGTCGGAACTCCGTTGTCTGCTTTTGCTGTATCCTGACCAGATTCGAATGTATGGCGTATGCCACCCAATCCGCCCAATCAAAGAAAATCGGGCGTCTTCCGCTCCTTTGCGCAGTGGAGTCATAAAACTCTCCATGCAAGATGCATTCCGCGAGCGCCAGCTGGTACGGGTGCACCATTCTGTCCGTGCCGCAGCCGAGTACCCATGCCAGGATAATATAAATATATTTGTTTTCAAACCTCTCCAGGGGTATAGGGCCTGTTGGCCACTGTCCTGCTGGCAGCGGGGTCTTTAGTTCTGAATCGAGAAACTCTCTCATCCTTCTGCTCTGAGCGAATCTGCCCGCCTGCTCATCCAAGTTAATTCTTCTGACAATGGCGTTGGGGTCGTATTGGAGCCCCGGGGCGAAGGCTGGCTGGACGCTTTCTTTGAAGAGGGTGAACAACACCCTTCCTTGGTTGTCGCAGACTTGTCGGGTAGCTGGTTTGTAATATGTCACAATAGACTCAACCAGCTCCGGGCAATGGTGGACGGGAGGGCACAAGAACCAGTACAGGTTCGACTTGTATGCAGCTCCGACATGGTGCGAGGGCGAGACTTTGCCTGCCCACTTTGCAATATTTGGCCGCAGCTTGGTGAGGCTAATGGAGTACTCGCCATCCTTATACCCGGCCAGGCGATTGATGGGCGGCGGCGGAGCTTGCCCTTTGCTTCTCTTTGACCTGGATTTCCTTGTCTGCTCCTGTGGCACTTCGCTCTCATGAGCGCTGGATTCTGTGTGTTCCTCAGCCTCCTACTCTGTATCGCTGGACTGCGGTTGCATTGGCGCTTTTCCCTTGTCCATTTTCTGTTTTCTGCTCGTGGTGGCAGAGACGGGAATTCTAGTCACCAGTCTTCAATTCTGCGCCTTTCTTCCTCCTAAACGCGCAGCTCAGACTTAGCTTGATAATTCGAATGTTCTGAGTATGCCAAGGCCCCTTTTCTAGGAATTAAAACGTAGCATTAATGGCGCGAGGGGGGGGTTTAAAGTGATTTGCCCGAAGTAGGTAGAAAACGCCGTTATTCCTTGGCGGCCGCGCGTGGGCTTTTTCCTTGGAAGGCGCACCTTGTTTGCGGTTGGTCCTAATGCGCTTGCTTCTTTAATGACATCTGCTTCGAAATACGTGCAATCATTCCTTAAGAATTTGAACCTCGTGCTCCCAATGACGTCACAGCCGCCGCTTGGGCACACACTTCGAGGGAGACTTTGGCCCAAGGTTCAAGGAGGGACGCAGCCTAACTTCGCGCCATACACATTGCGCCGCCTGGGCCCACACTTAGAAATTTTTCGTCACTATGCCCCTTGTTCTCCCTGACAGGTCGTTCGAAGTGCGCCCGAAATCAAGAGCGCACTCGGACTTCGCTCAAAAAATGTGCGCAATCCGACTTCGCCCGAAAAATATTGCGCAGTAGGGATTCCACACTTAGTCGATTTTTGCTTCCTCTACTGCCCGAATCCGCTCCCAAGATGGTGCGCAGCCTGACTTCGCTGTGAAGTCGGGTTGCGTACCCAACACTTAGAAATTTTTTGAGGCTTCTTGTTTGCTGTTTTCTCCCAAACTCCCGATATCGCACAATTTGTGAAGCGATGCCTGACTTCGCTGCGAAGTCGGGGTTCGCTCTATGCTTGGTCGGATTTTTAAGCAGCGCAAAATTTTGCTCCTTTTCTCACACTTAGCCCACTTCGGTTTTGAAAACTGAAAACTGAATAACTAAAAGAAATATTTACATTCTGACATAAACTGAAATGCAGGAAAAAAATATGTACAAGGAAGGACCTCTCGGGCACCTTCAGTGGTGATAGGTTTTTAGGTGGAAACCATTGACAGGAATAGGGAGAAGCTGTCCCTCCATGTCCCTGAGCACGAACGCGTTGAATTGGTTTACCCGAGCGATCTGATAGGGGCCTTCCCAGAGGGCATCAAATTTGTCATGGTTGCCCGGCTTTGCTTTGAGTGAGTCCCACTTGAGCACTAGGTCCCCGATTTTGAAAACCCGGTGCCTTTTGCAAACCAGCTCTGGGTTACCTCGGCATGTTTGGTAAAGGCCTGGTATGCCTTCTCCCTTTCCTCTTCTAACTGCAATAGTTGACAAAGTCTGGCATCCACTGGATCCCCGTCGCCTTTTTCTTCATCTAACAACCAGAGTGCGGGCATTTCTATGTGGGTAGGCAAAACTGCCTCCTTGCCATATACAAGCGCGTAGGGGGATGTCTTGATAGATTTCTTGAAAGATATGCGATCCGCCCATAACGCCCGGTTCAGAAGTAGGTGCCACGTCCTCTTGTTCCTTTCTACTGTTTTTTTTACAATCTTCAACAGATTCTTGTTAGTGGACTCGGCTAGGCCATTCCCCTGCGGGTAGTAGTTTGAGGACATCTTGTGATAGATGCCGTATTTGCTGGTGAACTCCGTGAGTACAGCACCTGCGAACCCCGGACCGTTGTCTGTAACTATTGCCTCTGGGACCCCGAAACGGGTGATGAGGCTCTCAAGGAACCCAATGACCGTTTCTTGGTCTGCATGCTTAGTGGGGATCGCCTCCGCCCACCGAGTGAAATAATTGGTGGCTGTAAGGATGAACTTATGTCCCGCTGCAGAGTTAGGCGTGATGGTTCCGACGAAGTCGAGACCCCACTGCTGAAACGGAGTCTCGGCTTGAATTGGCTGGAGGGGCAAGGGTGCCTTCCTATTCTTGCCGGCGAACCTCTGGCATTTTTCACATTTTACACAGACCGCATGTGCGTCTCGTGAAGAGGGTGGGCCAATAATACCCGGCTCTGATAATCTTTAAGGCCGTAGGCCTCCCTGAATGATGTCCTCCGTGCATCCCGGAGTGGAACTCTCCGAGGACCTTTGGTTTATCTGATTCCCTGACGCATCGCAACAAGATGCCGTCAATATTTTTGAAATACAGCCCCTCGGGGCGCAAGACATATCTCAAGGCATTCAGCCTAAACCTCCTTCTTTGTGAGGCATTGAGATGATTAGGACATCTCCCTATGCGAAAATACCACACCAGGTCATTCGTCCAGTCATTCTCCTCTGATAAGGAGTTGGCAAGGTTAATTTCCGCCATTGGATCTTCCCACTGGCAGGCAGAGATTTCAGCTGCAGCACTTCGGGCCAGTTCTGGCACAGGGCCCGGCCTCTGATCAGCTTCGTTGGACGTACCTCTATGTCAAATTCTTGGATTTTGGCTATCCATCCTGCCCTCTTGTGACCTGGCTCCCCTTGTACAATGAAATTCCTGACGTCCGGATGTATCACAAAGATAGTTATCCGGCTCTGGGAGACGAAGTGCCTGAACTTCCTGAGGGATCTCATGACTGCGTGCACCTGCCGCTCAATAAAATTGTACTTTTCTTCATGCGGCTGAATCACCTGGCTTAAGAACGCTATGGGGCGCTCTTCGCCATCATCTCCCTTCTGAGTCAGGACTGCGGCGTAGCTCTCGGGCTCTCCCACCGTGTACAAGATGAAATCCTTGGAATAATCTGGATTTATCAATACTGGAGCTTGCGCGATTCTGGCCTTGATCTCTTCGAAGGCCTGCTTCCTTTCATCAATCCACAAGAATTCGACATTCTTTTTTAGGAGTTCGGCCATGGGCTTGATTACTTGTGCGAAGTCCGGTATGAACTTCCTCACGAAGTTGATTTGGCCAAAAAATGATTGTAGCCCCTTCTTGTCAACTGGGATGGGTAAGCGAAGAAGGGCTTCTGCTCTGTCAAGATCCACTGCAAGGCCTTTCTCAGAAATGACATGTCCTAGCAGCTTACCTTCCTTTACCGCGAAGACTGACTTCTTCGGGTTGATGGAAATGCCGAATTCACGACATCTCTCAAATATTTGCCGCAAGTGGGAAGCATGGTCCTCTCTCTTATGTGAAAATACAGTCATATCGTCCAAATAGATGACAATGACCTTGTTGAGCAGCTCCCGGAACGCCAAGTCCATAGCTCTTTGAAATGTAGCGCCGGCGTTAGACAGGCCGAAGGGCATGCGCTGATATGCAAACGTTCCCCATTTGGTGGTGAACGTTGTCTTGTGCTGATCTTCGTCCTTTACCCATATTTGGTTGTATCCAGAGAATCCGTCCAAGAGAGAGAACCTCTGTGCTCCAGCAACTATGTGGAGGATTTGATCAATTTGGGGGAGCGGATAATGATCCTTCAGTGAAGCTTGATTGAGGTTTCTGAAATCCACGCAGAGGCGGATGTCTCCATTCTTTTTCCTCACAGGGACCAGATTCGCGACCCAAGATGAGTGCTTGATGGGGTAGATGATTTTGGCCTCCAGCATCTTTAAGAGCTCTGCTTTCATCATAGCTTCAATTTTTGGGTTCACTGCCCTTTGCTTCTGTCGGAAAGGTCTTGCATTATCTTCCAGCTCTATAGTATGCTGGATCATCTCTCTGTCATACCCCTTCAAGTCCTGGTAGCACCAAGCCACAATATCAGGGAACTCTCCGCATAAAGATCTGATCTGCTCCAGTTCCTTTTCAGTGTAATCTGTCCCGACCTTGATCATTTTTCCAGGTTCCAGTTTCGGGTCCATGTACTTCTTGGGGTCCACTTTGATTCTGTGGGATACTGCCCTATCGTTCTGATCAAAGAGACTTTCTAGGGTAATCAGTTCTTTCGGGACATGATTGTTTTTTAACTGTATCAACCCCTCGTATTGCTCGTCATCAGGGTCTCTACCTTCTATCGTACTTGCTTCGTTTATCAAAAAAGTGACGATATCCTCGTCACAGTCGAACACCTGCCAGTGGGTGTCTTTATCAGGCACAAAAGGCCTGTAGATGGTACGAACCGGCTCCGGCTTCTGGACAGTGTCATCAGCCGGGACGTACTTGGCTCCAACAGACGCCAGAATGTCAACATGCTTATTCTTCTCACGTGATATGGCTTTGACATTCAAAGAGTCGAATGACTCCATCAGATCCCAGACACGGTTACGGTACGCCTTGAGGTAATGCTTCTTGGAGGCGCACTTATTCGTAATCTGTTTGCACACCAGCTCTGAGTCGCCAAAGATCCCGCAAATGTCTCACCCCCCCCCTCTCCCTTTCAAACCAACAACACAAAGCTTCATACCCCCGCGTTGTTAGTGCAGCTCCAAGCCAGCCTGTAAGTGTAGTCCTTCTGGACTCCGGATGGGGAAACCAGAAGTACACCTGCACCGGCGCCATTTTTGCATCGGGCGCCATCAAAGAACAACTTCCATAGCTTTTCTGGTGCAGGTCCAACCTCCCTTTTTGATGACTGGTCAAGTCTTTCAGGCTGGGTGACGGAGTAACAACCTTGCTCGGTCTCAATCATGGCATTGAAGTCTAGCAAGGAGAACTCATCCTCCACTTGTAACAGCTCAAGGGCCTCTTCTGCCATATCCACCTCTACCAGCTTCTTCAGTTGTCAACTGAACCATGCCATTCTCGCGGCTCTTCTTCGGGTATCTTCTCTACCGGAAATGTGGAAGGCTTTTCATTATAGATCTTTAATCTTCTTCCTTTGAAGGGCACTTCCATATGTGAGTAATCCAGAGACAGATATCCACCCAGCTTTGCAGTGAACTCCCTAGAGAGACACATGCCGAAGTAGGGTTCCAAGTCGACCACAACGACTTCCTGGATGACCACTATGTCGAGGGTTTTATGCAATCAGATCGGGATATCCTTGATGACACCAACTGTCTTGATAGGGGTGTCGTCTAGCTGCAGGACACCTTGGCTGCTCCTTGTATATTCCATACCGATCTCCTCGCAGACGGCTCTCGGCATGACAGTAGTGGAAGCACCAGAATCCACCATGCAGTTGTGTACTATATAGCCTTCCATCCGCAATGACAGATAGAAAGGAGGTGGCCTGTTTTTCCCGGTAGCAGAAACTGTCAAGGGCTGAGCTAACATAGCAGGCTGCGTCGGCTTTCCATCTTTTACGCTTTTCAAGGATTCCTGCAACAGATCAACTTGCCCTGGGAGCAGAAGAGCCTCGTACATACTTATCTTTGTCGGGGTCCTTTTTAGCTCATCAACTATATTGTAGGTTGAAGTGTCGGCTCCCTCTATCTCTTTCGCTGGCTCATACCTGGTCCGGTATTGCTGCGTGGCTTCGACTCTCTGTCTCTTCGTCAGCGACGGATACCTCAGCTTTTCTTGAGCTTGTTCTTTTGTTTCGGCTAGAGGTTGGGCTGCGGGAGCCTTCATCGCGGGAGCCTTGAGCGTAGGGAACCTTTCTTTGGCTGTAGGGGGCCAAGGTGACTTGTCAGGTGGTAGCCCAGCAGGCTGCGCCCTCTCTCTTCTGGCGTATACCTTCAACGGCTTTGCTTGGGCCGTGGTAGCCTCAATGGGCCTTCTGCCTTCCTTGGTCAAGAGCAACGCAGATCTTCTTCTGGGACTGCAAAGTTGCCTTCATCGTCCAGGATCATGTATGCTTCGTCCTCCATGGCGCTGCCCGCAAGGGTCTGAAGATAATGCTGATGCAGCGTGCAACTCTCCTCTGAGTGTGGATCGTTGCATGTGGAGCACCAGTTAACCTGGTCAGAAGTGCCAGGTTGAACCTCATTGGCAGCATTCCTTGCCGGGGGCCTTTGCGCTTGTGCAGCTTGATCTTTTGTTAGCGCCGGGGGAGGATATGGTCTCCTTGGAAGGAACTCCATCTGGGCTTGCTTCTTCTTCATTATTGTCATATCGTTGGAAATAGTATGATACCCAGAGGCCAGAGCCCGTACCTCCTGAAGGATTTTATTCTGAATATCGTTATCAGCAGGCGCCGGCCGGGCCGGCGGAGGTATTGCAACTAATGGCGGAGGTGCAGAATACGCCGCATAATGAGGGGGAGCTGGGAGTGCGGGATACTGCGGGGGTGGAGGTGGCGGATTAGGATAATGGATCTGAGGCTGACCGTAGGGGTTTATAATCGGTGCTTGGATTCCATGGCTACTGGGGGTGCTGATTTGAGGAGGATGGCATTACACCAGACGCCGATGGATATTGGGACTGAGGGAAATCAAGATAAATGGGATTCTGCATTCTATGCGGAAGTCTGCCTATAGAGATTATGTCTAATTTTTCTTGCTGGGCAGCTTCGTATAGGGCAGGGAAAGTGTCGACCCGGGCTATCTTGAGAAGTAGGCAAATATCCGAATTGAAAGACCTCAGGTAATAGTGTGCAGCTTGACTCGCCGGAGGTCGCAGTTTGCGAGGTACTCTTTTCCAGGACCTCGCAAACCTTATGTTGAAGTCTAATATCTCCTCTTGTGGGTGGCGTTGGATACTCTGAAACTGATGCAACAATGAAGAGGGGTCGGCAGACTCGTTGCATCCTTTTACGAGCCTGCCTGCCAACTGAGGCCACCCCGTGATAGATCCTTCTGGCAAAGATCTCCACCAGTAGAGAAGCTTCCCCCTCAGAGAAAGAGCCAATAGACGGGTCTTGACACTCTCACTCGTAATAGAGTGCAGCGCAGCCAAGGCCAGAATGTCTTGGATGTGCTCATATGCCGTTTTGCCGGAGCCATCGTAAGTAGGGATGGATTTCAAGGCAGCGGGGGGCACAGCCTCTTGTCCGACTAGAGCCAAGGGCCCTGTGGAGTCAACCGCTGGGAAGAGGTCGTCATCATTTTGCTGGGCAGCCATGTCTTCTTCCCCTCCGGTCGTGTACTCGGTATCGGTGCTGTCCGAAGTTGTAGGTTGCTCTTCAACTTCGGCCTCTTCGACTTCAGCTTCTTCGATCTCGGTTTCGGATTCGTCTATGTGAGCTTGGTAGTCAGCCAGCCTTACGCACTCTCCAGGAGCGTTGATGTCAATTTCGTAGAGATCAGGCTGGTTTCCCGGATTCCTTGCTCTCCACCTTCTTGTATGCATGAAGGCGCTTGGACCGGTCTCACGGACTCAGAGGATATTCAGGTACTTGCAGAGTCGCCAGGTGTTCTGATTTAACAGCAATGAAGCGAACACCAATGCTTCGATTCTGTTTTGGGTGGGAAACTTTCGTGTCCCACTGGGCGTGCCAGAGAAACTGTTGGTTACGAATCTGCCACTAGGATAGGATTTAGTGTAATGCGCCCTAGATTCGCCCAACAGATTGAAAGGCCGGAAGGAAGGAATGCCTTCCGTGCCAATCTCTGGAGGAGGCCGACTTCCTATGTTTTCTCAGTTGTTTATCAACTCAGAGTGCAGGAAAGAAATTATAAATGCAAAAAGAAATATAAATGTATTTGTATTGGGTGGGGAGGATAAGCAGCACAACAACTATCAATCACCACTACTAACAACAACTAAACACAGAATACATTACAGAAACTACCAATGTCATTCATTCTATGTATCCTCTAACTATGCATTCCAGGAATACTTAACTATCAAATACCGATATCCAGATAGCAGAATAACAGTAAGCAATAACATAAGCAACATGAGGCAGAAATGCTAAATAGAGGCAGCATACAGAACAAGAACAGTCAATAGAGCCAAGTGTATTTTGTATTCAGAAGCAAATGCACAGCTACAATGGTTCCCTAGCAATATATCCCCCTTCCACCACCTTACAATGATATGGCGCAGCTATTTATAGCGCAATTTTCCCCCCAATTACAACTTTGGGCACAGGATCCCAGACCTGACAATAGCTGACAAAAGCGGCAAAAAGCGGCTGATGTTGACCTCTGCGGATATGGAATGTACTTGCAAGCAAGGTCCACCTAAAAACTTGGCAGCTACGTGGCAGTGCGGTAGATGAAACTTCGAGTCAGCTTGAATGAGGGTAGTTGCGGTACAATAATTCAGTTCACGCTCGCACACCACCCTCCACTCGAATCCCGAGGCTCGGACACCCGTTAGAATCTGATAAGGGACAAATCTGCCTTGGGATCTCGTCTCTCTTTCTTGCCAGACTTCGCTCGGAATTGGAGCGCAATCAGACAGCGCAAGGGGAAAGCAGCGCAGTTGGGGAGGCCTCCGTGCCTTAGAAAATCTCCGGGCTGTCTTCAACATTCTGCCCGAGTGCGCACAAGTAAGCGGGCGCAGCCCGACTTCGCTGCGAAGTCGGGTTGCGCACCCAACACTTAGCCATTTTCGGTCATACCGCCCCGACTGCGCATGAAGATGAGAGCGCACCCCGACTTCGCTGCGAAGTCGGGTTGCGCACTCAATACTTAGCAAAATTTTCAGGTCAATCAGTTCCTGCCAATATCCAGGTGTGCACAGAAATGAGAGCGCACCCCGACTTCGCTGCGAAGTCGGGTTGCGCTCTTATACTTAGCAAAATTTTGATCATCTCTCCGCACTTCGGCTCCCCAAGTGCGCTCAAACTCAAGGGCGCAGCCCGACTTCGCTGCGAAGTCGGGTTGCGCTCTTATACTTAGAATTTTTTAGGGGCCTTTTGCTCTTTTGGGGAAATTGACAGAAAAAAGTAAAAGAGGAAAGGGGGGGGAAATGAAGGGAATGAAACTGATGGAAGGGAAGAAAGGGGATAGTGGAGAAAGGGAAAGGAGGAGGAGGGAAGGGAGAGCAGCATCCTTACAAGAAAAATGAAGACATGGCACCCCGTGCAAAATGTGGCAACAGAGCCCTACTTCGGCATGTGCCTCTCGAGAGAACTTATCGCCAAGCTCGGTGGATATCTCTTGATGGACTACTCTCACATGGAGATTCCCTTCAAAGGGAGTAAATTCAAGATTTATAATGGAAAACCCTAAACTTTCCTAGTTGAAAAGATACCAGGGGAGGGGTTGCAATATGATGTTGTTCATCTGGTCATTGAATTTGACAAAGAGGTGAACTTGGTGTAGAAAGCCATACAGCAGCTATAAATGGAGGATGAGTTCTCCTTGCAAGACTTCAACGCCATGATAGAATCAGACATAGGCTGTTAGTACATCACCCATCCCGAGAAGCCGAAGGAGATAGTAAAAGAAGACATAGGCCCTGCCCCAAATGAGTTGTGGAAGTTGTACTTTGACGGTGCTAGATGCAAGAATGGCACTGGGGCAGGGGTCCTTCTAGTCTCGCCATCGAGAGAGCAAAAGGAATACTGCTACAGGCTGGCATGGAGCTGCACCAATAATGCGGCTGAGTATGAAGCCCTGTGTTTAGGGTTGAAGAAGGCGGAGAGACTGGGAATCAAGCAACTGCAGATCTTTGGAGATTTCGAGTTAGTGTGCAAGAAAATCACAGACAAGTGCACTGCAAAGAAGCACTATCTTAAGGTATACCGTAATCGGGTCTGGGACTTGCTGGAATCATTCGAATCCTTGAATGTCAAATCCATTCCCAGGGAGAAGAACAGACATGCAGACATCTTCACATCCATTGGAGCCAGGTACGTCTCGGCTAATGACACTATCCAGAAGCCGAAGCCGGTTCGTACCATCTACAGACCTTCTGTGCCTGATAAGGACACCCACTGGCATGTGTTCGATTGCAACGAAGATATCGTCAATTTTCTTATTCACGAAGCTAGCACAATCGAAGGTAGAGACCCTGATAACAAGCAATATGAGGGGTTAATACAATTGAAAAATAATCATGTCCCAAAAGGACTGATTACCTTGGAGAGCCTGTTTGACCAGAATGACAGGGCCATCTCACACCGAATCAAGGTAGATGCCAAACAATACATGGACCTGGAGCTTGAACCTGGTAAGGTGATTAAAGTCGGCATAGACTGCACTCCAGAGGAGCTGAAGCAGATTCAAGCCCTGTGCAAGGAGTACCCAGACATTGTCGCCTGGTACTACCAGGACTTAAAGGGGTATGCAAGAGAGATTATCCAACACACCATAGAGCTGGAGGAAGGTGTGAAACCCTTCAGGCAGAAGCAGAGAACGGTTAACCTGAAGATCAAGGCTATGATGAAAGCAGAACTTCTGAAGATGCTAGAAGCCAAGATCATATATCCTATCAAACATTCTTCTTGAGTTGCCACTCCAGTCGATCCAAGCTGAATCTCCATTCCAACAATGGGGTCTTGATTTCATCGGGACCATATCGCCCAATTCCTCGGTAGGGCATAAGTTCATCTTGACTGCCACCGATTACTTCACCCGATGGGCTGAGGCGATACCTACCAAGCATGCCGACCAGGAGACGGTCATCGCCTTCCTTGAAAGCTTGATCACCCGTTTTGGGATCCCAGAGGCTATAGTGACAGACAATGGACCAGGTTTCGTCGGGGCTGTACTCACGGAGTTCACCAGCAAGTATGGCATTTATCATAAAATGTCCTCCAACTACTACCCGCAGGGAAACGGCCTGGCGGAGTCCACAAATAAGAATCTCATGAAGATCATCAAGAAGACTGTGGAGAGGAACAAGAGGTCCTGGCACCTGCACCTGAACCTAGCGCTATGGGCAGACCGAATATCTTTCAAGAAGTCAATCAAAACGTCACCCTACATGCTGGTCTATGGGAAGGAGGCTGTTCTGCCAACACATCTTGAAATGCCTGCACTCTAGCTACTGGACAGTGAAAAAGGAGACATGGACCCTCTTGACGCCAGATTTGCACAGTTGTTGCAGCTTGAAGAGGAAAGAGAAAAGGCTTATGAAGCTTTTCTAAAGCACACGGAATCCACACGGAACTGGTTTTCAAAAGGCACTACGGCCCGAGTCTTCAAGATTGGCGACCTAGTGTTGAAATGGGATGCCTTGAAGGCAAAACCAGGGAACCATGATAAATTTGACGCCTTCTGGGAAGGCCCCTTTCAGGTTGCTCGGGTCAACCAGTTCAACTCCTTCGTGCTGAGAGACATGGAGGGCCACATTCTCCCGATTCCAGTTAATGGCTTTCATTTGAAAGCCTACCACCATTGAAGTTCCAAAGGTTTCCCTTGTACATATTTCCCTTTCTGCAGTTTAAATTCTGTTCTGAATGTAAATATTGCTTTCGTAGAGTTAATTTCCTGCTTTAATTCAAGAAAAAAGGAGCCAAGTGTTTTGCGTAGATAGTGCCTGGCAGCAGAAGAAAAGGGCTAGATTTGCTGAGTTTTTTCAGAAGAAGCTGAAGGAAAGCAGAAGCTAAAATATTGCACTAACTAGAGATGCCCAAGTTCGCCCAGTTTAGTCGACGACGACTGTCGTCGCTCATTTTTTGAGCGACGTCGGGAGGCGCGCACCAAATTCAGCGACCTTGGGAGATTTAAAAAAGAGAAAATTTTCTGAGTGTAAAGGCAACACTCCCATGGTCGCTCATTTTCTTGAGCAATTCCGGGAGTTGCCCACATTCCTGCGCGACAACCGTCAGGACCTGGGGCGAGAGGATTCATTAACGTCAGCAAAAGGGGCACGTTTTAAAAGAAAAAAGTGACTGCGCGTTCTCCAACGCAGATTTCATTAAAGAAAAAGGACGAATGTCGGGCCAATCAAAGATGAGTTATGCACGGCCCACAAAAAATAACGGCGCTCTCCACCCACTTCGCGCACCCGGGCTTTAATTCCTCCACTCACCATTAATGCCAACTTTTCACTTGTATTCATAAAAAGGAGCTCAGTCGCTCATTTCACTCTCAGTAAAATCCAGTCAAGTTCCGAGCTGCGCCAAGGTTAAAAAATTTCAGAATTACTCCAGCGCCAATTGAATTTCAAATTTTTTCATCGCCATGGAAAAAGGGACAGGTGCAGAAAAGGGTAAAGCCCTCATGCAAGCAGCCTCTAGCGCATCTCAGAATGATTCGCAGGAGCAGGCAGCTTCAGGCTCGCTTGGAATTGAAACGCGAAAAGAGAAGAAAGGCAAAGGAAAGAAAAAGAGCAAGGGTCCTCCTCCGCCGCCTGAAGACCGCCTGGGGGCATACCGGGACGGCGATTACTCACATAGCATCACGCAGCTGCGCCTCACCATAAAAGAATGGTGGCATAAGGTCCCGGCTTGGCATCCTTTCGGTGCATCATATCACTCAAACCTATGCTGGTTCCTGTGCCCGCCAGTTCACCACTGCCCGGAGCTGGTCGAAGCCATTGCTAGACACTACAAACCCAGCACCCGACAGGTTTGCGACTGCGAGGGAAAGGTGTTGTTTTCCCTCTACAAGGAGGGCGTGCAGATGGCCTTCGCGCCAGGGCACCCGCCAAACCGAGACTGCATTGTCAGAAGAATCAGCTTAGGCGAACAGACAAACCGGTGTATTAATAACCAAAAAATGAGGAAATTCCTCAACGCTCAGCTGAACCCCCCACTGTCGCCCAGAGAGTGGCCGTCACAGCCGATACCTCAGGAGCGCTTCAAAAGCCAGTACATCTACGCCATGCTCGCCTGGGTGTTGGGCTGCGGCACTGACGCAGTGGTGCACCCGTATCAAATTTCTCTCGCGGAGTGCATCCTACATGGGGAATTTTATGACCCCAATGCCCCGAAATCAGGAACGAAGCCAGTCTTCTTTGACTGGGCAGATTGGGTCGCCTATGGGATTCACTCAAGCCTTGTGGAGCTAAAGGAGGGGAGAAGTGCAGAATTTAGATACTGTTCATTCTTGGCATGGCTGTTCCTGTTCCATATGTACCACCAAATGAACACTGTCCCAGTCCAGAGATGGGACGAAAATGGCATACAGTTGTCGGTGTACGAATGGACAACTATCTTGTACCGGAGGGAGTCACATTATGAATTTAATTTCAAATTCTTGGGTGGTGCCCTAGCTCTCCTTAATGGCGTATGCACGCGCCCTCCGCTGGACATGAGGAATTATTTGGTCGAAGGAGAAATTGGCGACGTCTTTAAGCTGACGCAGGGCATTGTCATCAGGGTGTTCGGATTCACAGGCAAGCCCTTCCTCCTGCCGTACTTCTGCACCGAATATCAGTTCGCCCTGGAGGCGGCGCGGCAGATGGACTACGTCGAAAAAGAATATGGTCAGGGGCGAAGAAAAGGCCGCATTTTCAAGTATCCGCTCACCTGGGGCGACGTCAAGGTCCATGTGTGCGGGCAACACCAATATCTGGCAGCCACTCTCCTGAGTTTTGGCTTGGTGGAGCTTCCTCAGCGCTGGAAGTATGATCCAATCGAAGCGATACAAAAATTTGCACACTCCTGCCCGCGAAAAGAAATCATGATAGAAAGGGAGAACCCGAGCGGGAGAGCCCTGGAGTGGCATATTGAAAGAATGCAATCGCTCCCGCCGTGGCACGAGTTCTATTGCATAGAGGTGGAGTACGATCCCGAGCATAATAAAGACCACAGGATAGGCTCCGCTGGCTACAAAAAAATGCTGTCAAAAGTAAAAACCACTGGGCTGGAAGGATTACAAAATAGCGCAATGCTGGATAATGAGGTGCCATACAGGAAAAGACAAGTCAGAAAAGCTGCTGGCCAGTGACCATGAGTTTTCTGACCTGTATGATAAATACGTTGACACGTGGCAGCCACTTGTCTTCCATGACATCGTGCCCCGAGGCGTCCGTCACAAGCATAAAAAGGGGACCCCACCTCAACAAAAATCAAAAGTGCAAGAGACTTCAAGCGTTGGAGTACAAAGCAGCCAAGGAGTAGGCCCCATGTTGCACTCAACCCCTGAGAAGTCGCAGCAGTCCGAACGGGAACCTGAAAAGTCCACTCAAGGGGCAAAGGAGAGCTCGAAACCATCAAAGACAAATCCTAAGTTCAGATTTACGGTTTCCAGTGCGGCACCCGATGCCCCAGCCTCAGCCGCTGCCACTGCAGATCAGGAGGCGGCGGCTGCACCTAAAGGAAAGAAGAGGAAGAGGTCTAAAAAGACTAAGGAGAAGCAGTCGACGCCTGCAAAAAAGACTATGCAGCAGACCGCTCCGACCCCGCAGAAAAGGGTGCCTGCCTAGGAGGTCGTAACTATTACTGAGGACAGCCCAGAGAAGGAGGCAGAAACTTGGGCGACACAAGTTATCAAGACGCCAGCTCATTCTGAGCACGCAGGTACGTCTCCTCCCCTCTCGCAAAAGTCTTCTGAGGTTTTACCCGCCGCACCTTCCTCTCCATCTGCCGAACCCGTTGCCGCCGATTCCTCTCAGTCCCCCATCACACAACCCCCTGCTTTCACACAGCCCGGCCCGCAAACGTTTGGCCATTTTACCCTAGACCCTAACGCCATTCAGACCCTAGGTCAAACCCTAGGTCATTCGCATTTGGTCAGCGTCGTTGAAGAAACCCCTTCATCTCCTCACCCCTCTTCCCCCTCGGCTGCAGCCCCTGAAAATCCATCTCCCCCTCCTCAAGAAGCGCCCACCGTTTCCCAAGCCCAGTCGCCCTTGAAAGCGGCTGAATCCTCTAGCGCGGCCCCCACTTCCCTGTTCGCCCAGAAAATGCCGCAGCAAGACCTATCTTTGGCGTACCCCCTGTACGAAGGACTGGAGCTGGCGGAGAGACAGCTGCAGGCCGCAGATGATCAGCCCTTGGCAGCCAAGGCATCCCAGGGCTCTCTCACTTTCCTTCAGGGAGTCAGGAAGAGGAGGGGAGAAGAGATCGCCGTTGCGGAGAAGCGCACCAGGTTCGACCTGGATAAGAGGATAATCCATACGGAGAAAAGGGTCCCTAAAGTCAAAAAGCCTATCAAGGACATGACTGACGACGATTACGATTACCAGAGCAAGGATAAGAGCTTTGATGATATCGTCGAGGAATATGAGATAGGCGGAATCCGTCGGAGGGCTGACACGTTGTTGATCAAGCAGCAAGAGACGAAGCAGCGCCTCTACGAGATCGAGGACGCAAAGAGAAATCTAGAGGAAGATTTGGCAAAGCTGCGTGCGCAGTTGGAGGTTGCCCAGGACGAGGCCCAAAAATTAAAAGAGCAACTCGCGGCCTCACAGAAAGAAGCAGCAGATCAGAAGGCGGCCGCAGACCAGCTGGCCAAGGAGAAAGAGGAAGCACAGGCTCAGATAGTTGCACTCCAGGGCCAGCTTCAACAAGTTCAGCAACAGCTGGAGGAAAGGGTTGTACAGGTGGAGACATTCTCCAAAGACCGCATCAAGGAAATCCGCTCTCGGCTGTTGAAAAACTTCAGACCCCGGGCCATTAAGTCCCTTTCGGTCCTCGCGTTCGCCACCCGGAGTAAAGAAGCATCCGCCCGGGGTAAGCCCGTGGTGGAGGAGGCAGAGCGAGAAGCAAACCGCTGGCTCGATCTGGCTGTCAAGGCTGGGGCCCTTGAGCGTCGGAACCTCCAAATTTCCCCTACAGATTCCGTTGCCTGTGATTGGGCAGCTGCAAGGGCGACCTTGCATACATTCTTTGAAAGATTCAAGAAGATTCAGAGGGCCCGAGCATTGCTAGATATGTTGGATAAGGAGAAAGATATTTGCCTGGACATCTTCCTGACTCTTACCTCGCTCGGATTCCCGAGCTTTACAGATAGCAATGGCAACTTCCTCACAAAGGAAGAATTGAGGCCGGCATGGGACGCCTTTGGCGAGGACACTTCGGACATCGATGGATGGGCGGACCCAATTCAAGAAACGCAGGTAACGCAGCTCACCTCCAGGTTTTGCATGATTCGCTCCTGCCTGTTAGACCTGAGCCAGAAGGCTGAACAGATTGATATGCTCAAGATCGAGACCTTCGAGTATTTGGTGAGCGACATTCGCAGTATGGAGCTCTTCTCCGAGAAGGCCTGGGATCAGGTTCAGATCTCATTCGATCAAATCCAAGGCCGCCTCGATTCTACAGGCATTAACCCAGAGCACGACCCAGAAGAAGAAGAAGAGTCGTCCGAGGAGGAGTCAGAGGGGGAAGCCACTGAAGAAGAGTTCGCTGAGGACGATGCAAAATCCGGAGAAGAACAACAAGAAGTCTAGGAGCAGCAGCAGCAGAATGAAGCAGGGACCGGAGATGACTCTGCGCCCAAAGGATGAAGGCATGGGTCCTTGCATCGAGGCGAGCTCGATACCCCGCGAGCCGCCAGGAATGTTGTCACATTTTGTAAAGGGGTAAAATTTCTGAAAATCTAAAGAAATTGTTGTTGCCTCCCTCCTTTCTCTCTTTCAGTTTTCTTCATGCAGTTTCATGTTTCATATCTTTCATTTTTCTGTTCTCATGCTTTACCTTCAAGTGTTCCATTTTGAAAAAGAGCCAAAAAATGGCTAAGTCTGGGCCCTCCCACTGTCGCTCCCTTTTTGGGGCGACGCCCGCCGGCGCTCGTTTTTGGAGCGAAAGTCAGCTGAAAGTTTAAAATGCAAAATTTGACTAAGTGTCAAAAAGGAGCGACTCCCGGCGTCGCTCCATTTTGGAGCGCCGCCCGTCGTCGCACCCCCTTGTCAAGCGAAACCCGGCAGGCGAGAAGAAAGATAAAATTTTGACTAAGTGTTTGAAAGGGCGCGCCGCCCGTCGTCGCGCCATTTTGGGGGCGACGCCCGACGTCGCTCAATTTTTGAGCGCCGCCCGTCGTCGCTCCCCCTTTTTGAGCGACCGTCGGCGGATGAGGAAGGAGATGAAAATGTCTAAGTGTGGAACCGTTGGTTACGAATCTGCCATGAGGAAAGGATTTTGTTGTTAATACACCCAGATTCGCCCACCAGATTGAAAGGCCGGGAGGAAGAGATGCCTTCTGTGCCAATCGCCGGAGAAGGCCGGCTCCTATGGTGTTGTGTTAAGATAAGAGTGCAGGGAAAGAGATAAATAAGATAAGAGTGCAGGAAAGAGATAAATAAGATAAGAGTGCAAGAAAGAGATTCCAAATGTGATTGGAGTTGGGTGGGGGGAATAAGCAGCACGACAACAAATCAATCACCACTACTAACAGCATTCATCTACAAACACACATTGAAACTACAGCTATCAGCGATCCCATGTATCCTCTATCTATGCATTCTAGGAATACCTGGCCATCAAATGCTGGAGTCCAGAGTTCAGTACAACAACAAGCAATGACACAAGAAACATGAGGCAGAAATGACAAGGAGAGGCAGCATGCAAGATAAAATACAGTAAGTAGAGCCAAGTATGTGTCTGTATTTGAGGCAAACGCACAGCTACAATTGTCCCCTAGCAGTATATTCCCCTTCCACCACTTACATTGAAAATGTGGTGGGTATTTATACCCCAAAACTCCCCCCGATTACATTCATGGGCACAAAGTCCCAGACAAGACAGCAACTGACACGAGCGGCTGAGGAGCTGCTGATGCTGACTTCTGTCGGGCCGGACTGTCCTTGCAGCATGGTGTCCCTGAAGATGGTACAGCCACGTGGCAGCGCGTTGGAATCAGTCTTCAGTCAACAAGAATGTGGGTAGGTGCGGCAGATGGCACTTCACATCGGCTTTAAATGCTGACAGCTGGCGCCGGTAATGAAGCCCATGCTCTGTCCTTGTGCGGTCAAGTCTTGGCTCGAATCCTGGAGGTGGATACTTGTCGGATGCTGAAGCGTGACACGTGTCTGCCTTGAAAGGCGCTTCATCCAACTTCGTCAGGAATTCGAGCGCCATCGGGTTGCGCAGGAGTAAGACAGCGCAGTTGGGAGGCCTTCTTGCCTTGGTGTCTTCTGAGTTGACTTCACCGAACTGCGCACCGGTCAAAGGGCGCAGTCCGACTTCGCTACGAATTCGGGTTGTGCACCGATGGTGGGCTGTCTTCATCCACTATACAGACTGCGCACTGGAACAGGGGCGCAACCCGACTTCGCTGCGAAGTCGGGTTGCGCCCCAGCACTTAGCCATTTTCCTGATAGGTCATTCCCCTAGTGCGCCCAGGAAGAAGGGCACAGTCCGACTTCGCTGCGAAGTTGGGTTGCGTCCCTGACACTTAGTCAGATTTTCAATTGTTTCCCTGTCCTGCTGCGCATGGGATGCCTACTGCACTCCAACTGAGGGGCGCACTCCGACTTCGCTGCGAAGTCGGGTTGCGCCCCAACACTTAGAAACTTTTCAAGGTACACTTGCTGAAGTTTTGCTTGGGGGAAGAAAGAGGGAAAGAAGAAGAGGGAATGAAGCTGTGCGGGAGAGGAAGAAAGGGAGAGAAGAAGAAAGGGGAAATGATGAGAAGAAAAGGAAAAGAGCAGCTTACATGCAGAAACCAAAAACATGGCACCCCGTGCAAAATGTGGAAACAGGAACCTCCCGCTGTCGCACCGGATTGCCCGCGCCTCCCGCTGTCGCTCCGTTTTCGAGCGATTGCAGGCGTTGCTATCATTTTTCAGCGATAGCGAGCAGATAGACTAAAATTTGACTAAGGCATGAAAGAGAGCACCACCCGTCGTCGCTGCTTTTTCCAAGCGATCGCTGCCGCCCCCCATCCAATCAGTAAGCACAAGAAAAGTGAACCAAATTGCCAGCGTTTCTAACTCAGGGTGCCTCCCAAGTTCGCTCCATCTGGGAGCGACTCCCGGAGGCGCTCTCTTCAGCAGGCGACTTTGGTCAGCCCCCTACATTTGCAAACCACACAAGTTTCGAGATTTATGCCTGTCAAGAAGTGACAGATTGTGTGCTGCCAAGGTAATGTTGGTTACGAATCTGCCATGAGGAAAGGATTTGGTATAATGCGCCTAGATTCGCCCACCAGATTGAAAGGCCGGAAGGAAGGAATGCCTTCCGTGCCAATCTCCGGAGAAGGCTGGCTTCCTGTGGGTTTTTTAGTGTTTTAAGATAAGAGTGCAGGAAAGAGATAAAAGTGCGAAAAGAGATTGAAATAGGATTGGTGTTGGGTGGGGGGGATGAGCAACACAACAACGATCAATCACCACTACTACCAGCAATCCAAAACAGAACACACAATAGAAACTACCGCTGTCATATATCCTATGTATCCTCTATCTATGCATTCCAGGAATACTCAATCACAAAATACCGGAATCCAGAATTCAGAATAACAGTAAGAATGAAATGAGAAACATGAGGCAGAAATGACAAGTACAGGCAGCATAAAAGAATGACAACAGCAAAATAGAGCCAAGTGTGTGTCTTGCATTCAGAAGCAAACGTATAGCCACAATGGTTCCCTAGCAGAGTATCCCCCTTCCACCCCTTTACAATGATGTAATGCAGCTATTTATAGCGCAATTTCCCCCCATTACAATCCTGGGCACAAAATCCCAGGCCCGACAATAGCTGACAAAAGCTGAAAAAAGCTGCGAAAGAGCTGCTGATGTTGACTCCTGCAGACAGGGACTGTACTGGCAGCAAGGTCCACCTGAAAACTGGGCAGCTACGTGGCAGTGCGGTTGATGAAACATCGAGTCAGCATGAATGCGGGTAGCTGCGGTAGATAGGACTTTGCGTTAGCATAAATGGAGGTGACTGGAGTAGGATATTCGGTCCATGCTTGTCATTTTTCCCGTCACATCCCGGCTTGGATCCCGAGGCTGGACACTTGTCAGATTCTGATGAGGGGTGCATCTAACTTGGAAGACAGCTTCTCTCTTGTGTCCTACTTAGCCTGGAAACGGAGCGCAACTGGGTAGCGCAAGCGAGGAACAGCGCAGTTGGGAAGGCCTCTGTGCCTTAGTCTGTTTTGGGCTGCTTGATGGATCTTGACCAACTGCGCATAGGTCTGAGGGCGCAGCCCGACTTCGCTGCGAAGTCAGGTTGTGCACTCCAGCACTTAGTCAATTTTGCAACTGCTCGGACTGTGCGCCAGAAGGGGAGCGCACCCCGACTTCGCTGCGAAGTCGGGTTGCGCTCCGGCACTTAGCCGATTTCTGGAAACACTGCTTCCCAACTGCGCACCGGAAGAAGAGCGCACCCCGACTTCGTTGCGAAGTCGGGTTGCGCTCCCATACTTAGCCAAATTCTTCTCATTTCCAGCCTGCTACTGCACTTCGCATTCCCGAGTGCGCTCGAACTTGAGGGTGCACCCCGAATTTGCTGCGAAGTCGGGTTGCGCTCCCAGACTTCGAATTTTTCAGGGAATGCTGCGAAGTCGGGTTGCGATCCCAGACTTAGAATTTTTCAGGGAATGTCCGTTCTGTTTTGGCCGAAGAAAGAATGAGGGGAAAAGGGAGGAATGCAACTGATAGAAGGGGAGAAAGGGAAAGGAGATGGAGGGAAGAGAAAGAAGATGGAGGGAAGGGAGAACAACATACTTACAAAATTTGAAAACATGGCACCCCGTGCAAAATGTGGTAACATTCCTGGCAGCTCGCAGGGTGTCGAGCTCGCCTAGATGCAAAGAACCAGGCCTTCATCCTTTGGGCGCAGAGGAACTCCCTTCTCCTGCTCTTTGCTGCTCTGGTTGCTTTTTCTTGGGCAACTGCACTTCTTCAGATCCGCTTTCGGCAGTTGCTTCTTCTGTTTCTGCTGCTCTTTCCGAGTCTGAATGGTCACCACTGTCACCTTCTTGCTCGGCCGGCTGTTCCCGCTCAAGGACAAGATTGTATGCGGTCCTGGCTTGGTCCCAGGCTGCTGCCTGAAATGGCTCTAAGTCGCTGACATCTTTCAGCGTTGCCCTGAATGTCGCAACCGCATGCACATCGATGGTATTGTATCTCTCTCCCAACTCCTTAAGGGAGGCGTTGATCTTGCAATATCGCGACACCATCTGGGTGACCTGAGCTTCCTGGACTGGCTCGGCCCAGCTGTCAATTTCTGACGTGTCTGCCTCAAAAGACAGCCAATTCATCTTCACCTGCTCCAGGGTCAGAAATTCTCCATCCTTGATGAAGCTTGGGCAACCGTGCTCAGAAAGAGCGTTGAAGGGGGCCAGGAAAATGTTCATCTCGTGGTCTAATGCGTCCAACATCTTCCTGGTGGCCCTTATTTTCTGTACTTTTTCAAAATAATTATGCAAGGTTACCCTTGCATTTGCCCATTCTAGGGTAATTCGGGACATAGGGGGAAATCGGAGGCCCTTGCGCTCGTACTCCTCAAGTTTCATAGCCAAGTCCAGCCACTGCTTCGCTTGGTGTTCAGCCTCCTCTACCACAGGATTGCCCTGGGCAGATACTTCTTGGATCCTGGATGTGAAATCCAGGACAGATATGGACCTGACAACGTTGGCCCTGCAACCCTGCAGCAAACCAGCCCGCATTACCTTGATCTTGTTCTTCGAAAAGGCCGCCGTCTGGGAGGTTTTCTCCTCGAGCTGAAATTTAGCATGCCTTAACGAATCCTGGAGCTGGGAGACTTGCTCCAACACTGCCCTTTTCTCCTCTGACAGCTGTTCGGCTGTCTATTTTTGCGCTGCGGCCTCCTGCTGAGAGGCGGCGAGCTGGGCTTTCAGGTCACTGATTTCTTGTTGTCTAGACCCCAACTGCGCGGTGGCCCTAGCCAAATCTTCCTCCAACTGCCTTGAAGTATTCTGCAGCTGAAACAACGCCTCTTGATTCTCAAGTCGCTTTACAAGGAGATTATGTGTTCTACGACGAATATCGTTGATTTCATACTCCTCGTTTATATCATCGAAGCTCTTCTCCTTGATTTGATGCTCATAGTCTGCCTCGGTCATCTCCCGGAGAGGCTTCTTTACTTTCAGAACCAGCTTCTCAGTTCTGGGCACTCTCCTGTCCAAGTCGTACTTAGTGCGCTTCACCGGGGCAGCTATTTCCTCGGCCCTTCTGCGTTTGACGCCCTGAAGGAAAGAGGCGGAACACCCTGCGGCTCTTACTGCCAGAGGCTGGTTATTTGCGATCTGCATGAAGTCAAGGTCTTCCAGCATCTGGTCCTGTTGTGGCATTTTTCCTGCAAACAACGAAGCAGGAGGTATTCCAGAAGCTGTGGTCGCTTTTGAGGGCGACCGGGTCCTAGGGGAAGCGAGCGGCTGAGTGGAGGGCGTAGGCGGGGTTTTAAACAATGGAGGTGAGCGGCGAGGCGATGTATGCACAGCTTCGGCACTGGCACTGAAGGCATTCCTTCCTTCCGGCCTTTCAATCTAGTGGGCGAATCTGGGCGCATTATACCAAATCCTTTCCTCATGGCAGATTTGTAACCAACAGGCGCATTTGTTAGTAATCTGGTTGCACACCAGCTCTGAGTCGCCAAAGATCTGCAGATGCTTTATCCCTAGTCTCTCCGCTTTTCTCAAACCCAAGCATAGGGCTTCATACTCCGCCGCGTTGTTGGTACAGCTCCAGGCCAGCCTGTAGGTGTAGTCCTTCTGGATCCCGGATGGAGAAACCAGGAGTACACCTGCACCGGCGCCATTTTTGCATCGGGCGCCATCAAAGAAAAGCTTCCATAGCTTTTCTGGTGCAGATCCTACCTCTTTCTTGGCTGACTGGTCAATTCTCTCAGGCTGAGTAACCGTGTAGCAGCCTTGCTTAGTCTCGATCATGGCGTTAAAGTCCAACAAGGAGAACTCATCTTCTACTTGCAATAGCTCAAGAGCTTGCTCCGTCATGTCTACCACCACCAGTTCTTCCGCCGTCAGCTGAACCATGCAGTCCTGTGACTCTTCTCCGGGTATCTTCTCTACTAGGAATGTGGAAAGCTTTTCGTTGTAGATCTTCAGTCTCCTTCCTTTGAAGGGCACTTCCATATGTGAGTAATCCAAAGACAGATACCCACCTGACTTCGCGATGAACTCCCCGGAGAGACACATGCCGAAGTAGGGTTCCAAGTCGACAACCACGACCTCTTGAATGACCACTATGTCAAGAGCGTTGTGCAGCCGGATCAGGATATCTTTGATGACACCAACTGTCTTGACAGGGGTGCCGTCTAATTACAACACACCTTGGCTGATCCTTGTATACTCCATTCCGATCTCGTCGCAGACGGCTCTCGGCATAACAGTCGTGGAGGCACCAGAGTCCACCATACAGTTGTGTACTATATACCCTTGCATCCGCAGTGACAGATAGAAGGGAGGTGGTATGTTTTTTCCAGTGGCAGAGACTGTCAAGGGTTGAACCAAAACAGCAGGCTGCGTCTGCTTGCCATGTTTTATGCTCTTCAAGGGTTCCTGCAGCAAATCAACTTGACCTGGGAGCAGAAGAGCATCATATATACTTATCCTTGCGGGAGTCCTCTTTAGCTCATCCACTATGCTGTAGCCCGAAGTGCTAGCTCCCTTCGCTTCCTTCGCAGGCTCATACTTAGTCCGGTATTACTCCGTGGCTTCGACTCTTTGCCGCTTTGTCAGCGACAGATATCTCAGCTTCTCCTGAGCTTGTTCTTTGGTTTCAGCTGGAGGCTGAGCTGCAGGAGGCTTGAGCGCAGGAAATTTTTCTTTGGCTGCGAGATGCCATAGCCTTTTGTCTGGTGGTTGCCCAGTAGGTTGCGCCTTTTCTCTTCTGGCGTATACCTTTAATGGCTTTGGCTGGGCTGTGGCAGCTTCAACAGGCTTTCTGTCTTCCTTGGGCAGGGGCAGCGCGGGATCATCCTTTTGGATGACAAAGTTGTCTTCATCGCCCAGGATCATGTATAATTCTTCGTCCTCTATGGCGCTGCCCTCCAGGGTCTGGAGGTAATGCTGATGCAGCGTGCAATCTTCTTCATAGTGTGGATCGTTGCACGTGGAGCACCAGTTAACCTAGTCAGAAGGGCCAGGTTGTTCCTCAATGGCGGCATTTCTTGCAGGAGGGTGCCTTTGAACTTGTCGTTCTGTGGCTTGATCTTTTGTCAATGCCGGAGGAGGATATGGTCTCCTTGGAACAAACTCCATCTGGGCCCGTTTCTTCTTCAGTATAGTCATGTCATTTGACATGGTATGTGTTGCCACATTTTGCACGGGGTGCCATGTTTTCAAATTTTGTAAGTATGCTGCTCTCCCTTCCTTCCATCCTTCTTCCCTTTCTCCACTTTTCCCTTCTTCCCTTTCCTTTAGTTTCATTCCTCCCTTTTCCCCTTATACTTCCCCCAATCAAAACCCTAGAACAGAGCAAGCATTCCCTGAAAAATTCTAAGTGTCAGGACGCAACCCGACTTCGCAGCGAAGTCGGGGTGCGCCCTCAAGTTGGAGCACACTAGGGAATGCGAAGTACGGAAACAGGCTGAAAAGGAGCAGAATTTAGCTAAGTGTCAGAGCGCAACCCGACTTCGCAGCGAAGTCGGGGTGCACTCTTCTTCCTGTGCGCACTTAGGAAGCAGTGTTTGCAAAATTCAGCTAAGTGTCGGAGTGCAACCCGAATTCGCAGCGAAGTCAGGGTGCGCTCCCCCTTTTGTGCGTAGTCCGAACAGCGGCCGAAACAACCAAGTGCTAAAGTGCGCAACCCGACTTCGCAACGAAGTCGGGCTGCGCCCTCTGACCGATGCGCAGTTGGGCAAGATCCATCAAGCAGCCCAGAAATTGGCTAAGGCACGGAGGCCTCCCCAACTGCGCCTGCGCTACCCGATGACGCTCTGATCCCGAGCGAAGTTGGACAAACTGCCTTTCAAGGTAGACATGTGTCACTCATCAAAATTCGACAAGTGTCCAGCCTCGGGATTCGAGCCGAGATGTGACGGGAAAAAGGACAAGCATGGGCCGAACTACCTACGCCAGCTGCCTCCATTTAAGCTGATACAAAGTTCCATCTACCATAGCTACCTATATTCTTGCTGACTAGAAGTTTCACCCGACGCACTGCCACGTAGCTGTACAACTTTCAGGGAGACCTTGCTGCAAGTACAGTCCTCACCGACAGGACTCAGCATCAGCAGCGCCTTTGTCGCTTTTGTCAACTATTGTCCGGTCTGGGACTTTGTGCCCGTAATTGTAATCGGGGGGAACTTGGGCTATAAATAGCCACACCATTTCATTGTAAAAGGGTGGAAGGGGGATATCCTGCTAGGGAACCATTGTAGCTATACGTTTGCTTCTGAATGCAAGACACACACTTGGCTCTACATTGTTGTTGTCATTCTTTTATGCTGCCTGTACTTTTCATTTCTGCCTCATGTTTCTTATTTCATTGCTTACTGTTATTCTGAATTCTAGATTCCGGTATTTGGTGATTGAGTATTCCTGGAATGCATAGATAGAGGATACATAGGATATATGACAGTGGTAGTTTCTGTTGTGTGTTCTGTTTTGGATTGCTGTTAGTAGTGGTGATTGATCGTTGCCGTGCTGCTCATCCCCCCCACCCAACATCAATCCTATTTCCATCTCTTTTCGCTTTTTATCTCTTTCTTGCACTCTTATCTTAAACACTGAAAAACCCACAGGAAGCCGACCTTCTCCGAAGATTGGCACAGAAGGCATTCCTTCCTTCCGGCCTTTCAATCTGGTGGACGAATCTGGGGTGCATTATACCAAATCCTTTCCTCATGGCAGATTCGTAACCAACAGTTTCTCTGGCATGCCCAGTGGGACATGGAAGTTTCCCACCCCAAAACAGAATCGAAGCACTGGTGTTTGCTTCATTGCTGTTAGAATCAGAACACCTGGTGACTTTGCAAGTACCTAAATATTCTTTGAGTCCGTGAAGACCGGTCCCAGCGCCTTCATGCTTACAAGAAGGTGGAGAGCAAGGAATCCAGGAAATCAGCCGGACCTTTATGAAATTGACATCCGCTCCAGGAGAGCGTGTCAGGCTGGTTGACCACCAAGCTCGCGTAGAAGAGCCTGAAACTGAAATCAAAGAGGCCGAAGCTGAAGAGGAATCTACATCCTCGGACGGTACCGATACCGAGTACACTACCGGAGGAGAAGAAGAAATGGCTGCTCAGCAGAATGATGATGATCTCTTCCCGGCGGTAGACTCCATGGGGCCCTTGGCCCTAGTTGGACAACAAGTCATGCCCCTCGCTCCCCTAAAGTCCATCCCTACTTACGATGGCTACGGCAAGACAGCTTACGAGCACATCCAGGACATTCTGGCCTTGGCTGCACTACACTCTATTACTGAAGAAAGCGTTAGGACCCGTCTGCTGGCACTTTCTCTAAGGGGGAAGCTTCTCTACTGGTGGAGATCTCTGCCAGAGGGATCTATCACGGGGTGGCGCTAGCTAGCTGGCAGACTTGTAAAAGGATGCAACGAGTCTGCCGATCCCTCTTTGTTGTTGCATCAGTTCCAAGCATCCAGCGACACCCCCAAGAGGAGGTGTCGGACTTCAACCTAAGGTTTGCGAGGTCTTGGAAACGAGTACCTCGCGACTCGCGACCTTCGACGGGTCGAGTTGTGCACTACTACTTGAGGTCATTTAACTCTGACATCTGCCTACTACTGAAGATCGCCGAGTCGATTCATTTCCTGCCTTGTACGAAGCTGCCCAACAAGCCGAAATGGATATAATCTCCATAGGCAGGCTCCCGCATAGGGTACAACCACCCATTTACCCTGACTTTCCTCAGTCTCAGTACCCATCAGCCTCTGGTGTGATGTCGTCATCTTCAAGTCAGCACCCCCAGCAGCCATGGAATCCTACGCCAGTCGTAAACCCTTACGGCCCACCATAAATTCATTATCCTAACCCACCGCCTCCTCCTCCGCAGTATCCCGCACTCCCAGCTCATCAGTACGCGCAATATTCTACACCCCCGCCATTGGCTGCATTACCTCCGCCAGCTCAGTTGCCACTTGCAGACAATGACATTCAAAACAAAATCTTGCAAGAGGTATGGGCTCTGGCATCTAGATACCATACCATGTTAAATGACATGACTATACTGAAGAAGAAACAGGCCCAGATGGAGTTTGTTCCAAGGAGGCCATATCCTCCTCTGGCACTGACAAAATATCAAGCCGCAAAACGACATGTTCAATGGCACCCTCCTGAAAAGAAATGCTGCCATTGAGGAACAACCTGGCACTTCTGACCAGGTTAACTGGTGCTCCACGTGCAACGACCCGCATTCAGAAGAAGATTGCACGCTGCATCAGCATTACCTCCAGACCCTGGCGGGCAGCGCCATAGAGGACGAAGAATTATACATGATCCTGGGCGATGAAGACAACTTTGCCGTCCAAAAGGATGATCCCGCGCTGCCCCTGCCCAAGGAAGACAGAAAACCTATCGAAGTTGCTGCAGCCCAGCCAAAGCCATTAAAGGTATACGCCAGAAGAGAAAAGGCGCAACCTGCTGGGCTACCACCAGACAAAAGGCTATGGCATCCCGCAGCCAAAGAAAAATTTCCTGCACTCAAGCCTCCCACAGCAAAAGCTCCCGTAGCTCAGCCTCCAGCTGAAACCAAAGAACAAGCTCAGGAGAAGCTGAGATATCCGTCTTTGACAAAGCAGCAAAGATTCGAAGCCACGCAGCAATACCGGACTAAGTATGAGCCTGCAAAAGAAACGGAGGGAGCTAGCACTTCAGGCTACAACATAGTGGATGAGCTAAAGAGAACTCCCGCAAGGATAAGCATGTATGATGCTCTTCTGCTCCCAGGTCAAGTTGATCTGCTGCAAGAATCCTTGAAGAGCATAAAACAAGGCAAGCAGACGCAGCCTGCTGTGTTGGTTCAACCTCTGACAGTCTCCACCACTGGAAAGAACAGACCACCTCCCTTCTATCTGTCATTGCGGATGCAAGGGTATATAGTACACAACTGTATGGTGGACTCTGGTGCCTCCACGACTGTTATGCCGAGAGCCGTTTGCGACGAGATCGGGATGGAGTATACAAGAAGCAGCCAAGGAGTGCTGCAACTAGACGGTACCCCTGTCACTCAGCCTGAGAGAATAGACCAGTCAGCCAAGAAAGAGATAGGGCCTGCACCAGAAAAGCTATGGAAGCTTTTCTTTGATGGCGCCCGATGCAAAAACGGCGCCGGTGCAGGTGTACTCTTGGTTTCCCCATCCGGGATCCAGAAGGACTACACCTACCGGCTAGCCTGGAGCTGTACTAACAACGCGGCGGAGTATGAAGCCCTATGCTTGGGTTTGAGAAAAGCGGAGAGACTGGGGATAAAGCATCTGCAGATCTTTGGCGACTCAGAGCTGGTGTGCAACCAGATTACGAACAAATGCGCCTCCAAGAAGCGTTATCTCAAGGCGTACCGTAATCGTGTCTGGGACCTGATGGAGTCTTTCGACTCGTTGAATGTCAAAGCCATACCACGTGAGAAGAACAAGCATGCTGACATTCTGTCGTCTATTGGAGCCAGGTACGTTGCGGCTGATGACACTGTCCAGAAGCCGAAGCCGGTTCGTACCATCTACAGGCCTTCTGTGCCTGATAAAGACACCCACTGGCAGGTGTTTGACTGTGACGAGGAAATCGTTACTTTTTTGGTTACCGAAGCATGTACAATCGAAGGTAGAGACCCTGATGACGAGCGGTACGAGGGGTTAATACAGTTAAAGAATAATCATGTCCCAAAAGGACTGATTACATTAGAAAGTCTCTTTGATCAAAATGACAGAGCAATATTTCACAGGATCAAAGTAGACCCCAAGTAGTACGTCGACCTGGAGCTTGAACCTGGAAAAACAATCAAGGTCGGGACAGACTGCACTGAAGAGGAACTCGGGCAGATCAGATCATCATGCAAAGAGTTCCCCGATAGACAGATAATCCAGCATACCATTGAGCTAGAAGATGGTGCGAAACCTTTCCGACAGAAGCAGAGGGCTGTAAACCCGAAGATTGAAGCCATGATGAAAGCTGAGCTCCTGAAAATGCTGGAAGCCAAGATCATCTACCCCATCAAGCATTCTTCTTCCTGTGAGGAAGAAGAATGGAGACATCCATCTCTGCATCGATTTCAGAAATCTAAATCAAGCCTCGCTGAAGGACCATTCCCCGCTTCCCCAAATCGATCAGATCCTCCATATAGTTTTTGGAGCGCAGATATTCTCCCTCTTAGATGGATTCTCTGGGTACAACCAGATATGGGTGAAAGACGAAGACCAGCATAAGACAGCGTTCACCACCAAATGGGGAACGTTTGCGTATCAGCGCATGCCCCTCGGCCTGTCCAATGCCAGCGCTACATTCCAGAGGACTTGGCCTTCCGAGAGCTGCTTAACAAGATCATTATCATCTACTTGGATGACATGACAGTATTCTCTCACAGGAGAGAGGACCATGCTTCCCACCTATGGCAGATATTTGAGAGGTGTCGTGAATTCGGCATCTCCATTAACCCAAAGAAATCTGTCTTCGCAATAAAAGAAGGAAAGCTGCTGGGACATGTCATCTCTGAGAAGGGCCTTGCAGTGGATCCTGACAGGGCAGAAGCCCTCCTCCGCTTGCCTGCACCAGTCGACAAGAAAGGGCTACAGTCCTTCTTCGGCCAAATCAATTTCATGAGGAAGTTCATACCGGACTTCGCACAAGTGATTAAGCCCATGGCCAAACTGTTGAAAAAGAATGCCGAATTCTTATGGACTGACGAGAGAAGGCAGGCCTTTGAGGAGATCAAGGCCAGAATTGCACAAGCTCCGATGTTGATAAACCCAGATTATTCCAAGGACTTCATCCTGTACGCGGTGGGAGAACCCGAGAGTTACGCCACAGTCCTGACACAGAAGGGATACGATGGCGAAGAGCACCCCATAGCGTTCTTAAGCCATGTGATCCAGGCGCATGAAGAGAAGTACAATTTTATTGAGCGGCAGGTTCACGCAGTCATGAAATCTCTCTTGAAGTTCAGGCACTTCGTCTCCCAGATGTAGCAAGTGTGAACAGGACTTAGCTTGAAATGGCTTAGAAAAATCTAGTTTTTCTAAGCACAGTGTGAACACACTTACCTTTTGTCGGCTAATCTTGTCGGATGGTCGGCATGATTTTTCTTTCTCCCTTTCCTTTATTTTCTCCTTATCCCTCCATTCTCCTTCCTCCTTTCCTGCCGTCCATTTTCCCTTATCACTCCACTCCCTTCCTCTCCCCACGCTCGCTGCCACCTCCCACTCCACTTCCTACTCCTCCGTTCTCTCTAAACTCCCCGATCTTCCTCCACCTTCCCTTCCCTACTATTGCGCATGTTCTAAGCCTATATAAGGTTTATGTTAATGTATTTTTCATCTGGTTAGTTTAATGTATAATTTCGGCTTTAATTATTGTTCGTGTCAATTATTACCTTGGCTAATGTTAATCTAAGGTTAATTTAATCTTGGAATCACACTGGTATCAGAGCAGAGGGGGCACGGATCCCGAGGGCCGAGGTAAGGCACGAAAGCCGAAGCGCATGGATCCCGAGGAGCGGTGGAGAGGCTATCGCACGGATCGTGAGGAGCGCACGGATCCCGAGGAGCGACGAAGAGGCTGTCGCACGGATCCCGAGGAGCGATGAAGAGGCGGTCGCACGGATCCCGAGGAGCGCACGGATCCCGAGGATCTGATCGGACGCCGAGCGACATGGCAGGCGAGCAACTGGGAGGCAGACGTGGATCGAGGCGACCAGAGCCGACATGGACGACGTGGCAGACGTGGCGACGTGGGAGGCGTGGACGAGTGCTGACGAGTGCAGACGTGGACAAGTGCTCCGGGTGTGTGCCACATGGCGAAGTTGTTTGGTTGACAGACGGGCAAAAGGTTGGCGAGATCGATTGCCCGAAGGCAATCGACCTAAGAGCGTTCGTAGGCTTTGATAAAGCCTGGAAACGCTCATAGCCCACTGAATGTGGGACTAATTTTTTAAAAAAAATGTTTTAGCCGATGTTTTTAAATATAAACTATTTCCTCTATTTCCCGTCCGGCTAGAGTGGTCTAGCGGTCAAGTTCCCCGCCTTGCAGAGTAGAGACCCGGGGTCGAATCCCGTCCGGTAAAAAAAAGTTTTTTTTTTTTTTTTTCTTCGCGATTAGTAAGGTTTCAAATTTTTTTTTCTTCACTACCATCAGCCACGTGGTGCAAGCGGCTAAGTCTTCTGGTAGACAACGGAGGTTACCAGTTCGAATCCCATCGGGGGTTTACAAAAAAGGTTTATTTTTTAATTAAATTTTTATTATTTGTTTTTTCTAAAAGTTTTTTTTAAAAAAATAATTTCTATATATATTTTTTATTATGTTTTTTTAAATATCCATTTCATTTAAAAATAATAATTAAAAATATATATAGGAAATTGTTAATTTTTTTTTAAAAGTCTTTATTAAAACAAATTTTAGAAAATTTTTTAAAAATAAAAGGGTGCAAAGATATTTTGATATAAAAAGTTTTTTTTGGCATCATACTAAGTTGTAACCCAGTTCATACGGTGTGATTCTGGGTAGATGATCCGGTCAACCGGATGCTATAATGCATTACTCTCTCTGTTGAGAAGAGAGACTCCTGATTCCTTTGACGGGAAAGTCCAGCGGTATGGACTTCATACAATGTTTTGCCAATTAGAGAATCAAGTGATTGCTCATCTGAGGAAACCAGATTCTGGCTACGAGGCGGATTCTGAAGATAATATCTTCGGGCAAAGGATAGTTGAATCCGAGATGGTTGAAATAGTACCTGAAGGACAATCAAGTGACAGTTATACACCTGTAGTGCTTGAAGTAGAAACAAGTGAGAGCTATACACCACGCTCTCCTGATTTAGAACCAGAAGAAGAAGAAGAAGAAGAAGAAGAAGAGGAAGAAGAACCAATGGAGGTGAAACTTGCAACTGAAGAACGAAATGTTCTCAAAAGAAGTTATGAACCAACAGCAGCACAAGAAGTCATTATAATTAGTGACGACGAAGCAGATAATTTCACCTTTCCAGTTTTGGGTGATCCTCGAGAAGAAGAACGCCAAATCAGTGAGCATATTAAGAAAGCTAGATTTGATTTAAATCAGTGATCTATTTTGTACTTCTTTGTACTACTTGTTTGAAGTTGCAATAAAGTTTGCTTTCTAAAATGGCTTCCAATACTAGTCTACCAATCCCTGAGTTCAATGGTGGTGATTACGAGTATTGGTCAATTAAAATGAAAACTCTTTTGATAGGCAAAGGTCTTTGGGATGTGATTGAAGAGGGATATACTGAACCTACTACTGCTGAATGGGCAGCTTTGAATGTGGCTGATAAAAGGGCTAGAAAGGAAGCACAGAAGAATAATTCTTCCGCCCTTTATCATATCCAAGCCGCCCTTGATAGAAGTATTTTCCCTAGAATAGCTTCTTTTATAACTGCTGAATCTGCTTGGAATGCTTTAAAAGAAAGTTATAGGGGTAGTGACCAAGTCAAACAAGTTAAACTACAAACCTTGAAACGAGAGTTTGAGACTCTTAAAATGCAAGAGAGTGAAAAGGTTGGTGATTACTACGTGCGTGTGAAAGCCGTAGTAGATAAGATGGTCACTTTAGGAGAAGATGTAAAGCCTGAAGTTATAGTGAAGAAAGTGTTGAGGACACTTCTTCCTAAGTGGAATTCAATTGCCATAATTATAGAAGAATCCAAAGACCTAACTTCTCTGTCTTTTGAATCCCTAATTGGCTCACTTCTCTCACATGAAGAGAGGTTACAACAAACTCCTTCCACAAGTTACGGAGGAGATGATAAAGCCTTTGCTTCACAAGAAGGCAGAGGTAGAGGCCGTGGCAGAGGACAGAATAGAGGTAGAGGCAAAAATAATCAGAGAGGTGGAACTCCTAACAGAGGAGGAAATCAGAACAGAGGAGGATTCTCAAACAGAGGTGAACAACAGAATAGAGGAGGACAACAAAATAGAGGAAAACAATCAAGCAGAGGCAAAGGAGGAGATAAGTCAAAACAATCTTGCTACAATTGTGGCAAACTTGGCCATTATGCTCGTGAATATTGGACAAAGACTTCACAAGGAACTAGTAGCAGCCAGAGCAGTCAGTTTGGAAATTTTGGAGAAGAGGAAGAGGCCACAAATCTCTTTCTCTCTTATGGTCATGCAGATCAGAACATGAATGATACATGGATCTTGGACACTGGGTGTTCAAACCATATGAGTGGCAAAGAAGGGCTCTTTGCTACTCTAAACTCCTCATACAAATCCAACATCAAATTGGGAGATGATAAATCATTGGCAGTTGAAGGCATTGGAGCAATGGCAGTTCCAACTAAAGAAGGCGTCAAACATGTAAGTGATATCTATTACACACCCCATCTTCAACACAATATTTTAAGTGTTGGTCAAATGTTAGAAAAGAACTACAAGTTGCTTTTTGATGAGGGTAAATGCACTATTTTTGATAAAAATAACAGTAATAGAATCATTACACAAGTGCCAATGTCAAAGAATAGATTGTTTCCTTTAAAGTTTGGCCAGCCAGGGGGAGATAAGTTAGCAAATGTTGCTATTTCCAATCCAAGTGTCCTATGGCACTTGAGATATGGTCATTTGAATTCAGCTAGTTTGAAAATGCTAACTTCACAAGCGATGGTAACCGGACTTCCTAAGGTTCAGGATAGTAAGGAAGTCTCGTGAAGGGTGTGCTCTTGGGAAGCATGCCGGATCAAAATTTCCTCATGGACAAGCATGGCGGGCCAGCTATCCACTCCAGCTAGTGCATACAGACATCTGTGGTCCGATGCAGACCAAGAGTCTTGGTAACAACTCTTACTTCCTACTCTTCATTGATGATTTTACTAGAATGTGCTGGATATATTTTTTGAAATATAAGGATGAAGCATTTGAATGCTTTGTCGATTTCAAAACAAGAGTTGAAAGTGAGAGTAGATATTTTGTAAAATGTCTTAGATCAGATAGGGGAGGAGAATACTCCTCTAATGAGTTCTTGAATTTCTGTAAGCAACATGGCATTAAGAGGCAGTTCACAGCTGCCTACACTCCACAGCAGAATGGTGTCGCAGAGAGGAAGAATCGCACCATTGTGGAGATGGCAAGGTCTATGCTTCAGATGAAGCATTTGACTAATTCATATTGGGCAGATGCAGCCAGGACCAGCGTACATATCTTGAACAGAAGTCCTACTGCAAGTTTGGAAGGACAGACACCTTACCAAGCTTGGTATGGTAAAAAGCCAAATGTTAAGTATTTTAGAGTGTTTGGCTCACTGGCATATTCTCACATTCCTGATGAGCTAAGAAAGAAGCTCGATCCAAAGAGTCAGGCATGCATCTTTGTAGGATATTGTGAGAATACAAAAGCTTACAGACTCTACAATCCCAGGACTAGAAAGTTTGTGCTTTCCAGGGATGTGATTTTTGATGAAGGGGGAGAATGGGGTAAGCCCCAGATTTTTAGTGATGATGAATCTAGTGATGTAGGTTCTAAGCAGGTGCAACAAAGACACCACAGAAAAGTAAGCAGTCTCCTCCCAGAGATCCAGGTTCATCTTCTGATTCAACTTCTTCACCAAGTCCTTCTCCGTAGAGATCAGTAAGTTCCTCACCAATGGACATCGATTCTCCATCCAGAGGTAAGAGAACTCTACTGAATCATCCATCATATCAGATGTTGGATAAGAATTTTTCAAAAAGATACACTAGGAGTCAAGCTAGTGAAATGAATTATGTTCTACAAAGATTAGAAAATATGCACTTGTATGGTGATGATGTTTCCCAACAGGAACCTAGGGGAGATTTAGTTAACTATGCTTTGTTAACTAATACACAACTTGAACCTTCTAGTTATGAGAAGGCTTGTACTCAAAATATTTGGCAAGATGCCATGAAAGAGGAGATCACCTCTATAAAAAACAACGACACTTGGGAGTTGGTGAAGCTTCCTAAAGGAAAGAAACGTGTTGGATGTAAGTGGGTCTACAAGACCAAGTTTAATGCTGATGGTAGCATCGAGAGGCACAAGGCGAGATTAGTTGCAAAGGGATTTACTCAGAAATATGGAATTGATTATGAAGAGACTTTTGCTCCTGTAGCCGACAGGAGACTATCATAATAGTTCTTGCCTTAGCCGCACACAAGGGATGGACAATCCAACACATGGATGTAAAGAGTGCATTTCTAAATGGTTACTTGACAGAAGAAGTGTATGTTGAGCAACCACAGGGATTTGAAGAGAAAGACAAGGAACATCTTGTTTACAAACTGAAGAAGGCTCTTTATGGCCTCAAGCAGGCACCGAGAGCTTGGTACTCACGCATTGATGGGTACTTTAAAGATTATGGGTTCATCAGAAGCAAAAATGAACCCACGCTCTACTACTTGAATCAAGGAAATGACATCCTCATAGTTTGTTTGTATGTGGATGATCTCATTTTTATGGGTAGTAATGAAAAAGTTAACATGGAGTTCAAGCACTCCATGATGCAGGAATTTGAGATGAAGGATCTTGGCTTGATGAAATACTTTCTTGGAATGGAAGTACATCAGATAGATTCAGGGATCTTCATCTATCAACTTAAGTATGCTCGAGATATGATTCAAAAGTTTGCTATGGAGCAATGCAAATCAGTTGCAACTCCAATTGGACATGGGATCCAATTAAGCAAGGATGATGGAGCACCGAAAGTTGATGTGACCACTTTCAGAAGCATTGTTGGGAGTTTGATGTTTCTCGCCAACACCAGACCAGACATTCAAGTATGTTGTATCTCTTGTTTCTAGATTTATGTCTAATCCATCCGAGCTGCATTTGCAGGCAGCTAAAAGGATTTTGAGATATGTGAAGGGTACATTGGATTTTGGAATCCAAGACTACAAAAGTGATACTATCAAGCTTGAAGGCTTTAGTGATAGTGATTGGGGCAGCAATATTGATGATAGAAAATCCACATCGGGTAACTGTTTTAGTCTTGGTTCGGGCCTAATAACTTGGAGTTCCAAGAAGCAGACAGTAGTAGCACTATCTTCAATAGAAGCTGAGTATATAGCGGTTACTCATGCTAGTACTCAAGCTCTATGGCTCCGAAAGGTATTAGAAGAGATTGGAGAGCAGCAAAGTGGTCCAACTCGAATATTCTGTGACAACATCAGTGCCATTCAGTTGGCATACAATCCTGTCCACCATAGTAGATCAAAGCATTTTGATATGAAGTACCACTTCATCCGAGATATGGTGGAAACTGATATTGTTGAGCTTCACTATTGCCACACTTTGGAGAACGTCGCTGACATCTTCACCAAGGCGCTGGCTAAAGCTCAATTTGTAAAGCTGAGAGACTGTATAGTCAGTTCTCTCAACTTTAAGGGGGAGAATGTAGCAAGTGTGAACAGGACTTAGCTTGAAATGGCTTAGAAAAATCTAGTTTTTCTAAGCACAGTGTGAACACACTTACCTTTTGTCGGCTAATCTTGTCGGATGGTCGGCATGATTTTTCTTTCTCCCTTTCCTTTATTTTCTCCTTATCCCTCCATTCTCCTTCCTCCTTTCCTGCCGTCCATTTTCCCTTATCACTCCACTCCCTTCCTCTCCCCACGCTCGCTGCCACCTCCCACTCCACTTCCTACTCCTCCGTTCTCTCTAAACTCCCCGATCTTCCTCCACCTTCCCTTTCCTACTATTGCGCATGTTCTAAGCCTATATAAGGTTTATTATAATGTAATTATTATGCTGGTTAGTTTAATGAATAATTTTGGCTTTAATATTTTTCGTGTCAATTATTACCTTGGCTAATGTTAATCTAAGGTTAATTTAATCTTGGAATCACACCAGAGCCGGATCACTGTCTTCGTGATACACCCGGACGTCCGGAACTTCATCATACAAGGGGAGCCGGGTCACAAGAGAGCAGGATGGATATCCAAGATCCAGGAATTTGACATCGAGGTGCGGCCAACAAAGCTGATCCGAGGCCGGGCCTTATGCCAAGAGCTGGCCCAAAGTGCTGCAGCTGAAGTCTCCGCCTGTAAGTGGGAAGATCCGATAGCAACCACCAACCTAGCCAACTCCTTACCAGAGGAAAATGACTGGACAAATGACCTGGTGCAGTATTTCAGCACCGGGAGATGCCCAGATCACCTGAATGCCTCACAAAGAAGGAGGTTTCGGCTAAACGCCCTGAAATACACACTTCGCCCCAATGGGCTTTATTTCAAGAACATTGACGGCATCCTGTTGCGGTGCGTCAAAGAAATCGACCAACCCAGGGTCCTCGAAGAGTTTCACTACAGGATGCCTGGGGGACACCATTCTGGAAGGCCTACGGCCTTGAAAACCATCATAGTTGGGTACTACTGGCCCACTCTCTTCACAGACGCACATGCGGTCTGTGTAAAATGTGATAAATGCCAGAGGTTTGCTGGCAGAAACAGAAAATTACCCCTGTCCCTCCAGCAAATTCAAGCTGAGACTTCGTTTCAGCAGTGGGGTTTGGACTTCATCGGAGTCATCACGCCTAACTCTGCAGCGGGGCACAAGTTTATTCTTACCGCCACCGATTACTTCACCCGGTGGGCAGAGGCGATCCCCACTAAGAATGCGGACTAGGAGACGGTCATTAGATTCCTTGAGAGCCTCATCACCCGTTTCGGGGTCCCAGAGTCCATAGTGACAGACAATGGTCCGGGGTTCGCAGGCGCTGTGCTCACGGAGTACACCAGCAAATATGGCATCTATCACAAGATGTCTTCTAACTACTACCTGCAGGGGAACGGCCTGGCCGAGTCCACCAACAAGAATCTACTGAAGATCGTCAAAAGGACAGTAGAGAGAAACAAGAGGACATGGCACCTACTCCTGAACCGGGCGTTGTGGGCGGATCGCATATCCTTCAAGAAGTCTATCAAGACATCCCCCTACGCGCTCGTATACGGCAAGGAGGCAGTTTTGCCTACCCACGTGGAGTTACCCGCACTCTGGATGCTAGATGAAGAAAGAGGCAACGGGGATTCCGTGGATGCCAGACTGTTCCAACTGCTGCAGTTAGAAGAAGAAAGGGAAAAAGCATACCAGGCCTTTACTAAGCATGCTGAAGCGACCCAAGGCTGGTTTGCAAAAGGCACCACCGCCCGAGTTTTCAAAATCGGGGACCTGGTGCTGAAGTGGGACTCATTGAAGGCAAAGCCGGGCAACCATGGTAAATTTGATGCCCTTTGGGAGGGTCCCTATCAGATTGCTCGGGTGAACCAATTTAACGCATTCGTGCTCCGGGATATGGAGGGACAGCTTCTCCCCATTCCCGTCAACGAGTTCCACCTGAAGATTTACCACCACTGAAGGCACCCAAGGGGTCCTTCCTTGTATATATTTCTTTTCTGCATTTTTTATCAGTTTGTATATATTTATTTCAGCTTTCAGTTTTTTATTTTTCAAGAGCCTAAGTGAAGCTTAGAGCGAACCCCAACTTCGCAGCGAAGTCGAGCATCGCTCCCGAAACAGTGCGACAATGGGAGTTTAAGAGAAGAGAGCTGGCAAAAAGGGCAAGAATTTGACTAAGTTCTTGGGTGCGCAACCCGGCTTCGCAGCGAAGTCGGGCTGCGCACCGTCTTTGGAGCGCAGTTGGGGAGAGCAGAGCTAAAACGGCTAAGTGTCAAAATCATACTGCGCAATCAAGTCTGGCCGAAGTCGGAGTGCGCCCGTTTTTCGGGCGAAGTCCGACTGCGCAGCAAAATCTGGCCGAAGTCGGAGTGCGCCCGTTTTTCGGGCGAAGTCCGAGTGCGCCCTCAATTTCGGGCGCACCTTGGGTGACCTGTCGCGGGAAACAAGAAAAAATGATAAAATGTTTCTAAGTGTGGGCCCGGAAAATGCAGTTTGGCATAAGTGCGAAGTTGGGTTGCGTCCCTCTTTAAAACCCTGGGCCCAAAGTTCTCCCTCGAAATGTGTGCCCAGGCGGCGGCTGTGACGTCATCAAAAGCACGAAGTCCAAAGAATGTTTAATAATGATTGCGCGAATTTCAAAAACGATGTCATTAAGAAAGAAAGGTGCATTAGGACCAACTGCAACTAGGGTACGCTTTTCAAGATTAAACCCACGCACAGCCGCCAAAATATTATAATGCTTCCACCAACTTCCGGCAAATCACCTTAACCCCTGCCCTTGCGCCATTAATGCTGAATTCTTTGCCTAGAAAAGGAGACCCTGGCATGCTCAGAACATCCAAGTTGTCAAGCTAACCCTGTGCTGCAAAGTCCACAACTGAGCAATCAGTGGCCAGAATCTCTGTCTCTGCCATTTCGAGCAGAAAAGAAACGATGGACAAGGGGAAAGCGCCAATGCCGGCACAGTCCAGTGATGCAGAACCTGAAGCTGAGAAGCAGACAGAATCCAGCACTCATGAGAGCAAAGCGCCCCAAGAGCAAACAAGGAGGACCAGGTCAAAGAAAAACCAGGGGCAAGCTCCACCACCGCCCTTCAATCGCCTGGCCGGATACAAAGATGGCGAATTTTCTATCAGCCTCACTAAGCTGCGGCCGAATATTGCGAAATGGGCTGACAAAGTTTCGCCCTCACACCATGTCGGGGCTGCCTACAAATCGAACCTGTACTGGTTCTTGTGCCCTCCTGTCCACCAATGCCCGGAGCTGGTCGAATCCATTGCGACATATTACAAGCCAGCTGCCCGGCAAGTCTGCGACAACAAGGGAAGAGTGTTGTTCACACTCTTCAGGGAGAGCGTCCAGCCAACTTTCGCCCCGGGGCTCCAGTACGACCCCAGCGCAATTGTCAGGAGGATCAACCTAGACGAACAGACGGGCAGATTCACCCAGACCAAGCGGATGAGAGAATTCCTCGACTCAGAGCTGAAGACTCCGCTGGCAGCCGGACAGTGGCCCACAGGCCCAATACCCCTGGACAGATTCGAAAACAAATACATATACATCATCCTGGCATGGGTACTCGGCTGCGATTCTGACCAAGTGGTACGCTCGTACCAGCTGGCGCTGGTAGAATGTATCCTGCATGGGGAGTTTTACGACTCCACGGCGCAAAAGAGTGGGAAGCGCCCTATTTTCTTCGACTGGGCAGACTGGCTGGCGTACACCATTCATTCAAACCTAGTCAGGCTGCAGCAGAAGCAGACAACGGAATTCCGGTTTTGCTCCTTCCTCACATGGCTGTGCCTGTACCACATGCACTACCGGATCAAAGTTCCTAACTTGAAGAAGGTAAATGAAAAAGGAGAGCCGCTACCCGTGTATGAATGGACAAAGATCCCGTACAGAAAAGGGTCATTCTATGAGTTTAATTTTAAATTTATGTGCATGGTCCTGGGGCTGTTCAATGGCAAGGCGTCTCGCCCGCCAGAGGTCATGACAAGCTATCTGAGAAAGCACAAGTACGGGGACACCTTCCGGCTGACGCAGGGCATTGTAGTCAGAATCTACGGATTCAAGGGGAAGTCGTTCCTGCTGCCCTATTTCTGCACTGACCATCAGTTCGGAATGGAGATCTCGCGCCAGATGGATTATGTTGAGGAAGAGTTCGGCCAGGGAAAGAAAAAGGGCCATATTTTTCAATACCCTATTACCTGGGCGAATATTCAAGTACGCGAGATTGGACAGCATGTCTACCTCGAACGGGAGCTCATCGACATGGGCCTAATACTGCTGCCGCAGCACTGGAAGTACGATGGGGTCAGGGGAAAGTTTGCGCATATCTGACCCCGAGCAGAGATCATGCAAGAAAGGTGCAACAGAACAGGCGCAGACCTGGAATGGCACATTGAGCGGATGGAATCATGGCCGCGATGGCATGATTTTTACTGCGAAGAGGTGGCGTATGATCCAGAGCGAAACCTGGATCACTGGTTGGACTCAGTGGGCTTCAAAAAATTCCTCGCCAAGGTGGCGCCCCTCAATTGGCAAAAAGACAAAATCATTGAATGTTGGAAGATGAGGTGCCGCACGCAGCACGATAAGTCCAACCAAAAGACGCTGGCCGTCGATGATGAGTTTTCGGCATTGTATGATCAATACGCTGACACCTGGCGGCCTTTCGCATTTCAAGATTGCGTTCCCCGAGGCGCCAGGAAAAGATATACAAGGGAGTCCCCATCTCAGCAATTGTCTACTCCCGCGACTTCTAGCGCAACGCCAACAAGCAGTCAAGTGGGCCCAATGTTGCCTCCAGCTTCTGAAGTCTTACCTGAAAAGGTACAACGGCCAGAAAGGTCAACTCCTGAGGTGGCCCCCCAAGAGGAAAAAGCGCCAGAACAGCCAGCTAGTGCAACGGCCGCGGCAAACATTCTCCCATCTAGACCTTGGTAAAAGTTCACCGTGGGCACATCGCAGCCTGCTGCCCCAACTTCTTCTCCCTCCTTTGAACCAGCCACAACGCCAGAAGAAAAGAAAAGGAAGAGGAGCGAAAAGGCCAAGCGGCCTAGGGAGCCTGCACAGCAAACGGCCATAGCACGGACAGGAGCAGCTACGCCGGAAATCGTCTCGCTGGACAGCCCTGAAGCAGAAGCAGAAACTTGGGCTGCAAATGCCCTCCAAACAGCGGCTCAGGCGGAGCCCGCAGGTACATCCACTTCCTCGCTCCCCCAAATCCCAGTCGGCCCTGCCATAACGCCATCCCCCATTTTATCAGGGCAAGCCGTAGTTGCGTCTTCTTCGTCTCAGACCACTCAACCCTCTCACAACCCCCATTCATTCGACCAGTTCGCCCAAGTCCTGAACGCTTTCCAGTTCCTCAGCCAAACCCTGGAACCCTCATCTGCGGCCAGTGCCGAAGCTGTGCATACATCGCCGCGCCGCTCACCTCCATTGTTTAAAACCCCGCCTACGCCCTCCACTCAGCCGCTTGCTTCCCCTAGGACCCGGTCGCCCTCAAAAGCGACCACGGCTTCTGGAATACCTCCTACTTCGCTGTTTGCAGGAAAAATGCCGCAACAGGACCAGATGTTGGAAGACCTTGACTTCATGCAGATCGCAGATGACCAGCCTCTGGCAGCAAGAGCCGCAGGGTGTTCCGCCTCTTTCCTTTAGGGCGTCAAACGCAGGAGGGCCGAGGAAATAGCTGCCCCGATGAAGCGCACCAAGTACGACTTGGACAGGAGAGTGCTCAGAACTGAGAAGCTGGTTCCGAAAGTAAAGAAGCCTCTCCGGGAGATGACCGAGGCGGACTATGAGCATCAAGTCAAGGAGAAGAGCTTCGATGACATAAACGAGGAGTATGAAATCAACGACATTCGTCGTAGAACACATAATATCCTTGTCAAGCGACTTGAGAATAAGGAGGCGCTGTTTCAGCTGCAGAATACTTCAAGGCAGCTGGAGGAAGATCTGGCTAGGGCCACCGCGCATTTGGGGTCTGCACAGCAAGAAATCAGTGACCTAAAATCCCAACTCGCCGCCTCTCAGCAGGAGGCCGCAACGCAAAGACAGACAGCCGAACAACTGTCAAAGGAGAAAAGGGCAGCGCTGGAACAGGTCTCCCAGCTCCAAGATTTGTTAAGGCAGGCTAAATTTCAGCTTGAGGAGAAAACCTCCCAGACGGCGGCCTTTTCGAAGAACAAGATCAAGGTAATGCGGGCTGGTTTGCTGCAGGGTTGCAGGGCCAACGTTGTCAGGTCCATATCGGTCCTGGATTTCATGTCCAGGATCCAAGAAGTATCTGCCCAGGGCAAGCCTGTGGTAGAGGATGCCGAACACCAAGCGAAGCAGTGGCTGGACTTGGCTATGAAACTTGAGGAGTACGAGCGCAAGGGCCTCCGATTTCCCCCTATGTCCTGAATTACCCTAGAATGGGCAAATGCAAGGGTAACCTTGCATAATTATTTTGAAAAAGTACAGAAAATAAGGGCCACCAGGAAGATGCTAGACGCATTAGATCACGAGATGAACATTTTCCTGGCCCCCTTCAACGCTCTTTCTAAGCACGATTGCCCAATCTTCATCAAGGATGGAGAATTTCTGACCCTAGAGAAGGTGAAGATGAATTGGCTGTCTTTTGAGGCAGACACGTCAGAAATTGATAGCTGGGCCGAGCCAGTCCAGGAAGCTCAGGTCACCCAGATGGTGTCGCGATATTGCAAGATCAACGCCTCCCTTAAGGAGTTGGGAGAGAGATACAACACCATCGACGTACATGCGGTTGCAACATTCAGGGCAGCGCTGAAAGATGTCAGCAACTTAGAGCCATTTCAGGCAGCATCCTGGGACCAAGCCAGGACCGCATACAATCTTGTCCTTGAGCGGGAACAGCCGGCCGAGCAAGAGGGTGATAGTGGCGACCATTCAGACTCGGAAACAGTAGCAGAAACAGAAGAAGCAACTGCCGAAAGCGGATCTGAAGAGGAGCAGTTGCCAAAGAAGAAGCCGTCAGAGCAGCGGAAAGCAGGGGAAGGGAGTTCCTCTGCGCCCAAAGGATGAAGGTCTGGTTCTTTGCGTCGAGGCAAGCTCGACTCCCCGCGAGCCGCCAGGAATGTTGCTACATTTTGCACGGGGTGCCATGTTTTCAAATTTTGTAAGTATGTTGCTCTCCCTTCCTTCCATCCTTCTTCACTTTCTCCACTTTTCCCTTCTTCCCTTTCCTTCAGTTTCATTCCTCCCTTTTCCCCTTGTACTTCCCCCAGTCAAAACCCCAGAACATAGCAAGCATTCCCTGAATAATTCTAAGTGTCGGAGCACAACCCGACTTCGCAGCGAAGTCGGGGTGCGCCCTCAAGTTGGAGCGCACTAGGGAATGCGAAGTACGGAAACAGGCTGAACAGGAGCAGAATTTGGCTAAGTGTCAGAGCGCAACCCGACTTCGCAGCGAATTCGTGGTGCGCTCTTCTTCCTATGCGCACTTAGGAAGCAGTGTTTGCAAAATTTAGCTAAGTGCCGGAGCGCAACCCGACTTCGTAGCAAAGTCAGGGTGCGCTCCTCCTTTTGTGCGCAATCCGAACAGCGGCCGAAACAACCAATTGCTGAAGTGCGCAACCCGAATTCGCAGCGAAGTCGGGCTGCGCCCTCTGACCGATGCGTAGTTGGGCAAGATCCATCAAGCAGCCCAGAAATTGGCTAAGGCACGGAGGCCTCCCCAACTGCGCCTGCGCTACCCAATGACGCTCTAATCCTAGGCGAAGTTGGACAAATTGCCTTTCAAGGCAGACATGTGTCACTCATCAGAATTCGACAAGTGTCCAGCCTCGGGATTCGATCCGAGATGTGACGGGAAAAAGGACAAGCATGGGCCAAACTACCTACGCCAGATGCCTCCATTTAAGCTAATACAAAGTTCTATCTACCATAGCTACCCATATTCCTGCTGACTAGAAGTTTCACCCGACGCACTGCCACGTAGCTGTACAGCTTTCAGGGAGACCTTGCTGCAAGTACAGTACTTGCCGACAGGAGTCAGCATCAGCAGCTCTTCTGCCGCTTTTGTCAGCTATTGTCCGATCTAGGACTTTGTGCCGTAATTGTAATCGGGGGGAACTTGGGCTATAAATAGCCACACCATTTCATTGTAAAAGGGTGGAAGGGGGATATCCTGCTAGGGAACCATTGTAGCTATACGTTTGCTTCTGAATGCAAGACACACACTTGGCTCTACATTGTTGTTGTCATTCTTTTATGCTGCCTGTACTTGTCATTTCTGCCTCATGTTTCTTATTTCATTGCTTACTGTTATTCTGAATTCTGGATTCCAGTATTTGGTGATTGAGTATTCCTGGAATGCATAGATAGAGGATACATAGGATATATGACAGTGGTAGTTTCTATTGTGTGTTCTATTTTGGATTGCTGTTAGTAGTGGTGATTGATCGTTGTCGTGCTGCTCATCCCCCCCACCCAACATCAATCCTATTTCCATCTCTTTTCGCATTTTATCTCTTTCCTGCACTCTTATCTTAAACACTAAAAAACCCAAAGGAAGTCGGCCTTCTCCGGAGATTGGCACGAAAGGCATTCCTTCCTTTCGGCCTTTCAATCTGGTGGGCGAATCTGGGGCGCATTATACCAAATCCTTTCCTTATGGCAGATTCGTAACCAACAGTATGGTATCCAGATGCCAGATCCCGTACCTCTTGCAGGATTTTGTTCTGAATGTCATTGTCTGCAGGTGGCAACTGAGTTGGCGGAGGTAATGCCCCCAATGACGGGGGTGCAGAATACTGCTTGTACTGAGGAGGAGCTGGGAGTGTGGGATACTGCGGAGGAGGAGGCGACGGGTTAGGATAATGAATTTGTGGCAGGCCGTAAGGGTTTACGATTGGCGCCGGATTCCATGGCTGCTGGGGGTGCTGACTTGAAGATGACGGCATCACACCAGAGGCCGATGGGTACTGGGACTGAGGAAATTCAGGGTAAATGGGTGGCTGTACCCTATGCGGGAGCCTGCCTATGGAGATTATATCCATTTCGGCTTGTTGGGCAGCTTCGTACAGGGCAGGGAATGAATCGACTCGGGCTATCTTCAGCAGTAGGCAGATGTCAGAGTTGAATGATCTCAAGTAGTAGTGCGCAGCCTGACCCGCTGAAGGTCGCAGTTCGCGAGGTACTCGTTTCCAAGACCTCGCAAACCTTATGTTGAAGTCCGACACCTCCTCTTGGGGGTGTCGTTGGATGCTTTGGAACTGATGCCACAACGAAGAGGGATCAGCAGACTCGTTGCATCCTTTTACAAGCCTGCCAGCCAGCTGGCGCCACCCTGTGATAGATCCCTCTGGTAGAGATCTCCACCAGTAGAGAAGTTTTCCCCTTAGGGAAAGTGCCAGCAGACGGGTCTTGACGCTTTTGTCAGTAATAGAGTGTAGCGCAGCCAAGGCCAGAATGTCCTGGATGTGTTCATACGCCGTCTTTCCGTAGCCATCGTAAGTAGGGATGGACTTTAGGGCAGTGGGGGGCACAGCTTGTTGTCCGACTAGGGCCAAAGGTCCCGTGGAGTCTACCGCTGGGAAGAGATCGTCATCATTCTACTGAGCAACCATTTCTTCCTCTCCTCCGGTAGTGTACTCGGTATCGGTACCGTCCGAGGATGTAGATTCCTCTTCAGCCTCGGCCTCTTCGATTTGGGTTTCAGGCTCTTCTACATGAGCTTGGTGGTCAGCCAGCCTGACGCGCTCTCCTGGAGCGGCAATGTCAATTTTGTAAAGGTCAGGCTGATTTCCCGGATTCCTTGCTCTCCACCTTCTTGTATGTACGAAGGCGCTCGGACCGATCTTCACGGACTCAGAGAATATTCAAGTACTTGCAGAGTCGCCAGGTGTTCTGATTCTAACAGCAATGAAGCGAACACCAGTGCTTCGATTCTGTTTTGGGGTGGGAAACTTCCATGTCCCACCGGGCGTGCCAGAGAAACTGTTGGTTACGAATCTGCCATGAGGAAAGGCTTTTGGTATAATGCGCCCCAGATTCACCCACCATATTGAAATGCCGGAAGGAAGGAATGCCTTCCGTGCCAATCTCCGGAGAAGGCCGGCTTCTTAGCTTAAACACTAAAAAACCCACAAGAAGCCGGCCTTTAGATATGCGAAAAGAGATTGAAATAGGATTGGTGTTGGGTGGGGGGGATGAGCAGCATGACAACGATCAATCACCACTACTAACAGCAATCCAAAACAGAACACACAATAGAAACTACCGCTGTCATATATCCTATGTATCCTCTATCTATGCATTCCAGGAATACTCAATCACCAAATACCGGAATCCAGAATTCAGAATAACAGTAAGCAATGAAATGAGAAACATGAGGCAGAAATGACAAGTACAGGCAGCATAAAAGAATGACAACAGCAAAATAGAGCCCAAGTGTGTGTCTTGCATTCAGAAGGAAACGTATAGCTACAATGGTTCCCTAGCAGAGTATCCCCCTTCCACCCCTTTACAATGATGTAATGCGGCTATTTATAGCGCAATTTCCCCCCATTACAATCCTGGGCACAAAATCCCAGACCCGACAATGGCTGACAAAAGCTGACAAAAGCGGCGAAAGAGCTGCTGATGTTGACTCCTGCAGACAGGGACTGTACTGCCAGCAAGGTCCACCTGAAAACTGGGCAGCTACGTGGCAGTGCGGTTGATGAAACATCGGGTCAGCATGAATGCGGGTAGCTGCGGTAGATAGGACTTTGCGTCAGCATAAATGGAGGTGGCTGGAGTAGGATATTCGGTCCATGCTTGTCCTTTTTCCCGTCACATCTCGGCTCGGATCCCGAGGCTGGACACTTGTCAGATTCTGATGAGGGGTGCATCTGCCTTGGAAGACAACTTCTCTCTTGTGTCCTACTTCGCCTGGAAACGGAGCGCAACTGGGTAGCGCAAGCGGGGAACAACGCAGTTGGGGAGGCCTCCGTGCCTTAGTCTGTTTTGGGCTGCTTGATGGATCTTGCCCAACTGCGCACAGGTCAGAGGGCGCAACCCGACTTCGCTACGAAGTCGGGTTGCGCACTCCAGCACTTAGTCAATTTGGCCGTTGCTCGGACTGCGCGCCAGAAGGGGAGCACACCCCGACTTCGCTGCGAAGTCGGGTTGCGCTCCGACACTTAGCCGATTTCTGGAAACACTGCTTCCCAACTGCACATCCGAAGAAAAGCGCACCTCGACTTCGCTGCGAAGTCGGGTTGCGCTCCCATACTTAGCCAAATTCTGCTCATTTCCAGCCTGCTACCGCACTTCGCATTCCCGAGTGCGCTCGAACTTGAGGGCGCACCCCGACTTTGCTGCGAAGTTGGGTTGCGCTCCCAGACTTAGAATTTTTCAGGGAATGTCCGTTCTGTTTTGGCCGAAGAAAGAATGAGGGGAAAAGGGAGGAATGCAACTGATAGAAGGGGAGAAATGGAAAGGAGATGGAGGGAAGAGAAAGAAGATGGAGGGAAGGGAGAACAACATACTTACAAAATTTGAAAATATGGCACCCCGTGCAAAATGTGGCAACAGTACAGGGTAGATGAACATTGAAGAACAAATTGTACCTCATCTACCACATTCAACCGGACCTGGCTTTCCCGCCCACCAGACCTGTCCGGAGATGTACAGTTTTTAGAACAGCCATATCTCAAGTACAAGTACAGCCGATAGGGGTCTCATCCAGGCAACTTTTTACAGCTTTTGCAACTTTTTTCGGTCCTTGGGATCCGTGCATGATTGTATTTTGGGGGGAATTTCCTGCTATAAAAAGGAGTTCATTTGATTGTAAAATGGGGGAACATATTCCTAAATAACTCTGTTGTGACAGATCACCTTCTACTTAATTCAACGCATCCTTGGCTCTGCTTCTTGTCTCTGTCTTTTATGCTGCCTTCTGCTAGTATTTCTGCTTCATGTCCATTTATATTTATGTCTGTTTGAATTCTGAATTCTGGATTTGGGCATTGGTGATTGTTTGGATCTGGAATACTAACCAGAAGGATACATAGGATATAATAACAGCTGCAATTTCTGTTACATGCTTTGTTTTAATTGTTGTTGGTTTGGATGCAAATTTGTAATCGTGTTGCTTGTTCTTCCCCACCTGAAACAAATGATATTTCCATTTCTTTCTGCACATTTATCCCTTTCCAGCACTCTTATCTAAACCCCCAAAAAACTAGATTAGTATAGGAGTCGGCCTTCTCCGGAGATTGGCACGGAAGGCATCCCTTCCTTCCGGCCTTTCAATCTGTTGGGCGAATCTAGGGCACAAATAGATTAAAATCCTTTCATAGTGGCAGATTCGTAACCAACAATTCCAACTAGATCAACGCTTGTATTGCTATGATCGTATTTGTTTAATTGCATATTACTTTATTTTCATGGATCAATAGGCATGCCTAGTGGGACACATCAGTATGATCCCTTCATGAAATCAAACCAATCCCACTCGCATTAGTTAGAGATATCATTTTGGGATTATATTTCATATCTACGCAAACGTTTTAAATTTCTTTAGATCTATTAAAGGGTTTGATAATTGCATCAAATCTAATATAACCTAGAAATGTTTTTTCATATCTGTTTGTTTTGGCTTTAGATCTTATCAACTTACATCAATATTCGTGAGTTCTTGTTGCTTGAATTTGCAGAGTTTAATGTAATGGCTAATCCATGTTAAAAGAACTCGATAATTCTGTTTTAGATTCAAAATGTTGCATTAAACCCTTCAAAAAATTCTCATGATTGTTGGAGTGATTGATCTGCCTCATTAGTTTAATGTCTTTTAGAATAAATTGAAGCTTACAGGTATCCAGAAGAGCAAATCATTATTGTCTATGAGCTCTGTTTAAAGTTTTACAAACCACAACAAAGATTTCTAAAAATTCATTAACTCCTTACAAGAGTGATTCACTCTCTAAAGTTCAAGGGTGGTTCTTTCCATATCTGTAAAAGAAGCTCTAAGGCTAACCAAATGCCTCCTAAAGTGACCCACTCATCCTGGAGAGAAATTCACTCTATGATGCTTTGATACAGACTGATTGTATCAAATTGATCTACTTGGCTATCCGCTTTGATTTAGACCTCATTTTATTATGACCAAAAGCCTTCAATAAGGTATTTTTTGCATGGATTGAAGGTTGAATGTGCAAAACTTCTAAAAGAATTCCTAAATTTTTTCTAAGTGTTTGTAGCATAGCAATTTGTACTCCACTCTTTTGTTGGAAAATTACCATTAGTAAAAAGGTTAAAAATTTGATTTTACCTTGGGTAAAGGTAACTTACCTTTTACCTTACCTGGACGGCAGTGGACGGCAGCATTTGGGCGGCAAGAGAACTCAAGTTTACTTTCTTTTCCCCCAATTTCTCCTTTCCCCCCTTTTCTCTCAAAATGGTTATTTACTGTTTATTTAATCTGTGTAACCTTATGATTATGGTTAATGCAATTTATCGTTTTATCTCCACACTCACCTTTCACATTTGGTATCAGAGCCGAGAGCCGAGACCGGCCCGAATCCCGAGGCGATGGGGCCCGTAGTTCGAGGCGGCGACACGGATCCCGAGGCAGCCCGTAGGAGCCGAGGCGGCACGGATCCCGAGGCGGCCCGTAGGAGCAGATCGGCATGATTCTCGAGGCACTGGAGCTGGACGAGGCGGCCCGCAGGAGCAGGATCGACATGATTCTCGAGGCACCTTGACGTGGGCGACCTCATCACCGAGGGTGTGACGTGGCATGTGCGACGTGCACGACCTCGAGGCTCGTTGACATGGCGTGGTGACGTGGCGTGGAGTAGTGCGACAGGCCGAGGCAAAAGGTGTCTGCACTGTAAGTGATTGCTCGTAGGCAGTCAAAGCACTATCTGTGCTTAGCTCTTCTTAAAGAGCTAAAACATCGCCTCACGGGCGATGTGGGACTAAAGTCCCAAGAAAATAAACTAAGCTTCGCGCCGAAGCGCGAAGCCAATAATAGCTTCGCGCTCGACGTGAAGGCTATAGGCAGGGAGCCCGCTTAGCTCCCGGATCAGCCCGGTAGCACAGCGGCTACCCTAAGCCTTGACTCCCGCGAGGTCGAACGTTCGATCCTCGGCGGGGTCATTTTTTTTAAAAGCTTCGCGTGATCAAGCGAAAGCTATAGGCCAGGGAGACCGCTTAGCTCCCGGATCTGCCCGGTAGCACAGCGGCTACCCTCTGCCTTGACGCCCGCGAGGTCGCACGATCGATCCTCGACGGGGTCAATTTTTTTAAAAAAATTAAAAAACTATAAGGAAATTTTTTAATTTTGTTAAAATTGTTTTTTATTTATTGTAATTTCCTGAGAGGAAATAACTGTACAATTTAAAAAAAAAATTTTAGCAAAGTTTTATTTATCATTTAAAAGTTGATCAAAGACATTTCCTAAGAGGAAATAATTGTAAAGTTTTTTAAAAAAACTTTGAAAGTTGAAATTTTTTTTTAAATTTCCTAAGAGGAAATCTTTGTAAAAGAAAATTTCTGGGAAATTTTCTTAAATGATAAGATCGGAAGGATGTTATCAAGCCCTCTGCAAGTTGTTACTGAGAACAAACGCTGAAAACTTTGATAGGCACGTGAAAACACTAGGAATTAATACAGTTTTTTCATAGTTGCAAAACGCGGTTATTGCACACCAGAGAAATCCTGATCTAGGATACGAAGCAGATTCAGAAGATAACTCCTTTGGCAGCAGGTTTGAACAATCCGACACAGTGGCAATTGTTTCACAAGGATCTGAATATACTCATTATAGTAATTCAGTTGAAATCCTTCAAACTCCTTCTCCTGAAATAATATTGATCAGTGACGATGATGAACAAGTCGCTGACAATTTTGTAATTGCTGAACAACAAGAGTGAGTTGTTTATGATTGTAAATCAAGCAAGGCTTGATAGTTTGTAAAGTCTTTTTTGAAATAAGACTATATAAGAGAGGTTTCTTGTTTTAGTAGATAATAATGGGATCACATAATAATCTACCAATTCCCGAATTCAGTGGGGATAATTATGAGTACTGGTCCATCAAGATGAGGACATTACTCATCGAAAAAGGACTATGGGATATTATTGAAGACGGATACATTGCTCCAACAGATTGGACTACTTTAAGTGCAAATGATAAGAAGATCTACAAAGATGCACAGAAAAATAATTCTTTTGCCTTATACCATCTTCAATCAACATTAGATCCAAGTATCTTTCCTAGAATTGCATCTTACTTAACTGCTACAGATGCATGGAATGCCTTGAAAGAAGGATTCCAAGGAAGTGATAAAGTAAAGCAAGTCAGGCTTCAGACCTTAAAAAGAGATTTTGAAAATCTCAGAATGAAGGAAAATGAAAGAGTCGGAGACTACTGTGTTCGAGTCAAAGCAGTAGTTGATATGATGCAAACTTTAGGTGAAGACACAAAAAATGAAACAATTGTGAAGAAAGTGTTGAGAACACTTCTTCCTAAGTGGAATCACATTGCCATCATAATTGAAGAATCCAAAGACCTTTCTACTCTTACATTTGATAGTTTGATTGGATCATTAACATCACATGAAGAGAGACTTCAAGGAGCACCTTCACCAAGCTATGGAGGTGATGACAAAGCCTTCACTTCGAATGAAACTGCAAGACGAGGACAAGGAAGAGGCCGAGGCAGAGGACAACAACAAAGAGGCAAAGGCCAAAGCAACTCCTACAGAGGAGGTAATCAAAACAGAGGTGGAAATCAAAACAGAGGAGCCAATCAGAACCAAAGCGGCAATGCAGGCCGTGGAAATCAAGGACGAGGAAGTAACAAGACTAAAACAACTTGTTTCAATTGTGGGAAACAAGGCCACTTCGCTCGTGACTGCTGGTCAAAGACTTCAAAAGATCAAAGCAGTCAATATGGCTCATTCTACGGAGAAGAAGAAGGTCCACCAAACCTTTTTCTCTCTTATGGACAGCCAGATCAAAATCTTAATGATACATGGATTTTAGATACTGGTTGCTCCAACCACATGAGTGGCAAAGAAAATCTCTTTGCTACATTAGATTCAAATTACAAATCACATGTTAAGTTAGGGGATAATAAATCCTTGCAAGTTGAAGGCATAGGAGCTATGGAAGTTCCAACAAAAGAAGGCCTTAAAAATGTGAATGACATATACTATACTCCACAGCTACAACACAATTTGTTGAGTGTTGGCCAAATGATGGAGAAGCATTACAAATTAGTTTTTGATGAAAGAAAATGTACAATCTTTGATAAAAACAATTGTAACCGAGTCATCACGAAGTACCTATGACAAAGAATAGGTTGTTCCCTCTAAAATTTGGTGAGCCAGGGGGAGCTCAACTTGCAAACATTGCTATTACAAATCCAAGTGAATTGTGGCACTTGAGATATGGTCACCTCAATTCCGCTAGCTTGAAAATGTTAACATCACAAGCTATGGTGACAGGACTACCAAAAATTCCAGAACATAAGAAGGTATGCGAAGCATGTGCTTTGGGAAAGCACTCCAGAACGAAGTTTCCAAGAGGCCGAGCGTGGAGAGCAAGCTATCCTCTTCAACTAGTACATTCGGACATCTGTGGTCCAATGCAAACAAAAAGCCTTGGAAACAATTCTTATTTTCTAACATTCATAGATGATTATTCTAGAATGTGTTGGCTCTATTTTCTGAAACACAAAGATGAAGCATTTGATTGCTTCATAGACTTCAAAAATAATGTAGAAAAGCAAAGTGACTACTATGTCAAATGTCTTCGCACTGATAAAGGAGGAGAGTACTCCTCAAATGAATTTTTACATTATTGTAAGCAAAATGGGATAAAAAGGCAGTTCACCACTGCCTATACCCCACAGCAGAACGGTGTGGCCGAGAGAAAGAACCGCACCCTTGTTGAAATGGCACGAACAATGCTTCAGGCAAAGCATCTCACAAACAGCTATTGGGCAGATGCAGTGAGAACAAGTGCATATATTCTAAATAGAAGTCCGACTTCTAGTTTAGATGGTATCACTCCTTATGAAGGATGGTACGGTAAGAAACCAAATGTCAAACATTTCAGAGTATTTGGTTCTTTAGCTTATGCACACATTCCTGAGGAGAAGAGAAAGAAGCTTGATCCAAAGAGTCAAGCATGTGTTTTTGTAGGGTATTGTGATTCAACCAAAGGGTATAGATTGTACAATCCCAAGACACATAAAATCATTATCTCCAGGGATGTAATTTTTGATGAAGGGGGAGAATGGGGTCATAAAAAATTTGTTGATTTTGACTCTAATTCGGACAGTTCCACATTAGTACCTCCCACATTGGTACAACCCAAGAAAAGCAGTGGAAAAAGTCCTCCTCCACAAATTCCACATCAGGAAACTTCATCAAGTACATCAAGTGGTACACCAAGTCCAAGAGGGACTTCTTTGTTGGCACCCCCAAATTCTCCAAAATGATTTCAGAGATCTGTAAGCGCTCCAAGTCCGATGGATATTGATCCAGTTTCTCAAAGGAAAGAGACAAATAGAGGAAAGCGCATACTACAGAGTCATCCATCTTCTCAAATGTTGGATAGGAATTTCCAACAAAGATACACTAGGAGTCAAGCTAGTGAGATGGACGACATTTTGTCAAGACTCGAAAATCTTCAAATGTCAGGAGATGATGAGTCTCATGAACCAAGGGGTGATGTAGTCAATTATGCTTTGTTGGCTGCTGCACAGCTAGAACCATCTAGCTATGAAAAAGCATGCACTGAAAGTATATGGCAAGATGCCATGGAAGAGGAAATATCCTCAATTAAAAAGAATGATACTTGGGAGCTTGTGAAGCTTCCCAAGGGAAAAAAATGTGTTGGATGTAAATGGGTCTATAAGACCAAATTCAATGCTGATGGAAGCATTGAAAGGCACAAGGCAAGATTAGTAGCTAAGGGTTTTACTCAGAAATATGGAATAGATTATGAGGAAACCTTTGCTCCAGTTGCTCGACAAGAAACAATCAGAACTGTTCTTTCCTTGGCAGCTCATAAAGGATGGAACATTCAACACATGGATGTGAAAAGTGCATTTTTAAATGGATACCTGACAGAAGAGGTGTATGTTCAACAACCTCAAGGTTTCCAAGAACCAGGAAAAGAGAACCTTGTTTATAAATTGAAAAAAGCACTTTATGGCCTCAAGCAAGCACCACGAGCATGGTACTCACGAATTGACGGCTATTTCAGCAAATATGGTTTCACAAAAAGCAAGAGTGAACCAACTCTATACTACCTGAAGAATGGAGTAGATATCCTCATAGTTTGTTTATATGTGGATGATCTAATATTTATGGGTAGTAATAATAAAATGAATATGGAGTTCAAAAACTCCATGATGAATCACTTTGAGATGAAGGATCTAGGATTAATGAGATACTTCCTAGGAATGGAAGTACATCAATCAAAGAATGGGATCTTCATATGTCAACAGAAATATGCTCATGACATGATCAAGAAATTTGCTATGCAGCAGTGCAAATCAGCTGCAACACCAACCGGACATGGAATCCAGCTAAGCAAAGAAGATGGAGCACCAAAAGTTGACTTGACCAATTTCAGAAGCATGGTTGGGAGTTTAATGTTTCTCACCAACACTAGGCCAGATATACAGTATGTTGTTTCTCTTGTATCACGGTTTATGGCATGCCCATCCGAGCTGCATCTTCAAGCAACCAAACGAATTTTACGATATGTAAAAGGTACATTGGATTTTGGAATCCATTACCACAAGTCTAACTCTGTGAAGTTAATTGGTTATAGTGACAGCGATTGGGGCAGTAATATAGATGACAAAAAATCTACATCAGGGAACTGTTTTAGTCTAGGTTCAGGACTAATAACTTGGAGTTCCAAGAAGCAATCTGTTGTAGCATTATCATCTACATAAGCTGAGTATATAGCCATTACTCATGCTAGTACTCAAATCCTCTGGTTGAGGAAAATCCTTGAAGAGATTGGCGAAAAACAAATTGGTCCAACCAAACTGAATTGTGATAATATCAGTGCCATACAGTTGGCATATAATCCGATCCACCACAAAAGGTCAAAACATTTTGATATGAAGTATCACTTCATAAGAGATATGGTGGAACAACAGACAGTTGAGCTTCAATATTGTAGCACTTTGGATAATCTAGCAGACATCTTCACCAAAGGCATGGCTAAAGCTCAATTTATAAAGCTGAGAGACTATATAGTCAGTCCTCTCAACTTTAAGGGGGAGAATGTTGGAAAATTACCATTAGTAAAAAGGTTAAAAATTTGATTTTACCTTGGGTAAAGGTAACTTACCTTTTACCTTACCTGGACGGCAGTGGACGGCAGCATTTGGGCGGCAAGAGAATTCAAGTTTACTTTCTTTTCCCCCAATTTCTCCTTTCCCCCCTTTTCTCTCAAAATGGTTATTTACTGTTTATTTAATCTTTGTAACCTTATGATTATTGTTAATGCAATTTATCGTTTTATCAAATTGCTCACCTTTCACATCTTTGAAGAACAATTTGATATGACAGATTTAGCAGTTAGCAATGATTTCAATCAACACTTTAGTATGCAAACTTATGACAACTTAATCCAACAACCGGTTGTATGGCAAAACATTTGCACAACAATGCACTTGTACGACAATACACTTGTATGGAAACAACTTGAATGACAAGCACTTGTACGATGAGCGATTTGTACGGAAACCTTCGTCGGCAAGACTTGTATGGCACTCTTTGTACAACACTTTCGAACTGCAACTACTACTTTAATCCTGCACACAGAACTTGGAAATATCACATGCAAATCTACGATACTACAACAATGACATCACACGCAATACAACAATCACATAGATGAAGAATGAAATGGATAATATTTTATTCACTTCTGCTTGTATGGCACTTGCATTACATCTTTGTCTATGATGGGCTACTATCAAGTGAGTCAACATTCTCCACCCGCACTGCAAGGTTTTCCTCAAAATTTCCTCTCTCTATTGGTTATGATGCTCACACTATTTCCACTATATACTGAACCTCTTCATCCACATCTACAACAACTATTGTATCCTGCACCTGTTGCTGGGCAGTCCTCTCCTTTGACTGTTGTGTTGTCCTCACCCCTATTAACATCGAGTAGCGGCATGTGTGTGGGGGGTAGTTGGCCCTCTTGCTTTCTAACCGGTTCATGTGATGTTGTGTTCCCATACAAGTTGTTTATTTCAAGTGGCATATTCCTATGTTGGAATTTCATTCCACTTTAATACCTCTTCTTCTTCTCCTTTGCCTATACTTTTTGTGCAACAGGCTCCCTTGGTTGTTGTTCACCCATTGTAGCCCTTTAAGTAGTCAATCTCCTTGTACCCAAACTGGTACCTATAATGCCTCCTTGCACATCCTGACTCCTTGGCTGTGTAGGAACTTCGTCTTGCATTGCATCTTGTGACATGTCACGCGTCTTATGTTGATCCTCCACTATCTTTCATGTACTTTCACCTCTTGTTGTGGCTTACTATGGAGGTCCTCTTCTTTGTGGATGTTGTCGGTCTTTCTGCCGATGTTGGGACTGTGGTTGGGCTCCCATCCACAGCTATTCCAAACCCTTGTGTAACTCTTCTTGGCACTAGCTCCTTCGTCCATGGCTACTCTTCAGCTTCCTTTGAATCCTCACTTGCCTCATCTCCCAAGGCTTCTTGTACCTTCCTTTCTCTCAGGATACCTTTTGTCCTCTTCACTGAAGTGCTTGGCTTCGTCACTGGGATCACATGAATCCACCTAAATATAGTTGCTGCTTGCTCTGGAATAACTTTAGGGAGATTCATCCCTAGACAATGCAGCTTCTCCTAAGTCACAACATTCATCATCAACTAAAGAGCAGCTTTGGAAAATTGGATGCGTCCATGCATCCAATTTTCCTTTCTCTCAGGATACCTTTTGTCCTCTTCACTGGAGTGCTTGGCTTCGTCAATGGCATTACATGAATCCACCTAAATATAGTTGGTGCATGCTCTGGAATCACTTTAGGGAGATTCATCACTAAAAACTGCAACTTCTCCTAAGTCACAACATTCATCATCAACTAAAGAGCAGCCCTGGAAAATTGGATGCGTCCATGCATGGACATGAAATTGTTTATCCCAATTTGGAAATACCAAAATGGGAGTACATACTAACTTTTCCTTAAACTCTTTGAAGGCCACCTAATGTTCCTTAGTACATTGAAAAGGAACATTCTTCGTTGTCAACGCATCTAAGGGGTGGGACATTTGGGCAAAGTTCTTGATAAACCTCTTGTAGTATCCTATGGAACCTAGGAAGGTCTTCAATGAGCTCATGTCATATGGCTCCTCCATATTCACTACGATGTGAATATTATCATGATCCGTGTTCAACCCTTCTCTACATACCATAGTTGAGAAAATTGGAATCGTATCGGAATCAGCTTGGGAAAATATCGGATCAAATCAGGAATCGGCAAAAGAAAAGCCGAAGAGAAGGCAATTTTTTTTTTGAATTTTCTTTTTTTCATGCATATCACAATGAATTAACACTATGCAAATCAAATATTAATACTGTAAGTGATAAAAGCTCAAACTACACATGAAAATGGCAAGTGCTACAAGTTTAAAGACAAAGTATTAAAGTTTTAAACTACTACACACGAAAGAGACAAAACACATCTTGTATTGCTTAGTATAAGTTTATAACAGTACAAAATTACAAATTACAAAATGTCAAAATGTGTCATGAGTCAACTGTCAATCAATGTCTTTGAATGCCTTTTCCCTTTGCCCTACTATAAGCTCTAGTCTCTCTTTGACTTTGGTGCCTTGGTTGTGAGGCTTGTGCCTCTTCTTGTGCCTTTGTTGCCATCTCCTCTGCTAGGTTTTCTAAGTTTTCAATTTCATCCATGCTAAAGAGAACATCTTGTTGTTGCTCCTCCTCCTGTGTGATCCAATCATTAGATGGATCAATTTTGTCTAGGTCAAAGGCCTCAATACTTGTTCCTATAATTTTCCTATGGTGGAGATGAAGGTTGTAGTGAACAAACACAAGATCATTCAATTTTTCTTGTGTAAGCCTATTGCGCTTCTTGGAGTGTATGTGCTCAAACATACTCCAATTGCGCTCACAACTTGAAGTGCTACATGGTTGAGACAAAACTCGGATATGCACCAAAGTCCTCCCACCATAAATTTGGAAACAACCAAGAAGAAGGAAACTTAATAATTCACATGTAAAATCCTAAATTGAGATTTTTTTTTGAAACAAATTCAAAATACATCTGACAAAATAAACAGTAATTCAGTGAGGGTTACTTGGCCTCATAATTGACCTTGACCGAATGCACATTGGCGATGGGAAAAGGAGGCCCTCACATTTCTTATAAGAATGCATCTCAATCTGTATCTTAGCATTTATTTCTTTATCAGGGTACATGCGGTCAACACATAATCGAAGGCCCGCCATCACCTCATAGTCAGCGTGGAACGTGCTGGAGTAAAAAACTTTGGGGTTGAGGTAGTACCCCGCTGCATGAAGAGGGCTATGGAACTTAGATGTCCATCGCCTATCAATAATATCCCAAATGGGACCATATTTGGAATGGACATATCTATAAAATGAGGCAATTGCCTCTTTTGCCCTATCCATAGCCTCATATCTATATGTCGTTGGTGATTCATCTCCATAAACAAGACGAAGAACCTTCACCAAAGGCTTTGTCACCTGATGATGCACCTTGCCAGGGCCATAACTTTTGCTTCAAGTGTTTGTTTTGCCCCGTTCTTTTTCAGAACGTGCCGAATTTCGTGGAGAACCTAAGGAAAGTGGCCCATATGTTTTCACGCACGAAAATGCCTCTAGGAGGCCCAAAATTAGCTTTTAATGTAATTTTTAGTTTTCACAACTGAAAAGTTATCATAACTATTAGTGTAGAACTAGAGTGGGGTTGCTATCTTGGGGTAGTGGGTTTTATTGAATAACGGGTGCATGATTCCATTTTGGATGCCATCCGAGCTTTTTTCTAGGGTTACTAAAAATAGAAAGTGAGTTGCTAAAATATAATGTTACTAAAAATAGTAATGGAGTATCGTAGGCTAGGGTTTTTCTTTTTTGGTAGTATAAGAAGTGGGAGACTCTATCGTAAGAGGGAAGGTAATTCAATTAATAAAAGGAAGCATTTGTAGGTTTCTTTTATTGGTGTATTTTGTATGATGTCTTATCTTGCAATTTTACCCTTGGAGTCCATTGACGGTCTCCTGTAGTGAATTTCCATCAATTGGTATCAGAGCGAGTGAGATCTCACTAGTGGAAAGAAGATTTATAGAAGAGGGAGAGGGTGAGGGATATATGCCCAAATGAATAAGCAGATGGAGGATCTGCATGCAGAAATAGCATGGCTGACTGGTGCAATTAACCGCATGGCCGAGGCCTGCACCAATGTGGACCCAGATCTAGGATCTGATAATGAGACCGTGGCAGAGGAAGGCGGATCTGAGGATCACGCGAAAGAAGAACCATACTATTTTGAAAGCAGGCTGATCCGAGCCTTGGAAGGAATTAAAGGAAGCCGAGATGGAATCAAGATCGAGGTTTCCGAGTATGCTGGCGGGTTAAAACCAGAGGAGCTAATCGATTGGGTAAATAGTATGGAGAAGTATTTTGAATGGAGTAATCTGGCTAAGGAAAATGAAATGAAATATTATTAATGTCTGCGGTGGGCCAAAATAAGACCCAAGGGACTATAATAAGTACAATAATGACTGCCAGCTAGCAGGCTAAAAATCCCAACAAAGAAAAGAACTAAGAAAAATACAAGATCAAACCCGACAAACGGGCCAAAGAGAAAGGGAAAAGAAAATAAAAGGGAGAGCAGAGAGGGGGAGGGCTGCAATCCAACAGAGAGAAGTGCATGCCAAGAAGAACGGAGAGAGAGGAGGGGGAGGGAGCAGACCAGGAGGGGCAAGCTTCAAGAATCCCCCAGAAACTAATCTCTCCTAATAGTCGAGGCCGAAGTACCGGAGCTGAAGAAGTCCATGATATGTCTCTGCCCATTGCTAGTTCGAAACCCTGACAAATTGTTGGTGCGCTGTCTAGTGACCCTGCTTTTGTTCAAACTGGATGGTGTGGGGCAATTTCGATCGAAGTCACCTGGTCCGTCGGAGTTGGTGAAGTATGTTGTGATGAGCCGATGTTGAGGAGGGTGAGATCCATTTGGAGAAATTTTATGTCGTCGAAGCTAAGTTATCTCCCTAAGAAAGAGTGCGAGACAACGCTGGTCCGGGTATCTGAAGAAGGTAGAAACACATCAAGAGTTGTCCCTGAAAAGGCAATGGAACCTACCCCGGATCTCATAATAAATGGGACAACAAAAAATGAAGTGATGCAGGGTCTCAACTTCACCCAAGGAGAAAAACAAGCAAATCCGCTCCTCCATCGGAAGATGGTGATCTGACTCAATCCGGAGTTGGTGAGAACACACCCTGAGTTGCCCAATAGTGATCCGAAGACTATGCATTGTGTGCTGCTGAAGGTATTGTGGAGGAACTATTCTGCCCTCTTGTATCTGTAAGAAGTGCTCATGGTAGAAAGACAGCTTGGGGGAAAGAGGGGCAACAGGAGAGATCCATGTGCATCTAGTGTACTGGAGACTAACATCCTTCCGAATCTCGTGGAGCATCTTCTCCTTAGTAAGCTGAGAGGGGGGGAGAACCCCCAAAGAATAAGGGGGCAGCCTGTCTATCTGTATCTGAATGCTGGCCAGGAGAGTAGAAACCTGAAAATACCAGCTTCTCCGGCCTCCTCGAGAACTCGGAGAGAGTTCCATCGAGGAACGAAGGGTGAGGTAAGGGTACCACCTGCAACCCTCAGGGGTATCTTCGAAAGTACGAATCCTGTGAAGATAATCGATAATCAGGAAGATAATCTCAAGCTGGAGAGGAGAAGCCCCAAACTCTGCCAGAATAATAGAACGAGGGACTGTTCCCTTGCAACGAATGAATCATCGAAGAAAGAGTGTTTGCACTCGTTCAACCCGTGACCACTCAGTCGGGCCAAGACTAGGGCCCCAAACCACTGACCCATAAGTAATAGCTGGCTTGACCAAAGCGTCAAAGATCCTCATCTTCACAGGTATATCCTGAAAATGTGCTTTGAATCAATTCCTCTCTAGCAAAGATAGAGCTGCATACCCCTTACACACCCGGACCTGGGCGGCGGGTTTCATACCAAAAGTGGGACCAGTGAAAAGAACCCCCAAATACACATAAGAGGTGGTGATTTCGACTTCCTGTCCATGGAAAATGAAGTGGAGATGGCATAGGGCCTCTTTGTTAGTATTGAATACCATAACCTTGGTCTTAGAAAGATTCACCGTCAATTGTCTCGAGTCACAAAAAGTGGCAAGTGTGTCCAGATGACGTTGAAGCCCCTCAGGGGATGAGGCCAAAAGAACAACATCATCAACAAAGAGGAGAATAGAAATCAACACATGGTGAAGAGGGCAACGATCCTCTGGGTGAGCGTTCTCCCTGATAAAAGTCTTAAGCTCGTCGATAAAGATCCCAAAAAGTGTCGGCGAAAGGTGGCATCCCTGTTTCACTCCTATGGTGCTAAGAATATTGGCTAAAAGCCCTTGAGGGGAGCAAAACTGACCTTTCACAGTCTCATATAACCATGTAACCGCTGTCAAAAGTTTCCCAGAGATGCCAATTGATCGAAGCCTCTCAAGAAGTAAATGTCGAGGCACCGTGTCGAAAGCTTTCTTGAAGTCTACAAAGCAACAATAAACCTTTGAGGACCTGGAATGCGCCTCCTCAATAATAGCTCTGAGGACTAGAATGTGATTTGTGGTCTGATGATCTTGCCGAAAACCAGCTTGGCCAAGAGCCTTGAAACCCCCCTCCTCCAACCTTCGAGAGAGAAGCACATCCAATGTTGTGGCATAGAGCTTGGCAAAGATATGCCCAATCATGATAGTCCTGTAGTTATTGGGTTCATGGGGATCACCTGCCTTATGAATGGGGTGAATGATATGCTGAGTCCAAGACTCAGGAAACCCAGAACAAACAGCAAGATTAAAGAGATCAGCAAGGGGCCCAACAAGAGGGTCAATACCATGCTTCAAAAATTCCACCTGTAACCCATCCAAATCTGCTGCTTTGCTTGCACATAGTTTCTAGATAGCCTGCCTGACAAGACCAGTAGAAAAGAGGTGGCACAAAGAGGGGGGGAGGGAACAGAAATACGAGGCTGATTTGGGATGGTATAAAGGGAAGAGGCATGGATGGTCCAAGAGGAAAGATCGATCCCATGAGTAATCCGATCACGGGGGAGGATAAGGCGCCGGAAGGATTTAGGAGATTGCTGAAGGGAGTGGATAAGATCAAGTCGATGCCGAGAGAGGAAGAGACGCTTCTTCTTTCGAAGAAGCATCCTATAGTCTTTGTGAGAAATGGCATGGGGCTGGGAAGGATTTCGAATGGCATATTTCAACCTTCGGTGGGCAGACTTACATTCCTCATCATACCAGATGTTCATGGGGCAATGACCAGGGGGACGAGGACGAGGGGGAGGACAAATAGTGTGGGGGTATGATTCCAAAGCAGCCTTCCAAATAGTTTGTACCAAGCAAGCAGAACGATCGGGAACATCGGAAAGAGAAGACACCTTGGGGAGAACATGATGCAACCGGTCCATGTAGGTAAAGGAATAATAATAGTCAAAGTCTATAGTGACTCGAGGGACTGAAGGGGAGGGAGGAGGGGGAGGAGTAACAGGAAGGGAAATAGTGGATAACGTAAGAGAAAGAACTGAATGAGCGATAAAGGGAGGAGGATGATCAGAGACGTTGAATCGGGAAACGAATGGAATGAGGGTGGTGTTGCCACATTTTGCACGGGGTGCCATGTTTTCATAATTTGTAAGTGTGCTGCTCTTCCTTCCCTCCTCCTCTTTCTTCCCTTTCCCCATTTTTCCCGTTCTCCCTTTCCTGCAGTTCCATTCCTCCCTTTTTCCCTTTTACTTCCCCCAGTCAAGTTCCCAAAACTGAGCAAGTGTTCCCTGAAAAATCCTAAGTGTCAGGGCGCAACCCGACTTCGCAGCGAATTCGGGGTGCGCCCTCAGATCAGTGTGCAGTAGGGAATGCAAAGTGTGAAGGCAGGCTAAAACGAAGCAAAATTTGACTAAGTGTGGGAGCGCAACCCGACTTCGCAGCGAATTTGGGGTGCGCTCTCCTGCCTGTGCGCACTTGGGAAAGCAGTATGCAAAAAACGGCTAAGTGCTGGAGCGCAACCCGAATTTGCAGTGAAGTCGGGGTGCGCCCTTTGACCGGTGCGCAGTTGGGCAAGATTCATCAAGCAAGCCCAGAAATTGGCTAAGGCACGGAGGCCTCCCCAACTGCGTTGTTTCCCGCTTGCGCTACCCGACAGCGCTCTGATTCCGGGCGAAGTTGGACAAACTACCTTTCAAGGTAGACATGTGTCACTCATCAGAATCTGACAAGTGTCCAACCTCGGGATTCAAGCCGAGACATGACGGGATAAAGGACAAGCATTGGCCACATTGCCTATGCCAACTGCCCCTATTTAAGCTGATGTGAAGTTCCATCTACCGCCAGCTACCCGCATTCCTGCTAACCAGAGGTTTGACCCGACACACTGCCACGTAGCTGTACAGCTTTCAGGGAGACCTTGCTGTAGGAACAGTCCTCGCCGACAGGAGTTAGCATCAGCAGCTCTTCTGCTGCTTTTGTCAGCTATTGTCCGGTCTGGGACTTTGTAATCGGGGGGAGCTTGGGCTATAAATAGCCATGCAATTTCATTGTAAAAGGGTGGAATGGAAATATACTGCTAGGGAACCATTGTAGCTGTGCATTTGCTTCTAAATACAAAACATATACTTGGCTCCGCTTACTGTCTTCATAGTGTATGCTGCCTCTCCTTGTCATTTCTGCCTCATGTTTCTTATATCATTGCTTACTGTTGTACTGAACTCTGGACTCTGGTATTTGATGATTAAGTATTCCTGGAATGCATAGATAGAGGATACATAGGATAAGTGATAGCTGTAGTTTCTATGTTATGTTCTGTATTTAAATTGTTGTTAGTAGTGGTGATTGATCGTTGTCGTGCTGCTTATTCCCCCCACCCAACTCCAATCACATTTGGATTCTCTTTTCGCACTTTTATCTCTTTCCCTACACTCTTAGCTTAAAACACTAAAACCCCACAGGAAGTCGGCCTTCTCCGAAGATTGGCACGGAAGGCATTCCTTCCTTCCGGCCTTTCAATCTGGTGGGTGAATCTGGGCGCATTATACCAAATCCTTTCCTCATGGCAGATTCGTAACCAACAGGTGGTAGAGGAAATAGCATAGTCGATGACACTGGCTCCACCACTATGAGGAAAGCAAGTAAACCCACTAGAATCTGGAAAACAAGATATACCATTGAGAAGAAGCTGTTGCCACATTTTGCACGGGGTGCCATGTTTTCAAAAATTTCTAAGTGTACTGCTCTTCCTTCCCTCCTCCTCTTTCTTCCCTTTCTCCATCTTTCCTTTTTCCCTTTCCTGCAGTTTCATTTCCCCCTTTTTTCCCTTGTGCTTCCCCCAGTCAAGTTCCCAAAACTGAGCAAGTGTCCCTAAAAAATTCTAAGTGTTAGGGTGCAACCCGACTTCGCAGTGAAGTCGGGGTGCGCCCTCAGATCAGTGCAGTAGGGAAGGCGAAGTGCGAAGGCAGGCCGAAACGGAGCAGAATGACTAAGTATGGGGGCGCAACCCGACTTCGCTGCGAAGTCGGGGTGCGCCCTTCTTCCTGGGCGCACTTGGAAAGCAGTGTGCAGAAAATCAGCTAAGTGCTGGGGCGCAACCCGACTTCGCAGCGAAGTCGGGGTGCGCCCCCCTCTTGGTGCGCAGTCCGAATGGCGGAGAAGACAGCAAAGTACCGGTGCGCAACCCGACTTCGCAGCGAAGTCGGGCTGCGCCCTCTGACCGGTGCGCAGTTGGGCAAGTAAACCCAAAAATTGACTAAGGCACGGAGGCCTCCCCAACTGCGTTGTTTTCCACCTGCGCAACCCGACAGCGCTCTGATCCTGGGCGAAGTTGGATAAACTGCCTTTCAAGGCAGCCATGTGTCACTCATCAACATCCGACAAGTGTCCAACCTCGGGATTCGAGCCAAGACATGACCGGGAAAAGGACAAGCATGGACCGCACTATCTACGCCAACTGCCACCATTAAAGCTGATGTGAAGTGCCATCTGCCACAACTACCCGCATTCCCGTTAATTTGAAGTTCCACCCAACGTGCTACCACGTAGTTGTACAACTTTCAGGGAGGCCATGCTGCAGGTACAGTCCTCGCTCAGCATCAGCAGCTCCTCTGCCGCTTTTGTCAGCTAATGTCTAGTCTGGGACTTTGTGCCCGTGATTGTAATCGGGGGGAACTGGGGCTATAAATAGCCACCACATTTTCATTGTAGGTGGTGGAAGGGGAATATACTGCTAGGGAACCATTGTAGCTGTGCGTTTGCTTCTAAATACAAGATACTTACTTGGCTCTGCTTACTGTCTTCATTTTGTATGTTGCCTCTCCTTGTCATTTCTGCCTCATGTTTCTTATTTCATTGCTTACTGTTGTACTGAACTCTGGACTCCAGTATTTGGTGATTAAGTATTCCTGGAATGCATAGATAGAGGATACATAGGATGAATGATAGCTGCAGTTTCTATAGTGTGTTTTGTGTTTAAATTGTTGTTAGTAGTGGTGATTGATCGTTGTCGTGCTGCTTATTCCCCCCACCCAACTCCAATCACATTTGGATTCTCTTTCCGCACTTTTATCTCTTTCCCTGCACTCTTAGCTTAAAACACTAAACCCACAGGAACCGACATTCTCCGGATATTGGCACAGAAGGCATTCCTTCCTTCCGGCCTTTCAATATGGTGGGCGAATCTGGGCGCATTATACCAAATCCTTTCCTCATGGCAGATTCGTAACCAACAAGAACTAGCCTGTTGGATTCACCCAACTCAATAAGATGCTTACCATAAGCAGTCACCTGTGTGTCGCTGGAGATTCGAGCAAAACCAAGGTCCTCAAGATCCAATTCCCAAGTCTGCATCTCATCGGTTGTGAGGTCATGAAGAGAAACCTACATAGGTCCGGTCCGAGCATTGAAATCTCCCAACAAAAGTATCTCCCCTGAAGCCGAGTATCTAGTAATGTCCTCATAGAGATCCTAGAAAGGGTCCCCATCCGTGTGAATAACAAAATTGGACGTGGTGGGGGGGAACTCGCATGCATGAAGTTGAAAAGAAGGTGAAACTCACGTGCATGAAGTTGAAAGGGCATGCTTTAATTTGGTGGGATCATCTACAAACGGAACGACAAAGGAAAGGAAAAGCAAAGATCAAGGCTTGGGATAAGATGAAGAAGTTACAAGAAAAGTTTGTGCCTGTAGACTATTCCCAAACTTTATTTCATAGATTTCAAAACCTCCAACAAAAGGACCAAAGCATCGAGGACTACACCAATGAGTTCTACAAGCTATCTATTCGTGTGGAGCATAATGAGACCGAAGATCAAAGGGCTACAAGGTATGTAAATGGCCTAAGTTATGCTATTCAAGATGAGTTGAGTATGCATCGTACCCTTACTGTAGAAGATGCGTATCAGATGGCCTTGAGGGCCAAAGAAAAGCATAAGAGGAGTAATTATAGAAGAGGGAAGAAGGGATTGGTATCTTCTCCAAATCGGGGGTGTGGGGGATCTAGCTGATCAAAGGGAGAATCCTCAAATACAGAGAAACAGGAAGAGACAGAGCAAGGTCGTGGTACCTACCAAAGAGGAAGAGGGAATAGAGGAGGTCGAGGTAATGGGGGAGGTCGAACTGGGAATGGATCATGGAAGCCATATACCTGTTTTAGATGTGGTGAGGAAGGTCACCGAGCATTTGAGTGCACCCACTATGATGTTGAAGAGAGGAATCAGGGAGGACAGGCTAGAGTCAACCTGGTTGAGGAAGAGGATGAAACTGAGACAGAAGTTTCTGCAGACGCGGGCAAGAATCTCATGATAAAGAGAACATTGATTGCTCCAAAGAAGGTTAAAATGCAAGCGGATGAGGGTGGTAAGTCCTGGCTACGAACACATATTTTCTGCACAAGATGCACATCGGGAGGAAAGGTATGCAAAGTAATCATTTATGGTGGTAGTTGTGAGAATATGGTCTCTAATGTAATGGTAGATAAAATGAATGTAAAATGTGAGAAGCACCCACATCCCTATCGCATTTCATGGATCAAGAAAGGAAATGAGGTGACTATTGATAAGAGATGTTTAGTAAAATTCTCAATTGGGAATACTTATAAATATGAAGTTTGGTGTGACGTGATTCCTATGGATGCCTGTCACATACTACTGGGGAGGCCTTGGCAGTATGATAGGAAGACCGTCCATGATGGGGGTCGAAATACATACACCTTTTGGAAGGATGGTTCCAAGGTAGTATTGTTGCCTCTTCAGGAAGAAGGGCAGAGCAAGATTTTGCTGACTACGAAGGAGTTTATCATAGAGGCACAAGAATCTGGTTGGTGCTATGCATTGATGGAGAAGAAGATAGAGGCAGAGGAGGCTCCTATACCACCAACAACATCCAGGTTGTTGAAGGAGTATGCTGATGTCATACCAAGTGAGTTACCTGATGGGTTACCACCAAAGAGGGATATTCAACATCACAATGATCTAATTCCTGGGTCAGTTCTTCCGAACCAGGCAGCCTATCGATTGAGCCCAACCCAGAATGCAGAGTTGAATAAGCAAGTGACAGAATTGATACAGAAAGGATTAGTAAGGGAGAGCATGAGTCCTTGTGCAACTCCTACTCTGTTAACTCCAAAGAAGGATGGATCATGGCGGACATGTGTAGATAGCAGGTCCATAAATAAAATTACTATCAGGTACAGGTTCCCAATACCTAGAGTTGATAATATGATGGACGTCTTAGCAGGGGCTAGCTACTTCAGCAAGATTGATCTGCAGAGTGGTTATTATAAGATGAGGATTAGAGAAGGGGATGAGTGGAATACTGCTTTCAAAACCCGAGATGGGTTGTATGAGTGGATGGTGATGCCATTCGGGTTATCAAATGCGCCCAGTACCTTTATGCGGTTGATGAACCGAGTGCTACGGGAATACATTGGTAAGTTTGTGGTTGTCTATTTTGATGATATCTTGATTTTTAGTAAAACTGAAGAAGAGCACTTGCACCATGTGAGGTTGGTGGTAGAGTTATTACGGAAAGAGAAACTGTATGCTAATTTGAAGGAGTGTGGATTTCTTCAAGAAAGTCTAGTTTTTTTGGGCTTTGTAATTTCCAAGGATGGCCTGAAGATGGATGAGGAAAAGGTGAGGGCAATTCTTGAATGGCCTATTCCAAGGAATGTAACAGAGGTGAGAAGTTTCCATGGTTTGGCAACTTTTTAGAGGAATTTCATTAGAAACTTTAGCAACATTCTTGCACCCATAACAAAGTGTACGAAGAGGAAAAAATTTGTATGGACCAAAGCAGCAACTCAGAGTTTTGAACTCTTGAAGAAGAAGGTTTCAGAAGCACCCGTGCTGGTATTACCTAATTTTAACAAAATATTTGAAGTTGACTGTGATGCTTCACATGGAGGGATTGGCGTTGTGCTGAGCGAAGAGGGGCGGCCAGTAGCGTTTTTCAGCGAAAAATTGAATGAGGTGATACTCGAATCATAACATTCTTCAGAAAACAGTGATCCCTCTTTCATGGAGTGCGCCTAGAAAATCAGCAAAAATGGACGGTGGAAAATTGCTCCAAAAGTCGGCACGTTGAAATCACAACAATAGCATATAAAAATCAAGAGCTTTAGCATTAAATTTTGGTTGATGCGTTGTCACCTTGTGCCCTAGAAAATTAACTCCATTTTGACAAGAAATGGAATCCATAGTCGGTGCCTTGGAAATGAACAGATCATTTAATACTGACATCTCTTTCCTTCGGCCTTTCAATTTTGGCCGGGTCTAGGGCGCACAAGTGATAATACTTTGTACTTAGGCAGATTCTTGACCAACAACGTGAAATGTGAAGCTAGTCAAAAATAAAGGGAAGGTCCTGTAAACTGGACCCCAAGTAGGTGTAAAAAGTGATCTCAATGGACTTGCCCTTATAGAAGAACTAAAACTTAGATAGGGTACTCTTTGATGAATTAAAGATCATCACTTTCGTCTTGCTAAGATTGACTGCTAGTTGTTTTAAGTAACAAAAGTGAACAAGAGCATTCAACCATCTTTGTAGGCCCTCATGAGTATGAGCAAGAAGAAGAACATCATTTGCAAAAAGCAATATAGCTATCAAGACATGATGTAGAAGGCAACCATTGTCAACATGTGTGTTTTGACGAATAAATTCTTCAAGCTCATTAATGTAGATCCCAAAGAGTGAAGGAGAAAGAGGACAGCCTTGTTTGACACCAATGGTGCTTTAGACATCCTCTAAGAAACCAAAAGATGTACAGAAATTGGCCAACAACTACCTCATATAGTCTCTTTATGGCAATGATAAAGAGCTCCGAGATGTCGATGTCATGTAGTCTTTGAAATAAGAGATGCCTAGGATCTGTGTTAAAGGCCTTCTTAAAGTCCACAAAACAACTAAACACTTTAGAGGATAGAGCAATTTAACTACAAATTCCAAAAATTTGATAAAATATTTTTTGACATGCAAATTTAATATACTTGATAATTTGTAGTATATTTTTAATCTAATGTAACTGCAAATTTAACTTTTGACATGCCAAAATCAAAAACTAGGTGATTAAAGAGATGCTTAACATGTTTCAAAATTCTAGTGATTATAAATTATATAAGCCACTTAGAATTTGAATAATTTCATATTGAAATTGTAACCACATATTTTTAGTCTGATTGTTTCCAAACACTCATTTGGATGACTCCCATTTTTATTATTTCTAAGTAATAAATTATAAAAATGACAATAAATGAGTACATAATGATACTGAAAATATCTCTCTCTCAAGATGTTACATTGTAAGTTTTGGTATTTAGAAATTTATTTGTATGGATGCTTTATAGTATTTGAATGGCTGATTTGTTTCTGCTATGGTTTTCTTGAGTTGTAGGTTACAGAATTGAAACATTGTAAAGATACTCTGGAAAGGGAGAGAGACTTCTACTTTTCCAAGCTTCGGGATATTGAAATTATTTGCCAGAAGGTAGAGTTGAAACACTCAGCGGTATGAGTCTAAACTATCTAATATTATATTTCCCCCATGAGTTTAGATGCCTATACATTATTTTGTATTGCAAAGTATAATATTTTTATCTGCTTCCTTGTAAAGATAATTTAAGGAGGTACTTCTTCCTTGGTTGGAAGGCATGTCAACTACATTTTAAGGGTTCTTACTCCAAAGTTTAAAATGCACATTGACTAATACTTCAAAATAGTCATTTGATATGAGTGTAAATTATTCTAATAGTTGGAAGTTGTATAAATTTATAACATGATTGAAATTAAAAAAACATTAAAGATTTATTACATAAAATGGTAACGTATTTAATACCTTCCTAATTATTAGAAGAACACTTGAGCTTAATTGGATTTGTTAGTCCAAAATGTAGTCATACCTATAAATAAAAATAAAAATTAGATTACTATCCAAAATTAATCATTGTTTGAGCCTTTGAAACATTAGGGTAATTTTTTTGTACCAATCGATGAGCTCTGGAAGGGAAAACTAGGGCATCAGTTGGATAGACAAAGTACTTTCTAGTTGCTGTGGAATCGAAGACAAGATTGCTGCCCTAGGAGGGCCCAATGGGGATACCTCCAGATCCTCTTTTAGATATATAGAGTTCATTTGCAGATTTGTTGAAGGAAAAATCCCTAGCAGAGATTGAAGAAGCACAAAAAACTGCATTAAAAATGCTCTTTACAAAAAAACTGCACTAAAAATGCTCTCTACGGCTGTTGGAAAAAGACCAACATCTCAAAGAGTCAATGGATGCTTGCCACAGTCGGAATCAATGCCAAAGATTGTCATTGTGCAGAGGATTGTAGAAGAAACAGTCTTATATAGAGCCAATCATGATCTGATCTATAATTTCATGGGTATTCGCCCTACCGTGAATATTTTTTACATTCATGGATTCGGAAAAACTGGGAGCCTCTTGGTGAGTATTCTTGTGGTCTATTAGTAATGGATATTTATTGTCAGTTTTTCCTCACTTGCCAACAAAAATAAAGATTTTGAATCAGAAAAGAGGAATAATGATCCAGCAGGATTATTTTTTCTGTCCTGGAGAGTGGGATTTGATCCCCGAATTGAATCCCCTGTTGTCCCGGTTTAGATCTGTTTATATGCACTTCCAATGGAGTTTTAGAGTGAGAAGGTATTGGAAATCATCGATAATTCCCCTAGAATATATTTGGGTGTTTCTAGATGTTAGGAGGTGAAGTCACTATCCAGATCTCTATTGTTCTTCAGCAAAAGGTAGTTGTAGATGTCTATCTATAGACGTCTAGCTACAGTCTGCAGACCTCTAGACAGCAGACGTCTATCTGCAGACGTCCAAACGGGTAGCTGCAAGCATCTAGCTCCAGATGTCTAGACGAGTTGTTCCAAATGTCTAGCTTCAGACGTCTAGACGGGTAGTTCCAGACGTCTATCTCCAAACGTGTAGCTTTGGAAGACGAAACGAACAATTTTCGAGTCTTCCTTTGGGAGAGGAAACGAACAGTTTTCGGAGCCTTCATTTATCTATAAAATGGGAACGACCCCTTGCATGTAAACAAGTTGTGTGAATGTAAAGTTTGCTGAAATCAATAAAATAATGAAGCTACCATTGCCTCGTGGTTTTCCCTGCACATTGCAGGTTTCCACGTAAAATCTGTGTTACTGTAATTTTTTGTGTCATTGTGTTTTCTGTTTGCAGGTAAAATTTTAAGTTTTAACTAACATCTGGTATCAGAGCTTAGGGTTTTGTGCGAGTGGGAGCTGAAACTATGATGGGAGATGTAACCAAGTTCAAGATTGAGAAATTTGATGGCAGGAACTTCACTCTGTGGAAGATGAAGATTGAGGATTTGCTGGTTCAAAATAACCAAGCCCTAACCTTGAAAGGGGTCGCGAGTAAACCAAGCAGCATGAAAGATGAGGAGTGGGTAACGCTATACAGGAAGGCGGTTTCTACAATTTGTCTCTGCCTAGCAGACCCTGTCTTGTTCAATGTTGCTGAAGAAAAGATCGCAGAAGCCCTCTGGCAGAAGCTTGAAAAGTTGTATGAAAAAAAATCGGCAACTAATAAGTTTTTTTTGAAAAAACAACTTTATAGCCTAAGGATGAAATAAAGTTCATTTGTGGAAGATCATTTGAATGAGTTTAATACCCTTATTAGTAAACTGGTTTCAGTTAATGTGAAGATGGAGGATGAGGATAGAGCTATCACCCTACTTTATTCCCTCCTGGAAACCTGGGATTATAAGCTAGGGTATTCTGTCACTTTCAGTAACAACTACTGCAAAATTACTAGAGGAGCTCTTGTAGTAGCAAAAGGAGAATCTTATGGGACCCTATACCGTTTATGTGGTGATACGGTGACAAACCATGCAGCAGCAGCAAATTCCAAAAATGCTCAAGATGCAGTAATGCTATGGCATCAACGCCTAGGACATATGAGTGAAAAAGGTCTGAAAATTCTGCATGATCGAGGTATGCTTTTTGGGATTAAGTCTTGCAATTTAGACTTGTGTGAGCACTGTATTTTTGGTAAACAAAAGAGGGTTTGGTTTATTGCAAGCCCTGGTAAGAGTTCTGATTTTCTGCAACTTATACATTCGGATATATTTGGACCAGTCCCCACTCAGTCCTTAAATGGTGCCATCTATTTTCTGACTTTTATAGATGATTATTCTAAGAGAATGTGGGTTTATTTTCTGAAGAAGAAGTCAGAATCTTTGTATTAATTTAAAGAGTTCAAAGCATGGGTAGAGAAGAGTTTGGGCAAGTCGATTTTATGTCTCAGGTCAGATAATGAGGGTGAATATTGCTCCAAGGAATTTGATAAATTTTGTACGCAGGAAGATATTAAGCACTAGAATACTGTACCATATACTCCACAGCAAAATGTTGTGGCTGAGCAGATGAATCACACAATCATGGAACAAGAAGCATGCTCAACGCAACAATGTTGGAGAAAAAGTTTTGGGCAGAGGTTGTTAATATAGTTGTTTATCTTATTAACAGGTCACCTACAACTACATTGGATGGACAAATTCCGGACGAGGTTTGGTGTTGTAAGCCATTTGATTACTCTCATTTGCGTAGCTTTGGTTGTGATGCGTTTGCCCATGTACCTAAAGAAAAAAGGTCCACACTTGACCCAAAGTCAAGCAAGTGTGTTTTTCTCGACTATGGAGATACAGTGAAAGGGGATAGACTGTGGTATCCTACTGCCCACAAGGTAATTATTAGCCGGGATGTTATTGTTGATGAAAAATCCATGCAAAGGAAGGAGGTACAGCAAACTCCTAATGTTGTACCAATTGAAGTAGAAATGAGTGAAGATGAATATGAAAATTAGCATGCTGAAGTTCTTGATCAACATGCAGAACAAGTAGAACAAGTAGAGCAGCCACAACAGTCACAAGACCAAGAGCCACAATCAACAGATCATTGGGTTAGAAGATCTACACGTCCACAAAAGTGTCCAAAAAGGTATTCTCCTGTTTATCAGTCCTCTTTTGCTTTGTTAATTGATGATGGTGAGCCTAGTTCATTTCAGGAAGATAGAGTTTGAGAATGCAAAAAAGTGGAGGAAAGCCATGGAGGATGAAATCGAGGCACTTTGTGAGAATAAAATACGGGAACTTGTGGATCTCCCACCTGGAACAAAGACTATTGGAAACAAGTGGGTGTACAAAGTTAAGAAGAACATCGATGGGTTTTTGGAACGCTATAAAGCTCACTTGGTAGCAAAAGGTTATGTGCAAAATTTAGGTATAGACTTTAATGAAATTTTCTCTCTAGTTGTGAAGATGACTACTATTAGAGTTTTACTTGCACTTGTAGTAGCACAGGATTTAGAACTGGAGCAGCTTGATGTAAAGATTGCTTTCCTGCATGGTGATATCGAGGAGGAGATTTATATGGATCAGCCTGAGGGCTATGAAGAAAGAGGCAAAGAGAATTTGGTTTGCAGACTCAAGAAATCTCTAAATGGGTTGAAACAGGTGCCAAGGATGTGGTACAGAAAATTTGACACCTTCATGAAAAGCCAAGGTTTCAGCAGAAGTGAAGCTGACCATTGTGCATACTATAAGAGGTTTGACGATGGCAGTTTTATTATTTTATTGTTGTATGTTGATGATATGCTGGTTGCAGGCCCTAGCATGAAGAAAATCATTGATCTAAAGGCTCAGTTGTCTAAGACATTTGAAATGAAGGATTTAGGAGCAACAAACCAAAATTTAGGGATGAAGATACAAAGGGACAAAACAAGAAGAAATATTTGGTTAAGTCAAAAGTCATATGTAGAAACGATTCTGCAGTGCTTCAATATGCAGAATGCAAAACCCGTTAGTACCCCACTTCTTTCACACTTAAAATTGTCTTCCAATCAGTGTCCTAGAACAGAAGTAGAGAAGACAAACATGTCTCATTTACCATATTCATCAGCAATAGGAAGCGTCATGTATGCCATGGTGAGCACCAGACCGGATATTGCCCAAGCAGTGGGAATTGTCAGCCAGTACTGAAGAACACAAGCTTATACTGAGAGGGGGGGTGAACTGTATAAGATAAAACTTTTACTTTTCTTTCCAAAGCAATAACATGAAATATCATCAATTGTAATAATGAAACAATGCACAAATCACCACACACATAAGAGACTCAGATTTAACGTGGTTCACCCAATATGGTCTACATCCACGGAGAAATATTGCTTATGAATTTCTCAACAAATTTCTTGGGCACCAACCCACAGGAGACACCAATCCCCTATTACAATGTTTGTGGACAGCAATCCACAGGAGAAACAAATCCCCTCTGCTCTGGTTCATGGACACCACTCTACAGGAGACACCAATCCCCTCTACTCTTGTTTTGTGGACAACACTCCACAGGAGACACCAATCCCCTCTGCTCTGGTTTTGTGGACACCACTCCACAGGAGACACCAATCCCCTCCGCTCTCTGGTTTTGTGGACACCACTCCACAGGAGACACCAATCCCCTCTGCTCTGGTTTTGTGGACACCACTCCACAGGAGACACCAATCCCCTCAACTCTCAAGTCTGGTCCAAACTCTGCTTACAAGACTTGCTCAAATCTGCTCCAAAACCTGCTCATAAAACCTGCTCAAATATGCTCCAAAACCTGCTCATAAAACCTGCTCAAATTTGCTCCAAAATCTTGCATGCATACAATGCTCATCTATTCCCAAATCTTGCATACAAAACAATGCTCATCTATTCCCAAATCTTGCATACAAAACAATGCTCATCTATTCCCAAATATTGCATACAAAACAATTCTCATCTATTCCCAAATCTTGCATAATGATGTCATCAAGTTCTTCACCTATTCTTCAATGTGCTTTCCTCAACTAAAGCAATTCAGACATATTCTACCCAGAATTCTTTTATCTTCATGAACATATAGAGAATGATATGCACTAACAAATGCCCAATATTTTCTTCACATTCATTAAGTCTGTCGCTTTCACATGTCTCACATTTATTACATCAAAAGGTAGCTTTAGTCTAACACTTGATAACTGACCTGGTAATTGTTGATTTCCACCTTCACTTCAAAAACCAATCATAGTGCACAGATCTGTCCTTTTCATCTAATCCCAAAATAAATCATGAACAATGCATAAATTTGTTCTCAAATCTGATCTATAACCCTTGCACATTTACTCATAATTTCAATCAAAATAATGCACATCCAACAATTCCTTATACCTCCCACTATATGACAACAAAAATATTTTCCTCAAAAAGAATCACTTTGAGAAAGGAATTAAATCACCATACCTCTAGATCTGCCTCAATGATGATGATGAGCTTTTTGCATGAGCTTTCCAAACCTGCCTTAACAAAATGATTTTCCTTTTGTTTGTGCCTTCAAAAACTGGTTAGCAATTCTCTTTTTCCTTTCTTGATTAAATATCAAATCATCCACTCAAAAAATCCTTATCAAAGTGACCTCTTATTCCTTCTTTTATAATATGCAAAATACAAAATTGAAATACCAAAGTTACACCTTATATCTCCAACTTATAGCATGCAGAATACAATTTTTATAATAACCAAAGTTACACCTTATATCTCCTGCTTAAATTAAAACAAAAATATTTTCCCTTACCTTGCATGAAAAACCTTAACTGCCGCGGAGGGGATTTGACCCCTACACCTTCGAAAGCATAGCGCCTTGCCAACGTCTCCCTGACCAGCTGGGCTAGCCCAGCGGGTAACACCAAAAAGGATCTCACTTTATTTAAACTTGCGATGCGCTTTCACTTAGCAAAAATCACCACGACATCTTCCAAGAAAAACTGCCATCGATGGGTTTCGACCCTCAGACCTCACGCACAGCAGCACCTTAACGCGGCCTAGCCATCCGGCTGGGATGCTCCAACCATTGGAACAAAATGGGAAATTCGCTGTCCTTTATTCCTGCTCCGGATTTTTGCTACATGTCACACAATATTCGTTGTCTCTTTCACGCTTGGGAATTTTTGAATTAGCACACGCTGGAATTTTTTGACTTAGCACACGCTGGAAATTTTTGATTTAGCACACGCTGGAAATAATCACTCGCATTGGAAATTTTCAATTATAGCATACACGTTAGAAAAAAAATGAAATATTTGCCCCCATATTTATATGCCTTTCTTTTCACCTTGGGAGGTCGGCTCACGATTTTTATTTTTGATTTTATATATGCTCTCCAAAGACGTTGGTGCCTATTCTTATAAACCCATTTTATATTATAATATTTACTTTTAAACCTTTGTCCTTCTCTTGTAATATTTAAACCTTTGTCCCAATCAACTTTTAAACCTTTGTCCTTTTCTTGTATTTAAACCTTTGTCCCAAGCAACTTTTAAACCTTTGTCCTTTTCTTGTAATATTTAAACCTTTTTGTCCCAAGCCTTTGTCCTTCTTTATAATATTTAAATTTGATATTTAAATATTATAATCCTTTTCTTAAAAATATTTTCCTTGCTTTGCTTCATCTGAAATATATGCTTGCCATGGATATTTGTCCATTGCTTGCTATTCATCAAGTCCATTTTTGACTCCATTGATATATTGTCCAACCTTATAAACTTATCACCCTTGGAGAATATTTCTGCCTTGAATACCATGCTCCTTTGACATCAATGACAACTCAATATTTCTAACAGGTACATGGCAAATCCTGGTAAGGAGCATTAGAATGCAGTGAAGTGGATACTTAGATATTTGAGAGGCACTTCAGATGCTGCTACTTACTATGGATCGGATAATTTGCAAGTTATAGGTTTTGTGGATTTTGATTATGGTGGAGATAGAGATGGGAGAAAGTCCACTACATGATATACTCACTCTTGCTGGTGGAGCTGTGAGTTGGACTTCTAAGTTGCATTCTGTGGTGGCTTTATCAACCACTGAAGCATAATATATTGCAGTGACTCAGGCCAGCAAAGAGGCAATTTGGCTAGAGCGATTTTTGGGTGACTTCAAGATAATGCAGGAGAAAATTAGGTTGCATTGTGATAGCCAAAGTGCTATTCAGCTAGTTAAGAACCCAACATTTCATGATCGCACGAAACACATTGATGTTAAGTACCATTTTATAAGAAATGTGGTGGAAGAAGGTAGGATCCTATTGCAAAAAATTGATACTGAAGTGAATCTTGTAGATATGCTTACAAAGCTGGTCAAAACAAAGAAGTTTGAGTGGTGCAAAAATTCTCTGGGCAGCATTGGGCAATTGGCACTGGATGGAAAAACATAAGCAAAGAATTCTTGTATACTAACTTCAAGTGGGAGAATGTTAGGAGGTGAAGTCACTATCCAGATCTCTATTGTTCTTCAGCAAAAGGTAGTTGCAGACGTTTGGAGACATCTAGCTGCAGACGTCTATCTGCAGACGTCTGGTTGCAGTCTGCAGATGTCTAACTACAAATGTCTAGTATGCAGACATCTAGCTGCAAACGTCCATATGGGTAGCTGCAGACATCTAGCTCTAGATGTCTAGATGGGTTGTTCCAGACGTCTAGCTCCAGATGTCTAGATGGGTAGTTCCAGACGTCTAACTCCAGACGGGTAGCCACAAGACGTGTAGCTCCGAAAGACGAAACGAATAGTTTTCTGAGTCTTCCTTTGGAAACGGAAATGAATAGTTTTTGGAGCCTTCCTTCATTTATCTTTAAAAGGGGAACGACCCCTTGCATGTAAACAAGTTGTGTGAATGTAAAGCTTGCTGAAATCAATAAAATAACGAAGCTGCCATTGCCCCGTGGTTTTTCCTACACATTGCAGGTTTCCACGTAAAATCTCTGTGTTACTGTAATTTTCTATGTCATTGTGTTTTCTGCTTGCAGGTAAAAGTTTTAGTTTTAACTAGCACTAGAGACATAATGGAAGGAAACACAACCGTTTATGCTAGATAATACGTGGAAATGGATCTCATCCAGCCTTTATCGGCATATGTGGAACTCGAACTTGCAGGACTATCTTGGATTTAGCAATTGTATTATGAGGCGTTGCCCTTTAGGTGTAGAGTTTGCCACAAATATGGGCATTTGGCCCAATCCTACCCAAACAATATGAACACAAAAATGAAGGCTCCTCTAGGAATGTCAAATATTCCTAAGGAGATAAGTCAACAGTCAATAAAGAAACAAACAACATTTCTCAGGGCGGAGAAGCACAGGGAGATGGTTTTGAACAGCCCAAAAGAAGAAGGCAAAAGAAAAAAGATGGTAAAGAGCAAACCTAGCTCAAGCCCTCATATAAGTATGAGATCTTCAAGAAACTACTGGACCAGGAAGAAGAACAATTCATAGAAGAAGTAGATGGGAATAATGAAAACAATAACAGCCATGTTCAAGCCCCTCTTTCAGCTCCTATCCTAGAGCAGGTAATATTAGGGGTTTAAATAGTAAAACCCATTAATCTGTTGTTTGAAGACTCTTAGAAAAAAGTAAAACAGATTTTTTGCTTATCTAGGAGACAAAAATGTCATTGGATCTTATGTGTAAAACAGTAAATAGACTCTGGAAGGGTGCTGGTCATATGGAAGTGGCTGCCCAAGGAGCCTTAGGGGGGATAGTTACCTTTTGGAACTCTCTTAAATGGATGGCAATAGAACATATAGCTTTGAGGGGTGTCCTCACATCGCATTTTAGGAACAATGTGACAATTGAGCAAGTTTTAATAACAAATTTTTATGGGGCTCAAAACCTAGATGGTCATATTCGTCAATGGAAAGTGGTGCATAATATGAGTCTCGATGGAGGAGTTAGATTGGATTCTTGTTGGGTATTTTAATGCTAAATTATCATTCAAATATCAAGAAGGGGGAACCCCAATATTGGACCCAGAGGATCAACTTATGATTGCCTAGGTCCATGCATTACATTGGTGGATATTAAATGTCCTGTAACCAACTATACTTGGACTAATAAGAGGAGGGAACCACATAGAAGGAAGGTGAAGTTAGACCGTTTTTTGGTTTTAGAGGAGGCGTTTGTGAAATGGAATCTAAAATTTCAGATTTTGGAGGGTCCAATTTCGGATCACTTCTTCATTCTATTGGAAGGGGGATCAAGACATGGCAACATCACAAACCATTCAAATTTGAAAATGTTTGGTTACAAAAAGAGGAACTTCAAAAGAAAATCCCATAGTGGTGGGAAGAGGGATGCCCGACATATGGGACAACAATGTTTAGATTCCACAAGCAACTTCATTATGTCAAGGATCAACTTAAACAATGGAGGCGAGCTAACAAGACAGACTTCCAGGTCCAAAGAGCTCAATTGGTGGCCAGATGGGATGAGGTGCAAAAAGACTTCAAGGAAGGAACAATATAGAGCAATTCAAAGAAGAGGATGATGCATTGCGTAAAGTGGTTGAGGACATTGAAAACCAAGAGGAAATCTAATGGAAACAGAGAGCAAGAACGACTTGGTTATTGAAAAGTGATAGAAACACCAAATTTTCCATCGGGCTGCTTGTGCTAGGAGATAGACGAACAATATGGAAGCTAGTCAGGATGAGAACTAGCACTCATTTGATACAATCCCAGGTATGTATTTCCATTTAAAATATTATTTTGCTAAATTTTTTAAGGAAAGTATGGTGCAAGACAAAGAGGCTCAAAAAGTTCTTGCTGTCATACCCTCTATTATCTTTGAAGAAGAAAATCATGCCCTACTTAAACCCACTGATAGAGACGAACTGAAGAAAGTAGTCTTTGGAATGAGTATGGGAAAAATGCTAGGTCCAGATGGCTTTCCAATTGAGTTTTTTCAGACCTTTTGGGAAAACTTGGAGGAGGATGTAATGGTTGTTATAGAGGAGTCCAGAGGTAGTAAAAGAATGCTTAAAGCATTAAATCATACATTCATTGTCATATTTTCGAAAGGGGATGATGGGGTGCATATTTCAAATTATAGACCTATTGCCTTATGTGATGTCATATATAAAATAATCACAAAGGTAATGGATGAGTGGCTAAAACCTCTCCTACATAGTATTATTTCCTCGGAGCAAAGGGGTTTTGTAGAGGGCAAGCAGATCTTGGATGGTGTGGTTCTAGCTCAGGAGGCAATCCACTCAATGCAAAAATCTGGCAACAGAGGATTGTTCATAAAATTGGATATGTCAAAGGCTTACGATAGGGTGGAATGGATCTTCTTGTCAAGGATGATGGCAAACTTCAGTTTCTCTCAGGATTGGATAGAATGGGTCATGAGTTACGTTTCTACTTTGACATACTCAGTGTTAATCAAAGGTCTTCTCTTGCAACTGTTTGGAGCCACTCCAGGCCTTCGTTAGGGAGATCCTTGTTCCCCTTATATTTTTCCCATATTGGTTGAAAGTTTGGGTAGACTGTCATGTCCCCTTTCTGAGCTCGTCAGCATTGGCACAGTGCATAGCCTATTCACGCGATCCTGTAGGCTATGGGAGCAGTTTAAGGATCTTGGAAGTCAGTTGGAGCAGTTTCCTATTTTTTAGGGCCGTGCTTTTTTCAGAACAGTTTCTATATTTGGACAGTTCGACCAAAAGGGTATCCAAAAATGCTATCAGATGTTGGCTTGGGTCTTATGGTGCAATTATTTTAATACTCGTAATTATTTAATTATAAAGTCGTATTTAATTAAATAGACTTTATATTATGTGTGCACATAAGTCACTTAAGTGAATTATTAATTATTTGATAAAGTGACTTAGGGAGACATAAGGATTTATTAAAAAGGGGTTTTTTATCCCACATTGGTTATGTTATGATACAGCCAGGCCCGAGTCAATAATAAATAAAGTGGTCGGGCTCTCATTCCAGCATCCTTGAACATTGAATATATTGCTTGATGCATTTTGGAGAATTTGCTTGCAGATTCGAGCTTGTTGAGAACGGAAACTCTCGGCAAGGACATCCACTACGACTGTGAAAGATCAGCTCTATTGGATTTTGATTGTCTTCATTCAGAGGGCAAATTGGAGATCAAAGAGAATTTCTGGTTCGTCATTGATATCTTGTGTGTGTTGGGAGATAGCAGCGATTTAGACCTGTAGACGGTACTTATTTGGAGGCTGTAGCAGTTTACTATTCACGCGGTACTGTAGCAGTTTACTATTCAAGCGGCACTGTAGCAGTTTACTATTCATGCGGCACTGTAGCAGTTTACTATTCACGCGGTACTGTAGCAGTTTACTATTCAAGCGGCACTGTAGCAGTTACTATTCACGCGGCACTGTAGCAAATTACTATTCACGCGGCGTTGTAGCAAATTACTATTCACGGCACTATTCACAAACTATTTCCAGAACGTGGATTGCTGCGATTTGTTTTCAGACTTGAGGAAAATCGGGTATTTTCAAGTCTTTGTTCATCATTGTAATTTCCCTTGCAATTAAGTTGTTCCGGTTTGTGAAGCTTTCTTTCAGCGAGTATCTTGTATGTTTAAATCCCATAAAAATACCCAAAAAAAAGAGCATATATTTGAATAAAAAGAGCAAAAATTTGTGTTTTTTTTTACTAGTCAAAATAGATAGGAAACAATCCAGAATAGGGTGGGTTGTTACAGTGGTATCAGAGCGAGTCATATCTGCCGACTTGTGGGTTTAATTAATGAGTGAACCAGTTGATAAAGGGAAAGAGAAAGATTTTCATCTTCAGTACGAGCGACATAAGAGATCTACTGAATTACTAGACATTATGGGTGATGATCAGCATCGGGAGAACCCTAGTATATTTGGGGCTCTTAATGCTTTGTCAAAGGCACGGATGGATATGCAGGATCAGATGATACAGGGACAGGAAGCATTAGCAGATGCTATTATGGCTATGACTAATACTTTGCGGGGGCTACGAGACGGGGTCTAATCGGGATGGTGGGCCTAGCTCATCAAACAGGCGTATTCCGAGCAAGGGCAGCCAGGGCATGACTGATTAGAGGCAACATACAGTTGTTACTTCTCGACCGACTCAGCCTACGTTCTTATCTAGAGCTGAAGTTCCAGCACATGAGATGCACACAGCTCAAGGGCCTATAGAGGATCAGTTTGAGGAGTGGTATCAGCGGTATAGTGCTCTTCCGGAAGGCCTTAGGGCCCATTGGTCATTTGACCAATACGTCACTCAGAAGCAGAGGAGTATGGGACAGGGAGGTGGTCACCGTACTGATCAGGCTAGACCAGCACAGAAAGAATTCAACCAAGCACTGAACAAGGTTTCTTTACCTCAGTTTGATGGTAGTGGCAAATGTACAGCCAGGACATGGGTGGATAAACTTGATAATTTCCTCTCACTTCGACCTATGTTGGAAGAAGAAGCTATAAAATTCGCCACATTACATCTTGAAGGAGCTGCACACGATTGGTGGTTTCATGGGTTGATCACTTTGGGTCATAATTTGATTACATCCTATGAGGAGTTCACACGGCTACTTATCGATCGATTCGATAAGAAGGATCCTGAGTTGTATTTTCGAGATCTGGCACAGTTGAGGCAGAACAGTTCAGTAGAGGCCTACATCACAGAATTCCAGTCCATTTCTGTCAAAGTGGATGATATCTCAGAGAGGCGTCTAATCATACTCTTCTATGAGGGATTGTCTGAGCCGCTACGTGGTTGGGTAAAGGCATTTGATCCAGTCACTTTACAGGATGCCATGAAAAAGGCGAGAAGCATGGAGTTCGCTGTTCCGAAACAAAAACCAGCCTTCAAACCTTTTCAGAATAACAAAGATAAGAAGGGGTTTGTCCAGAACGCACCTAAAACTGAAACTAAGAAACTATCAGATAATGAGCTCAATGAATTAAGAAAAAGGAAATTATGCTTCAGATGTAGAGAACCATGGGAGTTGGGCCACAAGTGTTCAGTTAAGGTGAAGCAACTAGAGGCTAGAGAATATTTTGAAGTTGATGAATCTGGTTCAGAGCATTCAGATCAACGGGAGGATGAGGAGAATTGTGGAGCGGGGGAGACGAGAAGAAGAGGCGAGGTACAGATTGCACAATTGTATAGTTTTAAAAAAGGATCTTCTTTCAAGGTCCGAGGAGTCCTTCGGGGGCAGCGGGTGGTGACACGATTGATACGAGGGCAACTCATAACTTTATTGACGTTGGGTTGGTTGATAAGAGAGGGTTGCGAGACGGAAGAATTTCCGGGATTCGGAGTAATGGTAGCGAGATGGGACAGCCATACGGTGTAACCGCGGGATCCCTAAACTACGAGATGAAGTTAGGAGGCTATGATCTTACTGATGATTTTTATGTGGTTAATATTGGGGATACTCATATGATTATGGGAATGCAGTGGTTAGAATCCTTGGGCGAATTCACTATGAACCTGAGGGCTATGGAGATGAGTTTCATGACAGGTGGCAAGAAGGTGACGCTGAGAGGCATGTCAGACGGCGGACCCCGAGTTGTCTCCATTAAGCGAATGGAGAGGCTTTTCAGACATGATGAGGTTGAGTGGGCAGCGAGTGTCTCATTACTTCAGCAGGGGATGTACGGGTTAAGTCCACTTACCGACCAGAGATTCAGGACATCTTGACTAAACACTCCAAGGTGTTTAGTAATATTCCTCCAGGGAGACCTCCGGAGAGAGGAATGGAGCACATTATTGAGTTGGAGGAGAGTGCTAAGACAGTTATCACTACACCCTATAGGCACCCTAGGCGACATAAGGATGAGATTGAGAAAACAATTCAGGAATTGCTTGACATGGGACATATCCGACCAAGCAAGAGTCCTTTTGCTTTGGCTGTGGTTTTGGTAAAGAAAAAAGATGGGACTTGGCGTATGTGTGTTGACTATAGGGAGCTAAATAAGAAAACAATTAAGAACAGGTACCCTATTCCACGCATCGACGAATTGATTGATGAGCTACATGGAGCTCAACTCTTCTCAAAAATAGACCTGCGCAGTGGTTACCATCAGATCAGAATGAGAGAGCAGGATATAGAGAAAACAACTTTTCGCTGTCATTGTGGGCACTTTGAGTTTCTGGTTATGCCTTTTGGGTTGACCAATGCCCCAGCGACTTTCCAGTCTTGTATGAACAAGATTTTTAGCAAGCAGTTGAGGAGGTATGTTTTGATATTCTTTGATGATATTATGGTTTACAGTCGATCATGGGAGGAGCACCTACAACATCTTGAGGAGGTCCTCCGTATCCTCGAACAGGAATCCTTTTATGCTAAGGAAACAAAATGTGATTTTGGGTTGACAGAGCTCTTGTATCTTGGGCACATTATCGGTGCAGATGGAGTACGTATGGACCCGGATAAAATCAAAGCTATCCGGGATTGGCCAGCTCCAACAAATCTATCTCGGCTTAAGGGATTCTTTGGACTTTGTGGTTTTTACAGACGGTTTGTGAAGGGATTTTCGCGGTTGGCAGCCCCACTCACGGATTTGACCAAGAAGGGTGCATTCAAATGGTCTGATGAAGCTCAGAAGTGTTTTGAACACTTCAAACGAGGTTATGTGTTCTTGCCGGTGCTTGCTATGCCAGATTTTTCACAGCCTTTCGTTTTACAGTGTGATGCTTCCGGTGAAGGGATTGGTGCAGTTCTAATGCAGAACAGACACCCAGTGGCTTATGAGAGTCGGAAGCTCCAGGGGGCAGAAAGGAGTTATTCTATTTATGATAAGGAGATGTTGGCGATAATGCATGCTCTCGCCAAATTCCGGCAGTATCTGGTTGGAGGTAGATTCACTGTCAGCACGGATCATAACAGTCTTAGATACTTCTTGGCTCAGAAGGATCTAAATGAGAGGCAGCAGAAGTGGGTCAGCAAGCTACAAGCTTATGATTTTGACATAGTTTATGTTAAGGGAAAGTCGAATGTGGTTGCTGATGCTTTATCTCGAAGGCCTCACATTTGTTCAGTGACTGGTATTTCAGCAGAATGGCGAGATGTTATTATTGCAGAATATGCCGAGGATGAGTGGGCATCCAGTTTGCTAGAGGGCAAAGTGCAGGATGACCGTTATATGATTTCACAGGGTTTGATCCTTTATAAGGGTCGCGTTTTTCTTCTATCTGGGTCACGGTTTAGGAAGAGAGTTATCCAGTATTTTCATGATGATCCGACTGCAGGTCATTCAGGTTTCTTTAAGACTTACAGGAGCATTCGGGAGAGATTTTCTTGGAAAGGGCTTAAGAATGAGGTTCTTCAGTATGTTCGTGAGTGTTCTATCTGTCAGCAAAATAAGGATGAACATACACACCCAACAGGTTTATTGCAACCCCTTCCAATACCGAACCAGAAATGGGAAGGTATATCTATGGATTTCATTACTGGGTTACCCACAGTGCAGGGCAAGGATTGCATTTATGTTGTGGTGGATAGACTCACTAAGTTTGCACATTTCTTTGCTATTTCAGCTACTTTTACGGCTGCTCAGGTGGCTGATTTATTTTTCAGAGAGGTGTTCCGTTTGCATGGAATACCCAAGACTATTGTGAGCGACAGGGATACACGGTTCATGAGCATTTTTTGGCAGGAGTTATTCGGGTTAGGAGGAACCGAGCTCACTCCCAGCACTAGCTACCACCCTCAGACCGATGGGCGGACGAGAGATAGTTAATAAGTGGATAGAGGGTTACACGAGGAATTATGTTTCGGGGCAGCGAAAGCTTGGGTGAAGTGGCTTCATCTTGGGGAATTCTGCTACAACACAACTCACCACATGACTATTGGTATGACACCTTTCATGGCTTTGTATGGTTATGAGGCTCCAAGCTTCATTGATCTTCTATTGGGTGACAGTCGAGCTCCGGGAGCTAAGGATTATTTGCAGGACAGCCAGGACTTGTTGAGGTCCCTCAAGGATAATATCCTTCAGGCTCAGAATCGGCATAAGCTTTATGTCGATCGGTACAGAGTTGAGCGCAGTTTTGAGGTGGATGATCTGGTCTATCTTAGGTTGCAGCCTTATAGACAATCTACTCTCAAGAAGAGTGGGAAGGAGAAGTTGAAGCCCAGATTTTATGGACCCTTTCGGGTAATCAGGCGGATTGGTGAGGTAGCTTATGAGTTGGAGCTACCTGGTGACAGCAAAATACATAATGTCTTCCATGTTTCACGCCTCAAAAAGGCGATTGGTGCACGCATTGTTCCTTCTACTGAGTTGCCTCCATGGGATGAGGAGGGTAAACTCATTTTGGTTCCTGAAGCTATTATTGATTACAGGGAGAAGGTGTTGAGGCGGAAGGTAATTAAGGAATATTTGATTAAATGGAAGAACTTACCTGTTGATGATGCTACCTGGGAACATGAAGACATTCTACAGCATCCGGCACTAAGATTGCTTGGGGACAAGCAATTTTTGGGAGGGAGGACTGTCATGTCCCCTTTCTGAGCTCGTCAGCATTGGCACAGTGCATAGCCTATTCACGCGATCCTGTAGGCTATGGGAGCAGTTTAAGGATCTTGGAAGTCAGTTGGAGCAGTTTCCTATTTTTTAGGGCCGTGCTTTTTTCGAAACAGTTTCTATATTTGGACGAGTTCGACCAAAAGGGTATCCAAAAATGCTATCGAGATGTTGGCTTGGGTCTTATGGTGCAATTATTTTAATACTCGTAATTATTTAATTATAAAGTCGTATTTAATTAAATAGACTTTATATTATGTGTGCACATAAGTCACTTAAGTGAATTATTAATTATTTGATAAAGTGACTTAGGGAGACATAAGGATTTATTAAAAAGGGGTTTTTTATCCCACATTGGTTATGTTATGATACAACCAGGCCCGAGTCAATAATAAATAAAGTGGTCGGGCTCTCATTCCAGCATCCTTGAACATTGAATATATTGCTTGATGCATTTTGGAGAATTTGCTTGCAGATTCGAGCTTGTTGAGAACGGAAACTCTCGGCAAGGACATCCACTACGGCTGTGAAAGATCAGCTCTATTGGATTTTGATTGTCTTCATTCGAGAGGGCAAATTGGAGATCAAAGAGAATTTCTGGTTCGTCATTGATATCTTGTGTGTGTTGGGAGATAGCAGCGATTTAGACCTGTAGACGGTACTTATTTGGAGGCTGTAGCAGTTTACTATTCACGCGGTACTGTAGCAGTTTACTATTCAAGGCACTAGCAGTTTACTATTCTGTAGCAGTTTACTATTCATGCGGTACTGTAGCAGTTTACTATTCAAGCGGCACTGTAGCAGTTTACTATTCACGCGGCACTGTAGCAAATTACTATTCACGCGATGCTGTAGCAAATTACTATTCACGGCACTATTCACAAACTATTTCCAGAACGTGGATTGCTGCGATTTGTTTTCAGACTTGAGGAAAATCGGGTATTTTCAGTGTTGTTCATCATTGTAATTTCCCTTGCAATTAAGTTGTTCCAGTTTGTGAAGCTTTCTTTCAGCATTATACTGTATGTTTAAATCCCATAAAAATACCCAAAAAAAAAGAGCATATATTTGAATAAAAAGAGCAAAAATTTGTGTTTTTTTTTACTAGTCAAAATAGATAGGAAACAATCCAGAATAGGGTGGGTTGTTACGAGTCATCATGAGGAGAAGACAATAGGGTTTGCTAACAGGTATCAAGGTGGGTGAGGAGGTTTTGACTCACCTATAGTTTGTGGATGACATAGGATTGGTGGGGGTGGCCAACTGTAGGGAAGCAAGAATGATTAGAGATACTCTTAATGCTTACCTTAGGGCCACGAACCAAGTCATCAATGATAAAAAATTCAAAGTGGTCTTCTTCAATCTTGATCGAAAGCTTCAGGACAAAATTTTAGAGATCTTGGGATTCATGAGGACTTCTTTTCCAATGGTTTATTTGGGGGTACCTTTGCATTTTAAAAAACTAAAGATAGATATTTGTAGGAATCTTTTGGATCCTATCAAAGAAAGAATTAATTGGTTAACCTTTGGGGATAGATTAACTTTTTTGCAGTCAGTCATTCAGGCCATGCCAATTTATAAATTTTGTATTCTTGCTTCCCCACATACCATATGGAAAGAGTTGAACAAGACGGCTTTTATGGGGAGAAGTAAAAGGAGAGAGGAAATGGGCCTTAGTAGGTTGGGAGAAAGTAAGCCAGCCTAAGGTAAAGGGAGGTTTGGGATAGAGGAGATCAGAGTTAAATAATACAGCTTTGGCTGGAAAGCTTTACTGGAGGTGAATCTCCCAACCAACTTCTTTATTCAGTAGAGTTTTAACTAGAAAATATGTAATGTCCCCATCCTAGTCAGCTAATAGAGCGTAATATGGACTTGCCTATTCATAAGGTTCCGTAGGCAATGTCGAGTGTTTAGGAACCAGTAGGTGTTATGGAGATATTGTTGGACGATCTGCATTCACAGTTGTCAGCTTTCAGGACCGTTTTTGGCAGTATTTTCAGAGACTTACTATTTTTAGTAAGTCGGTTAGGGTTGGATTCTCGGGAAACGAAAAGTACGACTAGCATCTTCGGCTTAATGGATATCCGTTTCCGTAAGTTGTTTGGTGGTTGGATGTTGGGAGAGCAATAAATTTAATGCCCGAAGATTTATAATGTTATATTTAAATATAAAAGTTAAATATATTAATGTTGGGCATTAATTTAATCTTCAAAGGGGTCATGTAACCACTTGAATTAAAGGAGATTTTATAAAGTTCATATTTCTAATGTCATAAAAGTGGTATGGTCTCCTTGGAAAGTAATAAGTGAAATATATTACAATTTATGGTAAAAAGAATGCCTTCAAGGTGCAACGTAGCATTTGGAAAGACAAATTATCCCACATTCAAGAAGTGAATGGATCAACCAGCTTTGGGAAAGGATAAAAGTGGCATTGAAGAGTTGATTGTGACATCTTTGACTATTATTCTTGAAGCTTATTGTGTGAGACTTGTAGGTTGCAAGATTTCAGTCATTCCAGGCTTGTATTGTGACGAAAACCACATACAAGGACACCATATCTTGAGGTTGAAAGATACCTTTAGATTGGTTAATGAGCATTCATACTCAGTGGATGCAATTGAGCTGATAAAATTGATATTTTCAGATATTGTTGAGCAGATTGGAGAGGGTTTGTTCCATTTCATTTGCACTTCACTCCTTCAGCTGGCCGTACCATCTAGGGCCAAAATAGAGCGATTTGGATGCACACTCAGCAATGGTTTGTTGAAGTTTGAGATCTACTTGCAACTACAGACCTAGCCGCCACCTTTTCTGCAGGTTTTGGAGACTTCCATTGGATTTTTGTAGTGTTTATTAGCAGCCGTACCTGCACCTGGCATGGCAAGTACATTTCTTGGGGGATGAGTTGCTTGCCTAGGTCCAAACGCCTAGTCTTTGGAGGATTTCTTACATGCTTTGTTATTGTCTCCAAAAAGGGTATTCAAAAACATAAGTTGTATGCTGGAGAAGTTTGTAAATTGGATTTTATGATAAAAAAATGAAGATTTATGTGTGCTGATGAACATTTCCAGATTTGTATCAGACCTTCACAATTCCGGGTATACTCCTTTTAATGCAATTTCCTTTATTGGGTTTGTTTATCTATATTGAAAGAAGCTAGTGTTCGAATTTGGTAGCATTTGGATTGATAGTTTTCAAGTTGTGATCCATTCTTGAGAGCTGCCCTGTTATTTTTGAGTATGCATGACAAATGTTTGTCAAAATGTCTTTTTGAAAATTCATGAGTTAATATGATATTTGAAAATTGGAGTTAGTATATTGAATGTTCATATGATCTCCAAACATACAAAACACTGAATAACCCAAATCAGCAAACAAGACACTCAAGTTTTCAGTTTGGAATCCAAGATCAAAACCTGGCTCTTTTAATGGCAAATTTTTTTTTTTGTCTTCGAAAGGGTAGGACATTACAAAATATTTGGGACAGGTGAACCCGAATGAGGTGAATCATTTTCCTTCGAATGGTAATGGGTCCTTATTGTGGCAAGCTCTAAAGTTACAATCTCAAGTACTGAAAGATGGATTCTTTTGGAAAGTGGGGAGAGGTGAGAAGGCACTGTTGGTTACGAATCTGCCACTAGGATAGGATTTAGTGTAATGCGCCCTAGATTCGCCCAACAGATTGAAAGGTCGGAAGGAAGGAATGCCTTCCGTGCCAATCTCCGGAGGAGGCCGGCTTCCTATGTTTTCTCAGTTGTCTATCAACTTAGAGTGCAGGAAAGAAATTATAAATGCAGAAAGAAATATAAATGTATTTGTATTGGGTGGGGAGGATAAGCAGCACAACAACTATCAATCACCACTACTAACAACAACTAAACACAGAATACATTACAGAAACTACCAATGTCATTAATTCTATGTATCCTCTAACTATGCATTCCAGGAATACTTAACTATCAAATACCGATATCCAGATAGCAGAATAACAGTAAGCAATAACATAAGCAACATGAGGTAGAAATGCTAAATAGAGGCAGCATACAGAACAAGAACAGTCAATAGAGCCAAGTGTATTTTGTATTCAGAAGCAAATGCACAGCTACAATGGCTCCCTAGCAATATTTCCCTCTTCCACCACCTTACAATGATATGGCGCAGCTATTTATAGCGCAATTTTCCCCCCAATTATAGCTTTGGGCACAGGATCCCAAACCTGACAATAGCTGACAAAGCTGACAAAAGCGGCAAAAAAGCGGCTGATGTTGACCTCTGCGGATATGGACTGTACTTGCAGCAAGGTCCACCTGAAAACTTGGCAGCTACGTGGCCATGCGGTAGATGAAACTTTGAGTCAGCTTGAGTGGGGTAGTTGCGGTACAATAATTCGGTTCACGCTTGCACACCACCCGTCACATCTCTGACTCGAATCCCGAGGTTGGACACCTGTCAAAATCTGATAAGGGACAAATCTGCCTTGGAATCTCGTCTCTCTTTCATGCCCGACTTCGCTCGGAATTGGAGCGCAATTAGACAACGCAAGGGGGAAGTAGCGCAGTTGGGGAGGCCTCCGTGCCTTAGACAATTTTCGGGCTGCCTTCATCATTCTACCCGAGTGCGCACAAGCGGGCGCAGCCCGATTTTGTTGCGAAGTCGGGTTGCGCACCCAACACTTAGCCAATTTTGGTCATACCGCTCCGACTGCGCATGAAGATGAGAGCGCAGCCCGACTTCGTTGCGAAGTCAGGTTGCGCACTCAATACTTAGAAATTTCAGGGGTCAATTGATTCCCAGGAGCGCACAGAAATGAGAGCGCACCCCGACTTCGCTGCGAAGTCGGGTTGCGCTCTTATACTTAGCAAAATTTTGATCATCTCTCCGCACTTCAGCTCCCCAAGTGCGCTCAAACTTAAGGGCGCAGCCCGACTTCACTGCGAAGTCGGGTTGCGCTCTTATACTTAGAATTTTTAGGGGCCTTTTGCTCTTTTGGGGAAATTGATAGAAAAAAGTAAAAGAGGAAAGGGGAGGAAATGAAGGGAATGAAACTGATGGAGAGAAGAAAGGGGATAATGGAGAAAGGGAAATGAGGAGGAGGGAAGGGAGAGCAGCATCCTTACAAAAAATGAAGACATGGCACCCCGTGCAAAATGTGGCAACATTCCTGGCGGCTCGCGGGGTGTCGAGCTCGCCTCAACGCAACGGACCAGGCCTTTATCCTTTGGGCGCAGAGGAACTCCCTTCCCCTGCATCCCGCTGCTCCTGCTGCTGCTGAGTCCCCTTCTTGGGTAACTGCTCTTCTTCGGATTCACTCTCAGCAGTCTCTTCTTCTGATTCTCCTCTTTCTGAATCCGAATGCTCACCACTGTCGCCTTCTCGCTCGACAGGTTGCTCCCGCTCGCGAACGTGATTGTATGCAGTCTTGGCCTGGTCCCAAGATGCTGCCTAGAAGGGCCCTAAATCGCTAACATCTTTCAGCGCTGCTCTGAATTCCGCAACCATGTGTACATCGATGGTGTCATATCTCTCTCCCAACTCCTGAAGGGAGGTGTTAATCTTGCAATATCTTGACACCATTTGGGTTACCTATGTCTCTTGGACTGGCTCGGCCCAGCTGTCAATTTTTGATGTATCTGCCTCGAAAGACAACCAATCCAGCTTTACTTGTTCAAGGGGCAGAAACTCCCCATCCTTGACGAAGCTCGGGCATCCGAGCTCAGAAAGAGTGTTGAAGGGGGCCAGGAAAATATTCATTTCATGGTTTAATGTGTCCAACATCTTCCTGGAGGCCCTTGTTTTTTCTGTTTTTTCAAAGTAATTATGCAAGGTTACCCTTGCATCTGCCCAATCTAGGGCAATTCGGGACATGGGGGTAAATCGGAGGCCCTTGCGCACGAACTCTTCAATTTTTATTGCCAAGTCCAGCCACTGCTTCGTTTGGCGTTCGGCCTCCTCTACCACAGGCTTTCCTTGGGCAGATACTTCTTGGATCCTGGATGCGAAATCCAGGACGGACAGGGACCTGACCAGATTAGCCCTACATCCTTGCAGCAAACCAGCCCGCATCTCTTTGACCTTGTTTTTCGAAAAGGCCGCCGCCTGGGATGCCTTCTCCTTCAGCTGAGATTGGGCTTGCCTCAACAAATCCTGCAGCTGAGATACATGTTCCAGTGCCGCCCTCTTCTCTTCCGACAGTTGTTCGGTCGTCCTTCTTTGTGTTGTAGCCTCCTGCTGAGAGGCGGCGAGCTGAGCTTTCAAGTCCTCAATATCCTTCTGGGCAGACTCCAACCACGTGGTGGCCTTGGCCAGATCTTCCTCCAGCTGTCTCGAGTTATTCTGAAGCTGAAACAGCTTCTCTTGATTCTCGAGTCGCTTAACAAGGAGATTGTCAGTTCTGCGGCGAATACCGTTGATTTCGTATTCTTCGCTTATGTCATCAAAATTCTTCTCCTTGATCCGGTGTTCATAGTCAGCCTCGATCATTTCCTAGAGAGGCTTCTTTACTTTAGGGATCAATTTTTCAGTTCGCAGCACTCTCCTATCCAAGTCGAACTTGGTGCGTTTCACCGGGGCAGCTATCTCCTCGGCTCTTCTTCGTTTGACGCCCTGGAGGAAAGAGGCGGAACACCCTACGGCCTTCGCTGCCAGGAGCTGATCATCTGTTATCTGCAGCTGCTCCCCCATGAAGTCAAGTTCTGCCAGCATAGGATACGCCGAGGCTAAATCCTGCTGCGACATCCTTCCTGCAAACAATGATGCAGGAGATATTCTAGAAGGTGTGGTTGCTTTCAAGGGCGACTGGGTCCTAGGGGAAACGGGCGGCTGAGTGGGAGGTGAAGGCGGGGTCTTGAATAATGAAGGTTAGCGGCGCGGTGATGTAGGTACGGCTTCGGCACTGGCCGCGGATGAGGGGTCTAGGGTTTGACCCAGGGTTTGGAAAACGTTCGGGACCTGGGCAAACTGTTCGAAAGAATGGGGACTGTGGAAGGATTGGGAGATAGGCGATAAGGAAGATGCAACTATGGCTTGCCCTGATACAGAGGGGGACGGTGTTACGGCAGGGCCATCTGGGATTTGGAAAACCGGGGAAGAGGACGTACCTGCGGGCTCCGCCTGAGCCGCTGATTGGAGGACGCCTGCTGCCCAGACTTCTGCTTCTTTCCCTGGGCTGTCTAGAGATGATTTCCGGCGCGGCTTCCTCTGTTCGTGCCGCAGCCGTTTGCTGCGCAAACTCCTTCTTAGGCCACTTGGTCTTTTCGCTCCTTTTTCTCTTCTTTTCTCCCGGAGCTGCAATTTGCTCGAAGGAGGCGGAGGAGGTTGGTGAGGCTGGTAATGGTGTTCCCACGGTAAATTTGTACCTGGGTTTTGACGGAGGGACGCCTGCTGCCGAAGGCCCACCGGTTGACCCTTCTGGTGCCTTTTCCTTTTGAGGCACCGCTTCACTGGTTGACTTTTCTAGCTCCTGTTCTTTTTGAGGTGACGCTTCGGGAGTTGGAGGCAACATCGGGCCCACCTGACTGCTTGTTGGCGTCCTGCTGGGAGGTTTTTGAATGGGTAATTGCTGGGATGGGGGCTTCCTTTTATATCTCTTTCTGGCGCCTAGGGGAACGCAATCTCGAAACGCGAACGACTCCCATTTGCCAGCATATTTATCATATAAGCCCGAAAACTTATCATCTACGGCCAATGTCTTTCAATGATTTTGTCCTTTTCCCAGCTGAGGGGCGTCACCTTTGAGAGGAATTTTTTGAAGCCTGCTGAGTCTAACCTGTGATCTGGATTGCGCTCCGGATCATACTCCACCTCCTCACAATAAAAGTACTGCCATGGTGGCCATGATTGCATCCGCTCGATGTGCCATTCCAGGTCTGCGCCTGTTTTATTGCACCTCTCCTCCATGATTTCTGCTCGGGGGCAAACATGTACAAATTTTCCCCTGACCCCAATCGGGTTGTATTTCTAGCGCTGCGGTAGCTGTATCAGGCCCATGTTGAGGAGTTCTTGTTCGAGATAGATATGCTGCCCAATCTCATGCACTTGAATGTTCGCCTAGGTAATAGGATACTTGAAAATATGGCCCCTCTTCTTTCCCTGGCCGAATTCCTCTTCTACATAGTCCATTTGGCACGAGGGCTCTATATCGAACTGATGCTCAGTGCAAAAATAGGGCAGCAAGAACGGCTTCCCTTTGAATCCATAGATTCTGATCACAATGCCCTGAGTCAACCGGAAGGTATCTCCGCATTTGTACTTCCTCAGGTAGTTCGTCATGGCCAGTGGAGGGCGAGATGCTTTGCCATTGAACAACGCTAGGGTCATACCTAAAAATTTGAAGTTGAAATCGTAGTACAACCCTCTCCTATACAGGACTTCTGTCCACTCATACACAAGCAGCGGCGCTCCCTTCTCATTTACCTTGTTTAGGTCAGGCACTTTAATCTGGTAGTGCGTATGGTACAGGCACAACCATGTGAGGAATGAGCAGTGCCGGAAGTCCGTTGTCTGCTTCTGCTGTATCCTGACCAGATTCGAATGTATGGCGTACGCCACCCAATCCGCACAATCAAAGAAAATCGGGCGTCTTCCGCTCCTTTGCGCAATGGATTCATAAAACTCTCCATGCAAGATGCATTCCGCGAGTGCCAGCTAGTACGGGTGCACCATTCTGTCCGTGCCGCAACCGAGTACCCATGCCAAGATAATATATATATATATATATTTGTTTTCAAACCTCTCCAGGGGTATAGGGCCTGTTGGCCACTATCCTACTGGCAGCGGGGTCTTTAGTTCTGAATCGAGAAACTCTCTCATCCTTCTGCTCTGACCAAATCTGCCCGCTTGCTCATGTAAGTTAATTCTTCTGACAATGGCGTTGGGGTCGTACTGGAGCCCGGGGCGAAGGCTGGCTGGACGCTTTCTTTGAAGAGGGTGAACAACACCCTTCCTTGGTTGTCGCAGACTTGCCGGGTAGCTGGTTTGTAATATGTCACAATAGACTCAAGCAGCTCCGGGAAATGGTGGATGGAGGGCACAAGAACCAGTACAAGTTCGACTTGTATGCAGCTTCGACATGGTGCGAGGGCGAGACTTTGCCTGCCCACTTTGCAATATTTGGCCGCAACTTGGTGAGGCTAATGGAGTACTCGCCATCCTTATACCCGGCCAGGCGATTGATGGGCGGCGGCGGAGATTGCCCTTTGCTTCTCTTTGATCTGGATTTCCTTGTCTACTCCTGTGGCACTTCGCTCTCATGAGCGCTGGATTCTGTGTTTTCCTCAGCCTCCTGCTCTGTATCGCTGGACTGCGGCTGCATTGGCGCTTTTCCCTTGTCCATTTTCTGTTTTCTGCTCGTGGTGTTAGAGACGAGAATTTTGGTCACCAGTCTTCAATTCTGCGCCTTTCTTCCTCCTAAACGTGCAGCTTAGACTTAGCTTGATAATTCGAATGTTCTGAGTATGCCAGGGCCCCTTTTCTAGGAATGAAAACGCAACATTAATGGTGCGAGGGGGTGGTTTAAAGTGATTTGCCCGAAGTAGGTAGAAAACGCCATTATTCCTTGGCGGCCGGGCGTGGGCTTTTTCCTTGGAAGGCGCACCTTGTTTGCGGTTGGTCCTAATGTGCTTGCTTCTTTAACGACATCTGCTTCGAAATACGCGCAATAATTCTTTAAAAATTTGAACCTCATGCTTCCAATGACGTCACAACCGCCGCTTGGGCACACACTTCGAGGGATATTTTGGCCCAGGGTTCTGTTGCCACATTTTGCACGGGGTGCCATGTTTTCAGTTTCTGTAAGTGAGCTTCTCTCTCCCTTCCCCCTCTCTCTTTTCCCTTTCTTCATCTCCCCCTTTTCTCCCTCTTCCTTGCAGTTTCATTCCTCCCTTTTCTTCCCCCAGTAAAGTTTCCAGCAAGTGTCCCCTGAAAATGACTAAGTGTCAGGGCACACCCCGACTTCGTAGCGAAGTCGGAGTGCGCCCTCCAGTTGGAGCGCAGTAGGGACAGTGCGAAGTGTGACAAAACAGGAGAAGGCAGAAAAATGACTAAGTGCTGGGGCGCAACCCGACTTCGCAGCGAAGTCGGGGTGCGCCCTCTGACCAGTGCGCAATTGGGGAAGCAAGACCAGAAAATGACTAAGGCAAAGATGACCCTCCCTACTGCGCTGTTTTCTACCTGCGCAACCCAACAGCGCTCAGATCCTGGGCGAAGTTGGATAAACTGCCTTTCAAGGCAGACACGTGTCATTCATCAGCATCCGACAAGTGTCCAACTTCGGGATTCGAGCCAAGACTTGACCGGGAAAAGGACAAGCATGGACTACACTATCTACGCCAACTGCCATCATTCAAGATGATGTGAAGTGCCATCTGCCACACCTACCCGCATTCCCGCCGATTTGAAGTTCCATCCAACGCGCTGCCACGTAGCTGTACAGCCTTCAGGGAGACCATGCCTCAAGCACCGTCCTACCCGACAGAAGTCAGCATCAGTAGCTCTTCAGCCGCTCGTGTCAGCTAATGTCTAGTTTGGGACTTTGTGCCCAAGAATGTAATCGGGGGGACTTGAGGCTATAAATAGCCATGTGATTCATTGTAAAAGGGGGAAGGGGAATATATTGCTAGGGAACAATTGTAGCTGTGCGTTTGCCTCTAATACAAGCATATACTTGGCTTTGCTTACTGTCTTTGATCTTGTATGCTGCCTCTCCTTGTCATTTATGCCTCATGTTTCTTGTATCATTGCTTACTGTTGTACTGAACTCTGGACTCTGGTATTTGATGATCAAGTATTCTTGGAATGCATAGATAGAGGATACATAGGATTAATGATAGCTGTAGTTTCAATGTGTGCTTTGTAAAGGAATGTTGTTAGTAGCGGTGATTGATTCGTTGTCGTGCTGCTTATTCCCCCCACCCCAACTCCAATCACATTTGGAATCTCTTTCTGCACTTTTATCTCTTTCCCTGCACTCTTAACCTAAAACACAAAACCCCACAGGAAGCCGGCCTTCTCCGGAGATTGGCACGGAAGGCATTCCTTCCTTTCGGCATTTCAATCTGGTGGGCGAATCGCAGGCGCATTAACAACAAATCCTTTCCTCATGGCAGATTCGTAACCATTAGTTTCTCTGGCACTCCCGGTGGGACATGGTAGTTTCCCACCCCCAAACAGAATCGAAGCACGAGTGCTCGCTTCATTGCTGTTAAAAATCGAAGCACCTGGCGACTCTGCACGAACCTGAATACTCTCTGAGCCCGTAAAGACCGGTCCTAACGCCTTCATGCAAACAAGAAGGTGGCGAGCAAGGAATCCGGGAAACCCGCCTGACTTCTACGAAATCGATCTTGACGCTCCAGGCGAGCGCGTCAGGCTGGCCGATCAACAAGCTCGCATAGAAGAAGCCGAGGCTGAAATTCAAGAAGCCGAAGCTGAAATAGAAGAGGCCGAAGAAGAATCCACATCTTCGGACAGCACCGATACCGAGTACACTACGGAATCAGAAGAAGACATGGCTGCCCAGCAGGATGATGATGACCTCTTCCCGACGGTGGACTCTACGGGGCCCTTGGCCCTAGTCGGACAGCAAGTTGTGCCCCCTATTGCTTTAAAGTCTATCCCTACGTATGACTGTTACGGCAAGACGGCGTACGAACACATCCAGGACATTTTGGCCCTGGCTGCGCTACATTCCATCACTGACGAAGGTGTGAAGACCCGTCTGCTAGCCCTTTCCCTAAGGGGAAAGCTTCTCTATCGGTGGAGATCACTGCCAGAGGGATCTATCACAGGGTGGTGACAGTTAGCCGGCAGACTCGTGAAAGGATGCAACGAGTCTGCTGATCCCTCTTCTCTGCTGCATCAATTTCAAAGTATACAGAGACACCCCCAAGAGGAGGTGTCAGACTTCAACATCAGGTTTGCGAGGTCTTGGAAACGAGTACCTCACGAACTCCGACCATCAGCAGGTCAGTCTGCCTACTACTACCTGAGGTCCTTCAACTCAGACATTTGCCTACTGCTGAAGGTAGCCAGAATCGACACGTTCCCTGCTCTGTATGAGGCTGCCCAACAAGCTGATATGGATATCATTTCCATCGGCAGACTCCCACACAGAGTACAGCCGCCCATTTACCCAGACTTTCCCCGATCTCAGTATCCATCAGCTTCTGGTTCGGTATCGTCCACTTCAGGACAGCAACCCCAGCAGCAATGGAATCCGGCGCCAGCTGTAAACCCTTACAGCCCGCCACAAATTCACTATCCGCCTCCCCCTCCTACGCATTTTCCAGCACTCCCTGCTCCCCCGCAGTATGCACAATATTCCACACCGCCTCCATTGGCTGCATTACCTCCTCCAGCTCAGTTGCCGCCTCCTGACAACGATATTCAAAATAAGATCCTTCAGGAGGTAAGGGCTCTAGCCTCTGGATATCACACCATGTCCAACGACATGACTGTTCTAAAAACGAAACAGGCCCAGATGGATCTTGCTCCAAGGAGGCCATATCCACCCCCGGCACTGACAAAAGATCGCCCCGCGGAGCAGCAACTGCAGAGGCGTCCCCCTCCGAGAAATGTTGCCATTGAAGACCAACCTGGTACTTCTGACCAGGTCAACTGGTGCACTACGTGCAATGACCCGCATTCGGGGGAAGACTGCACACTGCACCAAAACTATCTCCAGACCTTGGCCGGCAACGCCATAGAGGACGAAGAACTCTACATGATCCTGGGCGATGAAAGCAACTTCGCCGTCCCAGAGGAAGTTCCAGTGCCGCCTCTCGCCAAGGAAGATAGGAAGTCTGCTGAAGCTGCTGCCAAGCCCTTGAAGGTATACGCCAGGAGAGATAAGGCGCAACCTGATGGGCTACCACCTTACAAGAGGTTGTGGCCTTACACAGCCAAAGAGAAAGCTCCTCCAACAAAGACTCCCGCAGTCAAACCTCCCATAGGAAGGCTCCCGCGCCTAAAGCTCCCGCTGCTCAGCCTCCCGCTGAAACTAAAGAACAAGCTCAGGAGAGGCTGAGATATCCGTCTCTGACCAAGAGACAAAGAGTTGAGGCCACTCAACAGTACCGAATGAAGTATGAGCCAGCAAAAGAAGCGGAAGGAGCTAGCACCTCGGGCTACAGCATAGTAGACGAACTGAAGAGGACCCCCACAAGGATCAGCATGTATGATGCTCTTCTGCTACCAGGCCAGGTTGATCTGCTGTAGGAATCTCTGAAAATCATGAAGAATGGCAAGCAGATACAGCCAGCCGTCCTGGTGCAACCCTTAACAGCCTCGGCTACTGGGAAGAACATACCACCTCCCTTCTATCTGTCATTACGGGTGCAAGGGCACATAGTACACAACTGCATGGTGGATTCTGGTGCTTCCACGACCGTAATGCCGAGAGTCGTCTGCGATGAGATCTGGATGGAGTACACAAGGAGTAGCCAAGGCGTGCTGCAACTAGACGACACCCCTGTCAAGACAGTCGGTGTCATTAAAGACATCCCTATTCGGCTGCACAAAGCTCTCGATATCGTGGTCATCTAAGAAGTCATGGTTGTCGATCTGGAACCCTACTTCGGCATGTGTCTCTCCAGGGAATTCACTGCAAATTTGGGAGGGTATCTGTCTCTGGACTACTCACACATGGAAGTGCCTTTCAAAGGAAGAAAACTGAAAATCTACAACGAGAAGCCTTCCACTTTTTTAGTAGAGAAGATACCTGGAGAAGAGCCGAAGAACTGCATGGTTCAGCTGACGGAAGAAGAACTGGTGGTGGTGGACATGACGGAGCAAGCTCTTGAGCTACTACAAATAGAAGATGAATTCTCCCTGCGGGACTTCAACGCCGTGATTGAGACCGAGCAAGGCTGCTACACTGTTGTTCAGCCTGAAAGGCTTGACAAGTCAGCCAAGAAAGAAGTGGGACCTGCACCCGAAAAGCTGTGGAAGCTTTTCTTCGACGGCGCACGATGCAAAAATGGCGCCGGTGTAGGTGTACTTTTGGTTTCCCCAACCGGGATCCAGAAGGATTACACCTACAGGTTGGCCTGGAGCTGTACCAACAACGCGGCGGAGTACGAAGCCTTGTGCTTAGGTTTGCGAAAAGCAGAGAGGCTGGGGATTAAGCACCTGCAGATCTTTGGTGATTCAGAGCTGGTGTGCCACCAGATTACGAACAAGTGCGCCTCCAAAAAGCACTATCTCAAGGCGTACCGAAATCGGGTCTGGGATCTGATGGAGTCGTTTGACTCGTTGAATGTCAAGGCTATATCACGTGAGAAAAACAAACATGTTGACATTCTGGTGTCTGTTGGAGCCAGGTACGTTCCGGCTGATGACACTGTCCAGAAGCCGAAGCCGGTTCGCACCATTTACAGGCCTTCTGTGCCTGATAAGGACACCCACTGGCAGGTGTTCGGCTGTGACGAAGAGATCCTCACATTTTTGGTAAACGAAGCGTTTTCAATCGAAGGTAGAGACCCTGATGATGAGCAATATGAGGGGTTAATACAGCTGAAAAACAATTATGTCCCGAAAGGACTGATTACTCTTGAGAGTCTCTTTGATCAGAACGACAGAGCAATATCTCACCGGATCAAAGTAGACCCGAAGCAGTACGCCGACCTGGAGCTTGAACCTGGAAAAACAATTAAGGTCGGGACAGACTGCACCATTGAGGAACTTGAGTAGATAAGAACATTGTGCCGAGAGTTCCCTGACATAGTAGCCTGGTGCTACCAGGACTTGAAGGGGTATGACAGAAATGTTATCCAGCATACCATTGAGCTAGAAGATGGCGCCAAGCCATTCCGGCAGAAGCAGAGGGCCGTAAATCCGAAGATCGAGGCCATGATGAAGGCCGAGCTCTTGAAGATGCTGGAGGCCAAGATCATCTACCCCATCAAGCATTCATCCTGGGTCGCAAACTTGGTTCCCGTGAAGAAAAAGAACGGAGACATTCGTCTCTATGTGGACTTCAGAAGTCTGAATCAGGCCTCCCTCAAGGACCATTATCCACTTCCCCAGATCGATCAGATCCTCCATATAGTTGCTGGAGCGCAACGATTCTCCCTCCTAGACGGCTTTTCTGGGTACAACCAGATATGGGTCAAAGATGAGGACCAGCACAAGACGGCGTTCACCACCAAATGGGGAACGTTCGCCTATCAGCGCATGCCTTTCGGCTTATCCAATTCTGGCGCCACATTCCAAAGAGCTATGGATCTGGCCTTCCGAGAGCTGCTCAACAAGGTGATTGTCATCTACTTGGATGACATGACCGTGTTCTCTCACAGGAGAGAAGATCATGTTCCCCACTTACGGCAAATATTTGAAAGGTGTCGTGAATTCGGCATTTCCATAAACTCGAAGAAGTTTGTCTTTGCGGTAAAAGAAGGTAAGCTGCTGGGGCACGTCATCTCTGAGAAAGGCCTAACCATAGACCCTGATAGAGCAAAGGCCCTCCTCCGCTTGCCCGCTCCAATTGACAAGAAGGGGTTGCAGTCCTTCTTCGGCCAAATCAACTTCGTGCGGAAGTTCATACCGGACTTCGCACAGGTAATCAAGCCCATGGCCGAGCTGCTGAAAAAGAACGCTGAGTTCTTATGGACTGATGAAAGGAGGCAGGCCTTCGAGGAAATCAAGGCCCGAATTGCGCAAGCTCCGGTGTTGATAAACCCGGACTACTCCAAGGATTTCATCCTGTACGCGGTGGGAGAACCCGAGAGTTACGCCGCAGTCTGACCCAAAAGGGGGACGATGGCGAGGAGCGCCCTATAGCGTTCTTAAGCCAAGTGATTCAGCCGCATGAAGAAAAATACAACTTTATACAGCGACAGGTTCACGCGGTCATGAAGTCTCTCCGAAAGTTCAGGCACTTTGTCTCCCAGAGCAGAACAACTGTCTTTGTGATACACCCGGACGTTCGAAGCTTCATCATACAAGGAGAGCCGGGTCACAAGAGGGCAGGATGGATTTCTAAAATCCAGGAGTTCGACATTGAGGTGCGGCCAACCAAGCTTATCAGAGGCCGAGCCTTATGCCAGGAGCTGGCCCAAAGCGCAGCAGCCCAGATATTCGCCTGTGAGTGGGAGGATCCAGCAACAACCACCAACCTAGCCAACTCCTTACTCGAGGAGACTGACTGGACAGATGACCTAGTGAAGTACTTCTACACCGGGAGATGTCCAGACTACCTGAATGCCTCACAAAGAAGGAGGTTTCGGCTAGGTGCACTGAAATACACTCTTTGCCCCGAGGGGCTTTACTTCAAAAATATTGACGGCATCCTGTTACGGTGCGTCAAGAAAGCAGACTAGACCAGGATCCTCGGAGCATTTCACTCCGGAATGCCTGGGGGTCACCATTCTGCAAGGCCCACGGCCTTGAAAATAATCAAAGTTGGTTACTATTGGCCCACTCTGTTCACAGACGCGCATGCGATCTTTAAAAAATGTGATCAATGCCAGAGATTTGCTGGCATAAACAGAAAAGCACCCCTGCCCCTTCAACCGATCCAAGCCGAGACTTCGTTTCAGCAATGGGGTCTGGACTTCATTGGGGTTAATACGCCAAACTCTGCAGCGGGGCATAAGTTCATTCTTACCGCCACTGATTACTTCACACGGTGGGCAGAGGCGATCCCAACCAAGAACCCGGACCAGGAGACGGTCATCAGGTTCCTTGAGAGCCTCATTACCCGCTTCGGTGTCCCTGAGTCGATAGTAACGGACAACGGTCCATGGTTTGCAGGCGCTGTATTCACAGAGTACACCGGAAAATACGGCATTTATCACAAAATGTCTTCCAATTACTACCCGCAGGGGAACGGTCTTGCCGAGTCCACCAATAAGAATCTGATGAAGATCATCCGAAGGACAGTAGAGAAGAACAAGAGGACTTGGCACCTACTCCTGGATCGGGCACTGTGGGCAGACAGAATATCCTTCAAGAAATCCATTAGGACGTCCCCTTATGTGCTCGTATACGGCAAGGAAGCAGTCCTGCCAACCCACATCGAAATTCCCGCTCTCTGGATGCTTGACGAAGAGAGAAGCAACGGGGATCCAATAGACAATAGACTGTGCCAGTTGCTGCAATTAGAGGAAGACAGAGAAAAAGCGTACCAGGCCTTCACCAAACACGCTGAGGCAACGCAAGGCTGGTTAGCAAAAGACGCCACTGCCCGAGTTTTCAAAGTCGGGGACCTGGTGCTGAAGTGGGATTCGCTGAAGGCAAAGTCGGGCAACCATGGAAAGTTTGATGCCCTCTGGGAGGGCCCCTATCAGATTGCCTGGGTGAATCAGTTTAATGCATTCATGCTCCGGGACATGGAGGGATAGCTTCTTCCCATTCCTGTTAACGGATTCCACTTAAAAATTTACCGCCACTGAAGGCACCCGAATGGGTCCTTTTTACAGATTTCCCTTCTGCATTTTCTAAGTTTTCAGAATGTATATAGTTCAGTTTTTTTAGTTTTCATAGAGCCCAAGTAATCCAAGGAAAAAACCCCGACTTCGTAGCGAAGTCTGGTGTCGCCCCTTAAAAAGTGCGAAGTCCAGAAGAAGGCTGCCAAGAAAAAGGGGCAAAATAACTAAGTCTGAGGGCGCAACCCGACTTCGTAGCGAAGTCGGGTTACGTGCCATCGGAAGGGCGCAGTTAGGAAACAGGTAAAGCTAAAACGGCTAAGTGTCAGACTGCGCAACTTTTGGAAGCGAAGTCTGACTGCGCAGGCAAACCCGGGCGAAGTCGGATCGCGCCTGTTTTTCGGGCGAAGTCCGAATAACCTACCATGGAGAGCTTGAAAATTTCTAAGTGTGGGCCCAGGGCGAAGTTCGGCAACGCGAAGTTGGGCACATGGGCTTTAAAGTTTTCCTTGTAAAGTGTGCCCAGACGGCGGCGATGACGTCAGCATTGCCGCAACATCCAAAGGAGTTTAATGATTGCACAGCTTTCGAGAACGATGCATTTAAAAAGCAAGGTGCATTTTGGACCAACGGCTATTGGGGTGCGCTTTTCAAAAATAAACCCATACCCAGCCGCCAAAAAATCATAATGCCTCCACCAACTCCAAGTTAACCGCCCTAACTCCCTCCCTCGTGCCATTAATGTTGCAGTCATTGTCTACAAAAGGGATCCTGGCACACTCAGAGAATTCAAAGTATCGAACTGCTCCCAAGACTGCAAAGCGCAGAGCTGACATTTCGGAAGCTGAAATTCCTTGTAATTCCTAACTCTCCGGTTTCAGAAGGATGGACAAGGGGAAAGCGCCCGTACAGGCGCAATCAAGCGAAGAGCGGCCTGAAGCTGAGGAATCACCAGAGTCAAGCGCTCATGAGAGCGGAGCGCCTCAGAAGGACCAGTAAAGAAAATCCCGGACGAAGAGGCGCGTGGTTGGGCAGACTCCACCACCGTCAATTAATCGCCTAGCCGGGTACAAGGACGGTTCTGTCTCCATCAGTCTCACCAAGCTGCGGCTGAACATTGCGAAGTGGGTGGACAAGGTTTCGCCCTCTCACCACCTCGGAGCTGCATACAAGTCGAACCTATACTGGTTCTTGTGCCCTCCTACTCACTGGTGCCCAGAGCTGGTTGAAGCGATTGCAGAATATTACAAACCAGCTGCCCGGCAAGTCTGCGACAACAAAGGAAAAGTGTTGTTCACCCTCTTCCGAGAGAGCGTCCAGCCAGCATTCGCCCCAGGGCTTCAGTATGAGCCTGGCGCAATTGTCAGAAGGGTAAATCTGGACGAGCAGACCGGCAGATTTGCGCAGACAAAGCGAATGAGAGAGTTTCTAGATTCAGAGCTGAAGACTCCGCTGGCATCCGGACAGTGGCCAACTGGCCCCATACCCCTGGAAAAATTTGAAAATAAGTACATCTACATCATCCTGGCGTGGGTCCTTGGCTGCGACTCTGACAAAGTGGTACGGCCGTACCAGCTGGCGATGGCAGAGTGTCTCCTGCACGGGGAGTTCTACGACTCCACAAGCACAGAAGAGTGGAAAGTGCCCTATCTTCTTCGACTGGGCGAACTGGCTGGCATACGCGATACATTCCAGCCTGGTTAGACTGCAGCAGAAGTAGTCAACGAATTTCCGGTTTTGCTCCTTCCTTGCATGGCTGTGCCTATATCACATGCATTACCGGATGAACGTCCCTGACCTGAAGAAAGTGAACGAAAAAGGAGAGCCGCTCCCCGTGTACGAATGGACTGAGGTTCTGTACAGGAAGGGCTCGTTCTATGAATTTAATATCCAATTTTTGTGCCAGGTCATGGGGTTGTTCAACCGCGGCGCGTCTCGACCACCGGAAGCCATGACCAAATACCTGTGGAGTAAGGAGTACGGGGATACTTTTCGGTTGACTCAGGGCATCATAGTCAGAATCTACGGGTTCAAATGGAAGCCGTGCTTGCTGCCCTACTTCTGCACAGACCATCAGTTCGGGATGGAAATTGCGCGGCAAATGGACTACGTTGAAGAGGAATTCGGCCAGGGGAAAAAGAAAGGTCATATATTTCAATATCCCATGACCTGGGCGAATACCCAAGTATTCGAGATCGGGCAGCACGTCTACCTTGAGCGAGAACTCATCGAAATGGGCCTAATAATGCTGTCGTAGCGCTGGAAGTACGACCCAATTGGGGTCAGGGGAAAATTCACGCACATCTGTCCCCGAGCTGAAATCATGAAGGAAAGAAGAAACAGGACAGGTGCAGACCTCCACTGGCGCATTGACTTGATGCAATCATGGCCACCATGGCATGAATTTTACTGCGAAGAGGTTACGTACGATCCCGAGCATAACCCGGACCACCGGATGGAGTCAGCTGGCTTCAAAAATTTCCTCGCTAAGGTGGCGCCCCTCAACTGGCATAAGGACAAAATCACTGAATGCTGGAAGATGAGGTGTCGCACGCAGCACGATAAATCCAACCGGAGGAATCTAGCTGTCGACGATGAATTTTCTGCCCTATATGACCAGCACGTCGACACATGGCAGCCCTTCGAATTCCGCAATTGCGTTCCCCGAGGCGCAAAGATAAGGTATAAAAGTAGGCCCACCTCCCAGCTATCGTCAACGCCTGCGACGTCCAGCACAACTCCAACGAGCAGCCGAGCACCAATTGACACCTGCATATCCTCAATGTTTTTGCAATCTATTTAGATTTTGTTGGGCATTCAACTCTCTGTCTCTCTCTCTTGCAATTTGAGCACCAATTGACACCTGCATATTCAATTGTAAATTCAATCGTAAATTCAATCAGACCTCACTGCCAATTTCAACCTGTTGGTCAGAGATCTGCCTTAGGTAAGGATTTGGTTATTTAGTGCGCCTTAGACCTGGCCAACATTGAAACTCCGAGAGGAAGAAATGCCTCCCGTGCTGATATCTAGAGACAGGCTGGTTCCCTTGCTATTCTATCTTAGGGGGTTTGAGATTAAGGAACTGGAAAGAGATGTAAATGATTGAAAGGGATGGGAAATATGGCCACATGCTGGATAGAACAGGGGTGATGGGCTAACAGCACGATAACTTAACTGTATATCGAATCAAATAGTCATTTAACACAAATGCTAACAGATATTAAAACTGAACATCTAACATGCATAATCTCCAGGGCTACTCCAGAATTCACGTTTTACCAGAAGCTAAATCCAGATATTAGAATTCAAGCCTACAGATAAACCAAAGAATTTAAATAGAAGATAAGCAATAGAAGACATACACACAATCAGAAGTCAGAGTTAGAGCTAGCTATTTGTATTTATAGCAGAATCCGAGTTACAGCAAGCTTCTAGCAAACACCCATCCATTTTACAATAAGAAGGTAGGCTTATATAGCAAATTCTGCCGCTTGAACATTAAATGCACATCAACAACCTATGGCGGTGGCAGCCAAGATAAGGATTACAAGGAAGTACAGTCATAGAATATTAACCAGGCATGGCTAGGACTGATGACTCCTTAGGAATGTCGTTGAACTCCTTGAATGCCCTGACAGACTCCGCTCGCTGGTGCTGCCTCCTTACTCGTCGGGACCGCTTCCGTGGAAGATATGCTTGAAATCCCGGAACGTCCAATCTGGAAGCTTCTCAAAATGACTGTGCCCGGATAGATAAGGATGAGGAAACTAAATTGATCCACTTGCCGCCTCGGGAGTAGAGCAGAGTATGAAAAGTCGACCGGCGCACCCCAGATGTTGCGCCCAAGCCTGGCACACGCAAACATTGCACCCAAGCTTGGCGCACTCAAACATTGCACCCAAGCCTGGCGCACTCAAGGCACTACGCCCAAGCTTGGCACACTCTAACATTGCGCCCAAGCCTGGCACATTCAAGGCACTGCGCCCAAGCTTGGCGCACTCAAACATTGCGCCCAAGTCTGCCTATACTTAGTCATTTCTCATACGTCGAGTGGAATGCTGCTCTTGATTAGTCCTTGGAGCTGAAGCGCAATAGGGTACTTGGCACAAAACACCATCGCCATCGGAAAGAGGATTTTCCGGCATGGTCAGCAGACAGAAGCAACTGCACACTGTTTTAGGTTCTGCAGCAGGGGTTCTAAAGAAAACTTAGGAGAGATAAAAACATACTGGAAGAAGAGAACAAAGTTTCTGAGGAGCAGAAATTACTGGAAATTGCTATTGTACACCATGTTGCAGAAGTGACAACAAATTTGGCGGCTCGCGGGGAAATTGAGCTCACCTCAATGTTGAAACCCTAGGCCTTATTCGTCGGGCTCAGATTCATCATCGTCATCACTCTCTAAATTCTTGCTAGTAGCAGCGGACTCTTCTCCCGACTCTTCTTCCTCATGAACTTCGCTGTGTTGCTCTTCATCCCGACCTGGCACCTCATTATCCACCAGTTCGCAATCTTCTCTTCCGACCAATGGGGCACTTTCTCTTTCATGAATTTGAACATTCGATCATCAGGATCTTGTGCTGGATACTGCCGAGGGTTGTACTCAGCCTCCTTGATGTAAAAATCGTGTCACGTGGGGAAGGAGAACATCTTTTCGATGTGCCATTCGAGATCCCGCCCAAAAGGGTTATTACGCTGCTTCTTGATTTTTCGGACAAAGACAATAGTGGAATTTTTCTTTTGCAATTTTTTCTTTAAAGACACCATATGGGTCATATTTCCACTGTTGGGGTAGGTCAATCAGACCAAACTCATACAGGGTAACTGCCAGATGAACGTTTTGCTTATTTTTCATCACTTTGATGGGGCCAAGCTCGATGGGCCAGGGGCAGGTGTGCTATCTTTTCCGCCCCTTGCCGTACACATCATCTGCGAAGTCGCACTGGCGAGCAACTTCGAGGGCAAATAGGTACTCAGTAGCGTAGTACAACAACAGGAAGAGTTTACCAGAAAACCCAAAAATCCACACCATAAGCCCCTGTGTCAGCCGAAAAATATCTCCGAGCTGCTGGTCTATCACATAATCCTTCATTGCTTCCGGAACTTGTTTGCAGACACCAGTAATAATTTGCAGCGCCGGACCAAGGAAAACTCGGTTGAAGTTGTAATAAGACTCGCGCCTTGACAGGCTTGAAGTCCACTGGTATACCGGAGCGCCTCGCCCTTCTCGTTAGTGCAACTTTTGTCAATGAAGGCAAAGTTGGGGTGTGAATGCAGTTAGTGGAAGAAGTACCACACCATAAACGAGTAGCTCCGAAACACCATGGTCCCTTTCGCATAGCTGGAGGTGCAGTTGCCAAGACACCCAATTGGCCTAGTCGAAGAAGATGGGTTTTATCCCTTGTGATCCAGTATCAGCAGCATAGAATTCCCTGGGGGATACGCATTCAGCAATGACCACCTGCCAGGCATTTACCTGGGCGTCTGAGGCTTGGCCAGTAATCCATGCTAGCATGGAGAAAAGCTCGAAGTTCTTGAATCTCCGCAAGGACATAGGGAGCTGCGGCAAGGCCCCGGGTGCAAGTGTCTTTGTGTAATGGGCCTCCATGAAACGCCTCATTTGCAGCGAGTTGGTGTATCTATCCCCCTGCTCCTTGGTATTAATTTTTCGGACAATGACTTGACTAGAAGGTTGCCGCCCACAGGCGAAGGCCGAGCAGATTTTATCACCAGAAATGGAGAATAGTCAGTTTCCCTTTGCATCCTTCATCGACCTAGTCTGAGGGTCGTAGGATTGGGCGATTGCGCAAACCAACTCTGGGCAAGGGTGCACAGGTACCAGTACAGGAGGGAGTGGTAGGCAACTGCCCGATTGTTCACTTCGGACACCTTAGCTTTCATTTGCTCAACGTCCATGCGCAGCTTCTCTATACTGGTCCTGGTGAGGACACAGTCCCGAATTTTACTCAGCTTGTCTTCATGTGGAGGCGGCAGGGGCTTTTCCTTTTTTTCTTTTATCCACCCCTGTTCGCCCTCTGTAGATTTCGGGGCCATCTCTTTATTTTTCTTGGGCTCTCCCTTCTTGATCATTTTTGCCAGTAAATCTTCCAAGCGCCCTGGGAGCGGCAAAGCCTCGGCACGGTCCGCCTGAATTGCATTGTAGCAACAATCTGCTTGCACAAAACAGTCTAGCGCAGCAGCGCACTCCACTGAAGCTGTCCGTTCTCACCCGTGACAGTTGTTCTCTGAAACTTAGCAGTGGTGGGCGGAAAAATAGTTTAAGAATTTTGAAAGGTATAATTGTTGTGCAATGTATCCTTTTATAGTTCTGGTCTGCACCCACCTGCATTAATGCTGCCTGAGCGGAGTAAATGTCAGGAGTGACTGGGGCGTTGCGGAAGATCTCCTATGCGACAATCGATGGAGGAATGCGCATCCTAATGCTAACCAACGAAGTGGAGCGCAATCTTCCTTGGGAAACGTGAAGAGCCGCCTTCACTGTATTTATTTCCTCGTGTCTTGCTTTGGACAATGTGCCAAGGATATCGAGGAAAAAGTGCCTTGCGCATGGAAAACGAAAATTGGGTTGCACCCGCATACCAGAGCACAACAACCTCCTCGAAATGTGCGCCTGACCTTGGGCGCACCCTTGCTGTGCGCTCACCTCGGGCGCACCTTCTGCTGTGCGCCCAGCCTTAGGCACACCCTTGCTATGCGCCCGGCCTTGGGCGCACCTTGGTTGTGCGCTCGGCCTTGGGCGCACCTTTGAGCGGAAACTGCTACCTGTCTCTGGCATGGCTCAACAAAACAAACAAAAATGCATCTCTCGGCATCTCCTGCCGGTTAGGACTCTGGCCCCGAAAACTGCGCTATCGCTAGCGCGGGGAGAGAAGGAGAACTCTGAAAAGCAAACTGGAAAGCATTAAGGAAAACACAAAAATATGTACAGTTGTACAAGAAACTCCCGCACTACCTCTTACTGGTGGTACGCCTTCAGGTGAATGCCATTAATTGATAGTGGCAGACTAAATACATTCAGATCCTGGAGCGTGAAAGAGTTTACCGGGTGGACCTGAGAAACCTGAAACGGGCCCTCCCAGAATGCATCAAATTTGTCGTGGTTCCTGGGTTTGGATTTCTTCTCATTCCATTTAAGTACTAAGTCCCCAACTTGGAAAGTGCGATCAGAGGTTCTTTTCCCGAACCAATTCTTTGTGGTAACTGTTGGTCACAAATCTGCCACAGGAAAGGATTTTGTACGTGTACGCGCCTTAGACCTGGACCAACATTGAAAGGCCGAGGGGAAGAGATGCCCTCCGTGCCAATCTCCAGAGAAAGGCCGACTCCTTTACTAACTACTTGGTGTTTTAAGCTAAGAGTGCAGGAAAGAGATAAAAAGAGTAAGGGTGCAGGAAAGAAATAAAGGGAGTAAGGGAAAGAATGTCAATGGATTTTCAGAGGGAAAGAACCAGCAGCACGATTACTAGCTAATATCTTGAAGTAGCAGCAATAAATACAAAGAATAAAACATAAATGAATGCCACACTAGCTTTCCTATGTATCCTCTGGACGAGTTCCAGGATCCACCTAATCCCCTACGCCGAAATCCAGATTTCAGAATTACAGCAGTTAAGAAACAGGTGAATATAGCAGAAACACTATCCACGGGCAGCATACAAGAAAACTAACACCGTATTTTCTCCCCTATGTATCCTTCAGGAGAATTCTAGGGTTCTGTCCCCAATCACACACCTAAATCCAGGATTCAGAATTACAGTACATAAATGAAGAAATGGAATAGCAGAAATAATCACAAAAGGCAGCATACAAGAGAGAAATGAGGCCCAAAGTTCTTAATATCAATTGCAGAAAATCAAGTTACAACAGCTTTCTAGCAAAAGTTCCTCCCCCTTTTCATTACAATATGTGGGTTTTTATAGAGGACCCGACCCTCTGAGCCATCAATGCGCTGGATTTGAAAGTACACCCTCGGCCGTCTAAAAAATCCGCGCCTGTCCCCTTCTGCTACTGAGCTTTCACATCCATTTCCACTATTAGCAACCATGGCCGCATCAGCCGGGGAAATCTGCATTTATGAGCCGTCTGACTTGTCCTAGGTTTCTCCGGGTGAGGTGCTCGAGTGGATTTACAAGTTGCCCTGGCTTTTCTTCTGCAATTGATAGCTCTTTTCCTATTGCCACAAATGGGCACCGGGTCTTTCGGTCAAGAAAAATTGCATTTATGAAACACTCAAATGCCTTGGAAAGATACCCGGCCTTGGGATGTGTGCCTTCGAAGAAAGCGCCCTTCGTCGGTTGAGCCCTAGAAGGTGCTTCGCCAGATTCTAGTTCGGGGCTTTGCTTCGCAACAGGTGTGGGCCGAAGTAGGGAGGATAATCATGTATGAATGCTTCGCCCGAAGGGCCCCTAAAAAACTGCTTCGCAAAGATCATATGCCGAAGCAGATGTCTCCTGCAAAAGCATGGCTTCTACCTTTTTTATCACTTCGCCAGGGGTGTAGGCTGAATGCCGCTTCGCATAAGATTTTGTCCGAAGCGACGGATGATTGCCAACGGACTACAAACTACTTCGCCGCGAACCACTTCAAAAACAGTTGTTCGGAAAGGTTTCGGCCGAAGCTGATTCCTGCCTTAGAATATTTCCTTAGCTTTTCGGGGGAAGCAAGGCCTTGGATGGGGAAGCTTCGCACAAAAGGTGGCCGAAGCAGATGCTTCGCAACGGCTTGGGGCGAAGTAGAATTCACCGGAGAACTGGTTCGCCAGAGGAGGGGCCGAAGCGGGTGCTTCGCTTAAATTTTAGCGAAGCACTTTTACACACTTAGAAAATTTTAGCAATTTGCTCTTGCCGCTTCGCAAAATTTCCGCCCGAAGTGACTGTTTTGGCAGCTTCGCCAGCGAAGCTCCTTCTATGCCTTAGAAAATTTTTGGGCTTCTATCTGGGCTCTCCTGTTTTTTCTTTGCGAAGCTATCCTCCTTTCTCCTATGAAGCTTTTTAACCTGGTTTGCTCCGTGGGCGAAGCTCTTACATATATGGCTTATGTACAAAGGGGATAAAAAATGAAAGCCAAAATTGCTGCAATACTTGAAAATATATAAAAGCAAGGGAACAAATTCATGAAAACTAAGAGAATACTTTACAAAATATTTATTTTCACTACCCCTTCAAGTAATGTGACAAAATTGTCAACATTCCTAGCGGCTCGCGGGGCAACGAGCTCGCCTCGGTGCAAGGACCCTCAGCCTTGATCCATTGGGCCAGAGTTGCCTCCAGACCCTTCTCCTTTCTGCTTTTCTTCCTCTGAGAGTGCCTCTGCAACTACCTCTTTTCCTTTTTCCTTTTCTTCTTCTTCGGGTGCTTGTTCTAGTTGTGGCGGCGGGGGAAGGCGATCACGGATGTGTTCCATAGTTCGGCGAACATGGGCCCAGGCACCCTTCTGAAAGGGTTCACGATCTTGCAGCGCCTTGACAAGAATATGGAACCGATCAATTTGCCCTATATCGGCATATTTGGCTCTTGCACTCAAATCATTCAAACAAGCCGCAATTTGGCAATACTTAAAAATGAACTCCGTGACCTGCCTTTCCGTGACTGGCTCCTTCCAGTCATCTATTTCTGAAACATCATTTTCAAACCTGAGCCAGGCTGGTTTGAGTTCTTCTTTGGTTAAAAGGTTCCCGTCATCATCGGTGAAACTCGGGAAACCCAATGCTGAGAGGTCCTGGAAATATCCCAGTGAAGTGAGCTGCTCCTGCTCGAACATGTCCATGAGATTTTTAGCCTTCTGAGCTTTCCTCACCTTGGAGAAGAAGGCGCGGACCGTGGCCTGGACAGTGGACCAATCTCTTGTTGTCCGACTCATGGCAGTTACCTGTAAATCCTGGTACTTAATGCTCTGTACCTCAAAGGCCAAATCGAGTCGGCTTCTTATTTCTTGTATTATTTCATCCACTATTGGTCCCTTCTGTGCAGCAGCATACTGGGCTTCTGTGATATAGGATAGTATTGACAGGGCGCTGGAGGCCCGGGATCTGAAGTTTCTAAGCAAGTGCGAACGAATGTCCTTAATTCTGCCCCTATCGAACTGTTCCAAGTTCTCTTTCTCGTACAACTGATGCTGCATCTGCAAGATTCGAGCCTCAAATTCCTTGGCCTTTGCTTCAGATTCGGCCTGTATCTTGCTTTGATTTCCTGCTGCGACTTGCAGTTGATCTACTTGTTGTTTCAGGGCATCCATCTCCTTCTTTACCTGCTCGCACTGCTTCTGAGCATCTTCAAGTTGTGAGCGAGTTCTGGCTAGATCCTCCTCTAGCTTGACGTTTGCGTTCTCTGCTTCATAACGGCGCTGGTTGGCAATCCTCGCGTGTGCGCGAAATGCTTCTATTCTCACATGCATGGATTCAGACTCATCATCTACATCCATATGCTCCAGGTCCTTGACCTTCTCTTGATATTCATAGTCAGCAGGGGTCATCTCATCTAAGGGCTTCTGGACCTTAGGTATCTTCTTTACTTTGTGGAGCTTCCCATTTTTCAAATCAAACACAACGCATTTCTCTTCTTTTGCCAGAGACCGCCCCCTTCTTCTTCTTGCCTCCTTGAGCATTTTGTCAGTATTCTGACGGGCCTGGATTAATTTTTCTGCTAGAGGACGCTCTTTGATCATTGCCAAATCATTTTCAAATGAGGCTGGGTTACCAGCCAGGGGTGTGAACAAATACAATGACTGTATGGACGATGCTTCGCCAGTGGGTTCGGCGATAGGTGTGGTGGGGGTTCTAGTGGGTGAAGCGATGGTATGTGAAACCGTGGAGTGGGTGTCGGGGTTCGGGAGTGAAGCGTCATGGCCTAACGACTCGGATGAAGTGGAAACGTTTGTGAGACCGGCGGGGTTACGGGACGGGTCTGCGACAGCAAACGAGACCATGTTATTGGCGAGTTAACAACATTTAGATTAATATTGTGAAGTATAAATAATACACTGCATCTCTAAATAGGCCCGGAGGTTGTGGAACCACCCGAGGCCAAAATAGGGTTTGTTATGAACAATAACAATACGCCCTAAACTAACCTAAAAATAAATAATGAAATATAATAAAGGATATGCTAACTATAGTATTAGGATACGCTAACATCCCCCCTTATTACATTATTTAGGTAATTTGAAGAACTACTAGCTATACTAACATCCCCCCTGATTACATCATTTGGCAATACAAAGAGAGCTGCGAAACAATTCAAATTTGACACGTGCAAGTGCCTTAGTGAAAATGTCTGCAACTTGAGCATCGGTGGGAATGTACTGAAGCTGAATTCGGTGCTTCGGAACTTCATCTCGAATGAAGTGACATTGTGTGTCAATGTGCTTGGTTTTCTCATGATGCACTGGATTCTTAACAAGGTTCAAAACACCTTGGTTGTCACAGAACAAATGAATTGGAGATTTTGATGGATGACCCATATTTGTCAGAATGCGACGCAACCATATCACTTCACACACAGCTTCACGTGCGGCGCGATATTCTGCCTCTGTTGATGAAAGAGCAACCACCTGTTGCTTCTTGCTGTGCCAAGAGACAAGGCCGGATCCAAGATGAAAAATATATCCTGAAGTTGACTTGCGATCATCATATGACCCGGCATAGTCGGAGTCCGTGTATCCTTGCAAGAAGAATTTGTTATTCTTCTTGTATTCTAGGCCATATTCCATAGTACCACGGACATAGTGAAGAACATGCTTTGTTGCTTTCCAATGAGTGGTCTTAGGCTCCTGCATGAACCTCGAAAGATAGTTGACAACAAATACGATATCTGGCCTAGTATTAGTCAGATATATGAGACTCCCGATCAACTGTCGATAGAGAGTACCATCTACCTAAGGTGAATCATCATATCACGATAACTGAATTCCTATCTCCATCGAAGTTGCCATTGGCTTACAATCAGTCATGCGATATTTTTCCAACAGTGTCTTGGCATATTTTTTCTGAGACACTTTGATGTAGTGCTCCTTCTGGCTTACTTCCAGACCAAGAAAATAATGGAGAAGTCCGAGATCTGACATCTCAAAATATTGACACAAGTCTCTTTTGACAGTAGAGATCATAATTTTTGAACTCCCTGTAATGAGCAGATCATCAACATAGAGTACAAGCAACACTATTTCAGAACCTTGTTTCTTAAAATAGAGGTTTGCATCTGACGGACATCTCTTAAACCCATGCTGCAGGAGGTGATTATCCATTTTTATATACCAAGCTCGAGGAGCTTGTTTCAAGCCATATAAGGATTTGACCAATTTGCACACTTTTTGCTTTTGGCCTTCCTGTACAAATCCTTTAGGTTGAGTCATGTATACTTCTTCTTGGAGATCACCATTTAGAAAAGCACTCTTGACATCCATTTGGTGAACTTTCCACCCATATTGTGCTGCCATAGCACAAATGACTCGAATTGTGGTCATCCGAGCAGTAGGTGCAAAAGTTTCCTCATAGTCAATGCCTTCCTTTTGAGCATAGCCCTTTGCAACAAGAAGGGCCTTATGCTTATCAATTGTCCCATCTGCCTTGTACTTGACTTTGTACACCCATTTGCAGCCAATGGGCTTCTTTCCTTGTGGCAGATCGACAAGCTCCCAAGTTTTGTTCTTTTTCAGAGACTTGTACTCAACATCCATAGCATCCTTCCATTGTGGCTTGCTAAGAGCATCTTGTACAGAAGTAGGTTCATGTTCATTCATTGAAGACAAAAACACCCTGTCATCATCTATATCCATATCCTCTATTTCTTTATGTGGAGTTACAGAAAGTTCCTCAAAATATTGACAAAGATCATCAACCTCACTAGTCTCTGCTGTTGCTCTTTCCCTTTGAGCCATACTACGAGTACGAGGTCTATCCAAAGTCAAATCTGGTGGAGTGGATAACTTGGCATCCCTGATTGTGCTTGTATACCATTTTGGATTCTTCATTTTTGGTGTTGAAGAAGAAGTGGAAGGACCTCCTGTCTGTGTTGACAAAGGGAACTTCTCTTCCTTAGATTCCACAAGATCTAGGTATACATTAGATGTGCTTTGTGATGTGAAAGCTTCATCAAAAACAACATCTCTACTGACATGAATTTTCTTGGTCAAAGGATCTATCAAACGATAACCTTTAGAGTGCTCATCATAGCCAAGAAAAATGCATCTCAATGTCTTCTCATCTAGCTTCTTCCTTTTCTCTTTCGGTATGTGCATGAAAGCTTGACATCCGAAAATACGAAGATGAGATATGGAGGGTTTACGACCACTCCATGCTTCCTGTGGAGTTATTCCTTTTAGGGCCTTTGTGGGTGCCCTATTCAATAGATATACTAAAGTGGTGACAGCTTCTGCCCAATATTGTTGCCCAAGAGTAGCTCCTGTGAGCATACAACGAACCATTTCCATAATAGAACGGTTCCTCCTCTCAGCAACTCCATTTTGCTGAGGAGTGTAAGCAGTAGTTAACTGTCTCGAGATTCCATGCTCAGTTAAGAATGCTGAAAATTCTTTAGAGGTAAACTCCCCCCCTCGATCTGAGCGGAGGGTTTTAATAGAAGTCCCTGACTCCTTCTCAACAGATTTCTTGAATTGCTGGAAGAAATCAAAAGCCTCATATTTCAGTCGAAGAAAGAAAACCCACATCTTTCTTGAGTAGTCATCTACAAATAACTGAAAATACCTCTTCCCCCCACAACTGTTGGGTGTGAAAGGACCGCACAGATCGGTGTGAATCAACTCCAGAGGTTTTTGTGCTCTTGTTGAGCTCTTCTCAAAAGGTACTCTATGTTGCTTTCCTGCCAAGCAATCAGAGCACACTGGCAATGTGGAAGAAAGGGAAGGAAGACCCTTTACCATCTCATACTTACTAAGCTCAAGTAAGTAGCCAGAACTAAGATGCCCATATCTCTTGTGCCATAAGGAAGTTGCCTCCTTGGTAGAGACTGTCATGGCAACATGGGGAGTAGAGATAGCATCTAGGGCAAATAAGCCATGCTTATAGGAAGTTGTTGCAATCTTCTTACCCTTCCTGGTAATTGTACAACACTTCTTGCCATCCTCAACACGAAAGTTGACAACCATATTTTTATCCAGGATTTGTGTGACCGACAAAAAATTGTTAGCCAATCCTGGAACATAGAGGACTTTGTCAATCTGACACTTGCCATCAGGAAGAGTGACTGAAACTGTACCCTCTCCCTGAACCTTGTAGGTTTTGTCATCAACAATAGTGACAGGTCTGCCCTCTTTGGCCACAAATGATTCAAACCATGATCTGTCACCAATCATATGCTTACTAGCACTAGAATCGACATACCATACAGGATCCTTCTCCTTGGAGGCTGTGGTAGTCATGAGCACCTTGTGTGCCCATTCAGAATCTGAGTCAGATTCTTCAACAACAACATTCACCTTGGGTTGCTTGTTCTTGTTTTGTGGTTTGTTCTGGCCTTTTTGCTTATTCTTATGCCAACACCTGTTGGTGTCATGGTTGTCTTTATCACAAATTTTGCAATACCTCTTCTTCTGTTGAGGTTGTTTTCCTTTTCCTTTTGAATCCTATTGAGAATTGCCTCCTTTCTAAAAATTACCTTTCTTCTTAGAACCCTGTCGGTTGGAGTATAGGGCTGTATTAGAAGAATCATCCCTGTGAAGTTGGCGTGCCTCCTATTGTTGAAGCAAATTGACCAACTCAATAAAGGTAATTTATCGTTGTGACACCTGAATGGAGGTGATCAACGTATCAAAGGAATCAGGCAAAGCTCTCATCACTATTGAAGTGAGAAGCTTGTCATCCACTGTATCTCCCAAAGAATTCAATTTACCTTTCAATTCAAAAACTCTGCAAAGAAAGAGTTCAACTGTCTCACCCTGTCTCAAACTCAGATTGTGAAGTTGTTTTTGAAGATGAAGAATGGTGGAATCATTCTTTCCCTCATAAATGGTTTGAAGGGCATCCCATGCCTCTTTACCACTCGCTTTGTCAGCTATATGAGGTTGAACTTCATCTGAAACAGCAAACAAAATGAGCACTTTTGCTCGATTGTCTTTCTTATCAAATGCTATTTGATCAGCAGTAAGAGTTGTGGATCCAGCTGCTGGTGAAGGTCTCGTTGTTGCTCCAGAAACAACATCCCATAAATCTTCCATGATGAGGACTGCCTTCATTTTGTTTTTCCATGGTGTATAATTAGGACCTTTCAATAACTGATGAGCATCAGTCATTAACTTTGCAACAAAAGCCATAGTGAAGGTTCCTTATATCACCAATTGGTCACCCTTTCTATATACCTTAATGCCAGGCCGTTATACCATACAAAATACCCGCCCTTACGTGAGGGAGACTATAGGTATTTTGAAAAATCAGAAAAAATTACCCGCCCTTACGTGAGGGAGACTATAGGTAATTTTTAAAGATTATATGATACGTGGTACTTAGGCGGTATTGAAAGGGAATCGTCTTGTTGATGGCACCTACCATAGAAAGTCATCAATCCTCATGCGTGGGGTGTAACTTCCCCTAAACACTGTGGATGTCAGAACTCTCGTCAAGATTTACGCCTAAACACAAGAACGATTAGGGTAGTGGATGGAGTAAAAAAAATAGCAAAAATGGTAAACTTATCTCTCCCCGACGATTTATAGAGAACAAGCTCAGACGTCGTTTTGGAAGCTATATTAGGCGGCGGATACAGTAGCGCAATCACGACAGCTTTACCTGTAAGTGCTGGCCAGAGGTATCACAAATACCGAACGCTGCAGAGCAATAAATTGCACGGATGGGTTTTAATTATTCCGGGGACTTAGGGAGTGAATTTGATTTTAACTTTTAATGATGTAGTGCAAATCAAGAAAAAAATGCAACATACAACATAAAAGTGCCCACAGAAATAGACCACTAGGTGTCGGCGCTGCCAAAAATGCACCTTTACAATAATGCCAAAAAATTGCCTTTGCAAAAAATTACTCTCAATCCCCCCTTTTTTTTTTTTTTTTTTTAATTCTTACTAATGCCTTTTAAAAATCAGTTTTCCTAGGTATCAATTAAAAAATATATATTTTTCATAAAAAAAAATTATTTCAATAAAAAAATATTTAAAATAATTCTTTTTAATTGAAAAAATATTAAAAATTTTAATTAAACCTAAGAAAAAAATTTTAAAAAAACATTAGGAAAAAAAATTATTTCCATACCTTCGTTGGACCCGCGGGGACTTGATCCCCCGACCCCACGGGCGCTAGTCTGGCGCTCCTGCCAGCTGGGCTAGCGCGCCCGATGAGAGGGGAAAGGGAAGACGTTCCCTTTCTTCCCTTGCAACCCTCGCGGGGAGCAAAAAATGTTGTGGGACTTTAGTCCCACATTGCTCCCACGGGGTGCATGAGGGGGGAATAAAAAAAAGTTCCCCCTTTGTTTGTGATTGCCTTCGGGCAATCACAGTAAGGTCCTTTTTGCCGCGCCACGCGGCAAGGGAGCGTCCGGTCCATCGTGTCAGTCCGTCCGGTCACGTGTCAGTCCCCAGTCACACCACGTGTCAGTCCAATCAGCAGCCTCGGGTAGCATGCCAGATCCAGTCCAGTCCAGGTCATCGCCACATGTGGTCGCACGGGTCGATCTCGAGAATTGTGCCCGAGTCAGAACCAGTCCAGATCGACCTTGGGAAATGTGTCGAGTCAGATCCAACGTCAGTCGGCCTCGGGAGATGTGCCCGAGTCCCTCGGTTGCCCAGTCAGGTCCAATCGACCTCGGGATCCGTGCCCGCATCCAGTCAGGTCCAGTCGACCTCGGGATCCGTGCCCACGTCCAGTCAGGTCCAGCATCGGTCGAGTGTGTCCAGTCCAACCATTCGCTCTGATACCATATTGGCGAGTTAACAACATTTAGATTAATATTGTGAAGTATAAATAATACATTGCATCTCTAAATAGGCCCGGAGGTTGTGGAACCACCCGAGGCCAAAATAGGGTTTGTTATGAACAATAACAATACGCCCTAAACTAACCTAAAAATAAATAATGAAATATAATAAAGGATATGCTAACTATAGTATTAGGATACGCTAACACGTGTGAATGGGTGACTGTATAGTGTGAAAAGTGCTTCGGAGAGATTTATCTGAAGGGACAGAAGATCTTGGGGGACCCTCGGGCGGGACTACTACAGACGCGACTTGGGAAACAGGAGTAGAGGACAGGGGGTGCGTACCTGCGTGCTCTAGAAATAGAGCAGAAGCGGCAAAATCCTGCGTATCAGGTTCGCGTCCACCTCCAGCTTCAGCTCCTTCGACATTCTCAGTTTTCTCTTCTCCAACATTTTCTTCTCTTTGGAGGTATTCCTCCACATTGATGATATCAACTTCGGTAATCTCCTCCTCTCCCTGCAGTGGTGGTTCAAGCGTTGTTTCTCCAACATTCAACTCAACTAAGCCTGTTATAGGCTGCTCGCCAGAAACACCGGAGGGTCTGCTACGAGGTCGTTTTGGGTGCGGGGGAGGCATTTGAACTTGGTCAAGTCTCTTTCTCTTCTTCTTTTCCTCCTTTTCTTGCCGTTGCACCGCCCTCCCAACATCTGTATCAGAACCTCCAACAGGCTCGTTTGGCAGCTCTTGCTGAGTTGCTACTATCTCTTCTTTCTCTTCCTGCTCAGAAACATCTTCAATTCTCTTTGGGCTTTCACCCGAGCCCGGGGTACTAGGAGGAATGAAGTCGGCGAAGGAGATGGGCTGCCAGGACCCAACGTTGGCTTCATAAAAAACGCTAAAATCTTCGTCCATCTCTAGAAGACCGTGCGATCTTTGCTTTTGTCGGTGGACTCTCATTATCCACCATTCTCTTAGCTGATCTTCGCGCCAACTTTTGAGCTCTTCTCTCAGATCATCTTTCATCTTTTTCCAGAATGCAGAGTCTGGTCCCGGAAAAGGGTGTCGGATGGGATCATATTCGACTTCCATGGTATAAAATTCATGCCACGGGGGCAATGTTTTCATTCTCTCAAGGTGCCATTCTAGGTCCCTTCCAGTGGGGTTATTCCGCTGCTCCACTATCTCCGGGCGGGGGCAAACATGGAAATTTTTGAATCTGAGGTGGTCCCTCATTACCCCCAAGGGGTCATAGCACCACCGTTGTGGAATCTGCAACAGGCCGAAGTCGGCGAGCTTATCTTCCAGGTAAACATATTGTTTGAGGGCGAAAACCTCAACGACTCCCATTTTGAAGGGGAAATCGCAGGTTGGTGCCCACTTTCGGCCATGGCCGTAAACTGTATTCGTCACGTCGCTCTGGCGAGCGACTTCCAATGCAAATTGGTATTCAGAAGGATAAAATGGCAGCAGGAAGGGTTTTCCTGTAAACCCGAACAGGCGAATGACAAGTCCCTGTGTCAGCTGGAAAACGTCGCCCTTCTTCTCAATAACGACCTTATCCCTGAGGATCGTGGGCACCCGAGGGCAGGAGCCTCGCATGAGCTGCATAGCAGGTCCTAAGAACTGTAGATTGAAAACATAGTATGACTCCGTCCTCGCCAGGAGGGAGGTCCACTGATATACCGGCTGGGGAACTCCATCTTTGTCCACTGGAGTAACAACAATGTGGGGGAAATGCTTCTGAGTATGGTAGAAAAAGAGCCAAATTAGGAAGGAGCAAGGCCCAAAATACTGGTCTGTCCCAGAATTCTTCATACTGGCCAGCCGCGTGTGTAAGGTTCGGGCCACCCATTCTGCCCAGTCAAAGAATACCGGGTTAGTGTTCGGCCTCGACGAGTCTGGAGAGTAAAACTCTCCGCGCGAAATACATTCGGCCAGTACCACTTGCCAGGGATGCACAACAACATCAGTAGATAGGCCCGCCACCCACGCAATGATAGAGAAGATATCGGTATGCTTAAAATCACTAAGAGGGCGAGGCATTTGTGGCAGTTTGCCTGAAGGGAGCCCATCCTTCAAATTATCGCTCAAGAATTTAATGATGCGGTCGGAGGGGGTGAACCTCCCCATTTGTTCGTTCAAGCTGACGCTGCGAACGGTATACCCCTTGGGCGGCCCTTGCAGAGGAGCGAAAGCCTCCTGCACATCCTCCTTGAAGATTGTGAACAGTTTGTTACCTGCCGCGTCCAGGACCTGCCTGGTAGAGGGTTGATAGTTCTGCGCGATGGCATGACTAATTCGGGAGGGGGTGTGGGGGAAAAAAAAAGAGAGAAACCCTTTTGTTCTCCGCAGACAGCCGGACTCTCATGAAATCGATAGTATACCGGAGCTCGGCTATGCTCTTAGAAAGCTCAGTGTCCCTTATCTTGTCCCACCCATCAATGGGCGGTTCCACAGGTTGCTCTTCTTCAGAATCTTCCCCCTCTTCCATGACCTGCTTTTCAGGGCGAAGATTAAGGTCGACCCTCTTAGGTCTATGCCTTCTTTCCTTCTTAGTCCTTTTAGTTTTTTCTGGGCCCCTTATCTCAGGTTCTTCTCTCTTCTCCTTTGAATTCTTCTTTCCCATTCTGGTTCACAAGGGGCAGCGGAACTTTGAGGCAGAGTGATGAGAATACGGCAGAGTTCTTGTCAGGGCTCCTTCCTTCTAGCTTCACACTCGAAATTATCAGCGGGTAAATAGCCTTTTGCTGATGGAGCTTGGCTTTTATAGATGTGGATTGAAACTACTACCATTTATGGTACCTGCCAAAATTAAATTTGCAAATCGGGCCGAGGAGATCGTCCTGCCCTTTGATTGGCTTTGCGGCGCTGGTGCACGCGGGCCAATGTACTTCGAAGATCTGACCATGTTTCGAAAATCTAACTCCCTGCCACCTCGTACCTGGGCACGACTTTTAATCATAACTAAATTCCCTTGGGATACGCTCCGCCACCTTTGCATTAACTCCGCACGTTCTGAACGTTTCCCTAGGCCGCTGCTGGCACATGCCTCGAGGTACATTTTAAATGCGTTTTCATTTCATTTTGCTGCTTCGCAAAATTTGGCAGCGACTCGGGAGTTCGGCAAGCTTTTTTCCCGAAGTGAATTTTGCGCCTATAGTTTAGCGAAGTGGATCTGAGCGAAAGGCACTTCACTGGAGCCTTGAGCGATCCACAGGTTCACTACGCCTCGGACCCGAAGCTGTTTTCTTCATGGCATTAAGATTATCTTGCTATCTTGATGACTGCTTCGCAAAGAATTAGCCCCGAAGTGGAGGTTCGGCTGCTTTTCGGGCGAAGCATTTACTTCGCGCGAAATACATTCCAACTTTGTTTTTACGGACTTGGGGGATGATTCGCTAAATTGTTACCAAAATGTTGCTTCGCCAGGTCTTTTTGTGCGAAGTATCTCTCGTGCCTTAGTCAATCGGAGGCTCCAAAGAGGTTATCTGTTCCTTCGGCGGAGCTTGCTTCTGGGTGAAGCTATTCGTATCTGCTTTCTCCCTTCGGCCCTGGGCTTTATGAACCATCCCTTGACATTGATTTTGTTGGCGAAGCGCTGTACTTTGGTCCCGAGCTTCACTTTGATGCTGTTTGGTCTTGGAGGAACCTCCTTCACGCCATTCCACCCTTCGATGCTGAGACACTTCGCGGCGAACTAACTCACAACAGCCACTTCGCGTAAGAAATTTCCGAAGGAGATTTCACTAGACTTGGTGAAGCCGGACTTAGTGGTTTCGAACCGGAATCAGCTGTTATTGCGGCGTGAGGCCGCGATCCTTTTCTAACTACATTTCTAACTCTAAAAGGCCTTGAAACAAGGTATATACAGGTGTAAATGACAGAATGCTATATACAAGGGCAAAGGTTTTTGGGGTACCTTTTAATGATGAAAGGTCTTCAAATGAAGACCGTTTACAGGGATCGGCAAGGTCTGGCCGGCCGCATCCTTAAGGATAAAGGAGTTAGCCGAATTCACTTTTGCAATTTCGAATGGTCCTTCCCAGAACGCGTCAAGCTTATCATGGTTGCCAGGCTTAGCCTTCCATGAGTCCCACTTCCATACCAAGTCTCCCACCTTGAATGTACGGGCAGAGGACTTCTTCTTGAACCAGTTTCGGGTGATTTGCGCATGCTTTGCGAAGTTCTCGTAAGCTTTTTCTCGGTCCTCCTCCAGCTGCAGCAATTGAGCTAGTCTAGCCTCCATGGGACCAGATTCCTCTTTCTCATCATTTAACATCCACAAGGCGGGAATTTCTATATGGGTCGGTAAGACAGCTTCTTTGCCGTACACCAGGGCGTAAGGTGAGGTTTTGATTGACCTTTTGATAGAGATCCGATCAGCCCACAGGGCTTGATCCAGGAGGAGGTGCCAAGTCCTCTTGTTCTTTTCTACGAGCTTCCTTAGTAATCTCAACAGGGTCTTATTTGTTGATTCTGCTAACCCATTACCCTGTGGATAATAATTGGAGGTGACCTTGAGGTATATCCCATACTTGCAGGCGAATTCATTGATCTTAGCACCAATGAACCCGGGACCATTATCTGTTACTATTGCTTTAGGGACGCCGAACCGGGTGATCAAACTTTCCAGGAACGCAATAACCGTTTCTTGGTCGGCGTGTTTTGTGGGCACTGCTTCGGCCCATCTGGTGAAATAGTCAGTTGCAGTCAAGATAAACTTATGTCCTGATGAATTTGGCGAGATGACTCCCACAAAATCTAATCCCCACTGTTGGAACGGTGTTTCTACCTGTATTGGTTGGAGGGGCATGGGAGCATTCTTGCTTCGGCCAGCAAACTTCTGACATTGTTCGCATTTTCGGCAGACTGCAAAGGCATCAGCGAAGAGGGTAGGCCAATAGTAGCCTGCCCTGATTATTTTTAAAGTTGTTGTCCTTCCTGCGAAGTGGCCCCCTGATAATCCGGAGTGAAATTCACCAAGGACCCTTTTCTTATCATCTTCTCTTATGCATCTCAGAAGAACGCCATCAATATTTCTGAAGAATAGGCCTTCGGGGTGTAAGATGTAACGCAGGGATCGCATCCTGAAGCGCCTTCGCTGCGAAGCATTCAAATGCTGGGGACATCTCCCAGTGTTGAAATATTCAATTATTTCACTAACCCAGTCCTCTTCATCAGTTTCCTGATTTGCGAAGCTCCCTTCTGCTATTGGGTCGTCCCATTGGCAGGCTATCACTTCGGCGGCGACGCTCTTTGCAAGCTCCTGGCATAGCGCGCGACCGCGAACTAATTTTGTGGGTCGAATTTCAATATCGAACTCTTGTATTTTGTTTACCCAACCAGCCCTTTTGCTGCCCATCTCTCCCTGGATAATGAAGTTCCGCACGTCTAGGTGGATAACAAACACTGTGACCCGGCTTTGGGAGATGAAGTGCTTGAATTTCCTCAGGGATTTCATGACCGCATGCACTTGGCGTTCTATGAAGTTGTATTTTTCTTCATGGGGCTGTATTACTTGACTTAAGAATGCGATGGGGCGCTCCTCGCCATCTTCTCCCTTTTGTGTTAGGACTGTGGCGTAACTTTCAGGTTCCCCTACGGCATACAAAATGAAGTCTTGGCTGTAATCAGGGTTGGTTAGCACCGGGGCCTGAGCGATTCGGGCTTTGACCTCCCCAAATGCTCTCTTTCTATCATCAGTCCAGACAAATTCAGCGTCTTTCTTCAAGAGTTCAGACATCGGCTTAATGACTTGAGCGAAGTCCGGAACGAACTTCCTTACGAAGTTAATTTGACCGAAAAAAGACTGCAGCCCTTTCTTATTCATCGGGAGTGGAAGCTTCAGGAGAGCCTTGACTCTATCAGGGTCTACGGCGAGCCCCTTTTCTGATATGACATGTCCCAGTAGTTTCCCTTCATTTACCGCAAATATGGATTTCTTCGGGTTGATTGAGACACCGAATTCTCTGCATTTTTCGAATATCTACTGCAAGTGTGAAGTGTGGTCCTCCCTTTTTCGGGAAAAGACAGTCATGTCATCTAAATAGATGACTATGATCTTATTTAACAGTTCGCCAAATGCTAAATCCATAGCCCTTTGGAAGGTGGCTCCTGCGTTTGAAAGACCAAACGGCATTCGCTGATAAGCGAATGTTCCCCACTTAGTGGTAAATGCCGTTTTGTGTTGGTCCTCATCTCTAACCCAGATCTGGTTATACCCCGAAAAACCATCAAGTAAAGAAAAACGCTGAGCTCCAGCTATCGAATGCAAGATTTGATCAATCTGCGGGAGGGGGTAGTGATCTTTTAACGAAGCTTGGTTTAGATTGCGAAAATCTACACATAGGCGGATGTCCCCATTTTTCTTCCTGACGGGAACTAGATTCGCCACCCACGAAGAATGCTTTATGGGATAGATGATTTTAGCCTCAAGCATTTTCAGAAGTTCGGCCTTCATGAGGACTTCGATCTTTGGATTGACTGGCCTTTGCCTCTGTCTGAAAGGCTTGACTCCTTCTTGCAGCTCGATCGTATGTTGAATCATTTGCCGGTCGTAGCCCCTCAGGTCTTGATAAGACCATGCCACTATGTCTGGATATCTTTTGCACAAAGATCGGATCTGTTCTAGTTCTGCTGGGGTGCAATCTGTCCCGACTTTTATCACTTTCCCAGATTCAAGCTCTAGATCTTGGTATTGCCTAGCGTCAACTTTGATGCTGTGGGAAACTGCTCTGTCATTCTGATCGAACAGGCTCTCCAAGGTAATTAGCCCTCTTGGAACTGTTGTCACATTTTGCACGGGGTGCAATGTTTTCAATTTTGTAACAGTGCTGCTCTTCTTTTTCCCTCTTCCTCTATTTTCCTTCCCCCTTCTCTCCCTTTCCTTTTCTTTCCCACATTCTCTCTCTTCCCCCCTTTCTCGGAGCTCCCCAGTTGATTTTTTTAACTTTCCAGCAAGTTACCTGAAAAATGGCTAAGTGTTGGTGCGAAGTTCGCACTTCGCCCAGTTTTGGTGCGAAGTACGCACTTCGCCCAGTTTTGGTGCGAAGTCTGACTTCGCCCCTCTTTCTGGGCGCACCTTGCAACTGGCAGACCGGCAGGCTGATAGAAGAACGACAAGTGCTGGAGCAAAGTCCGTACGGCGGCAGACACCAGTTTCACCTGTCAAGGGCGCAGTCCGACTTCGCAGCGAAGTCGGAATGCGCCCTTGACAGGTGCGCAGTAGGGAAACAAACTCAGAAACACATCTAAGGCATGAAGGCCTTCCCGACTGCGCTGTTTTCTGCCCGCGCAACCCGAGACGCTCCGATCCCAAGCGAAGTTGGACAGACTGCCTTTCAAGGCTGACACGTGTCAAACAGCATCATCTATCATCTGACAAGTGTCCAACTTCGGGATTCGAGCCGAGACGTGCCGAGCAAAAGGACGAGCATGGGCTGCATTACCTGTGCCAGGGACCTCATTTAAAGCCGATTGGAGGTTCTACCTACTCCAGCTACCCGCATACCTGCCGAGATGAGGTTCTGCCCAACACACCGACACGTAGCTGTCCAGCTTCCAGGAAGACCATGCTGCGGGTACAGTCCGGTCCGACAAAAGGTCAGCATTTGCAGCTCTTTCGCCTCTTTTGTCAGCTTGTGTTTGACTGGGACCTTGTGCCCATGAATGTAACGGGAGGGACTCGGGCTATAAAAACCCACCATGAATTCATTGTAAAGGGTGGAAGGGGAATGTCTGTTAGGGAACCAATGTAACCGTGCTTCTGCTTATAAATATAATTTGTATGCCTGGTTCTGTTCTGCTGCTTTTATTTCTTTCTGTTTATGCTTTACGCTTCCCTGTGTCATGGCTCGTTGATTCATTTCAGCATTTGGTGATCAGGGGCCTTTAGCATTGTTTGTGTACTTTTAAATTTCATATAATAGATGTGGTAGCAGTTCCATCAGTTGTGTGTTACGTTGTTGTCCGTATCTGGTGATTGATGCGTTGTCGTGCTGTTAGTTCTCCTTGTAGGGAGAATGTTTGCTAGGGGACCATTGTAGCTGTGCGGTTAAAATCTCTGCATGACACATATACCTGGCTCTGATATCTCTAGGTTGCTTTCTACCCATGTTAGTGTCCGTAGTCGGTGATTGATGCGCTGCCGTACTGTTAGTTCTCCTTGTAGGGAGAATGTTTGCTAGGGGACCATTGTAGCCGTGCGTACACTGCTTAGGTATCGGAAGTATACATAGATTTTGCAGTTCTCAATCATGCTTTATATTTGTAATGCAGTAAGTATTGGTGATTGCTGGTTGTCGTACTGTTAGTTCCCCCCCACCAACTCCAAGTATATTTGTATATTCTTTCTGTACATTTATCTCTTTCCTGTACTCTTAGCTTGAACATAACCCCCCCAAAAGGAGCCGGCCTTCTCCGGAGATTGGCCCGGAAGGCATCTCTTCCTTCCGGCCTTTCATGCTGGTGGGCGAATCTGGGCGCATTAACCCAAAATCCTTTCCTCATGGCAGATTCGTAACCAACAGTTTCTCTGGCACGCCCGGTGGGACACGGGTCCCACATTTGAAGAGAGATTTTCTGATCAGTCTCCACCTGGCGCTGACAGTGGTTTCTGAGCACTTGGTGAGACAAGGGAGTTTCTCACCCCCGACAGAATCGAAGCACCGGTGTTCGCTTCATTGCTGTTCCAAATCTGAACACCTGGCGACTCTGCACGAACAAATCCTCTGAGTCCGAAAGACCGGTCCCAGCACCTTCATGCACACAAGAAGGTGGCAAGCAAGGGATCCGAGAAGCCCGCCTAAGTTCTACGAACTGGACATCAACGCTCGAGGCGAAGTTCCCAGGCTGGCTGATTTGCGAGCTCGTGTCGACGAAGCCGAGGCTGAGATCCAAGAAGAAGCCGAAGCTGAAATCGGCGGAGCTGAGTACGAAATAGAAGAGGCCGAGGAAGAAGAAGATCCTGCATCCTCGGAAAGTACCGACACTGAGTACACAACCGACGGCGGAGAAGAAGAAGAAGAAATGGCTGCCCAACAGCCGAACGACGATGATCTCTTCCCGACGGTGGACTCTACGGGGCCCTTGGCCCTGGTCGGACAGCAAGCTGTGCCCCCTGCTGCTTTAAAGTCTATTCCCACATACGACGGCTACGGTAAGACGGCGTACGAGCACATCCAGGACATCCTTGCCCTGGCCGCATTGCATACAATTACCGATGAGAGTGTGAAGACCCGTCTGCTGGCCCTTTCCTTGAGGGGAAAGCTTCTCTACTGGTGGAGATCGTTGCCAAAGGGATCCATCACAGGGTGGCCCCAGCTTGCCAGAAGGCTCGTGAAAGGATGCAACGAGTCTGCTGACCCTACTTCTCTACTGCATCAGTTCCAAGCTATCCAGAGACATCCTCAAGAGGAGGTGTTTGATTTTAACATCAGGTTTGTGAGGTCCTGGAAACAGGTACCTCGCAAACTTCGGCCTTCAGCCAGCATGGCTCCTCACCACTATCTGAGATCTTTCAACTTAGATATATGCCTGCTGCTGAAGATTGCCCGAATCGACGAGTTTCCTGCACTGTACGAGGCTGCCCAGCAAGCTGAAGCTGACATTATTTCCATCGGCAGACTCCCGTCCAGGGTGCAGGAACCCATTCATCCCGACTTCCCCAGATCCCAGTATCCTTCTGCTTCTGGTGGTGCGCCGTCCACATCAGGGCAGCAACCCCAGCAGCAGTGGAATCCGGCGCCGGTCGTAACTCCTTACGGCCCGCCTCAATTGCATTACCCTCACCCGCCGCCTCCCGCTCCGCATTTTCCAGCACTTCCTGCTCCCCCACAGTACGCATCTTATTCTAACCCTCCTCCATTAGCCACATTGCCTCCACCGACACAATTGCCACCACCTGACAGCAGCATTCAGAACACGATTCTCCAGGAGGTGCGGGCTTTGGCCTCGGGATACCATGCCATGTCCAATGACATGACCGCTCTGAAGAAGAAGCAGGCCCAGATGGACCTTGCTCCTAGGAGGCCATATGCGCCACCCGCGCTGACAAAAGACAAAGCCCCAGAACACCAGCCGCAGAGGCGTCCGCCTCCGAGAAATGCTGCTATAGAAGACCCGCTTGGTCCTCCCGACCAGGTCAACTGGTGCACTACGTGCAATGACCCGCATTCGGAGGAAGACTGCATTCTGCACCAGCACTACATCCAGACCTTGGCCGGCAGCGCCATAGAGGATGATGAACTGTACATGATCCTGGACGGCGAAGCCAACTTTGCCCTTTTGGAAGAGAATCTAGTGCAGCCTGCCAAGGAAGAAAAGAAAGCCACAGATGCGGCCAAGCCTTTGCAAGTTTACGCGAGAAGAGAAAAACCGCAGCCCGGTGGGCTGCCACCATACAAGCGGCTGTGGCCCTACACAGCCCAAGAGAAGGCATCCAAAGATAAAGCTCCAGCCAAGCCTTCTCCGGCAAAGGCTGCCGCTGTTCCAGCCAAACCTCCAGCAAAGGCCCCAACTCCGGCTAAAGCTCCCGTACCTCAGCCTCCAGCTGAAACCAAAGAACAAGCCCAGGAGAAGCTGACCAAGAGACAGCGAGTTGAGGCCACCCAGCAGTACCGGACGAAGTATGAGCCGGCAAAACAAGCAGAAGGAGCTAGTACCTCGGGCTACAGCATTGTAGACGAGTTGAAAAGAACGCCTGCTAGAATCAGCATGTACGATGCTCTTCTGCTCCCAGGTCAGGTGGATCTGCTGCAAGAATCACTGAAGAATATGAAGAGCGGCAAGCAGATACAGCCCGCTGTCCTGGTTCAACCTTTGACAGTCTCAGCCACTGGAAAGAACAGACCGCCACCCTTTTATCTGTCTTTACGGATGCAAGGGCACATAGTTCACAACTGCATGGTGGATTCTGGTGCTTCCTCAACTGTGATGCCGAAGGCCGTCTGCGATGAGATCGGGATGGAATACACACGGAGCAGCCAAGGCGTGCTGCAATTAGACGGCACCCCTGTTAAGACAGTTGGTGTCATAAAGGACATCCCTATCCGGTTGCACAAGGCTCTCGACATCGTAGTCATCCGGGAGGTCGTGATTGTTGACTCGGAACCTTACTTCGGCATGTGTCTCTCTCAGGAGTTCACTGCGAATTTGGGCGGGTACCTGTCTCTAGACTACTCACACATGGAAGTGCCCTTCAAAGGAAGGAGACTGAAAATTTTTAATGAGAAGCCTTCCACCTTTCTAGTAGATAAGATACCCGGAGGAGAGATGGACTGCATGGTCCAGTTGTCAGAGGAGGAGCTGGTGACAGTGGAGCTGATTGAGCAAGCCTTCGAAGTGCTACAGCTTGAAGATGAGTTCTCGTTGCGGGACTTCAATGCCGTAATCGGGACAGAGCAAGGCTGTTACTCCATTGTACAGCCCGAGAGGCTTGACATGTCAGCTGCGAAGGAAGTAGGACCTGCACCCGATGAGCTGTGGAAGCTTTTCTTTGACGGCGCGCGATGCAAAAATGGCGCCGATGCAGGGGTACTTCTGGTTTCTCCGATCGGAATCCAGAAGGACTATACCTATAGGCTGGCCTGGAGCTGCACTAACAACTCAGCGGAATACGAAGCCCTGTGCTTGGGTTTGCGAAAGGCGGAGAGGCTCGGAATCAAACACCTGCAGATTTTCGGAGATTCGGAGCTGGTGTGTCACCAAGTTACGGAGAAGTGCGCATCCAAGCAGCACTATCTTAGAGCGTACCGCAACCGAGTGTGGGACCTGATGGAGTCATTCGACTCATTGAATGTTAAAGCAATATCGCGTGAGAAAAACAAGCACACGGATATTCTGGCATCTGTTGGAGCCAGGTACGTTCCGGCTGAAGACGTTGTCCAGAAACCGAAGTCGGTTCGTACTATCTACAGGCCTTCTGTGCCTGATAAGGACACCCACTGGCAGGTGTTCAGTTGTGACGAGGAGATCGTCACATTCCTGGTTAACGAAGTGTGTGTAATCGAAGGTAGAGACCCTGATGACGAGCAATATGAGGGGTTGATACAGTTACGGAATAATCATGTCCCAAAAGGACTGATTACATTAGAGAGTCTCTTTGATCAGAATGACAGAGCAATATCTCACAGAATCAAAGTAGACCCGAGGCAGTATGCTGACCTGGAACTTGAACCTGGTAAAACTATCAAGGTCGGAACAGACTGCACGTCGGAGGAACTTGGGCAGATCAGATCACTGTGCCAGGAGTTCCCCGACATCGTGGCCTGGTGCTACGAGGATTTGAGGGGGTATGACAGAACTGTCATCCAGCATACCATTGAGCTAGAGGATGGCGCCAAGCCATTCCGACAGAAGCGTAGGGCCGTGAATCCGAATATTGAGGCCATGATGAAGACCGAGCTCTTGAAGATGCTGGAGGCCAAGATCATCTACCCCATCAAACATTCATCCTGGGTCACGAATTTGGTGCCCGTGAGGAAAAAGAATGGCGACATTCGTCTCTGTGTCGACTTCAGAAACCTGAATCAGGCTTCCCTCAGGGACCACTATCCGCTTCCCCAAATCGACCAGATTCTACATATCGTTGCTGGAGCCCAGAGATTTTCACTTTTAGATGGATTTTTCGGCTACAACCAGATTTGGGTCAAAGATGAGGACCAGCATAAGACGGCGTTTACCACCAAGTGGGGGACGTTCGCCTATCAGCGCATGCCGTTTGGCTTATCCAATGCTGGTGCCACATTCCAAAGGGCCATGGACCTGGCCTTCCGAGAGCTGCTCAATATGATTATTGTCATCTACCTCGATGACATGACTGTTTTCTCTCACCAACGAGGGGATCATGTCTCGCACCTACGGAAAATATTTGAGAGGTGTCGAGAATTCGGCATTTCTATAAACCCGAAGAAGTCTGTCTTCGCGGTAAAGGAAGGAAAGCTGCTGGGACATGTCATCTCCGAGGAAGGCCTCGCCATTGACCCTGACAGAGCAGAAGCCCTCGTTCGCTTGCCAGCCCCCATTGATAAAAAAGGGCTGCAGTCCTTCTTCGGTCAGATTAACTTCGTGCGGAAGTTCATTCCGGACTTCGCACAGGTGATCAAGCCTATGGCCGAACTGCTAAAAAAGGATACGGTTTACGAATGGACTGATGAGAGAGAGCAAGCCTTCGAGGAAATCAAGGCTCGAATTGCGCAAGCTCCGGTATTGACAAACCCGGACTACTCCAAGGACTTCATCCTGTATGCAGTGGGAGAACCCGAAAGTTACGCTGCAGTCCTAACTCAGAAGGGAGACGATGGTGAGGAGCGTCCCATAGCGTTCCTGAGCCAAGTGATTCTGCCGCATGAAGAAAAGTACAATTTTATGGAGCGGCAGGTTCATGCTGTCATGAAGTCCCTTCGGAAGTTCAGGCATTTTGTCTCCCAGAGCAAGACCACTGTCTTTGTGATTCACCCGGATGTTCGAAGTTTCATCTTACAAGGAGAACCGGGTCACAAGAGAGCGGGATGGATTGCTAAGATTCAGGAGTTCGACAGTGAAGTGCGGCCCACCAAGCTTATCAGAGGCCGAGCCTTGTGTCAGGAATTGGCCCGAAGCGCTGCAGCCGGCATATCCGCCTGTAAGTGGGAGGACACAGCGGCACGCATCTACCTAGCCAACTCCTTATCGGAGGGGAGTGATTGGACAGATGAACTGGTGAGATACTTCTGCACCGGAAGATGTCCCGATCACCTAAACGCCTCACAACGAAGGAGATTTCGGCTAGGTGCACTTAAGTACACTCTTCGCCCCGAGGGGCTTTACTTCAAAAACATCGACGGCATCCTGTTGCGGTGCGTCAGAAAATCAGACCAGCCTAGGGTCCTCGGAGATTTTCATTCCGGGATGCTTGGGGGTCACCATTCTTCAAGGCCAACGGCCTTAAAAATAATAAGAGTTGGGTACTATTGGCCCACTCTGTTTGCAGACGCTCATGCGGTCTGCTCTAAATGTGATCAATGCCAGAGCTTTGCTGGCCGAAACAAAAAAGCACCCCTGCCCCTTCAACCGATTCAGGCCGAGACTCCGTTCCAGCAATGGGGTCTAGACTTCATTGGGGTGATTTCTCCTAACTCCTCTGCCGGACACAAGTTTATTCTTACAGCCACTGACTATTTTACATGGTGGGCAGAGGCAATCCCGACCAAGAACGCAGACCAAGAGACGGTCATTAGGTTCATTGAGAGCCTGATTACCCGCTTCGGGGTTCCAGAGTCAATTGTGACAGACAACGGTCCGGGATTTGTAGGCGCTGTACTCACGGAGTACACTGGCAGACTTGGCATCTATCACAAGATGTCTTCTAATTACTACCCGCAAGGGAATGGCCTTGCCGAGTCTACTAACAAGAACCTCCTGAAAATCATCCGGAGGACCATTGAAAGAAACAAGCGGACTTGGCACTTACTCCTGAACCGGGCGCTGTGGGCGGACAGAGTTGCGTTCAAGAAATCTATCAAAACGTCCCCCTATGCGCTCGTCTATGGCAAAGAGGCTGTCATGCCATCACACATCGAGATCCCTGCCCTATGGATGTTGGACGAAGACAGGAGCAGCGGAGACCCGATGGATGACAGACTATGCCAACTCCTGCAGTTGGAAGAAGACAGAGAAAGTGCATACCAGGCCTTCACTGATCACATTGCAGCCACTCAAGGCTGGTTTGCCAAAGGCACCACTGCCCGAGTTTTCGAAATCGGGGACCTGGTGCTGAAGTGGGACTCATATAAAGCAAAACCGGGTAATCACGGGAAGTTTGATGCCCTCTGGGAGGGCCCTTATCAGATTGCCCGGGTGAACCAGTTTAATGCCTACGTACTTCGGGATATGGAGGGTCAGCTCCTGCCTATCCCTGTCAACGGGTTCCACTTAAAAATTTACCGCTGCTGAAGGTGCCCGAGTGGCCCTTCTTTGTAAAAATTTCCCTTATGCATTTCCATTTCCCGGCATGTACAGTTTCCAGCTTTCAGCTTTTAATTGTTATTTTTCATTTTTTTTGAGCTTAACTGCGGCATGGGAGAGAAAGACAGACTTCGCAGCGAAGTCTGTCGTCGCCCCTCAGGAGGGGCGAAGTTCGGGCTGCGCAAAGGAAGGAGAAAGCAAACAAAGAAAAAAGGAAAAAAATGGCCAAGTGTTGGCCGAAGTCCGACTTCGCAGCGAAGTCGGGCTTCGGGCCAGCCAAAGTGCGAAGCTCGAACGAAGGGAAAACCGCAAAGGCACACAAAGGACAGGCTCCGCTCAGCTTTGAGCGAAGACTGACTTCGCGCGCGAAGTCCGACTTCGGCCGGCTTCCGCGCGAAGTACGCACTGCGCACAACTTCCGCGCGAAGTTCGTACTTCGCCCGAACTTCGGGCGAAGTCCGAACCCGCCTCAACGTTCGCACTGCGCAGCTCGTCCAGTTCAATCTAAGGGAGCAGAAAAATGTTAAGTGTTGGCCGAAGTCCGAAGGTTGCAAAGAAACCAGACTGCGCTCAATCCTTGAGCGCGGCAAAGAAAAGAAGAAGGAACGGTTGCAATACGAACTTCACCCGAAACTCGGGCGAAGTCCGACTTCGCCTGCGAAGTCGGATCGCGCCCAAATTTGGGCGAAGTCCGACTGCGCCTCGTTTTCTGGGCCAGTTTGGACAATGGTTTAAAAATTGAATAAAAAATTCAGAAAGTTCCAAACTGGGCCCAAGTCACATTCTAACCGTTCTAAAGTGGGTTTCCGCACCAAGGATTCTGTCTTGAGCAGTGTGCCCAGATGGTGGCAGTGACGTCAGCCATGGTGCAGTGTCCAAAGTAGAATTAATGATTGCACGTTCCTCAACGAAAGTGCAAGCAAAAGAACATGGCACGTCTGCCGGAGTACACTTTTTCCAAACATTCTCCTGCGCAGCCACCCAAGAACCTTAACTCAGCCGACCTACCCCCTCCTGCGCGGCATTAATGGCGCTGTCTTTATCTAGAAAAGGGGGTCAGATGCATTCAAACATTCCAGACTGCACAGATTATTCCTCGGACGGTGCAAATTATTCCTGTGACAGCGAAATCTGCTGCAGACGCCCTAAACCTGTAATTATTGCTGATTCGGAGAGATGGACAGAGGAAAGATGCCAATGTCAGCGCAGTCCAGCGAAAGTGGTGAACCAAAGGATTTACCGCGGCCGGGTGTTTTCAGAAGTGAAACCCCGCCAGAGAGAATGTCAAAGTCCCGGACGAAAAAAGTACAGCATGGGCAAGCCCCACCACCTCCGGTAAATTACTTGGCGGGATACAAGGACGGCTCGTTTTCTATGAGCTTGACGAAGCTGCGGACAAATGTGGAGAGTTGGGCCGACAAGGTTTCGCCCTCTCACCATTTCGGAGCGGCGTACAAATCCAATCTTTTCAGATTCTTGTGCCCTCCTGTCCACCAATGCCCGGAACTGGTAGACCTAATTGTCAGACACTACAGACCAGTTACCCGGCAAATTTTTAGCTCCAACGGTAAACCCTTGTTCACGCTGCGCAGAGAGACTGTCCAGCCAGCTTTCGCCCCAGGGTTGGAGTATGACTCCAGCACCATTCTCAGAAAGATAAATTTGGGCGAGCAAGCGGGACGTTTCACGCAAACAAAAAGGATGAGGGATTTCCTCAATTCAGAGCTGAACGCCCCGCTTGCAGCTGGACAGTGGCCAACTGGCCCCATGCCCTTGGCACAATTTCAGAGCAAGTACTTGTACACCATTTTGGCATGGATTCTCGGCTGCGACTCCGATGAGCTGGTACAGCCGTACCAGCTAGCGCTGGCAGAATGTCTCCTATGCGGAGAATCCTACGAACCAGCAGCGCAGAGAAGTGGAAAGCGTCCCATATTTTTCGACTGGGCAGACTGGCTGGCATATGCCATCCACTCCAGCCTAGTCAAGATCCAGAAGAAGCAGTCCACCGACTTTCGGTTTAGTTCTGTTCTAGCCTGGCTTTGTTTGTACCATTTGCACTCCCGAATGCCGATCCCGAACCTGAAGAAGGTCAACGAAAGGGGAGAGCCATAGCCCGTCTATAACTGGACGGATGACTTATACCAGAAAGGGTCCTACTACAAGTTCAACTTCAACTTTCTGGGATTCGTCATGTCAGTCTTCAGCGAAAGCGAAATCCCCCGTCCCCCGAGAGAAATGACGAGCGCTTTGCTAAATCAGAAGCTCGGGGACGTTTTCAGACTGACGCAAGGAATTGTGGTCAGAATCTACGGATTCAAGGGCAAACCCCATTTGCTGCCCTACTGGTGTTCGGAGCATCTGTTCGGGATGGAGGTTGCCCGGCAAATGGACTATGTTGAAGAGGAGTTCGGCCTAGGAAAGAAGAGAGGACAGATTTTTCAATATCCTCTTTCCTGGGCAAACGTTGAGATTTTTGAGGTAGGACAGCATGTCTACCTAGAGCAAGAGTTGTCCCGGATTGGCCTGGTTTTGTTGCCGCAACACTGGAAGTATGACCCGTATGGAATAAGGGGAAAGTTCGCACATCTCTGCCCCCGGGCGGATATAACTGAGGATAAGTGCGATGTGGTCCATGTGGACCTTGACTGGGAAATCGAATTAATGGAAGCTTCTCCTCCCTGGCAGGATTTTTACTGCGAGGAGGTGACATATGACCCCAAGCGAAACCCGGACCACCAGTTCTCATCTCCAGGGTTCAAAAAATTCCTATCCAAGATAGCAGGCCTTAACTGGTCAAAAGAAAAGATTACTGAATGCTGGAAGATGAGATGCCGCACGCAGCACGACAAATCCACCAGAAGAAACCTGGCCGTAGATGACGACTTTTCGGTTCTCTATGACCAGCATCATGACAGCTGGCGGCCGTTTGGATATCAAGGTTACGTTCCCCGAGGCCCCTTTGAGGATTATAAAGGAGGGTCTTCCTCCCAACAGTTGCACACTTCGGCAACTGCCAGCGTGGGCCCAGCAGACTTCTAGGTCGATCCAATGCAGCCCGTGGCTTCCAAGGCGACGCCTGAGAAGGCGAAAGAATTAGTCAAAGCAACGCCCGAGGCAATCCCTCAGGCACGAAAGACGCCAGCGCCGCCAGAGGGCAGACCGGTTGCGGCAGACCTTCTGCAAGTCAAACCCCGGTACAAGTTTACCGTGGGAGCATCGGCGCCTGCTGCACCTGTTTCATCTCCTTCCCCTGATCCGACCGTTATTCCAGAAGAGAAGAAAAGGAAGAGAGTTGAAAAAATCAGGCGACCTAGCCTGACAGTGCAGCAGCCAGTCGCAGAGCCGCAGCCGCGTCCTGCCGCCGCAGAGACAGTTCCTCTGGGCAGTCCCAAGCCAGCCGCCGAAATCAGAAGCACAGACATCCATCCGGCATCGGCTCAGGAGGAGCCCGCAGGTACATTTGCTACCCCTGTCTCTTTGGTCTCATCCAGTCCTACTCCCACTCCGTCTCCCGCTCAATCTGAGCAAGTCATGACCGCATCCTCCTCCCCGTCTCCACGCCCTTCTAGCGGCCCCCATTCTTTTGATCAGTTTGCTCAGAACCCCAACGTTTCTCTGTCTCTGAGTCAAACTCCAAACCCTTCGCCTGAAGTTAGTGCTGAGGCTGTCCATTCACCGTCACATCCACCGTCCCAGCCGCTTCAAACCCTCACAGTATCAGCCGCTCCCATCTCCATTTCCCGGTCGCCCCCAGAAGCGGCCGATTCTTCCAAGGTCTGTCCGGTTCCTCCTGATCCCATTCCCGCAGGAGAGACGTCTCAGCAGAACCCTAGGCTGGGGGAACCAGATTTTATGGACGACCTCCAGAATACAGACGACTTGCCCTTGGCAACGAGAGCTGTAGAATATTCTGTCTCTTTCCTCCAGAACCTGAAACGGAGGAGACCTGAAGAGATAGCCACCCCGGTAAAGCGCGCCAAGTACAATTTCGAGAGGAGAGTGCTTACAACAGAGAAGATAATCCCAAAAGTAAAGAAGCCTCTCCGGGAAATGACCAGGGCGGACTACGAGCTCCAGACAAAGGAGAAGAGCTTTGACGACATCAACAAGCAATATGAGATTCAGTCAATCATGCGCAAAGCTGATAATCTCTTTGTCAAAAGTCTGGAGGAGCAGGAAGAGCTTTTCGGGTTGCAAGATAAAACAAGGCAGCTTGAAGAGGACCTGTCTCGGTCCACTGAGCAGCTGGAAGCGGCGCGGCAAGAAATAGACGAACTCAAAGCCCAGCTGGCCGCTTCTCAGCAACAAGCCGCAACCGAAAAGCAAGCAGCCTTGGAGCAGATTTCTCAGCTCCAGGAGTCTTTGAAACAGGCGCAGTTGCAGTCTGCAGAGATGGCATCTCAAGCGGCGGTCTTTTCAAAGAAGAAAGTTAAGGAGATGCGGGCTGATCTGCTGCGGGGATGCAAGCCCCACACCTATAAGGCGATGGCAGTTCTGGATTTCGCATCCAGAATTCAAGAAGTTTCTGCCCAGGGAAAGCCTGTGGTAGAGGAGGCCGAACGTCAGGCGAAGCAATGGCTGGACCTGGCGATAAATCTTCAGGAGCGCGAGCGCGATGGCCTCCAATTTTCTCCCGTGTCCTCATTCGCTGCAGAATGGGCAGATGCAAGGGTAACCTTGCATAAATATTTCAAAAAATTAGAAGAGGTGAGAGTTGCCAGACGAATGTTAGACGCATTCGGACATGAAAAAGACATTTGTATGGCTCCTTTTCGCGCTCTTTCTGAACTAGGGTGCCCAGGTTTTGTTGAGAATGGCGAGCTTCTCACCCTAGATCAGGTGAAAAGGAATTGGCAGTCCTTTGAAGCAGATACAGCTGAAATTGATAGCTGGACTGAGCCAATTCAGGAAAATCAGGTCACTCAGATGGTGTCCAAATATTGCAAGATCAGCTCCTACTTCCAGGAGCTAGAAAAGAGATACCTCACCATCGACCTGCACGCGGTCGCTGCTTTCCACGCAGCATTAGAAGAAGTTGCTGACCGCCGGCCGTTCGAAGCGGAAGCCTGGCGCCAAGCCCAGGCGGCATACACTCGCATCTGCGAGGCAGAAGCAAGAACTGGAGAGCCTTCGGAAGGTGATTCTGAGGGGGCAACTGACAAAGATGAATCTGAAGAACAGTTGCCGCGAGGAGAACAGCTAGAGCAGCAAAAGGCAGGGGAGGCAAGTTCCTCTGCACCCAATGGATGAAGGCATGGATTCTTTGCGCCGAGGCGAGCTTGACACCCCGCGAGCCGCCAGAAATGTTGTCACATTTTGCACGGGGTGCAATGTTTTCAATTTTGTAACAGTGCTGCTCTTCTTTTTCCCTCTTCCTCTATTTTCCTTCCCCCTTCTCTCCCTTTCCTTTTCTTTCCCACATTCTCTCTCTTCCCCCCTTTCTCGGAGCTCCCCAGTTGATTTTTTTTAACTTTCCAGCAAGTTACCTGAAAAATGGCTAAGTGTTGGTGCGAAGTTCACACTTCGCCCAGTTTTGGTGCGAAGTACGCACTTCGCCCAGTTTTGGTGCGAAGTTCGCACTCGCCCAGTTTTGGTGCGAAGTCTGACTTCGCCCCTCTTTCTGGGCGCACCTTGCAACTGGCAGACCGGCAGGCTGATAGAAGAACGACAAGTGTTGGAACGAAGTCCGTACGGCAGCAGACACCAGTTTTCACCTGTGTGCAGTCCGACTTCGCAGCGAAGTCGGAATGCGCCCTTGACAGGTGCGCAGTAGGGAAACAAACTCAGAAAAACATCTAAGGCATGAAGGCCTTCCCGACTGCACTGCGTTCTGCCCGCGCATCCCGAGACGCTCCGATCCCAAGCAAAGTTGGACAGACTGCCTTTCAAGGCTGACACGTGTCAAACAAGCATCATCTATCATCTGACAAGTGTCCAACTTCGGGATTCGAGCCGAGACGTGCCGAGCAAAAGGACGGGCATGGGCTGCAATACCTGTGCCAGGGACCTCATTTAAAGCCGATTGGAGGTTCTACCTGCTCCAGCTACCCGCATACCTGCCGAGATGAAGTTCTGCCCAACACACCGCCACGTAGCTGTCCAGCTTCCAGGAAGACCATGTTGCGGGTACAGTCCGGTCCGACAAAAGGTCAGCATTTGCAGCTCTTTCGCCGCTTTTGTCAGCTTGTGTTTGATTGGGACCTTGTGCCCATTAATGTAACGGGAGGGACTCGGGCTATAAAAACCCACCATGAATTCATTGTAAAGGGTGGAAGGGGAATGTCTGTTAGGGAACCAATGTAACCGTGCTTCTGCTTATAAATATAATTTGTATGCCCGGTTCTGTTCTGCTGCTTTTATTTCTTTCTGTTTATGCTTTACGCTTCCCCGTGTCATGGCTCGTTGATTCATTTCAGCATTTGGTGATCGGGGGCCTTTAGCATTGTTTGTGTACTTTTAAATTTCATATAATAGATGTGGTAGCAGTTCCATCAGTTGTGTGTTACGTTGTTGTCCGTATCTGGTGATTGATGCGTTGTCGTGCTGTTAGTTCTCCTTGTAGGGAGAATGTTTGCTAGGGGACCATTGTAGCTGTGCGATTAAAATCTCTGCATGACACATATACCTGGCTCTGATATCTCTAGGTTGCTTTCTACCCATGTTAGTGTCCGTATCTGGTGATTGATGCGTTGCCGTGCTGTTAGTTCTCCTTGTAGGGAGAATGTTTGCTAGGGGACCATTGTAGCTGTGCGTACACTGCTTAGGTATCGGAAGTATACATAGATTTTGCAGTTCTCAGTCATGCTTTATATTTGTAATGCAGTAAGTATTGGTGATTGCTGGTTGCCGTACTGTTAGTTCCCCCCCACCAACTCCAAGTATATTTGTATATTCTTTCTGTACATTTATCTCTTTCCTGTACTCTTAGCTTGAACATAACCCCCCCAAAAGGAGCCGGCCTTCTCCGGAGATTGGCCCGGAAGGCAACTCTTCCTTCCGGCCTTTCATGCTGGTGGGCGAATCTGGGCGCATTAACCCAAAATCCTTTCCTCATGGCAGATTCGTAACCAACAGAACATGGTTGTTTTGCAGCTGGATCAGCCCTTCATATTCTTCGTTTTCGGGGCTCCTTTCTTCAACAGTGGCTGCCTCTTGGACTAGGAAATTGATGATTTGTTCATCATTATCAAAGACTTGCCAGTGAATATCCCTATCCGGCACAGAGGGCCTATAAATCAACCTCACGGCTTTGGGCTTGTGTACCATGTCATCAACTGGATAATATCTAGCCCCGATGGAAGCCAAGACATCAGCATGTCTGTTTTTCTCTCGTGAGATGGACTGCACATTGAGTGATTCAAACTGCTCGAACAGGTCCCATATCCTGTTGCGGTATGCTTTAAGATAATGCTTTTTGGAAATACATTTATTGGTGATCTGATTACATACCAATTCGGAATATCCAAAGATTTGGAGGTGCTTGACGCCAAATTTTTCTGCTTTCTTCAGTCCTAGGCACAGGGCTTCATACTTTGGCTGCGTTGTTGGTACAACTCCAAACTAACCAGTAGCAATATTCCTTCTGTTCGCCAGACGGTGATACGAGGAGTATCCCTGCCCTGGCGCCATTTTTGCATCGGGCACCGTAAAAGAACAATTTCCATAATTCCTCCTGGGCAGCCGTCTTATCCTCTGGCTTAGTGTGCTTCTCAGGTTCGGTGATGGTATAACATCCCATTTTTGTCTCTATCATGGCGTTGAAATCTATCAGTGAAAACTCATCTTCGGTATTCAACTACGCAAGAGACTCTTCCACTAAGTCCACCTGCTCTATCTCTTCGGCTATTGTATGAATGGAATCATTACTTTCCTCTTCGATCATCTTCTCTATGAGAAACATAAAAGGTTTCTCATTGTAAATCTTGACCTTCCTTTCCTTGAATGGGACTTCTAAATGCGAATAGTCCATGGAAAGATATCCGCCTAGCTTAGCCGTGAATTCCCTTGAGAGACACATGCTGAAATAGGGCTCCAGGTCAACAACTACCACCTCCTGTATCACTATAATTTGGGGCACTTTATGCAGTCGAATGGGTATATCTTTGATCATGCCAACTGTCTTTACAGGGGTGCCATCCAGCTGAAGCACGCCATGACTGCTTCGTGTGTATTCCATTCCTATCTCCTCGCAGACGGCCTTAGGCATGACTGTTGTTGTGGCACCGGAGTCAATCATACAATTGTGAACGATATGTCCTTCCATTTGTAAGGACAGATAGAACGGAGGAGGCCTGTTTTTTCCTGTAATGGAAGTGGATAGGGTTTGAACCAGAGCAGGTGTATCGACTTTCCCGCTTTCGCTGACTTCAAGGATTCTTGCAACAAGTCCACTTGCCCCTCAGTTGTAATGCATCGTATAGACTGATCTTAGCAGGGGTTTTCTTTAGCTCGTCCACGATGTTGTACACTATGGAGGAAGGTACTTCTAGTTCCTTCTTTGCTTCATACCTTGTGCGATATTGCTCCATGGCTTCGACTCTTTGTCGTTTTTTTAGCGAAGGAAGTTTAAGCTTTTCCCTAGCCTGTTCTTTAGTTTCAGCCTGGAGCGGGGCTACGGCGGCCTGTTGGGTTTTCTATTTTGCCGGCGAAGGATGGGGAACTTTGTCTGGAGCCTTGACAGGTTGTTGCCCCTTTTCACGACGAGTATTCACCTTCAAGGGGGCCATTTGAGCTGCGTCAACCTCCATTGGTCTCTTTCCCTCCTTGGTAAGGACTGAAATTTGTTCTTCTTCATCAATTACCAGACTTTGATCTGCTTGCCTTATTATATTGACTTGACCGCTGGGGGTGCTACCTGATAGCGTTTGCATGTAATTCTGATGCAACATGCAAGTGCCCTCCTCATGTGGGTCATTGCAAGTGGAGCACCAATGTACGTAATCAGAAGTGCTCGGTTCTTCGTTAATTGCGGCATTCCTTGCTGGAGGCCTTCCCGGCTGTACTACTTGATCTTTAGTGAGCGATGGTGGAGGGTATGACCTTCTTGGCAGGAATTCCTGTTGTGCTTGCTTCTTCTTCATGATGATCATGTCATTAGACAAGGTCTGCACAGTAGAATTCAGGGATTGAACTTCCTGTAATATTTTATCCTGCATATCCACGGCTGTGGGGGCTGATGGCAATGGGGCCATCGTTGGTACCGGGGGCAAGGCAGGGTATTGGGGTGGCGTTGGTAATGTCGGAAATGACGAAGGGACGGTGGGTTGTGGTGCCGAAAATGTAGGAAAATGTATTTGTGGGGCAGCTATCTGGGACACAGTGGGGTTCGGGTTCCACGATGGGATCGGGCATGCAGGGGATGTGGAAGTCTGCGAAGTAGCTGCACTAGGGTACTGTGACTAGGGAAATTCTGGGTATATGGGCATCGACATCCTTGGAGGAAGTTTACCAATGGCTATCAAATCCATTTCCGCTTTCTGGGCCAGCTCATATAGTTCAGGGAAAGTATTAATATTCGAAAATCTTACCATCATACTGATGTCAGCGTTAAAGGCCCTAAGGTAGTAATATGTTGCAGCTTCGCTGGTCGGTCGAAGTCCGGTGGGTACTCTTTGCCAGGTTCAAGGGAACCTTACATTGAAATCAGCAATCTCCTCTTGCGGGTGCCTTTGGATCGTTGTAAACTGATGCAAGAGAGACGACGGATCGGCAGATTCATTGAACCCCCTCATCAGTTGTCCGGGTAACTGGTCCCATCCTGTTATAGTGCCGGTGGCGAGGATCCGTACTCAAGAGAGGAGCTTTCCTCGGAGAGACAGAACCAGCAGCTTCACCATGACTCTTTCTTCTGTAATGTCATGAATCGTAGCCAGAGAAACGATATCTTGGATGTGTTCCAGAGCCGTCTTCCTTGTGTCGTCGAACGTAGGGATTTTTTTCATGGCAGCAGGCGGAACCTACCCTTGTCCCGCTAGATTTAACAGTCCAGAAAAATTCCATGCTGGGAACAATCTGGGCGGTTGCTGTGGCGGCGGCTGTTGCTGCTGCTGTTGTTGTTGTTGCATTTGTTGTTGATGTTTTTGGTGTGCCATACCTGCGCCTGGATTTGGAAGGACCAAAGCTCCTGGAGTTCCTGATTTACTGCTAAGTGGAACAGAGGAGCTTGGGTGATCCGGAGAGTTTGGGGGATTAGAGGGAAAACTAGTCGCAGTGCTGTCGAAATTTAAGCCTTGTTCGTTAAAGACAGCTTCTTGCGATGACCCTTCGCGTAGGAGTGACTCACGCGTGACTAACCTAGGACGCTCTCCAAATGCGCTAACGTCAAGCTCGAATAATTCAGTCTCTTCTCCGCTATTCCTAACTCTCCATCTCATTTGCATGAAGGCATTGATATTTTAGTACCGGTCTTTAAGGCTTTGAGATTTTCAGGTTGAACAGAGTCGCCAGATGCTAGAGCCTTACGATAATAAGATGAGCATCGACTCTCTCTACCACTCACAAGGTGAGACTGACCGGGTCCCACCGGGCGTGCCAGAAACTGTTGGTCACAAATCTACCACAGGAAAGGATTTTGTACGTGTACACGCCCTAGACCTGGACCAACATTGGAATGCCGGAGGGAAGAGATGCCCTCCGTGCCAATCTCCTAAGAAAGGCTGGCTCCTTTACTAACTACTTGGTGTTTTAAGCTAAGAGTGCAGGAAAGAGATAAAAATATTAAGGGTGCAGGAATGAAATAAAGGGAGTAAGGGAAAGAATGTCAATGGATTTTCAGAGGGAAAGAACCAGCAGCACGATTACTAGCTAATATCTTGAAGTAGCAGCAATAAATACAAAGAATAAAACATAAATGAATGCCGCACTAGCTTTCCTATGTATCCTCTGGACGAGTTCCAGGATCCGCCTAATCCCCTACGCCGAAATCCAGATTTCAGAATTACAGCAATTAAGAAACAGGTGAATATAGCAGAAACACTATCCACAGGCAGCATACAAGAAAACTAACACCGCATTTTCCCCCCTATGTATCCTTCAGGAGAATTCCAGGGTTCTATCCCCAATCACACACCTAAATCTAGGATTCATAATTACAGTACATAAATGAAGACAGAATAGCAGAAATAATCACAGAAGGCAGCATACAAGAGAGAAATGAGGCCCAAAGTTCTTAATATCAATTGCAGAAAATCAAGTTACAGCAGCTTTCTAGCAAAAGTTCCTCCCCCCTTTTCATTACAATATGTGGGTTTTTATAGAGGACCCGACCCTTTGAGCCATCAATGCGCTGGATTTGAAAGTACACCCTTGGCCGTCTAAAAAATCCGCGCCTGTCCCCTTCTGCTACTGAGCTTTCACATCCATTTCCACAATTAGCAACCATGGCCGCATCAGTCGGAGAAATCTGCATTTATAAGCCGTCTGACTTGTCCTAGGTTTCTCCGGGTGAGGTGCTCGAGTGGATTTACAAGTTGCCCTGGATTTTCTTCTGCAACTGATAGCTCTTTTCCTATTGCCACAAATGGACACCGGGTCTTTTGGTCAAGAAAAATTGCATTTATGAAACACTCAAATGCCTTGGAAAGATACCCGGCCTTGGGATGTGTGCCTTCGAAGAAAGCGCCCTTCGTCGGTTGAGCCCTAGAAGGTGCTTCGCCAGATTCTAGTTCGGGGCTTTGCTTCGCAACAGGTGTGGGCCGAAGTAGGGAGGATAATCATGTATGAATGCTTCGCCCGAAGGGCCCCTAAAAAACTGCTTCGCAAAGATCATATGCCGAAGCAGATGTCTCCTGCAAAAGCATGGCTTCTACCTTTTTTATCACTTCGCCAGGGGTGTAGGCTGAATGCCGCTTCACGTAAGATTTTGTCCGAAGCGACGGATGATTGCCAACGGACTACAAACTACTTCACCGCGAACCACTTCAAAAACAGTTGTTCGAAAAGGTTTCAGCCGAAGTTGATTCCTGCCTTAGAATATTTCCTTAGCTTTTCGGGGGAAGCAAGGCCTTCGATGGGGAAGCTTCGCACAAAAGGTGGCCGAAGAAGATGCTTCGCAACAGCTTGGAGCAAAGTAGAATTCACCGGAGAGCCGGTTCGCCAGAGGAGGGGGCCGAAGCGGGTACTTCGCTTAAATTTTAGCGAAGCACTTTTACACACTTAGAAAATTTTAGCAATTTGCTCTTGCCGCTTCGCAAAATTTTCGCCCGAAGTGATTGTTTTGGCAGCTTCGCCAGCGAAGCTCCTTCTATGCCTTAGAAAATTTTTGGGCTTCTATCTGGGCTCTCCTGTTTTTTCTTTGCGAAGCTGTCCTCCTTTCTCCTGCGAAGCTTTTTAACCTGGTTTGCTCCGTGGGCGAAGCTCTTACATATATGGCTTATGTACAAAGGGGATAAAAAATGAAAGCCAAAATTGCTGCAATACTTGAAAATATATAAAAAGCAAGGGAACAAATTCATGAAAACTAAGAGAATACTTTACAAAATATTTATTTTCACTACCCCTTCAAGCAATGTGACAAAATTGTCAACAATAACGGCGTGCTTCATGAAAGCCTCGTAGGCTTTCTCCCTTTCCTCTTCCAAATGCAGCAGTTGAGCAATTCTGATGCTAACCGGATCAAACCCTTCCTCCTCGCCATCCAATGACCCGAGAGTCTGTAGTGCTGGAAACTCAATATGCGCTAGAAGCACTGCTTCCTTTTCGTACACTAGGGAATATGGGGACGTCTTAATGGATTTCTTGATGGAAATTTTGTCCACCCATAACGCAAAATCTAGAAGCAGATGCCAGGTTCGCTTGTTGTCTTCCAGCGTCTTTTTCAGGATCTGGAGCAAGTTCTTATTAGTAGACTCCGCCAAACCATTTCCCTGCGAGTAATAGTTTGACGAAGTTTTTAGGTAGATACCGTACTTGTTGGTGAATGCGCACATCTTGGCCCCAATAAAATGGGAACCGTTATCTATCGCTATGGCATCCAGTATTCCGAAACGGGTTATTAGCCCTTCCAGAAATGCGATGACGACTTCTTGGCTAGCTCGTTTGGTGGGCACCGCCTCCGACCACCGGGTGAAGTAGTCTGTAGCCGTCAAGATATATTTGTGCCCTGCGAAAGAATTAGGCTCGATTATTCCAATGAAGTACAAACCCCATTGCTAAAATGGAGCTTCAACCTGAATCGGGTGCAGAGGCAGGGAAGCATTCCTAATGCGGCCAGCATATCTCTGACATTTATCGCACTTCTGGCTCATACTGAAGGAATCGGAAAAAACGGTAGGCCAAAAATAGCCTGCCCTTATTATTTTTAAGGCTATCGACCTTCCGGCAAGATGGCCCCCAAACATTCCAGAATGGAACTCATCCAAGATTTTTTGTTTTTCGGTCCCCTGACACACCTCAAGAGGACATCGTTAATGTTTTGATAGAACAACCCTTCGGGCAATAACACATATTTGAAGGCCTGAAGCCTAAAACGCCTCCTTTGCGAAGAGTCAAGGCCGACAAGGCACTGTCCAGTGTTGAAGTACTCCACCAAGTCCTCAGTCCAATCTCTGTCTTCTGCTGACTAATTAGGCAGATTGCTCTGCAGCAATGGATCCTCCCATTGGCAAGTCGTTACCACAGCCGCGACGCTCTTGGCAAGCTCCAGGCATAGAGCTCGACCATGGACCAACTTTGTGGGCCGAACCTCTATATCAAATTCCTAGATCTTGGTGATCCAACCTGCCCTCTTGTTGCCAAGCTCACATTGACTGATGAAGTTTCGGACGTCTGGGTGTACCACGTACACTATTGTCTTGCTCTGCGAGACGAAATGACAAAACTTCTTCAGAGCCCTCATTACTGCATGCACTTGACTTTCAATAAAATTGTGCTTCTCTTCATGCAGGAGAATGACTTGGCTGAGGAAGGCTATGGGCCGCTCGTCCCCGTCATCATTTTTCTGGGTTAGCACGGTGGCATAGCTTTGTGGCTCCCCGACCGCATATAGGATGAAGTCTTTGGAATAATCGGGGTTTACCAGAACAAGAGCCTGAGCAATTATGTGTTTGATCTCCTTGAACGCCTGCCTTCTCTCGTCAGTCCATAGGAACTGCGCATCCTTTTTTAGGAGTTCGGTCATGGGCTTCACTACCTGGGCGAAGTCAGGATAAAACTTCCTGACAAAATTTATCTGCCCAAAGAAGGATTGGAGGCTCTTCTTGTTCGCCGGCATAGGTAGCTTGAGCAGGGCCCCAACCCTAGCGGGATCAATGGCAAGACCCCTCTCTGATATGAGGTGCCCTAGGAGTTTGCCTTCCTTGACCGCGAAAATGGATTTTTTCGGGTTTATCGATATTCCAAACTCCCGGCACTTCTCGAAAACCTGCCGTAAATGCAAACCGTGCTCCTTCCTCCTATGGGAGAAAATTGTCATATCGTCCAGATATATCACAATGACATGGTTGAGCAATTCGCCAAACAATGATATAGTTTGGACTTGTCATTCCCTCGTCTTCTGAAGGTACTCACCACTGTCTACATTGTTCTAAACCCCAAAGGCAAAATTTAATATAACCTATTGTCCAAACAGTAATAATCTTTTTTATTTTTTCATCTAATTATCTCTTCCCATTGCCATTTATAAAAACTTTTCAACCTGAGTCAAATTTTCCCATTGTGTTAAACTTTTACTTAAATGATGTATTTTAATTACATTATGATAGAGATAATACTAAATGCTCAAGCTCCAGAGACAAATGTAACATATGATGCTAATATGGATTCAATGTTTTTGGCTTTTTCTTCTCCAAAGATATATGCTCACTTTCTTCCAGCTAAGATCAAAACTGAAAATGAAGATGCATTTTCAGTCTGTATAGAATCCATCAATTATCATGGATAAACGTTTTGATTGAATCACTCACACCATAATCTTTGTAATATTTATCCAAGAGTATAATGATTGCAAGCTTCTTTGATTTTAAAGCTTATAAAGTTCTGTAGTAGAGTGAGGCACAATTGAGATGGAGCATTTATTTAAAAATAAAATATTTTTATCCATTTTTGGCATGTGCTGCTCTTGGCTGAAGTTAAGACTAGTGTGCTATCTAAAAACCTGATTGCACCTTGTACAGGTTGTGATGGCAGTTCAGAAAATTTTGTATGCTGAAGATGATAGCATCTCTGTACTTGAGGAAGCTGAGGCCATAATTAACAAAGCTCACTTGCCCAGGGATGCACTGAACGCCATTAGTGGAAACAAGGCCTCAAAGAAAAAAAGGGAGATGCACAAATGTAAATCAATTGTCAGACCTGAAATGGTTGATGGAGTTGGAGTGGATGAATCTAACATCTCTGCAAGACAGTAGAGACTGAATTCTTTGTTCAACAGGCAGTAATGCTTAAGTGCAGGCACGCTCATTTGGACCTATATAAAACTGATACTGTGATCATCCATTGGAGAATTGTATATAGAACCTATAAAATTTACTACTCATTTTGCGTAGCAGCTTATGAGTAAAAAAATGCAGTTGGAAAGTTATAGCCATGATACAGTGCCGATAACATGGAAGATAGTTTGGCCAGAGGATGGAATCAATTTTTGGATGAAGCTTGACCTCTGTAGTTGGTAACTGGTATGCCACAATACTTTAAAAGGTGAGGTGATGTAATCCTATAGAGGACAAGGGATGACGGGCTTGGTGCAATTCAGAGAATACATTTATGAAGTGAATTATGTGTTTGTACTTGCTATTTTGTGAGGAAAGTTTTTTAAAGTTACTTGGTATCATTGAATTATGTCCTTCAGTCATTTCTATTGGGTCAAATGAGTGATTCAGTTTTGAGTTAACAAACTTTGGCAATGCTTTAGCGATGTATTTTTTTATCTTGTAGTCCGCATGGAGGGAAAAACACTCCTATGCCCAGTACTGATAAAGTTGAGGTTAATACTACCTTTTGTAGGCAATAACTTTGATACATCTTTTAATGAATTCAATGATAAAAATGAATAATAAAATATATGGTATTTTATTCAAAGCTTCGCTCTAGTGATTTGTAATGAACACGTGATTACTTCTAATTTTTTGCCATGTTTGGTGGTTTCAAACAACTTTGGTTATGTTTGTCATCAACCTATATAGCCATTGTATTTGCCCCCATAAATTCATTTTCCATAGCACTATTCAGGAGGGATTTCTCCTGTTCTTCCTGATTTGTATTGCTCTGCTTGTATAGGTCATGTACATTGTAGACGACATTAATCAGAATAATGTTATTTTCTTACATCTTGTGTCTGATCTATGACATCTTATTAATTTGAATACCATTTACTGTGTCCTGTGTATATAGTTTTCCTGTATATTGTTCAGCATAGGTTTTCCATCCATATTCTCTAATACTTAACATTAAGGCAATTCGTTTCAATTTAGTGCTTTTGGAAGTGCTCAAATGCGCACTACTTCAAACTGTAATGTGTGCTCAATATATGTGCTTCATTTGAAATTGGAATATGTGATGTAAATGGTGACATTGAGCTAATATTGTAATGTGAGCTCAATATGTGTGCTTTAATTGAAACAGGAATTTGTGATGTAAATGGTGATGTTGAGCTAATATTTTTCTTCAAAGAACAAGTTTTTGATTATATACAACATAGTTTTAAATTTTAATGATGTAATGAGAAAGAAGACAATAATTTTAAGCAGAATGAATCTAAATAACTCTTCAAATTGATTTGAACAGTATATAAATGTTTAAAAACATGAATTATTCTGTCTTTTCACTCAACTTTACAAATTTACATAGATATATAAAAATATAAATTATTATAAATGAGGTTATCATGGAATTTCATTTTGTTAATGTAAATTAGTATCACTTACCTTTGGATTGTCCCATGTTACTAATGACTCATGACTCTGAGATATTAGGCTTAAAAAATATTACATATACCAAAAGCTTTGTCAGTCCAGAAGCAAGCTTGGGGGAAGTCCAAAGGTTGATGTGTTGCCATATTTCATATCTCTTTTTTCTTGTGTTAACAGCTTAAAATATACAGTTCTTTAATAGCCCCAACCAAAAGGATCTACCTACTGGAACAGTTTGATGTCGTGTAAGACTCTTTTAAGGAAGGGCATCGGATGGAGAATAGGGAACAAAGAAAAAGTGGACTTCTGGAGAGATGAATGGTTGAAGGATATCCCTTTGGAGGAAGATTTAGAACTGTATTCCTTGAAACCCAAACTTTCGAAGATCCTGGGCACAATGGTTAAGGACTTATTGGTTAATAGAGATGGCAGAACAGGCTGGAAAAATGTTAGAGTGGAAGGTCTTAATGAGGAACAGTTGAAAGCAGCAGACAAGTTATCTAACCTCCTCAAACTGTTTCCTATCAATCCCTTGGGTGGTAGCGACTCCATGGTGTGGAGCAGAGAAAGCGAGGGATTGTACTCTGTTCAAACTGGCTATTCGGTATTGAATAAAGGGGGGAATGGCTGGATTCCTGTCAAGAAGATATGGCTTAAAAATCTAATTCCTAAAATCACCTTCTTTAATTGGTTGGTGGTCCAAAATAAAATCTTGACTATTGATAATCTATGTAAAAGAGGCTTCCATATTGTCAGTAGATGCTCCTTGTGTGAAAAACTATCTGAAACTGTTCATCATCTCTTCATAGGGTGTGAATTTGCCAATGCTGTTCTTAACAATATCCTTAATAAATTTCAGATTTCTTGGGTCCTTCCTGATAAGATGGTGGATTTATGTTAACAGTGGGACTCTCCCTTTATGAGCAAACAATTAATACCCTTTGGCAACTTAGCCTTCCCCATCTCCTATGGGGCCTTTGGAGAGAGCAGAACAACAAAATTTTTAAGCATAGAAAGAGAGATGTAACTTCTGTTAGTCTCCGAATTGCTAATACTATCATTGAAAATTTCAAAATTATCAAACAACATCAGGAAAAGATTCCCAATAAGGAGGCTTCAGTTGCAAAAGAATGGGGCCTCTCATATTCCACCCTTCAGGATATCCCTAAATCAGCTAGGAATGAAGTGAAATGGCAAGCACCCCTATAGGCTAGGTAAAGCTCAATTTTGATGGGGCAGCCAAAGGCAACACGAGGTTGGCTGGGGCAGGAGATGTAATAAGAGACGAAATGGTGGAGTATATTACATTATTTGGTACATGCTAATGTACCCTCATGGTTCCTTCATGGTACACCTTGTAAATATTAGACTAGGGTCAAGTCTTAGATTAAAGTGTGAGTAAATATTTTATGTAATGTAATAATGTGCAGTAAATGCACGTGTCCCATATGTAAGTGTGCACAAGTGTTCTTAGATTAGAGAGTGCTAAGTGAAGAGTCATGTATAGGTGTGCATACAAGATAGAGTCATGTGTATGCAAGTGTCAAATAGAGAAGCCAAGAGTCATGAGACTTGGCATAAGGAAAGGAAGAGTCAAGTAACCAAAGAGTCATCCTACAATGGCTATACATTACTCCATGGAGAAGCATAGCGGATATAGTAAATATAGTGAACATAGTGAGGATAGCGAGCACAACGAGTATAGAGAACATTGTATTGTAATAGAGTTTATGATACATTTGTAAGAGGAAGAGGAGTAATAAAGATTGCATACATTTTGAGCAACTAATATTGTAAGTTGTACTACATGCTTTGTACATGTATGATTCAGGCTATTACATTCATATTTTTGTATATTAATGAATGTTAGGTAATATATTATAAGCCTTGATTTACATATTAGTTGGCTCATATGATTCAGAAACAACTATAAGCCTTGATTTACTTATTAGTTGGCTCATGTTAGTTTATATATTATAAGCTAGAGTCTTTCCACAATTGCAGAAACAACTAGTGAAGACTAGGACTTAATTAGAGAGTCTTTCCACTAGGTTGAAGGATAACTAGTGAAGACAAGTACTCATATTGGAGGCGAATCAACTTAGAGATACTTGATCATTTAGGGCCATAGCCAACCCTGACATTGATAGAATATTTCAAGGACATAGATAATCCTTGACATTGATTTCTATCAACTCAGAAGAAAGTTGAAGGATTCAGTACAATCAAGCCATCTTCATCTTGATTGGAGCATTAGGGAAGTTTATAGTCACCTTGACATTACTGGAGTTTTTAGGTGCAACCTAAGACAAAGCTGCAGCAGAGACTGGTCATCATAAGAGTGAGAAGCTTCCTACAATAGATAGAGAAGACTTTCATCTTCAAGTGCAAGAAGGCAAAAATATTTCATCAAATAGAGATTGATTTAAGTTGCATAATAGTAAAGATTTAGGTCTTTGAGAAAGGCCTTGATAGAGATAGATTGAGGTTACCTATTCTAAAACTCTATTCGAAATAGAGGCGGTCTATGATAAGATTTCAAGTCTTGAAGATAGACCTTGACATAGAGATTTTAGGTCTTAAGAAATAGACCTTGATAGTTCAAGAGGTTGTGACCCTTCAAAGAAAGAGGTCCATAATGAAGATTTGAGGCCCTTATTGGTGAAAGAGAAGAGGCCATACACAATCCCATATTAAAGGAAAGAAAGGAGGCTTGAATATATAAAAGATACAGATCCAAAAGGTCAAGAAAGAGACCCTCTGAGAAAAGAGGTCCAAGGAAAGAAAGGCCCTTATAGGAAAAAGAAAAGAGGCCTTGATAAAAGATTCAGAGAAAGTTTTAGAGATATTGGAGAATTAGGATATTGGCAGCCATATAGCGAAGAGTAAAATATTAAGTGCAACAAAGAGGTAGAGCATTAAGCAACAAGCTAAAGTTTCCAATGTTCTAATCATAAGTAAATTTAAGCAGCAAGATATAGCGAAACAATAGTCTATGATAAATGAGAAAGACCCATGATGCAGAATAAAGGTACATATTGAGAAGAAGATTTGAAAGATAACAAGGCAGTATTGTTAAAAATATTGAGTTGTCATTGATGTCAAAGGTGCATGGTATTGAAGGCAGAAATATTCTTTAAGGGTGATAAGTTTATAAGGTTGGAAAATATATCAATAATGTCAAATATGGACTTGATAAATAGCAAACAACGAAAAAACATCCAAGGCAAAGATATATTTCAAGAGAAGCAAGGAAAGTATATTTCAAAGCAAGGCAAATATATTATAATATTTAAAAGAGAAGGACAAAGGTTTGGACAAAGGCTTGAAATATTATAAAGAGAAGGACAAAGGTTGGGACAAAGGTTTGACATATTTAAATCAAAGGATTTAAATATATAAGAGTCTAAAAGTTAAATAATATAATATTTAAATCATAGATTTTGTTAGCATAAGTCATTATGTATTACATTATTATGCAAAATAATAGTGCACGTAGGTGCTCTCTACGTAGGTAATGCAACCACTTGTTGGTTCCATAACCACCAAACTACTCCGCAATGTAACTTATTTAATCACATACAATATATGGGTTTTTGTGCTTCACAGAATTCAATATGGTATCAGAGCCAGCCACGATGTGATCAAGGATGCAGACAGCACGCGGGGCGAGGACAGGATGCAGGATGTAGACAACATGCAGGTCGAACACAGCATGCAGGGCGAAGACAACATGTGGGGCAAGGACATAGCACATGGGTCAAAGATAGCACGCGGGGCGAGGACAAGAGGTCCACGGTTCAGGTAAGGTGTAGGCAAAAGGGCGGAAAAACGAGGAGTAAGGGTGAAAAAATGAGGAGTGGTTGCCCGAAGGCAAGCGAAAGCCTATGTAGCTTTCGCTTTTTTTAAAGTCTCCACAAGCTCCCGTATGAAGAATGTGGGACAAAGTTTTTTTTTTTTCCCTTGCCATGCCCGACGTTGACTACGAATAGTCAGTCACTTCTCCCTTGTCTCGTCTAGCGCAGTGGCTCACGTGGTATTCATTGTGCTTAGTTGGAGGGAGGTCGCAATTTGGATTCCCCTTGGAAGTTTTTTTTTTTATGCCTGCCTCTGCCCTGTGATGCTTTGCCTGTGCACAGTGATGCCCACCTGCGCACAGTGATGCCCTGGTTGACGCCCCAGCAAGAAAAAATGACGCTCAAGAAATAAAAATTGACGCCCTAAGCAAAAAAAAATTGTCAATTTTTTGCTTTTTCTATCAATTTTTTTTGTCATTTTTTGACCTCAAAAAGTTGATTTTCTTTCCAACAGAAGCTACTTCTCGTTCGAAATAGGGCACAGGAGCAGTTTTCTCATCTTGAAGTTCGCAACAAAGCACGTTTTTTGAGGTATTCTTCCATACATACCTACCTTCCTTTCAAGTTTTTTTTGAGGGATAAGTAGTTATTTATTGGAATTGGCAAGTTTTTTTCCCACATTGTTCATTTTACAACAACAAGGCGGAATCTCTATATGAATTTCTTTCTTGTTGAAATATTTTCAACATTGCCTCCTTAGTCCTAAGTATTAAGAGGAAGAGGAAGACATGTTTGAAGAAAAGAGTGATGATGAAATTCTTGAAGAGAAGAGATATGAAGATGAGGAATCCCTTCATGGAGAAGAGGATGAGAAGGCGAAGAAGCCTTGTATAGCTCTCATTGGAGAGATTTATTGTGAGACACCCATAGTTGCAGACATGTCTTGTAATGGCATGGAAAATTGTAATAGTCAATTATTTCTTTTAGGAGGAGAAAAAGTTGAAAAGAAAAATTGTACTAAAGAATTTTTTGCAAGAATGGTATGCTTTGAAAGCATTCACATTGATAGCAAAGAGGAAGAAGAATTTGAAGATAAAGGAAGAGAAACACGCACATTGGAGTGTTCCTTGCTTGAAGACCACCAAGGTGAGATGTATGATGAAGAATGTCTCATGAAGGAGACATATGAAGAAGAGTGTCTCATGGAGAAGACACCAAACCAACTATTTGTTGAAGAATACTTCATGGAGAATGCATCTACAATTCTCATGGAGGAGAATAAAGAATATGATGATGGAGAATCAATGTTCATGGATGATCATTGGCCTGAAGACCATTCAATTGGAATGGATGTGTACTCTCTTGAAAGAGCAAATAAAGTAATGTGGGATGATTATCCACAAGAAAAGTTTGATGAAGAAGAAATGGAAGCTATAAGCTTCTTGTTAAAAGATCACTCATCAAGGGTGAAGGATGTGTTGCATGAAGAAAAGACCCCACAAGACTTCCTCATTTGGGATATGGAAAGTGAGAGAGCAAATGGGATAGAAACAGAAAATGGAAATGAGATTGCTGATTTTCTTGTCATAATGGCAAAGGAAACATCACTCATGGATGAAGATCACTCACTTGGAGTGACTACATTGCAGAAAGAGAGTTGTCTTGAAAAGGCAACTATGTATGATTGCTTGAATGAATGGTGTTTCAACACACCAACATGGATTGAACAAAGGAGGAGAACTCTTAGTGAAGAGTTGATGGTTGATCTTGAAGCACCATACAATAAAGGAGAACTGCTACAAAATAGCTTTATGGGAAGCACCAAATCTACTCATACTAAAGGTAATGTTTTTATGATTAATGATTTGTTTTTTGTGAGCAAGAATGAAAATAAAGGTGATTGTCTCATTGAGACAACTTTGATGAAGAGTCTTCTTGGAGAGAAGACAGTGATGGAGAACTTGGGTCACATGGATCAAAATGATGTGTTCAAAATTCCTTGGAAGAAGGATTATTGTAAAGTCATTGTTTTGAGAGAATATTTGTGTGAGGAGCAACTTTATGTTGCATATGTAGTTGGTCATTATATGACCATATTTATTGTGATATTTTGTGTGGAAATATGTGAAAGAGTTGTATGGTATAATCATCTATGTGAGATGATTAATTGTAAATACTCATGTGGAGTATTGTTTAGTTTTGAAGATGTAAAAGAAGATCAAAATGTGAGAGCATGGTTTAAATACCATAATGATAAAGATGTAAGAGAGTGGTTGCTGAAAACCACAATAGGAGATACTTTTGTTGAAGGGGGAGCTAATCAACAATATAAGGCACTCAAGCATTTGCAGGAAATTCCACATGAAGAGTCGAAGGAGTGCCACCATAAGTATTTTGTAAATTCTGATTTCTTGATTCAAGATTGGAGGAAATGTAAGAGAAATATTTTCTTCCAACTCTGTGATGCTTAAAGAACTCTTGCATGAGTGTCTTTAGCATCAAGGGGGAGAATGTTGGAATATTTTCAACATTGCCTCCTTAGTCCTAAGTATTAAGTCCTAGTATTTAGTTTTAGTTTAATGTTTTGATTTACATATTTCTAGTTAATTTGATTAGCATACATTGAGGTTTTGACTTGGTTAATTAATGTTTGACCATAGTCCAAGATTAGCATGTTGTTAGGATAAGAGCTATCTTTAAGTTGGTTTGTTGTAATAAGTTTAAGAGGATTTCTCTCAACCACCATGTCTATTTTTAGTTCTTTCAAGAATTATAAAACTATGTAATGCATTGTTGATCAATAGAACAATTTCACCATTGTTTCTCATTTCTTGCAAAATTCTAAGACAAAGGGGGGAATAAAATTATGGAATGTGAATATATGTTACTCATCTAAAAACTGGCATTGTAAGAGGTGCATTTTCGATGGAAACCGACACCTCAGGTAGTTAAATTTGTGGGCATATGTGGGTGTTGTTTTTTGCATTTAAATTTCCTGTTTTCTTGCATTAACAATCACACAAATAAAAGCAAAGAAAAGACCCCAAATTTATACACCTATTCATGCAATTTATTGCAGAGCAGCATTCGGTATATACGATACCTCTGGTCCACACTTACAGGTGATGTTGTCGTGCTTGGACTACTGTATCTAACACCTAATATAGCTGCAACAACGACGTCTGAGCTTGTTCTCTATCAATCGTCGAGGAGAAATAAGACAAACCAGTTCTATTATTCACTTCATTTTATATCCACATCGTGATTGTTGTTAGGCGTAAATCCTGACGAAGGCCTTTCCGAAGTGTTTAGAGGAAGTTATGTCCCATGCATGAGGAATAGACCTTCTATGGTAGGTGTCATAAACAACACGATGCCCTTTCAGTATCGCCTAAGTTCCATGTGTAATGTCCCCATCCTAGTTAGCTAACAGAGCGTAATATGGACTTGCATATTCATAAGGTTTCGTAGGCAATGTCGAGTGTTTAGGAACCACTAGGTGTTATGGAGATATTTTTGGACGATCTACATTCATAGTTGTTAGCTTTTAGGACCATTTCTAGCAGTATTTTCAGAGACTTACTATTTTTAGTAAGTTAGTTAGGGTTGGATTCTCGAGAAACGAAAAGTACGATTGGCATCTTCGGCTTAATGGGTATCCGTTTTCGTAAGTTGTTTGGTGGTTGGATGTTGGGAGAGCAATAATTTTAATGCTCGAAGATTTATAATGTTATATTTAAATATAAAAGTTAAATATATTAATGTTGGGCTTATATATTTGAAGTGGTGCCTTATGACCACTTAATTTAAAGGTCATATAATAAGCTTTGATTAAAAATTATTTAAATGTGTTTTTGCTCCCTAGACAAGAGGGATGACCCCTTCCTTGGCTTCTATTGTGAAATGTAAGTGTTTCTTTTATCCCACATTCACCAGCATATGGGATCGCCCAACTTGAGGAAAGAATAAATAGAGGTTGTGAGAGTATTTGAAGACAAATTTTGCTATTGTATTCTCTTGGAGTCTTTGAAGGAGAGCTTGCATTGTGCAGGAGTTTCTCATTGCTGCTTTGTTGTGACGAAAACCACAACAAAGGACACCGTTGCTGGGAGTGAAAGACCTTCTTACTTTGGTTGGTTGCATTCTCAATTCATGGGAGTGACTTTGTGCAGATTGGAGACATAATTTTAGTGATAATTTCAATTGCTTTGTGTGGATTTGAGGGCTTTATCAGCTGCTCATTATTCATACCTCACTTCACAAGGAGGTCGTACCAATTTGGAGTGAATATCAGATTGTTTGATGTGATTTCTCGGCTAGGGTTTGACTGTTATGTGTTCAAACTTCTTCACACAACCCAACCGCTTCAATTTGGATAGTTTTGGAACAAGTTCGAGGTAGTTCGAAGAAGTCTAGGGCAGCCGTACAACATCCAGCAGGCCATACATACTTCAAAGGGAACGTGATTGCTGGTTAGGGAAGAAACGCCTCATTTAAGGGCACTCTATCACTTGCATTGTAATATTTGGCAAAAAGGGTACTCAAATATGCTATAATTTTGATGGAGAAACTCGTATTTTGGAATCTATGAGCAAAACAATGAGATTTATGTAGTTGATATGCAATTTCCAGTTTATATCAGACCTTCATATTTTCGGGTATTCTCATTTTAATACGGTTTCATTAATTGAGTTTGTTTATATATATTAGAGGAAGCTTGTGTACAAATTTGGTAGCATCCAGAGTTGTAGAAACAAATTTAGAAGCATTTCTTTATTTCAGCAGTGTGTGTTTCTTTTTTCTTTCATATATTGCAAAAAATACACAAAACCCAAACCAAAACACCAAATCGAAGTGATAAGTGGCAATCTCAGTTGGGGGTTGCACACTACACCATGTATCATGCTGCTCGTATATACTTATAGTCTCCCTCACGTAAGGGCAGGTATATATAGAGTAGTTTCGGTATATAGGTTTGGTAGGTATAAAGAAAGGGAGACCAATTGGTGATATAAGGAACCTTCACAATGGCCACTGTTCATAAATCTCTATCAGATTCACAGTTGTTGAAAGGTTCTAACTTCGTTCCATGGAAGACAAAGATGCGTGCCATTCTTCAGGTGGAAGATTTATGGGATGTAGTTACTGGCACTACAAAACGCCCTCAAAAAGCAGGAACAGATCAAGAAGCTTTTGATAAGAAGTACAAAAGAGGTCTCATGTTTATCCTATTTGCTACTACAGATGAGGTCCAGCCTCATATATGTGATGCCAAAACCAATAAGGAATCTTGGGATGCTTTGATTACTGTGTATGAAGGTAAGAATAAGTATACTATTCTACACCTTCAAAATCAACTACATACCCTTAGTATGAACTCTAGGGAGACAATTGATCTATTCCTTTGTAGAGTGGAAGAATTGAAAGCTAAATTAAATGCTATGAGACAACTAGTGGATGATACTCTCTTGATCTCTATCATCTTGAGAGCATTGCCAGAGTCCTACAAGATGTTGATCACATCTCTCAATATTTCTGGTAGACAAGTATCTTTTGTGGAGTTGGTGAATTTGCTTTAAACTGAGGAGGCAAATCATATTCAGAAGGATGAAGTGCCAGATAATGCCCTTTATACCCAACAAGGGGGTAAGAAACAAGGTCAGTTTCAAAAAGGGGGTTCTTTCTCAAAGGGAAAAGGGAAACAATATCAATAGAAGGACAAACAATATTGCAAGATTTGTGATATGAATAACCATGACACCAACAGGTTTTGGTTTAAGAACAAGAAACAGAATGACCAACCTCATAAGAACAAGGGCAAAGGGAAACACAATTTACAGAAAAAGAATAAGCAACCTAAGGGGCATGTTGCTTATGTTGAATCCAATTCAGACTTAGATCCTGCAAAGTTCGACTCAAACTCAGACTCTGAAAGAGCACACAAGGTGCTCATGACCCATACTTCATCTCCCTAGATAGATGTATGGTATATTGATTCAGGAGCCAATAAGCACATGACTGGTGACAAATCATGGTTTGAGACATTTGAGGAGAAAGAAGGTAAGCCAGTAACAATTGCTCACAATCAAGTCTACCAAGTGAAGGGTGAAGGGGATGTTTTCGTTACTCTTCTAGATGGTAAATGTCAGATTGATAATGTCCTCTATGTTCCTGGATTAGCTAATAATCTATTATCCGTTCCTCATATGTTGGATAGAAATATGGATGTTGTATTCCAAGTTGCGAAAGGCAAGAAGAGATGTTTTATAACCATAAAAGGTAAACATGTCGCAACCGTATCATATAAGCATGGCTTGTTCATTTTATATGTCATTTCAACGCCTCATGTTGCTCTGGCAACAACTACAAATGAGGCTACTTCTATGTGGCATAATAAATATGGGCATCTAAGTTCAAGAAATTTGCTCGAATTGAGCAAATATGAGATGGTGAGAGGACTTCCCCACCTTTCATCCTGTTGGTATTTTTGCCACATTGTTTTGATTGTTGCTTTTTCATGCATAAACTATTGAAGTTCTCACTCCTCTGTGTTTCTCTACGAGTTTTTGTGTCAAAACAGCTAAGTCCGAAAACTGTCGCGATATCGCGACCAAAAGCAGCATGGAGAGCATGGGTTCAAAACTTTCGCGAGAGCATGGGTTCAAAACTTTCGCGAGAGCATGGGTTCAAAACTTTCGCGATATCGCGACATGTCGCGCTATCACGGGTTTTTAGAGGAGAGAGAAGCCAAAGTCGAAGAATGTCGTGATATCGCGACGTGTTCCAAAATCGCGGTCAAAGTGGTCAACGAAAGCAAAGCAGTAAAACTGTCGCGATATCACGACATGTCGCATTTTTGCGACTTGCGATGGCCATGGAGCAGAGTGATAGAAAAGGTTGCGATATCGTGACATAATTGAGCAAAGGGCAATGACAATGAACCTCGTCATGATATCACGACAAAAAAGTGAACAAGGAGCAAAATGTAAAAACGTCATGACATCACGACATGTCGCATTATCGCGAGAAGGAAGAAAGAAAAGCATAAGGCATGAAAGACGTCGCAATTTCGTGACATTTTTGAAGATGAGGCCAAGCAAGAGCAAGGCGTCGCGATATCGCGACAGAAAGCGGCAACACTAGAGAAATCAATGAAACGTCGCGATTTCGCAACATATTATGGAGAAAAGACTAAATAGAGAAAGATGTCGCGATTTCGCGACATGTTCCGTTTTTGCTACATTTTTGAAGATAAGGCCAAGAAAGAGAAAAACTGTCACGATTTTGCGACATGTTGCAGTTTCGTGGGTATACAGAAGAGAAGGGCATAAAAAGTAGAAGATGTCGCAATTTCGCAACATGTCACATTTTCGCGACGAGAAGCAGTGAGAAAATCAAGCGACAAAAAGACGTAGCGAAATCGAGACTTGTCGCGTTTTCGCGGTTCAAAATAGCGAAAGGAAAACATGGGGAAAGAACATCGCGAAATCACAATAGGTCATAGTTTCATGGGAGCAGAGCAAGGAAGGAGCAGAATAGTACGAAACATCGCGAAATCGTGATGCGTCGCGTTTTCGCAACCTAAGGTGACGAAGGAGAACAAAGAGCCAAATACGTCGCGATTTCACGACATGTTTGGTTTTCGCGACCCAAAGTGGCAAAAGTGTACGGAGAGAGAATATGTCGCGATTTCGTGACATGTCACGTTTTCGCGACCCGTCCCAATTTCGCGCCAGAAAGCAGTTCAACGGCCCGATGAAGTATTGCAATTTCCAAGGATTAAAAGCTCTCCAAAATTTAATGTTTTGCTGCTTTCCAATGTGTGCAAGATAGAAGAACGTGCTTAGGCCTGTAGTTTTCGAAGCCACCAGAATTGAAGATGCCTCCATTATTTAAAGCTTCTGTTCGTGATTTTCTAACGGTCCAAGCATGCTCCGAGAATGACCATTTAATGAAGATGACCGGTTCCTTGTTTCATTCAATTTTTGATTTCTCCGAGGCTGGTTTAAGGGGATCATTTCCTTATTTTTGTTGTATATTTTTTGGATATCGAGGAAGTCCGTTTCATGTCTTAAATGCTACAAAGAGGCAAGACCTCTATAAATATCAATGTATATCTCAAGAACAACTATGGGGAGTTTAAGAGACATGTTGCATGAAAACATTCATGTTCTCTACGTAAATAAGAGATATTTGGCCTCTGATTTTGCAAGCATCTTTCTGTGTGATTTCCTTCTATTTCATGCATTTCTCGATTATGCTCATCTTTCTTATCTGCTGCTAAATTTGAATTTTGCATCTGAGTTTGAATATTGCTAATGAGGAAGTGAGTTCTGGAATGCAATCCTGGAGGTTGTCTGTGCAAAGTCGTAAGTGGATTATGTTGCATTCTATTATGTTATGTTGTTCATACGCTTGAGGTTAAATTCTTGCTGATAATCTTTCCTCGATCATACAAATTCGACCGTTGGCCATATTTCCCATCTCTTTCCGTAATTTCCCATTTCTTTTTGCATATTTCTAATTCCTTTCCTGTAACTTTAGTCTGAAATCAAGCTTAGATTTAGTAAGGGAACCAGCCCTCTCTGGAGATTGGTCCGGGAGACATTTCTTTCTCTCGGCCTTTCAATGTTGGCCGGGTCTAGGGCACATTTCACATAAAATCCTTTCCTATGGCAGATTTGTGACCAACACATCCATCTTTCCAGTTTGCTCGGATTGCTTAGCAGGGAAGCAACATCGGGTATCGTTTGAAGCTATCTCTTCTAGAGCTAAGAAACCTTTGGAGTTGGTACATGTCGATCTATGCGGTCCTATGCAAACCAGCTATGGTGGAAAGAAGTATTTTCAATTGTTTGTTGATGATTACTCACGGAAGATGTGGGTTTTATTTATTCAATTAAAATCAGAGGTATTTTTGTACTTTCAACAATTCAAGAAACTTGTTGAGAATGAGTCAGGATGTTTCATCAAAACCCTTCGCTCAGATCGAGGGGGGAATATACTTCCAAGGAATTTTCATCATTTTTGAAAGAACATGGGATTAAGAGACAACTAACTACAACCTATACACCCCAGCAAAATGGAGTTGTAGAGAGAATAAATTGTTCCAATGTGGAAATGGTTCGATGTATGCTAAAGGGAGCACATCTTGAGGATCATTATTGGGCAGAAGCAGTAAACACATCATCATACCTCCTGAATAGAGCACCCATAAGGGCTATATAGGGTAAAACTCCACAAGAAGCATGGAGTGGTAAGAAACCCTCCATTTCTCATCTAAGGGTTTTTGGATGTAAGGCATTCATTCACTGACCAAAATAGAAAAGGAAGAAGTTAGATGAGAAGACCCTACAATGTATCTTTCTTGGTTATGATGAGCATTTAAAGGGATATCGATTGATAGATCCTATAACCAAGAAGACACATATAAGTAGAGATGTGGTATTTGATGAAACTTTCACATCAAATAACACAGTTGTATACCTTAAGGAAGATGAGCCTAAGAAAGAAACTTCACCTCCTAAGAATAAGTTTCCCAAATGGTATACCAGTATATTGAGAGATTCCAAGTTAACATCACTTCCAGATATAACTCTAGATCGACCCTGTACTCGTAGTATGACTTAGCTAAAGAGAGAAGAGGCATCAACTTTAGAGGTTGATGATCTTTGCCAACAATTTTATGAACTATCTGTGGATGCAGTGGAAGGTAGGGATATGGATATGGAGGATGAGAGGGTTTATTTGACAACATTATATGAAAATAAACCCACAACAGTTCAGGATGCACTTAGTAAGCCTCAATGGAAGGCTACTATGGAAGCAGAATATACATCTCTCATAAAGAATCATACATGGAAGCTAGTAAATCTGCCTTCATGAAAGAAGCCCATTGGTTGCAAATGGGTGTTCAAAGTAAAATATAAGGTAGATGGTACTATTGATAAGCATAAAACTCGTCTTGTTGCAAAGGGCTATGCTTGGAAAGAAGGCATAGATTATGAAGAGACTTTTGCCCTTACTACAAAAACGACCACCATTCGAGTACTTTGTGCCATGACAGCTTAGTTTGGGTGGAAGTTACATCAGATGGATGTAAAAAGTGCTTTCTTAAATGGTGACCTACAGGAAGTGTACATGATCCAACCTAAAGGATTTTTTGTTGAAGGGCAAGAACATAGAGTTTGTAAATTGATCAAATCCTTGTATGGACTGAAACAAGCTCCTCGAGCTTGGTACATCAAAATTGGCAGTCACCTCATGCAACATGGTTTTCAAAGAAGTCCTTCAGATGCAAATATATATATAAAGAACAATGGTTCTGATATAGTTATCTTGGTGCTATATGTAGATGATCTGATCATAACAGGCAGTTCAGAGAGTATGATAGATACAATAAAAAATGATCTAAACACATCTTTCGAAATGACAGATCTAGGACTTCTTCACTATTATCTTGGTTTAGAAGTGACTCAAAAGAAACATCATATAAGAGTTACCCAAAAGAAATATGCCAAGACATTGATCGATAAATATCGGATGACTGACTGTAAGTCTAAAGCTACACCAATGGAGGCAGGACTTAAGTTATCTCGATCCGATCAATATCCACAAGTAGATGGCACTCTCTATCATCAACTGATTGGGAGTCTCATATATCTCACAAACACCAAGCCAGATATCAGTTTTGTTGTGGGTTATCTTTCACGATTCATGCAAGATCCAAAAGTGAGCCATTGGAAAGCAACAAAAAGAGTTCTTCATTATATCCATGGTACAACTGATTTTGGCTTGGAATACAAAATGAATAACAAATTCTATCTACAAGGGTACACAGAATCTGACTATGTTGGATCCATTGACAACCGAAAGTCAATTTTTGGTTACATATTTCATCTTGGATCTAGTCATGTCTCTTGGCATAGTAAGAAGCAACAGGTCGTTGCTATCTCTTCTATCAAGGTAGAATATCGCGCAACTAGTGGAGCAGCCTACGAGATGATATGGTTACGTCGCATTCTTACAAATATGGACCTTCCAAATAATATTCCTCTCCATTTATTTTGCGACAATCAAGGTGTTTTGAATCTTGTTAAGAATCCCATATTTCATGATCTCACTAAATACATTGACACTAGATGTCATTTCATTCAATATGAAGTTCCAAAAAATCATATACAACTCCACTACATTCCCACTGATGAGCAAATTGCAGATATCTTCACCAAGGCGCTTGCTCGTGTCAAATTTGAACTATTCTGCAATGCTATTTGCAGATGCCAATAATATAATAAGGGGGGATGTTAGCATAACTCATTATGTATTACATTATTATGCAAAACAATAGCGTATGTAGGCACTCTCTAGGTAGGTAATGCAACCACTTGTTGGTTCCATAACCACCGAACTACTCTGCAATGTAATCTATTTAATCACATGCAATATATGGGTTTTTGTGCTTCACAAAATTCAATAGATTTAAATATTATAACCTAAAGTGTTTGAAAAATAAAATGCACCGACATCTTTGGAGAAGATATAAAGTTGAAAGCAAATAATAAGAGCCGACCTCCTTGACGAAATTGAAGACAATGGAAAATGTATAAATATGAGGTATTATTTCACCTTTGTTAATGTGCAATATAATCGATTAATCTATCATGGTGAGTGTGAGCAGAAGACAGGGGAGAAGAGCAACAAAAAATCAGCGACAGTGAAATACAAGGATAAATATTATATCATGCCCCTTTGGTTTCACCTGCTGGGATAGCCCAGCTGGTTGTCTAGCTTGCGTGGAGCGCTGTTGTGCAAGAGATTAGAGGGTCGAATCTCTTTGAAATCGTTTTGTTGTGGTTTTCATGTTTGAGGGAGCACAAAGATAAGGATAAAAATTATATCGTGCCCCTTTGGTTTCACCTGCTGGGATAACCTAGCTGGTTGTCTAACTTGCGTGGAGCACTACTATGCAGGAGGTTAGAGGGTCGAATCTCTTTGACACCATTTTGCTAAAGAAGTTGAGACAAAGCTATAAGGAGTCAAATATTCATGTGCCCCTTTTAGGTTTCAGCTCTTGTGGTAGGACAACTGGTCACGAGCGCTTGTGAGGGCGCTACGCTTCTAGAGAACAGGGGATCAAATCCCATCGTGGCTATGCTAGGTATTTAAATTTTTATTTTATTAAATTTATTAAAGGGAGATATAAGGGTCATGGTGCTAGTGTAGATTTTTATTTTTGCATATTAATAAAAGGGATATATAAGGGCTATTATGTTAGTATAAGGTTTTATTTTTGCAAAATAATAAAAGGAGATATAAGGGTTATGATGTTAGTATAAGGTTTCATTTTTGAAAATTAATAAAAGGATATATAAGGGTTTTGGTTGTTAATAAAGCTTTATATTGTGAGTTTCAAAAAAGGGACATATAAGGAGTTATTTTTAAACTTTATTCTGTATGTTTTTGATAAGGGATTTTAAAGTGGTTGATTTGATATTTAATCAAGAAAGGAAAAAAAATTGCTAACCAGATTTTGAAGGGACAAAAAAAAGGAAAATTATTTTTGTCAAGACAGGTTTGGAAAGCTCATGCAAAAGAAGATCATCATTATTGAGGCAGATTTAGAGGTATGGTGATTTAATTCCTTTCTCAAAGTGGTTTTGTTTGAGGAAAATATTTTTTTTGTCATATAGTGGGAGGTATAAAGAATTATTGGATGTGCATTGTTTTTTATTGAAATTGGAAGAAAATGTGCAAAGGATATAGATCAGATTTGTGAGCAAACTTGTGCATTATTTTTTATTGGAATTGGGAGTAAATGTGCAAAGGTTATAGATCCTATTTATAAGCAAAATTTTGCATTGATATTAGTTTTGGAGTGCATGTGGAAATAAGAAAAATAGTATAGTCTCACACAAATAGAAGGGTTGTTTTCAAACAAGTCAAAGTGTCATCTAGTGCAAGAAATAGTGTGAAAGGATTCAACTGAAAAGAAGAAAATTTTCAGCCATCTACAAAAGGAAGGAAAGGTGGAAATCAGCAATTACAAGGTCAGTTATCAAGTGCTAGAATAGAGATACCTTTTATGTGAGACATGTGAAAGTGAAAGACTTAATGAATGTGAAGTGGATTGTTATGTTTGAATTTGGGAATAGACGAACATTGTTTGTATGCAAGATTTGTAAATAGATGAGCATTGTATGTATGCAAGATTTGAGCATAGTTGTGAGCAAGTTTGGGCAGGTTTTGTGAGCAAATTTTGGAGCAAGTTTTGTGTGCAGGTTTTGGAGCATATTTGAGCAAGATTTGTGAGTAGGTTTGGGAGCAGAATTGAGCAGGTTTTGTGAGCAAATTTGAGAGTATATTTGAGCAAGATTTGTGAGTAGGTTTTGAAGTAGGTTTGAGCAGATTTTGGAGCAGGTTTGAGCAAGTTTTGTGAGCAGGTTTTGGAGTATATTTGAGCAGGATTTATGAGCAGGTTTTGGAGCAGAATTGAGCAGGTTTTGTGAGAAAATTTGAAAGCATATTTGAGTAGGATTTATGAGCATATTTGAGCAAGATTTATGAGCAGGTTTGGAGCAAGTTTGAGTAGGATTTTAGAACAAATTTGAGAGAAGACTTAAGTAGAGTTTAGGCCATATTTGTGATCAAAGGGGATTGTTGTCTCCTGTGGATTGGTGTCCACAAACCAGAGTAAAGGGGATTTTTCTCTCCTATGGATTGGTGTCCATGAACCAGAGTAGAGGGGATTGGTGTATCTTGTGGACTGATGTCCATGAACTAGTAGAGGGGATTGGTGTCTCTTGTGGATTGGTGTCCATGAACCAGCAAAGGGGATTGTTGTCTCTTATGGATTGGTGTTCATGAACCAGTAGAGGTGATTGGTGTCTCATGTGGATTGGTGCCCATGAACCAGCAGAGGGGATTGGCATCTCCTATGGATTGGTATCCATGAACTTGAGAGGGGATAAGTGTCTCTTGTGGGTAGGTGCCCACAAAATTGTGATAGGGGATAGGTGTCTCCTGTGGATTAGTGTACATGAAAATCATAATAGGGGATTGGTATCTTCTATGGGTTGGAGCCCACAAAATTTATTTAAGAAATTTATAAGCAAATTTCTTCGTGGATGTAGCCCATATTGGGTGAACCACGTTAAATTTGTGTCTCTTATGTGTGTGGTGATTTGTGCATTGTTTTACTAATGCATTGATATTATTTGAAGTCATTGCTTTGAAAATAAAAGAAAAATGTTTTTTCTTATACTGTTCACACCCCCACCCCCTCTCAGTATAAGCTTATGTTCTTCAATTGGTATTAGAGAAGGTTATTTCATGAAATCCTAACAACTTGAAGGAAAATATTACAAAAACACACATAGCTCATTAGGAATGGTTTTCATCAAATAAAGCTCCATTGTTTGATGGGACTAACTATGCTTTTTGGAGTGTAAGGATGTGGACTTATTTGTTGGCACAACAATTCATTGTGTATGGGTTCACAGCACCTACAAATCCTCCCACGGATGCAAATGGTAAGAAACCATACGAAAATAATGCCAGGGCAATGAAAGCAATCTTAAGTGGGTTATGTGAATTAGTGTTTGTGAAAGTCATGCAATGCACTTCAACAAAAGAAATATGGGACAAGTTACAGAGAACATATGAAGGAGATGACAAGGTTAAAATGGCAAAACTTCAAACCCACAAGAGCAAGTTTGAAGACTTGAAGATGAAATATGGGGAAGATATTGCTAGGTACCTGCTTCATGTTGATGAGGTTGTCAACACCATTCGTGGACTTGGAGAAAGTATTGAAGACTCTAAGATTGTTTAAAAAAAATTGAGGTCACTTCCCATGAGGTTTGAAGGTTTCAATGTAATGACCACCCCCGAGTGATCACCAAGAATTTACTACCTTGTTTGGGTTTGTTTGATAGTGTGTATTGTTTTTGTGATTTTTTGCAAATATATGATTTTTGGGAAATTTTTGCAATAAGATAGTAAATACTAAAATGAAAATGCAGCAAACTGAAACCAACAATAAATCACAAAATACTCCTTCAAAAGCTATGAAAATTGGACACAAACATCTACTCATATAAATAATTAAACCCTTTTGAGGAAATTGTCTCAAGTGCAAAGTACCCGTAATAATGCAAGTCTAATTTTTTTTGGAAAATTGAACCAGCAACTAGAAACTTCGTATATTCACATGTAGTGCTCAAAATACAATGTTCTCCAACCATCAAATACAACAACAACCTTTACAAATACTAGGCACCAACAACTAAGCCAAAATGCAATCCCAAAAATTCAACAAGTAATGGTTGGTAAATGGTTCCAAATGGTACGGCCAGCCTAGGGTAAGTACAGTCTACTTGGTAGCACCTCAATCTGCCTAAAAACACCTATGAATCTACTATGGAGGGTACGACTGGTGTAGCTAATGATGTTTGCACAATCTCCAACAAACCCTAACCCAAAAAAACATCAAAAATACATCAATCCAACTGCAAATGGTACGACCATGCTGGGAGTGAAGCTATGAAATGAATGTCATCCAAAATATCCTCAAACCCCTATGAAAATTGTCTTCAATCATTGAAATGTATCACCAGTGTCAGCACAAATCCATCCTTTGAGTGAGAATGCCCAATACCACTCTGAATATGTATTCCAATATCAAGAATGGTGTTCTTACTAGAGGTTTTTGTCTCCGAACAAGCTATCAAACCCTTGTAAATCCAATCTGCAAGTGCTCTCCAATATTCACCAAGAAAACAAATGCCAAAGATGATTCCAATAAATTCCCAAACTCTCCTTTTATTTCCTTCTTCAAATGAGTCGACCAAAATGGGAGGGAAAATTATGATTTTAAATTATTCATTTTTTAATTAAATGGGTCCCCTAGAGGGCGTGTCATGTCTAGGCCTCATTATAACACTTTATAACATGTTCTCCATCAATATTGGCCATGTTTTTCCTGGTGTAATACTGATGGCCACTCATCTAATGAAGACCAAATAGGATGGCAAGATGACCTTTGCTCTAATACCAATGTAATGAGCACCCCCGAGTGATCACCAAGAATTTACTGCCTTGTTTGGGTTTGTTTGATAGTTTGTATTGTTTTTGTGATTTTTTGCAAATATATGATTTTTGGGGAATTTTTGCAATAAGATAGTAAACAATGAAATGAAAATGTAGCAAACTAAAACTAACAATAACTCACAAAATAATCCTTCAAATGCTATAAAAATTTGACACAAACATCTACTCATATAAATAATTAAACCCTTTTGAGGAAATTGGCTCAAGTGCAAAGTACCCATAATAATCCAAGTCTGAAATTTTTTGGAAAATTGCTCCAACAACTGGAAAATTCTTATATTCACATGTAGTGCTCAAAATACAATGTTATCCAACCATCAAATACAACAGTAGCCTTTACAAATACTAGGCGCCAACAACTAAGCCAAAATGTAGTTCCAATAGAGGGTGATTCAACAAGTAATGGTTGGTAAATGGTTCCAAATGGTACGGCCAGCATAGGGCAAGTACAATCTACTTGGTAGCACCTCAATCTGCCTGAAAAAACCTAGGAATCTGCTTGGAGGGTACGGCTAGTGTAGCTAATGATTTTTGCACAATATCCAACAAACCCTAACCCAAAAACACATCAAAAATGCATCAATCCAACTGCAAATGGTACGGCCATGCTGGGAGTGAAGCTATGAAATGAATGTCGTCCAAAATCTCCTCAAACCCCTATGAAAACTATATTCAATCACTGAAATGTATCACCAATTTCAGCACAAATGCATCCTCTGAGTGAGAATGCCCAATACCACTTTGAAGATGTCTTCCAATCTCAAGAATGGTGTTCCTACTGGAGGTTTTTGTCTTTGAACAAGCTATCAAACCCCTGCAAATCCAATCTGCAAGTGCTCTCCAATATTCACCAAGAAAACAAATGCCAAAGATGATTCCAATGAATTCCCAAACTCTCCTTTTATTTCCTTCTTCAAATGAGTCGGCCAAAATGGGAGGGAAACTTATGATTTTAAATTATTCATTTTTTAATTAAATGGGTCCCCTAGAGGGCGTGTCATGTCTAGGCCTCATTATTATAACACTTTATAACATGACCTTTCCTTTAAGTGGTTATATGACCCCCTTATAACATCCAATTAATAAAATATAGTGCCCAACATTATAAAGTTACATTTTTATTTAATTTATTACATTAATAATATTTGGGAATTAAAATAAGTTGTCTCCTCATGCCGGACCCAAGATATAAAAGTAGAAATGGATACCCATTTCGTCAAACTATCCATCTATAACATCCATTTTCCAAAATTCAAACCCTTGACTAACTTACTAAAAATAGTAAGTCTCTACACCCGAGCCCGAAAAAACCAAAAATAAAGCAATAGAAGAGATATTTGGACACCCAATATGGTAGGGAATATAATGACCTTGTCCGCTCGACCAGAAACCCTAATCACTGACTTACTAAAAATAGTAAGTCCATAATCCAAGCTCAGAATGTCTCCAAGAAACTAGCATCTGAGAGTAGACAACATCCCTGCAAAGGCCCAACCTCCTCTAAAATGACCCAAATTGCCTACTAGCCAGGAAAGGGACATTACATTCAACAATTGAAGAAATGAAGGATCTCAAAACTTTGACCATGGATGAGCTACATGGAATTCTCACAGCCTGTGAGATGAGGATAGAAAAAGATCAAACATCCAAACGAGAGGCAGTATTCAAAGCTTCAAAGAAGGCAAAGAATAAAAAACCAGAATCAAGGGAAGAATCAAGCAGTGGAGAAGAAGCTAAATTTATGCGAAGGAATAAGAAGGGTCCAAGAAAACACAAAGGTATGCAATCTATGAAATGTTTTAATTGTGGTAACCTTGGTCACTATGCATCTAATTGTCCACAAGCTGGAAGTAGTAGCAATGAAGAAGAAAAGGAATACAAGAAAAAGAAAGAAAATTTTATCATGAAAAGAAAAATAGGCACGATCAAGGCAAGCATGAGAATATCTTTCAAATATCCAAGAAGAATTTTTATGTTGAAGAAGCAACCAGTATTTCCAATAGCAGTGATGAAAACCTCATCGATAGTGAAAAGAAGAAGTTTTGTTTTTGGCCATAGAAGAGAAAGAAGATGATCTTGTAGTTGAATACCAAGAAGAAGAGAAAGATTTAGAAAAGGAAGAGGAAACCACAATTGACATAGAAGAGGAACTTATTGTTGCTCTTGAAGAGTTGAATAGGGTTAGAAAGAAGAACTCAAGATTGAAAGCTCAAGTACAAGAGGATGAGAAAACAAAGGCAAAGCTTCTACAAGATCTCACCGACTTAAAAGTAAAGGTTGAAGAGGCAAGGAGAATTGAAGAAGGTGTGGTTGAACAGTTAAAGGCAAAAGAACTAGAGTGTGAAAGACAAGAAAATGAAGTTTTCATTCTAAGGAAGGGACTTGAAAAATTTAATGATAAGATATATCAGTTTAGAAAAAGCTCAAAAAACTTGGATGATATTATCAAAGCACGGAGATCTCCATTTATGAATACTAGACTTGGTTTTGAAGAAGGTCAAGAGAAACAAAAGGGGGATTCAAGCTCAAAAGAAATAGAAGCATCAAATAAAGTAATTGAAGAAGAGCCCAAGACCTATGTTGATATGTTGAAAAGTGGAAGGTGAAGAACACAAGCTTATACTGAGAGGGGGTGAACAGTATAAGATCACTTTTTACTTTTTATTTCCCAATAAATATTATGTAATGTATCAATAGAAATATCAACAACAGTAATCAAAGCAATGCATAAATAACCATACACAATAGAGACACCAATTTAACGTGGTTCACCCAATGTGGGCTACTCCACGGAGAAAATATTTCGTGGGAAACCTTTCCCTATTACAATGTTTATGGACCTTTGTCCAAAGGAGACACCAATCCCCTAATCAAGTTTATGGACCTCTATCCACAGGAGACACCAATCTCCTCAACTGGTTTGTGGATCTCTATCCATAGGAGAACTCCTTTCTCCTCTACTTTGGCTAGTGATCTTCTAGAAGAACTGTTGCCTCCACTGCACTAGCTAATGGATATCTATCCACTGAAGACTCTTGTCCTCACTCATAATACCTATCCTCACTACCCTGGCTAATTGACCTCTATCCACTAGATACTGTAGTTATCTATACTCTGTCATCTCCAAATATTACTCTCAGCTCTATCTCAAATCTGTATTAAACACAGTCCTTCGGTCTAGCACAAATTTTCTCAATATTTGTATCTGGTTTGGCACAAATCTGTCCTTAAATTTGCATCAAACTCTATCTTCAAATTTGCACTAAACACAGTCCTTCGATATAGCACAAATATGCTCAATATTTGTCCTCAAGCCTTAACACAAAGCTTGACTCAATCACAAATCAACTCTGTTGGATCTGCCCCAAACCTTAACCCAAGGTTTGAACAAATCAATCAATCAACTTTGCTCTCAAGTATTCTCAAAGACTTATCTCAAATCTGCCTTGTAAGCTTCCACAAAATCTCACACTAATCTATCCATAAGTCCTCTCTAGAACTTGTCCAATATGCTTTCAATCTCTGTCTTCAAATCTATATTGTAAGCTTCCACAAAATCTCACACCAATTTGTCCACAAGTCTTCTCAAAGACTTACCTCAAATATGCTCAACAAGTCCTCACTAGAACTTGTCCAATTTGCTCTCAATATTTATCTTCAAATCTGTATTGTAAGCTTCCACAAAATATCACACCAATTTATCCATAAGTCTTCTCAAAGACTTGCCTCAAATATGCTCAACAAGTCCTCACTAGAACTTGTCCAATCTGCTCACCAAGTCTTCACCAAGACTTACCATAAATCTACTCAACAAGTCCTCAATAGAACTTGTCAAATCTCACAGAAACATATAGAGAATTTCTAGACTCAATATGCTTCACACTCACAACAATGCTTAATCACTTTCAATCTCTCTTTTTACCACAAAAAGATATAGAGAATTATTAGAGACTCAATATGTTTCACACTCACAAAAACTCAATCACTTCCAACCTCTTTCTCAAATCAATTCATAATATAGAACAATTTGTTTCACAGAATTAGAACTATCACTTCAACACTTCCATTTGACTTGGCTCAATCAACTCCACTCAATCAATCACTTAATGAAATACTTGCTTACAAACCCTAATCCAAGCATATAAATCACTCACTCAATTATTTCCAACAATTCTTATCAAACAATCTCACATCACAATGATACTCATGATCTGTAATGTTCTGCCCCAATATGAGTTTTGATGTTTTGCAATGTTTTTGGTTTTTTCAATGTTCTGATTTTTTTTTTAGAAGTTTTTGCATATATTGAAAAGGTGCAAAAAAAACATAAATTGTTAAATTTAACCAATCATAACTTTCAAACTATTTGACGTAAATGAATGAAATCATATATACAACTAAAAACCCATTAAATAATTTCACAAAATAGCGATGAACCTATTGCCAATTTTATCACACAGCTGTTATTTTCTATTTGTATATAGTTTGGAATCACCCATTGTAAAACTTCTCTTTTTCCCATGAAAAATGGTTAAAGTGTTGTTATATTGTCGTGCTTCCACCAACTATCTCTTCTAAATAAAAATTGTATGCTATGTATTGTGTGGTTCTCTATTTTTTCTGTACTTTTTCTACGTTGATGTACTTTTCCTCATATGTTGCATGCAAAATTGTGAAAGTTTTAGCATGGGCAATATTTTGATAAATCCTTCTTTACTGCTTAAAAGGTTGTTTCTTTTCATATGGCTATCATTTCCAGTTGTTAGATTTCTGTTACTTTTCCTGTTTAGAAATAGCTTAGCAGTGAAGGTTAATGAGGCTTAAAAGAAACGAAAGTTGGTAAAATGGCTAAGAGAATCAATGCAATCAAAGGGTAAGAGCTCTCCCCTTTGGAGCATTTCTCCCAAAAGAATTAAAAGAGAGCATGAGAAAACAAGTTAGTTGAAAAGCGCTCCACAAGAGAGTGCTTAAGGACAAAACGCTCCACAAGGGAGCGCTTTAAGGGAAAGCACTCCACAAGGGAGCTCTTAAGGCAAAAGCACTCCACAAGGGAGCGCTTTAAGGGAAAGGCTCCACAAGGGAGCGCTTAAGGCAAAAGTGCTCCACAAGGGAGTGCTTATAGCGAAAGTGCTCCACAAGGGAGCACTTTAGGGAAATCGCTCCACAAGGGAGCGCTTAAGGAGAAATCATTCCACAAGGGAGTGCTTTAAGGGAAAGCGCTCCATAAGGGAGCACTTAAGGAGGAAGCGGTCCACAAGGGAGCGCTTTAGTGAAAAGCGCTCCACGAGGGATCGCTTCTTCAAGCTGAATATAAATCAAGTAAGAAGAATTATAAGGGGGAAAACAGGATCCATTCAGCATTTGCTGGTTGCATCACTCCCAGGCTACATTTTAGACCACCCATTTGTGGATCACTGTCAGAACCTTCTAACTTTGAAACCAAGTTACCTGTAATGCCGGATTGACTGTTCAAGTCAGTACCGAAACCTTCTGTTTTCAATACTAAGTTATCTGTAAGGCTAAAAATTGACTATTTTTGGTTGTCACCAAAATTGAATCTGCCCATCATGAGAGTGGTTAGGTATTAATGTTTTAAGTGGTTGATTTCTTGTATAAAAGCCGACTTCTTTTATGTAATTTACATGGATAACTGCTGCTAGAAAAGCAACTATGTACTTGAAATATGCTTCCAAAATAAAGGCTTCTGGCTCTAGTTTGAGTTCTCTATCTCTATGTATTACTTCTATTATGTAATTTCTATTAAATTAGTCTCTTTATTATACAATCTAATTCTATTCTTTGGATTTTTCTATTTATAGAGTTCTAGTCCCTGGAATACTTGCTAGAGTTTACATAGTTCTGAGGATTTTATACTGGTTTCTATTAAGATTCATTGTTTTGATTATTGTTGGTTCAAATAGCTAAGTTGTCTATCATGCTTTCGGTCCGTCACCCCACATTTATAGCTTTTGGACATTTCCCATTCCTTTTTGTAATTTTTCATATCTTTCAATATCTTCCTAACCCTTATTTCAAAGACCCCATTTTTATTTTTTGGAACCAACCTTACTAGATATTGCCATGGAGGACATTCCTTTCCTTCGGGTATTCAATGCTTGGTAGCGGGCCTAGGTCGCTGCAGACTTAGAAAACCTGTATCTAGGTTGGTTCGATTTCCAACAATTTCTAGCACGCCTAGTGGGACGCAAACGTTCCATGCGTAATCAATATTAAGAAGTGATGCTCATCTTATTGTTGTTGAATCTGAACATCTGGTGACTTTACTAAACTTAAATACCTCTGAATCTCATGGATCGATGTAAAAAAATCATGCCTTCATGCGTACAAGGTGGAGAGCTAGAAACACAGAAGAAGAAATCGAGTTCTATGAGCTTGACATTGACACTTTAGGAGAACATCCTAGGGTGGTCGGGTCAAATATTTTTCTTATCGAAACATCATCACAAGAAGTTGTTCTTGATTCATAGGATCGAACTTCTGATAGCACAATGACTAGCTTTCCCCTGAATCCGTCGAGTTCCTCATACTATCAGTATACTCCGGCTTCATCGAACGTTCAATCAGGCATCAAGTATTCTGATCATTTCGGCTCAACAAGCTCTACCAACTCCACCGCTTCATACCAATCCACCTCCCAACATGGTGCAATCGGCTCTGCCCAGGCAATTCACAATCTGGAATCAGACAGGACCCCTTGCTTTACAGGCTCAACACACGGTGCTGCTCGTAACTTTGAAAGCCCTACCTACTTACGATGGCATAGGAAATACAATGCAAGAGCACATCCAAGACATCGTAGGACTGACAACCATCTATCAAATCACCAATGAAGACGTCATGGTGAAGCTGTTGGTTCTTTCGTTGAGAGGTAAGCTTATTTATTGGTACTGGTTGCTCCCGCCCAACACCATTACTTCATGGGATCAACTGGGTGGACAGGTGATAAGGGGATTCAATGAACAAGCAAACCCCTTCTCTCTGTTGCACCAATTCACTATTATTCAAAGGCATCCTCAAGAAGAGATAGCCGAATTCAATGTTAGGTCCGCAAGAACCTAACAAAGAGTCATAGACGATCTTCGGTCCACACTTGAGAAGACCACATTTTATTACTTGAGGGTTTTCCACTTAGATATTAGCATGAGCATCCAACATGCTAATATCAATACATTCCCTGCTATTTACGAGCAGGCCCAGAAGGCAGAGGCCGACTTAATAGCTATCAGGAAATTACCTCCCAAGGCAACAACCCCGATTTATCCAGATTTTCCACAAAATATGTACTCGAGCGCATCTACTTCGCCTACATCCTAGACATGTTCTAACCAACCATGTAATTTCTCCTCTCAGTACCAAATGATGCTCGCTCCGCAATTCCAAATTCCTATGTCGTAGTATCAAGTAACCACCATTCCCCAACTACCAGCTCTTATCCAATACCTGGTGCTACCCGCATTACTGACCCCATTGCTAGTATCCGTAAGTCAAACAACTACCAATCAGGTAGTTATGAATGAGGTACAGGCCAAAGAGCTGCAAGCTGCAAGAGGTGAAGGCATACATGAAGACTATGGTGAATCAGATGACCGCCATGAGGATAAGACAAGATGACCAAGGCTTTCAATAGAGAAGATTCTCTCCTCTGATCATAAAATAGCAGGCGTCATCTACCCACCAACAACTTGAAAGAAATTCAGCTGTGATGAGCAACAGAGAGAACGATGCCTCAAACCTAACATATTTGTGTACTACATGTAATAATCCGTATAGTGAAGAAACTTGTGTGGTGCACCTCAATTATGTTTAGACATTGTACAGTGGTGCTTATGAGCAAGTCAACATAATTCGAGAAGATGATCACAATTTCGTGATGTCTTCTAACAAACAAGTTTCAGTCCTCACCATAACTAGTAAGAAAGTTATTGAGGTAGATTCAGCTTAGATGGAGCCATTGAAGGTACCAGCAACACCTAAGCCGTGGAGTCAAAAGGTGCAACCTTCGATAAAAGTTTCCAATCTAGTAGCGACCTCAGAGCCGCCTGAACTACTAAAGGAATACTTGTCGCCTCGTGCTAGAAATGAAAATGTCCCTTAGACCAAAATGCCAACATCTCAGCTACAAGCAGACACACAAGATGAGGCTAGAGAAAAACTCAAATATCCCTCGTTGACCAAGCACCAGCGGGTTGATGCCACACAGTAGTATCGAAAGACCTATGATCCTGTGAAGAGGGGAGGAGAACTGAGCACTTCAACGTACAACATTATCAAAGAAATAAAAAAGTCTCCAGCTAAGGTAAGCCTCTACGACGCTTTCCAACTCTTGGGTAAAGTTGACCTTTGAAGGAAGTCCTCGAATCCTCGAAGGACAAAGGGAGTAAGCCAATATAGATAGTGTTTGCATCTCCACTGGCGACCTCATCCATAGGTAAGAATCGAACCCCATCATTTTACCTTTCCCTTCGGATGGAAGGGTGGATCGTGCATAACTGCATGATCGACTCAGGCATCGCGATGATCATCATGCCCAAAGCAGTCTATGAAATCATGAGCATGGAGTACACCTGAAGTAGCCATGGAGTGCTGCATCTAGATGAAACTCTATAAATATAGTAGGAGTTATTAAATATATTCCCATCCAATTCCACCAGATGCCACAAGTCACTATTATCCAAGATATTATGGTAGTTGACTTAGAGCCATACTTTAGTATGTACCTCTCACAAGAATTCACATCTAAGTTGGGAGGCTATCTCTCCCTTGACTACTCAGACTTGGAGATCCCATTCAAGGGGAAGAGATTCAAGATCTTCAATGAGAAGCCTACCACTTTTCATGTTGAAAAGCTTGAATATGAGGAAAAGAGCTCGGTCTCTGTCAACCTAATGGCGGAGGAAATACAAACAGTAGATCTGGTAGAGGCATCCCTTGACGATCTTCGGGTCAAAGAATATTTTTCTATGATAGAGAAACTCAAACAAGTGAAGAAAGAAATGAAGACTTGGAACAAGCAAGTCTTTGGAAATATCTTTAAATAGAAGAAAATCCTTAGGTAGAAACTAATTTTGTTGGAGGAGGAATTGAGGGTGATTGGGATGGATCATGACCTATATGATAGAGAGAAGGAGATCTAGGAAGAGCTTCACATTGTTTTGGCTCAAGAGAAAACTTATTGGAGGAAGAAATCAAGGAATAAATGGCTTATGGAAGGAGACAAAAATACTACTCTTTTGTATATTGATGATAAAGCATAAAAGTGTTGGAAGGATTTCTTAAAACATACGTAAGGATGATGAAATAGTCAAAGTTAAATAAAGGATTGAGGAAGAGATAGTTGACTTCTTCAGTTCGTTGCTATTGAAGGAAAGGGAGGAAGACCATAAAGTTATGAAAGATTCTTCAATATATACCAATGAGAATGTCCAAAGGAATGAATAGATGGTGAGAGATGTTGGTGAAGAGGAGGTGAAGGAAGAGGTTTTCTTCTTGGGGAAAGACAAAGATCTAGGCCTGAATGGTTTCTAGGTAGGTTTCTTCCAAGTATTTTAGAATATAGTAAAGGAGGAGTTAGTAGAAGCAGTCTGAGAGTCTCACCTTTCAATAAAATTTCTTAGAGAATTAAACACCATTGTACTGCTCATCCCAAAGAAACATGGGTAGAAAGTATTTAAGGACTAGATGATGGTAAACCTATATAATGCAGTATATAATATCATTGCTAAAGTGATAGCATTAAGGTTGAATATAGTACTACCAAATATTGAAGCAGACCAACAAGGGGTTTTGTGAAGAGAAGGAAAATATTGGATGGTGTCATATCTTTCTATGAAACACTACACTTGATAGTACAGAGTAGGAAGGCAGGAATGTTGTTGAAGCTATATATGAATAAATATAACAATAGGGTATCTTGGAGGTTCTTGGACAAAATTCTTACTAATTTTGGGTTTAGTAAGAGATGGAGAAGATGGGCAAGAAATTGCTATGGAGGACCAAGGTTCTCAGTTATCATAAATAATTCCCTAATAAGTTTCTTTGACATTAACAAGGGCTTAAGGGAAGGGGATCCACTTTCTACTTACATATTTATTATCATGAAAAAATCCTTAGGAGATGTATAGGTGCATTACAAATGACAAGAACATAGGTTGAAACCTTTTGTGTCTATGAGAGGTATCATTCATCAATAGTTTGTGGGATCTTGCTTGGGAAACCTTTGGTGGTAGAAGATAAGGAGTTCAAATAGATCCTAAATATATACAATAGGGCTTCCTGACATATGATTGAATTGGAAAAGAGCAAGGTGTTCTTCATCATCACTCTAGAGAAGTGACAAAGAAGGATAACAAAGATAATAGGTTATAATATATTAGGACTTACATCCACTTATCTGGAAATAACTTTGTTTATAAGTGTGTGTAAGGACCAAGTATGGGATATATTGATAAAGAGGTTTCAATGTAAGCTAGTAGGCTGGAAAGGAAATTTACTAAAATAGGTAGGATATATTCAGTTTTTAAAGAGTACCCTTTAAGCCATGTCGACCTATCTCCTACTTGTGTTTAAGACACCAACAAAAGTTGTTAATAGTGTAGAAATTATGCAAAAGAATTTTTTGTGGTTAGGTTCAGAGGAAAAGAGTAGAATCCCCCTTATGGAATGAGAAAAAATATGCAAAATGAAATCTAAAGGAGGATTAGCATCAAGGAGTATTAGAGACATGAATAAGATCTTAGTTGCTAAAGTAGGATGGAGGCTAATGAAGGAAGACCATTCTTTGTGGGCCAAAATTTTAAAGAATAAGTACTTAGATAACTAAGAAGATATGATATTTTTAACCATATTAAACCCTTGTAAAGGTTCATTTATATGGAACGATATTATAGAGGAAATAAAGTTACTATGGAAAGGAGTTTAATGGAAAATTGAAAATGAAAGATTGGTTTACTTTTGGGAGGACATGGTTGGAGAACCTACCCCTAAGATTGGATGAGGGGTTAGCTGAAGTATGGGTAGAACAAAGGTGCGTGAGTATGGTTGTATACTACATGGCCCTAGAAGAGGAACTGGTAAGGTGGAAGGACTTACATGGTAGTAACCATAGTGAGAAAGCTTTAAATAAGCTAAAAATTAAACTAAGAAACTTCCATGTATGTGTAAATATGGGTGAACACTCTATAGTATGGGAAGTTACTCATAATGGATCCTTTAGTGTAAAATCGTCCCATGAGATTTTATCAACTGAACCAAAAGATGGGTTTCAATGGAGGAGGCTTTGGGAAACAAAGGCAACATCGAAGATAGAAATGTTTTTTTGGTTGGTTGTGCATAATAAGATCCTAACAATAGACAACTTACATAAAATAGGGTTTCAATTTCCTAATAGATGTCATCTATGTGAAGAATAGGAGTCAGTGGAACACCTAATGTTAGGATGTAGTTATTCCCTTTCAATTCTTCAAGGTTTAATTAAGGAGATGGGTTCATCTATGTATTGCCAAATATAATGGTGGATTGGATAGAACAGTGGGAAAATCCCTTTAGGAGAGCAAGGTTGAATAAGATATGGGCTTTGATTCATTTTTGCTATGCTTGGTAGGGTTTGGATGGACTGTAATAGAAGAATACTTGAGGAAAAGAGAGCCTTCGTAAGAATCAAATAGATGAACTGAGCGACTATAGTGAAAAATGTTAGAATCCTGGGTATGAAGGAAATTATCGAGTCAGTAAAGGAGATAAATATTAGTAAACATTGGGACCTTAGCCTAGTTGAGAAGGAGAAAGCCTCCCATGAAAATTGAAGAAATGTAAAATAACATTTGCTTAGGGAGGGATGGCTAATGCTCATTTTTATAGAGCTTCTAAGGGGAACCCTGGGAGGTAGGGGGTGCAATGACAAGATATAGCAAAGGGATTTTAATTTGGTACCATTAGCAAATTCTTATGCTTTATGATAAGTCATCAAGCGAAAGCCAAAGCAACTTTGGCTAGAGCAAAACTGGCAAGACAATTGGGAGTAAACAAGCTAATTGCGGAGGGAGATTCTCTCAACATTATCAATTACCTTAACAAGAGGGCTATAGAGAGCTAGCAAGTGTTAAGTATAATAACAAAAACTCTAAGGATCCAAACCTCACTAGAGCACGTGGAGATGACTTATATTTTTAGAGAAGGAAATAGGATGACAAAATGGTTGGCTAATTGGGGGGCTCTTTGTAAAGAGGACCAAATGTGGATTCCCTCAAAAAATGTTCACCCAAATGTAAAAGAGTTAGTATAAAGGGAAGGGGCATAAATAGGTTGTTTATGATATGGTCAAATGTTAATCTAGTGGTCTGTACTTTTTCACAAGCTAGAGAAATAGACTCTTAGGAGTAAGCCCCTCCATTGGTAGGTATGGGGTCATGTGGCAATGCATCGAAACATATTTTTTCAATCTAACTGATATGTGGCTTGTGCAACTATGAAATCGTACTAACGGATTTATTAGCATAAAGTCTCGTCATTGGTTTTCATTTGCAACACGATAGATGTAGTGGTAGTCTACTTAAGATGCCCCTTGGTGGACATTAGGTTCGTGGACTGCCCCATCTAGACACGTGGTAACTACATCAAAGACATGGGTACACCATCCAAGCACTTTGATCAACAGTTTGTGGGAATAAGGGAAATATTTTGAGGACATAAAGTTTCCAACAATTAATTGATCAAGTGAAGTACCTGCAATCGACTGAACTAAAGGATAGTATAAGGGTTGGTAGTAGGTGTGGTCCGATGACTTTTTGGATCGAGGGATAGATCAATAGTCTATCGAGGAGGTTTTCAAACATTTTAACCTGTGGATAAGGCCTAAGAAATATGTTGGATATGTTTCCAAAGTTAGGATCAGTTGAAAATATTTGAAAACTGATGGAAATAACTCAAAGTTCTTTAGCCTTATGAAAAGAGGTTTTGAACAATAAAAGTGGTGTTGCCAATTAAAAAGTGTAGAAAGGTATGGACCCTTTCAAAAACCTAACTTTTACCATAATAAAAAAAAATAATATCAAGAGTTGATTGTAGAAACATAACACTTTGAGGAAAATGAATATATTTAATAGAAAAAAATATTTGTGATAGAAAAATATTTAAATATAATTTAATTGATCTTACAACACACATTATATATATATATATATTTTGTTAAATTAGGTTAATGCGAGAAACCTCTACGCTTAGAGTTGAGTAGTCCCCTCTTAACTATGACCTCTCATAAGGTCCAGAGCTAAAATTATCAATAGAAGATTAGCACACCGCCACACATGTAATAGTTTGAACCTTAAACCTTCTAAAAAAAATCAAATCCCAAAAGGTTGCACTCTTCCTCATAGCATTTTTTATATATATTTTTTATGAGGAACCTTTTATATACAACATGTGAGGGGAGAGATTTGAACCTAGACCTCTCGAGGACTAGAGAGTTTTAACTACACACTTGCTCTCCAACTCCTCTATATGAGCGGATATTTCTCGAGGACCAGAGAGTTTTAACTACACACTTGCTCTCCAACTCCTCTATATGAGCGGATATTTCTTATATTTTGATGTAAGTGATCCTGAGTATAAACAAATTTATTAAAAAAAAATCTTCTACATTTAGCTTAGTTGTGGTGTGGTAAGGTATTCGCCATTTAATTCCTTTCGAGGTCATTGCATTTCAGCATCAAACACTTTATTAATAAAAAAGAATGTGTTGTTAAATGAATAAAATATTTTAGATTAAAAAAACATGTTGGATATATTTTTAAATAGTATTGTCAAATAGATCCTAAAGTGGCTGTGAATGCTTTGGAAACTTTTGTTTGGTTCCACCTTATTGCGAATGAATTTCTGAACCTACATCAAGTATATTCCTTCTGAATCTATATCAAGTGAAAATATGTTTATGTTTGTTTACTTTTTGCCGGCCACTCTTTGTTTTCTTTTGCCTAGAGAATCTTATTTTTTTAATTTGTAAATTATTTTTTATTATTTAATTTAAAGAATGGAATCCAGTTTTTTTAAATTGACCCGACAAAATATATATTATTAAAATATATATATTAAAAAAAATTAAGAGTGTTTAACACATCCTTATTAAGTGTTTACAATATTAAAGATAGAATTTATAGTTTTTACCCAAGAGATTATAATCTGATCTTTGTTTTATAATTTTTTCCTTCTTAACAAACACTATAAAAGAAAGCTCAAAACCCTAACCACATAAATATCCAAAACTATTTCATAAATTTTAAATTCTAAACAATCTTCCAATGTGTTTCCATATCCTTTAGTAGCTACACATTTCTTCGTGTTCCTTCAACCTCAATCTCTGACGTGATTCTACTCTACTGCTCCAATCTTCCACCACATTCTTTCTTCAACCACTAGCCTTATGTATTCATCTCCTCGTTAATCCTTCCCTTCTAAATCTTATGTTCAATATCCATGCTCTTCCCATGCTACTATCTAGTTCGACGTATTCTCTCAACCTCTTCCAACATTTTCTCTAGCATTCAAAACATAGTTTCTCTTTCAATTTAGACCACCAGTCTGTTGCTTCTCCTTCAACAGTTCTGTAAATTCACTCCAGTGCTTCTCTTTTAACAATCCTTTTACTCCAACAAAGATCTTCTCCAATTCTTTCTCTTCAACAATCTTCTTGTCCTCACTCCTTCAAATTCCTCCAAATTCATCCTCGACTTTGATGCTAACTATTCTCCACTCTTTCTTCAATCTCCGTATGTATTATATTCTTCTTTCTTCACCCTGGATAGAGCCTACCAAAGTAGCTTTGATACCACTGTTGACAAATTGGTCCGATGGTTCAGTTTTATGTTGGTTAATAATAATGAGGTAACATACAGGTTATAAAAAACAACTCTAAAATTTAAATTTTGTTTGATAATAAAAAATGATTGTGAATGTAATTCGATTCTCTTATGTATTTAAAAAAGAAATACGGATGACCTTGCTCTGCAGACTAGGACAACAGTAGAACTTTCCATCTTTTCAAGAAAAAGATAAAATGGGTGGTTGCTGGTTTTTGTTGGCATATCACAAGAACCGAGAAAGAAAAAGATGCAGTTAGGACATGCAGTGGGACGGGTTAGGGAGCACATGTAGAGAGTCAAAAAGGTGGCAGGCTTCCCAGTAAGGGCAGGTTACAGTCCTTACAACATCTCTGTATTCTTACAAGGAGTAAAGACGTGTCCTCAGCTTTTCAGACTTGCTTGCTGGATGCAGATTGAGAGCCATGTGTACCAGATCCGTTGGTTTGGTACATATTATAATTAATGTTCGTGCTTCTCAGTGGGACAGAAATTAGAACCGATAATTTAGATGAAAATTCAGAAGTGCTGTTGTAGTCGTTGTGAATTCCAGATTAAAGTTACATGATGATGATGACGTTGACGTTGACTGGACCATGCTTAACAACAGACAACTTACATAAAATAGGGTTTCAATTTCTTAATATATGTCATCTATGTGAAGAATAGGAGTGAGTGGAACATTTAATAATATTAGAGTGTAGCTATTTTTTATTTAATTTTTCAAAATTTAATTAAGGAGATAGGTTCATCTAAGTATTGTCAAATATAATGGTGGATTGGATTGGATAGAACATTCGAAAAAAAAATTTAGAAGTACAAGGTTGAATAAGATATGGGTTTTGATTCTTTTTCATTATGTTTGGGAGTTTGGATGAAGTATAATAGAAGAATACAGGAAAAGAGAGTCTTCTTAAGAATCAAACAGATGATTCGAGCGACTATAGTAAAAAATGTTAGAGTCTTGAGTATGAAGGAAATTATTGAATCAGTAGAGGAGACGAAGATTAGTAAACACTAGGACCGTAGCCTAGTTGAAATGGAGAAAGCCTCCCATTAAAATTGAAGAAATATAAAATGACATATGCTTAGGGAGAGATGGCTAAAGCTCATTTTTTATGGAGTTTCTAAGGGGAATCTTAGGAAGGTAGGGGCTGTAGTGACAAGAGATAGCAAAGGGATCCTAATTTGGTGCCATTAGCGAATTTCTAGGCTCTATGACAAGTCATCAAGCAGAAGCCAAAGCAACTTTGACTAGAGCAAAATTGGTAAAGCAATTTGGAGTAAACAAGCTGATAGTGAAGGGAGATTCTCTCAACATTATCAATTACCTTAACAAGAGGACTATAGAGAGCTAGCAAGTGTTAAGTTTAATAAAAAAAACTCTAAGGATCCTTGCCTCACTAGAGCATATGAAAATGACTCATGTTTTCAAATAAGGCAATAGGATGGCAAAGTGGTTGGCTAATTGGGGGGCTCTTTGTGAAGAGGACCAAAGATGGATTCCCTCAAAAAATGTTCACCCAAACTTAAAAGAGTTAGTAGAAAGAGAAGGGACATAAATATGTTGTTTATGATATGGTCAAAGGTTAATTCAATGGCTTACACTTTTTCACAAGCTAGAGAAGTAGACTCTCAAGAGTAAGCCTCACCATTGGTAGGTATGGGGTCATGTGGAAATGCGTTGAGACACATTTTTTCGATCTATCTAATATGTGGCATGTGCAACTACGAAAGCCCACTGACAGATTTGCTAGCAGAAAGTCCTGTTATTGGTTGTCATTTGCAATGTGGTAGATGTAGTGGTAGTCTACTTAAGTTGCTCCTCGGTGGACATTAGGTTCGTGGACTGTCCCATCTAGACACATGGTAGCTACATCAAAGACATGGGTAGACCATCCAAGCACTTTGATCAACAATTTGTGGAAATATGGGAAATATTTTGAGGACGTAAAGTTTCCAACAATTAACTGGTCAAGGGAAGTACCTACAATTGACTAAACTCAAGAAAAATATTAAGGGTTGGTTGTAGGTGTGGTTTGATGATGATTTGGATCGAGGGAAATATTAATGGTCTGTGGATATTTTTAAGCCTTTTAACCTATGGATAGGCCTAAGCGATATGTTGGATATGTTTCTAGAGTTAGGATGGTAGTTTAGAATTAATTGAAAATGTTTCAAAATTGATGAAATAACTCAAAATTCTATAGCCCTATGAAAAGAGGTTTTGAAAAATATAAGTGTTGAAGGATCTGAACCCTTTCAAAAACCCAACTTTTACCATAATAAAAAAAGAGAATGATATCAAAAGTTGATTGTGGAAACATAGCACTTTGAGGAAGATGATGAATATATTTAATAGGAAAAAACATTGTGATAAAAAGACATTTAAATATGTTTTAAGTAATCTTACAACAAATATATGTATGTGTGTGTTTGAATTAGGTTAGTGCGAGAAACCTCTACTACTGACGTTTAAGGTTGAGTAGTCCCCTCTCAACTATGACCCCTCGTAAGGCCTAGAGCTAAACTTATCGATAATTATTAGCACATCGTCACACACGTAACGGTTTGAACCTTAAACCTCCTAAAAAAGAGCCAAACCTCAAACGTTACACTCTCCCTAACATTTCTTATATTTTGATGTAAGTGTTCCTAAGTATAAACTACATATAATTTATTAAAAAAATAATCTTCTACATTTAGGTTAGTTGTGGTGTGATAAGGTATTTGCCATTTAATTCCTTTTGAGGTCATTGCATTTCAACATCAAACACTTCATTAATAAACAAGAATATGTTCTTAAGTGGATAAAATATTCTATATATAAAATAATATGTTAGATATATTATTAAATAGTCTTTTCAAATAGATCCTAAAGTGAATGTGAATGCTTTGCAAAGTTTTGTTAAGCTTGATGTGAAGGGCTACCAAAAAATGTATTGTTGTTTTATATTGCATCTCTTCCTATGAAGAGTCTGAAAGATTCGGTTAACTAACATTAAGATCTGTTAGTTTTCTTATCATTGTTCTATAATTGAGATTAGAGGACATGTAATGCATTGATAATTATAAAATTCTAAATTGTTCTTCTTGTGGAGGGGTAGTCAAGTCTTTTTTTTTGTGATGTGTTGGGTTGGTGGTCGCTAAAAGTGGGGGTTTGTGGGTCAGCATGGTGGAATTTTGAAGGGAACACTTGTGAGTTTAGGGGACGCTTTTGGACCGAGCTTTATCTTTTAGAAGTGAAATGGATCAGGATGGCCATGCGGACAGTAAGACAGAAAAAGGACGACAAGAAACAGATAGTTTCAAAACAGGAATGGAGGAAGAGTGTGAAGGCAATGGTAATGGATATCCATCTCTTGTTTTGTCTTCTCAGCCCATACCACTCCATGGATGGCCTTGATATCTATTCCAGCTCGTCATCCTTACACTCGGGTAGGGTATGGGTATGGCCACGGGAAGCCTTTGCTTAGAATATGATGTCTTATTGAATTCTTCGTGCCAACGTGAAGATGAAGAGGCTGCTAGATTCGAGAATTCATACGGGTGTTTGAAGGAGCCTCTTCTTTCGAATCAAAATCAACAAAGTTTAGAGGAAGAATGTGATGAATATGGGCGTTGGGGAAAGCAGGGTGTTGTTGGGGTTATTGAGGAGAAGAGGCAGGGAAACTTTGATGGAAGTTCCTTTATCCGAGCTTCAGTCAATGGCATGAATGTTCTTGCAATTTTGTACTAATATTATTCATCCCTCTTAGGCCACATCGTTTGTTTTTCTATATTGCATGTGCCTCTCAAAGTTATTCTCCTGAATGCAACTGGTACTGAGTTATTTTAGTGAACTCTCATGATTGTAGCAACACCTATGGGACGGTGGGCCCGCCCTTTAATTTTTTTGAATAAGGTTAAAACCTTCCTTCAATCTATGGTTTGAACTCTTTCGATCGTGGCAATAGTGGGGAGGTGGCCCCTTCCTTCAATCCACCTTAATAAAGTGGAAGTAAACATGTGCTAGAGAATGGATTGAGGTTATTCCTCCTATGTTAAGGTGTGATGGGTATTGACATTTAAGTTTTTCATAAGGCATGTAGGTTTTTCACATGTTTCAATTTTCAAAGGTTTTTTATCAAATTTCAATCTCGAAGACCCAACTATAGATGATTTAATGTTAGTAAGTCTCATAGATTCTAACTTTAACTCGAGGAAAGTTTTATTTTTGTAGTTTGGTATAGAAATTATGAAAACTACCACAAGAATTCAATTTAGAGCTTTCTTTACTTTGATTTAAGGTACTAGCAATGTCACACATAGGAGAAGTATACCTTTTAAGTAGCAATATGTTTGTTACATTAGCGATCTTTTTTTGTACAGATTTTTGTGCGCTTGCGAATGAGTTGTCTTATATTGGCTTGAATCACAATTGGTTAGTCCAACCTTACTCAAGATGGAAAATGAACATCATTGCACACACTTCGGTCCATGATAGGATTGATCTTATTCAAGATGGTCTAGATTTCTATGGGATATTGACTACCATTAGATAAGTTAGATTGTTCAAACTAGGGTGTTTGACTTGTGTGAACTTCGTCTAACATCCAAATACCCTTGGAAATATGGGTGAACTGCATCAAGGCTGGTCTTAACTTACAATCTATATCCTCAAGTTATTTTTCCAATCTTCATTCACATTGTTTTTATATTCAATGTTCTTTGCTATTAGGTTAATGATTATTTCATTATCCCTATTAATCTATTCATGATCATTATTAGCATTGCATTGATCGTGTTCATTGTATGTTATCTTGTCCTATGTTGTGTTAATATGTCATTGTGGTTGTGAACTTGTCATTGATTAATTAAACCATTTTTATTATGAAATAAATATCCACACATCTAAAAAGCAATTAAAAAAACATATGTGAGTCTAAACCACACACATAAATAGAGACACCATCAACCATCATAAGCATATCAAATTCATTTCATCTAACATATTGTTGTAAGCTAATAAGGCGAACATTAAGTATTATTGATATTTGATAGGAATATATAGTACAAACTAAGGCTAAAAATAGCCACAAAATAATATCCCAAACTATCTCACAAATGTCGCTAACAGCTAACAATAAAGCTAACCAAAAGATATTCTAACAAATAATCAGACTGACGACAATGCTACATACCAAACATAGCCATGTCGGCTATGTTTTCCAAGAGTGATTATTTCATATATATATATATATATATATATATATATATATATATATATATATATATATATATATATATATATAAGTTAGATTTTTATTTTAACATTCATCTATCATTCATTGTTTTATTCAATTCATCTGCGATCGTCGTATTGCCTCTACGACAGGGATCTGCCCTCCTAGAGAGGCCTTAAATTATTTATAGTTTGAATTATTATCCTTTGTTTGCGTTGAGTTAGATATTCATTGTTTGAATTGTTGTTTAAATCTTGGTATACTATGACACTAAGGAGAGAGAGCATACTTGAACACTCCAAGTGGTATCAAAAGTCGACATTCTCAAGCCTATGGCGGCATGCTACTACTTCGTTATTCGGTTCACTAAACACCATCCTAATAACATCAATGTTGCGCACGATGGAGGGAAATACTGATGAAAAGAAGTACATTAGTGGATATACAAAGACGTCAGAAGAATATAAACGCCCCGTTGGTGTTTCTCCTTCTGCTAAAACAGCTAGTGAAGTGCTCGAGCTGCTATCAAAATGCTCCGAGTGTTTGGTCGCACTTCATACCAGAGGCATCATTTTTGGACGTTACAACTCCATTGCGCACACTAAACACTCAATAGGGAGGAGGTGATCTATTTACCAAATCGAATAAAAACATCGAATTAGTGGGAATATTCATGGAAAACCATCTACAAATGCCACAGAGTATCGCTGCACTCTTGCGGAGCATGGACCAATAAAAATCCATAATTAAACGTTGCAATTGCGAGAACATCAAGGTTATAAATTTTTTTTATTATTTTTGAAGTCCTTCGGGGAAATATCCCACATTCAGTGTGGGGTGGGCAAATAGCGATTTAAAAGTCGCAGGACACGTCTATTGAACCGTGGCTTCGATCACACCACTCGGTCTCTCGCGCGTTGACTTCTATCATCCCTCGATCGCTACCGTGTCTTCTATCCTTCCCTCATGTCACTTTGAATTCGTTGTCGAATGTGTCTTCTATCCATGCCTTTTATCTTGCCCTTGTGTCACATCGGGGTCCTCGCTATCCACTTTCATGTCTGATCATGTCCACTCCTATCCCACGTGTAGTGTCTTCGTCTCCTAAGTCAGCAGAGTCGTGTCCTGTGGTCTCCTCGATTTTGGCCACGTGTCCCACTCCTCAGTTTCTTTAGTCCACATCTCCTAGTCTCATTTTTCAAGAAAATTTCCAAACTCGCATCTCCTAGTCTCCGCTTGTCAAGAAAATTATCTTCGAAAAGTTACAAAAAGTTGTTGTCAGAAATCGTCAAAAGGTTGCTATCAAAAATCATCAAAAAAAAAGTTTCTAACCAAAATTAATTGCATGGAGATCCATCAAATCCGCGTCATAGTTGGAGCGACAATTGCACGAAATACAAAAATTTTTGGGCAATTTAACAAAATTTTTGCAGAAAATTGAAGCTCAAAGGCTCCTAAGCAGGAGATTCTGAAAAGTGCATGAACAAAAAGTGGACCAAAGGATCCAATGGTCGACTATCAAGCTCGGAGACTCCCAACAAAGAGAACTCGGAATCACAAAGAAGACCTCGTCGAAGCAAAGGTACACAAAATTCTCCTTCTCCTTTCAGAATCGGTAGCTATAATCCGGGTCATCCATTGATCAACAAAATGGCATCCAATACCTCTCCAAACTCCTCACAAGAGAACCTCACTCAAGTAGAAAATGGTCATCCCAAGGTCACTGATGAGATGTTAGTCCAATTAGTAGAAAGCATTAAGCTTATGACTACCAGCTTCAACCAAGTATTCAACAAACAACCCCAACCAAATCCTCCTAGTCCCAACCACTGGAGTACTGACATTCACTATGAAGACTATACACACCAAAGAGGTCATAATAGTCAGTCCCCAAATCTCAACGACCACAAAAATAATGAGGATATGGGTAATGAAGAAGTTTTTGAGCAACAAAGGGGTTCTGATAGACCTTACCAAAATCGCATCCAACGACAGAGGAATAACGAGGATCAAGATAGGAACAATGTTCACCACCAACCAAGAGGTCCTACTGGAGTCAATTATCCACGCATTGACATGCCCACCTTTGAAGGTCATGATCCACATGGGTGGATAGCCAAAATGGAAGGCATCTTAGACTTCTACCAATTTCGATAGGAGGAAAAAGTTCCTTTTACGACAACCAAATTAGGCACTGAAGCTTATCAATGGTTTACATGGTACAAACGTGAGAATGACCACCAGGCTCTCTTTTGGGATAATTTTAGGGACGCCTTTCTTCACAGATTTGACAAAGGTCCCACAGGTTCATACACAGTATGGTTGTTGTCACTCAAGCAGAGAGGGTTGGGGGGGGGGGGACTATATCTCGAAATTCACTAGTATGCTTCACTATGCACAAGACTTACAACCAGATGTGGTGGTAGCGACTTTTAGAAATGGATTGAAAGTGAATATTAAAGTCGAAGTGGACCTACAAAATCCATCCAAGCTAGATGAGTGTATAAGGGTGGCCAATTTGGTAGAGATGAAGGTGCAACTAGGTCCATCCACATGACGTGATTCATATGGTCGACCTCAATTCTGCAACAACTCTTTTCGCAGAAATGATCAACCATCATGATACTTCTGCTACAAATGTCGCAATCATCATCCAAAAGATCAAGCATGTATACCACGACAAAACTTTCAAATTGAATATGCAGACAAGGAAGATGAAGAAATAGAGGAATACAACGCACCTGAGGATCCCACAGTTGATGACCAAAGTGAACACGAGGAGGTTATAGCTGAAGAAGATACCATGACTATTTTAGTACATGCTCTTATGGGGTTATCCTCTCACCATACAATCAAGGTGGCAGGGTTCATTCAGAAAAAGAAGGTAACAATATTAATTGATTCAGGAAGTACTCACAATTTTATTGATGCAAAACTTGCAAGGGCATTAAATTTGCACGTCTACTCATCTAGTCAAGATAGATTTCAAGTCAGAACGACAAGCAAGGAAATTTCTCAATGCTTAGGTAAGACATCTTCAATTTCATTACAAATGGGTACTTATACTTGGCAAGGTCCTCTCTTTGTTATGGAATTAGGAAATTCAGAAGTTATTTTGGGAGTTGCATGGATGGAACAATTGGAAACCACAGTGGGTTTTAATCACAAACATCGCTTTGTGGAATGGCAAGACAATGGGAAGACTATTCGTCTTCAAGGACTGCCCACACCTCCATCAAAAATCGTAAGTTCACATAGCATGGAAAAGATATTAAGAAAATATGGTGGGGGATTCATAGCCCGAATCAATTGCATTGAAAAATTAGAACAAGATATGCCATAAATCCAAGCAGAAGATCTCCAAAACATTGTGGCTAACTATGAGGAGGTTTTTCAAGAACCAAAAGGACTACCACCCAAAAGATCTCATGACCATGCCATACACCTAGTGCCTGGAAGTCTTCCACCTAATGGTCGTCCTTATCGATATCCCCAACCCCAAAAAATAGAAATTGAGAAGATTGTCCAAGAACTATTAGAACATGGTGTCATCCATCATAGTACTAGCCCTTATTCCTCACCAGTAGTTTTGGCTCATCGAAAAGACAATTCTTGGCGTATGTGTCCAGATTTTCGTCCTCTCAACAAAATCACAATCAAAGATAAATTTCCTATTCCTGTCATTGATGATTTACTAGATGAACTACATGGTGCCAAATTCTTTACCAAATTAGACTTACGTTCAGGGTTTCACCAAATCCGAGTTAGGGAAGAGGATATTCCCAAAACAGCTTTTCGAACTCATGAAGGTCATTATGAATTCTTGGTCATGCCTTTTGGTCTCACTAATGCCCCATCTACATTCCAAAGCCTCATGAACCATGTGTTTCATCCATTCCTCCACAAATTTGTCCTCGTCTTCTTCGATGACATACTCATCTATAGTAAATCATGGAAGGATCATTTATCACATGTGGGAAGAGTTCTTCATATCCTACACAAGGAAAAGTTGTTTGTCAAACGATCTAAATGCTCCTTTGGTGTTCAAGAAGTTGAGTACCTCGGTCATATAGTATCTCAAGAAGGTGTTAAAGTGGATCCCAATAAGATTAAGGTAATTCAAGATTGGTCTTTACCTAAAACCATCAAGAAACTTCATGGTTTTTTGGGTCTCACTGGCTATTATCGCAAATTTATGCGTAACTATGGTAAAATTGTGGGTCCTCTCACAACGCTCACCAAGAAGGATGCTTTTCATTGGTCCGATGCAGCTACTCAAGCCTTCGAGGCTCTCAAAGAAGCAATGTGTACGACTCCAATTCTGGAAACTCCGGATTTTCAAAAACCATTTGTCATTGAATGTGATGCCTCAGGAACAGGTATTGGGGCAGTATTAATGCAGGAGGGTCATCCCTTAGCATTTGAAAGTAAACAACTTTCAGGGAAGAATTTGGGTAGATCCACATATGAAAAAGAAATGTTGGCTATTCTACACGCAGTGGAGAAATGGAGGCACTACTTAATCAATAGTCATTTTATTATAAAAATAGATCACAATAGTCTCAAGCATTTTCTAGAACAAAGGTTTTCTTATCCCAAACAAAATAAGTGGTTGACTAAATTTTTGGGATATGATTTTGTGATTGAATATAAGAAAGGAAAAGAAAATGTGGCAGCTGATGCATTATCCAAAAAATACGAAGATGAAGTAGTCATTAATGCCATTTCAGGACCATGTTCTCAATGGGTGTCTCAGTTACAGGAAGAATGGTTGTCCAACGGTGAAACAACTCAAATAATTCAAGAATTGTCTATGGGTTCATCTAAGCACCCTCTTTTCTCATATGATGACAAAATATTATGCAAGAAGAATCACATTTACATTCCACACAATTCAACAATCAAATCACGGATTCTAGAGGAGTCACATGCTTCTCCATCAGCAGGACATTCAGGGTTTTTGAAAACCTACATGCGGGTTAAACAATCCTTTTGTTGGAAAGGGTTAAAAGCAGAGGTCAAGCAATGGGTAGCAGAGTGTGAAGTGTGCCAACGCAATAAGGGAGAAACAGTCAAGTCACCAGGGTTGCTTCAACCGTTACCTATTCCAGATCGTCAGTGGGAACATATTTCCATGGATTTTATTGAAGGTCTTCCTAAGTCGGAAGGTAAAACAGTAATTTTTGTGGTAGTTGATCACCTTTCCAAATATGCTCATTTTCAGGCCCTACAACATCCATTTTCAGCAAGCAAAGTGGCCAAGGTATTTATGGATTCAATTTTTAAATTGCATGGAATGCCCAAAAATATTGTAAGTGATCGAGATCCCATTTTTACTAGCAATTTTTGGAAAGAATTGTTTCGACTTAGTGGTACCAAATTAAACATGTCTTCTGCATACCATCCACAAACAGATGGTCAAACAGAGGTAGTTAACAAATGTTTGGGTACTTACCTGAGATGTTTTGTACAAGATAAACAATATCAATGGAGTCAGTGGCTATCATTGGCAGAATGGTGGTACAACACTTCTTACCATTATTCCATCAAGATGTCTCCTTTTGAAGCATTGTATGGAACTAAGCCACCAACAGTAGCAGATTATGTACCAGGTTCCTCCAAAGTGGCCCAAGTAGATGATTGGCTTCAGCAACGACAATCAATGCTCACTATTCTGAAAGACAATTTGGTCCAAGCACAGAATCGTATGAAGCAACAACAAGACATGCATCGTTCGAAAAGAGCATTCAATGTGGGTGATATGGTGTTCTTACGTTTACAACCCTATAAACAATTGTCTCTGAAGATAAAATCAAGTCAGAAGTTGGCTCCACGATTTTATGGGCCTTACCAAATTGTGTGTCGCATTGGGGAAGTAGCATATCAACTAGAGTTACCCCAATCCTCACGCATACACCCAGTGTTTCATGTCTCCTGTCTCAAGAAGGTGATTGGCCAAAAAGTACAATCTCAGTCAGAATTACTAGTGTTGGATGAAGAAGGGCGTATATATCTCCAACCAGAAGCAGTTGTACAAACCAGAACACGTAGACTAAGATCTCGTCACATCCAAGAGTTCCTCATCAAGTGGCAGGACTTACCTGAAGAAGATGCAACCTGGGAATCTAAAAGTATTTTCCAGTCATTTCCAACTTTGAGGACAAAGCTTTCCGAGGAGGGGAGTCATGCTACATACCAAACATAGCCATGTCGGCTATGTTTTCCAAGAGTGAATTTATTTTATATATAACTAGGTTGATTTTTATTTTAACATTCATCTATCATTCATTGTTTTATTCAATTTATCTGCGATTGTCGCATTGCCTCTACGACAGGGATCTACCCTCCCAAAGAGACCTTAAATAATTTATAGTTTGAATTATTATCCTTTGTTTGCATTGAGTTAGATATTCATTGTTTGAATTGTTGTTTAAATCTTGGTATACTGTGACACTAAGGAGAGAGATCGTACTTGAACGCTCCAGGCAACCATAAGATATTCGAACAATGAATATATTCATGGTAAAATAAAATAAACTAATGCAATAAACAACCTAACTACCCAAGAGATTCTACATATTACCAAATAAGGTAATAGTACTCTAACATCCCCCTTCTTACATTATTTGGGTAATAATATAAAACTGCCCCTATACAACAATATTTAGGTAAAGTATATAACTGTCCCAATATAGTGAAGAATAAGAGAAATGAAAGAATGTGGCTCTTACTTTTTCTTTGGCTCTAGCTCTGGCTCTAAGCGTACCTTTGGATTTGTATCTCTGGGTCTATCTCAAGATCTGCCTATGAATTTGCCTCTGGATCATTGCCTCTAGATCTGCCTGTAGATCTACCTCTGGAACTTTGTCTCTAGGTCTATCTTTAGGTCTGTCTCTAGGTTATTGTCTCTAGGACTGCCACTCGGTCTGTCATTAGATTTGCCTCGGGGTCTACCATAGGTTTTACCTTTTTGGTAGAAGCCATACAACATTTCTTTCATCATGGTCCATTGTGTGAGATCTGTCCATCCATAATCTATATGAACCTTGTTGGCCATTTTCACTTTGTACCAACAATTTTAAGAAGAGTGATTTGTACATCCATATGAATCAAAAGGATGTAATTTTCAACACCTAGCTGCTACATGTCCTGTTCTACCACAATGACCGCAACAATACTTTTTAGGTGTTGTAGGAGATTTAGAGTTTATAAACATGGTTTTACTGGTACTTGCTTATCCAGAATAGTCAAGGTCTTCATTCTTTGCCCTGACATTTAGCATTATTGGAGTTTTAATGCCTTGTTCATTTTTACCTAATATCTCACCATTGAATCCCATTTTCTTCATTAGTTTGGATCCAAATCCTTTGGTGTGTTTTTCAAAACACCCAATTTCATCATCTTCATCAATGCTTTTAACAATATGTCATTTTTCACTATTGATGAGATTATGGAGCTCATTTTTAGGAGGTTCAGTTTTTAAGTCACTAGTGTCACAAGCAAAGTCTGCTTTTGAAATGAGATCACCTATGCTACAACTAATATCTACCATTGAAGGTATGAGGTCACATGTATCACAACAAGCATTGGCCACAATGGGCTCAAGGTCACATGTGTCACAACAAGCATTCACCATAATAGGCTGAAGATCACTTGTGTCACAACAAGCATCGACCATTATGACCTCTTTTTCCTCACTTATGTCTAATTTCACTTTACGTTGGGTAAGGTCAAGTGCAACCAATGACATGTATATGCCCCTTATAATGCCAATAGTGAATCGAGCACCATTTGTTTAAAGGTCTTTACAAGACTCAAAATATTTGAGTAGGGCTACTAAACCATTGTTTAGTGTGAGAAATGTGCCCTCCTCATAAAAATTTGGCCCATCCATCTCAGGTGGAAAATAAGGACCTTTAACTGATTTAACAACATCATCAGTTGGTTTTGGGGTTTGCTTTTTTTTTATCTACCCATTTTTGAAGGTGTCGATCTCTGTCGAAAATGCACCTTTTACAAGGGAATTTTGCAAAATATTGGCTAAGGTGTCGGTTGCTGCCAAAAATACAGCTTTACAAATGATTCCCCCCTTTTTGCAAAAATGAGTATCCCCCCTTGTTGCAAAATTATATCCCCCTTGGGGGAAGAAAAATGTTATCCCCCCTTAGTGCAAAAAAAATTGCAACTATGAAGCCTCTTGGGCTTTTGTTGCACAAATATTTCCTCTGAGGCAAATTTTCAAAAGGAAATTTCCCAATGCTTAGAAAATGACAAAAAAATTATGCAAAAAAATTAGGTGTTTTTTTTTTTTAATTTTAATTTGCAAAATTAAATTTTATCAATCATTTAATTAATAATAAAATAATTTTGACTAAAAATCATGAATTTAAAAGAAAATAAATGATTTTAATCCAAATAATATTAAATTATTAAAAAAATTGATAAAATTTTAATAACATTTGCAAAATAAAAAAAAATATTTACCTTTTACTACTGTCAGTGGGATTGGATCTCTTGACCTCCCAGTGTCGTGCGGCTTAGAACCCGGCCTCCAATCGACCATGCTAAGCACTTCAGTGGGTATTAAAGGAGAAGGCTTCTCCTTTATGGCGTGCACGACTTTCCAAGTTGTTATGCGTGCAGCTCTCCTGTGAGAGATGGTGGCGGCTTGCCATGATCGGGTGGCACTTGTCTGCGAAGGTCCTATGATAATTGATCGTAGATTGTTCTACTCTTACAATCTACCTACAACAGGTTCACCACCATCACAATGAAATATTTAGCAGAACAAAAAATCTTTGTCCCCTATCGTGTCTGTGTGAACCAAACATTTGATAAATTACAACTCTCTTCGCGGGTGCTTGACGGAATGCCTCCAAGAAGGAACATATAGCACATTCGATCTCTGTATGCACTAGTGCTAATTGTCACTCGAAGATCTGAAGAATGAATGTTCGTCTGTAATCAACGATCCACCTTCATAGGCGTAAACACACCTATGCAGAGTTTCCTGTGAATCATTTTTAAACCTGTAATAACAACACTCCTTTACTCATCGACTGATTTGCTAGTCCCAATCTGATCGTCATCACCATAGTAATGTCCAAAACAACCGTTATATCCAAAACAATAAATTATTTATACAAGCCATGAGCAACTTTCACTGTAGTTGTAGGGTCAAATTGATCTGCTGCAGATATCTCCTCTTCGATGCTTGATGATCGTGCAACAGGAAATTTTGAAAATTAAGATTTTGAAATAATACAACCGACATCTACACCATAGGAGAGTTGCAAACAAGAGTAAAAATGTCTACGATCAACGTAGTTTTTCAAACATTTTGTTCGCCATCTCCTATTCTTTGTTCTCTGTAGAGATATGGTTGATTCATTTTGAAAAGAATACTGTAAAACTTCATCGTAAAGCTATCACAGGCTCAGGCTCTAGATCGGGTCTGCAATTCCAAACGTAGCAACCTGCAACTATCGAGCATGTAAAGTCGAAAAACATCTATAACGGTCGGTGTTTAGTTGGATGGTGCGACTGCTATGGGACAGATCACCTACAGAGCAAAATGGTTGGGACACGTCCTCCATCCTGAAATCGTGATCCATGATAACTACTACGAATCTTGCTAACAAAAACTATGCGATGAGACCTAAAAAACTTTTTTTAAATAGAACCAATTTTCCCACATGGAATGTATGGGAGGTTTATATACCATTTAAAAAAAATAAAGCATTCTATGCTTTTCGATTATCTTCGAGCAATTAGCCCTTTAGTCAAAGTTTTGCTCGCCCATAATTAAGTAACTAGTTTGTGCCATGTATGCCTTCTACGTGTCCTCCTATGTGTAACATCTAGTCGGGTCCACATCGTAGGTGTCCTCTAGTCCATCTCACGTAATTTGGATCTGTAGATCGCCTGTCAGGTCTAGGGTTCTACTATGTAAATATTAGATCTCACTCGTCTGGTTGTGTAGGATGTCGTTCCAATGGTTTGATAGCTCCAGGTTCTCCAAATCATGCCACATCAAGATCCAAATCTATTGTCCACGTCCAGTCGAAGTCTAGTGTGGCCAGGGTCAGCTTAACTCTATTTATTATCGCTAGTTGACCTCTAGCGGTCCAAGTCATAATCTGGGTCAAATTGCAACCGTGTGGTCCATGAGATTATCGTCGTAGAATTGTATCCACGTCGGTCTCACTAGTAGTGGCGCAGTCTGGACCCGTAAACAGTTAGTCGCCAAAGTGTGCTGGTTGCACCTAGTGGTCCTGCCTTAACCTCCAAGTCTGTTTACTAGCTGTTGTAGGTGGTCCCGCCAGTACCAGGGTTTTCAAGATCCATGCAGTCCAGTGTCACAGTGATCTGATCTAATTAGATCTAGACTGCGTTCCACAACCCTCAGGAGTAGTCCAGTTAACTCAAGAATCGAGCCCGAGTTGGCCAATCAGATTGTCGAGCTACGAGAGCATCGACATAGTGGCTCTGATACCATGTAAGCTAATAAGGCGAACATTAAGTATTATTGATATTTGATATAAATATAGAGTACAAACTAAAGCTAAAAATAGCCACAAAATAATATCCCCCAAACTATCTCACAAATGTCGCTAACAACTAACAATAAAGCTAACCAAAAGATATTCTAACAAATAATCAAAATGACATTAACCATAAGATATTCAAACAATGAATATCTTCATGGTAAAATAAAATAAACTAATGTAATAAACAACCTAACTACCCAGGAGATTATACATATTACCAAATAAGGTAATAGTACTCTAACAATTGTATCTATCTAATCACATACATCCATCCATCATCAAAAAACAAGAATCACAAAATCAAAAAATAAAATAAAAACTTAAAAATTTGCAAAACATCCTATCAAATCCCCATCGCATAATTTTACATATCATATGTAACTCTAACATTCATATGGCACCCATCGAATTATCATCATGTCAATTATTATTACACATAGATCTTTGGTCAAGCACTTTATTGTTGTGTTTTGCTTCTTCAATCATCAAATCACTGCTTAAGGGGGAAGATATTACCCATCAATATCATCTCGAACATATTCAACATCCAAACACTTGATCTTGGAATCACGTTTATCTAAGAATTTTTCCTAAGACTATCACTAACCCTCCTCTATTGGGACAATTAAAAATATATAATTTCTCTTCTCAACTTAAACTCTAATCCAATCCAATTTGGTATGCTCCATGTCAATGTTTGTATGGTTACTCATACACTTGCTTCACTAAGGTGGAAACTTAAGCCCACTTACAATCGATCAAAGCATCATGAGGATACCTACCTATGGTTGATCAGCTTGTTAAATCAAGTGAACTCAAAAATCTATTAAAGGTAAAGTTTTAAGGATATTCGTCCCTTCTACAATTGGGCCATCTTACATTGTTCATGATTTGAGACGACTTTACGTCTCCTCCCTCAACTATCATGACGACGTGCCCAAAGTCATGATCAATCATGGTTAACCATGATCACCTATTGTCAACTCATTTTTGTCATAGTCAGTCACTCATATGGTGTCGTATGTTTTTGCATTGCATCGTGTTTACACACACCATAGTACAAAAAGAGGTAAATGTAGACACCTAAAAATATCACTTTACCCCTTGTGTAGTGCTAACGATTAATAACTTTGCAAAAAATCCAAAAATCCAATTAATTTGTATTAAAACACTAATTAGCCATCTTAACCTCTTTTCTCCACTAAGCCCCACCCTACACCTAGCCCATGGTCACCATGTGACCATTCACCTTACCTAGCCTAGGTTCACCTCAACCTAGCCTACCTTACCCCATACTCTCCACATCTCCACGTTCATTCATTGTCATTAATAGGATGAAGACTTTCTCTATCCCTGTGGATTAGTGACATGAAGACTTTCATCCACATGCCATAAATGGGTGAAAACTTTCTCCAACCTATGCATTTATACATCATAACTAGCTATCTCTATCATGCTAAGTTCTATCCTTAGACATCTTCCACATTTATCAAAGAGTATCCTTTAAATCATTAAATTTCGAGTTTTTTGGAAAAAGTTGCTTGGACTAGCTGTAGTGCATTACCCTCATTGAATTCTTGTACTAAGCACATACTTGGATCAATCTAAAGTGCCTCCTTTGAGAGTTCATCTACTTCCCTATTTAGTTCTCTATAAATATGCCAAAACGTAAAAGCTTCACTTTGACCCGCAACTTCTTTTATTTGAGAGAAGATGGGTTGTAAAATCATATTTTCCATCCTAAAAACACCAAGCATCCAATTTATTACTACCTTCAAGTCTTTGTAAATTTGAATTTTTTGTATTCCTTTATATACTACCAACTGAACCAACAATTTGAGAACTAAATTTATTAATAGAGAATTAACAAACAACCACACATGACGGTTTGAACCTTAAACCTCCCGGAAAAAAACCAAATTCCAAAATGTTACATTATATTTTCAAACATTTTTTATATTTTGATATATCGATACTTAATATAAAGGACATATAATTTATTAAAAAATAATATTCTACATTTAGGTTAGTTGTGGTGTGGTAGGGTATTTGCCATTTAATTCCTTTTTAAGTCATTACATTTCAGCATCAAACACTTTATTAATAAGCAAGAATATGTTGTTAATTGAATAAAATATTCTATTTAAAAAACATGTCGGATATATTATTAAATAGTCTTATCAAATAGATCCTATCGTGAATGTGACTGCTTTGGAACTTTTGTTTGTTTCCACCTTATCGCTAATGAATATTCTAAACTTACATCAAGCATATGCCTTCTGAATTGATGTCTAATGAATATATGTTTCTCTTTGCCTACAACTTTTTGTTTACTTTTTGCCGGCCACTCTTTGTTTTGTTTTGCCTAGAGAATCTTATAATTTTAATTTGTAAATTATTTTTATTATTTAATTTTAGAAATAGAATCCATTTGAAATTGATCCGACAAAATATATATTATTAAAAAATTAAAAATATGAAATTTTTTTATTACAAGTTTTTCAAAGTTGAACTCCATAATCATAGTTATTGGATTTGCAGTCCCACACATTGTGCCGCTAAAAGTACCACCAACAATGACCCAGCGTGATCACATGATGATTAATTTTTTAAGTGAAAACTCTAAATTATTATATAATTATTTTTTAAATTTTATTAAATAATTTTTATTTTGTATGTGTTTGAAATTTTGAAAAGAATGAGTTTTAAATCCAAAAGATCTAAGTTGAAATCTTATAAATAAATATTTTTATAATTGTCTTATTGTTATAATATTACTATACATATCATTTTGTTAGAATATTGTCATATGCCTCCTTGTTATAACACTATTATATATGTCTTCTTGTGATAATATTATATATATATCATTTTGTTAAAATACTCATATGTCATGTTGTGAGAATATAGTTATACTATAATTATTATATATATTTTCTTGTTATAATATTATTATATATCATTTTGTTAAAAAACGAATATATTCATACTATAATTGTTATGTTATTTTAATATAATTATATATAGAATGTTTTTTTTGTTGGGTATATATGAAAGTTGGTTACAATCACATTATTTTTTAGTAATTGATAAGACTAGGTTCAAACCATAGAGGATTCAAACCACAAGGGTCGGTCATTCACTCACAGGAAGGTTTTTACCTACCTTTGCAAACAAGCTTGCCCAAGATTTTTACTTAGGTGTCTTCTTGATAAGTGCTTGGTTAGACAAGCTCTTACCAATCCAACAAGTTAGGGTTTATAATTCTTATCCAACAAGCTGACAACTTTCAAGTAGACTTTCTCTTATTCAATTGACTAAGGTTTACAATGATGTTCAAAATTGATCAAAATCTTACCAATGTGAGACAAACATGTTACCTTCCCTATGTATTAAAAAAAAAATATATATATATATATATATAGATAAATGATTAAAGTAAACGTGACTACAGTAACAAAATTTCATTTGAACACGGCTTTTGCGGGGTTACAATATATGAGTATGAAAAATATCGGAAAAGGCAAAAAAAAAGGTCACGTGTTCAACATCTCTGTCAAATAAAGACAGTTAAGCCCAAACTTCGTAAGTCCGCAGGTTCTGTCTGACTAATGAAATGAGAGAGTCGTTAAACGCATGGCGTGGTTGCTTGCATTCATATGCATAGATTCGCCAGAATCGTATTTGGATTACTGATCCTCGCAGAGGAATTGGCATTGAATAATCGAATCGCAATACCCGTTTCTTTGAAATTTGTTTTCTTTGTTTGCTTTTTTTAATTAACAAGTATAGGTTTAAATCGCAAAGATTGTTTTTATCAAATTTATTCGGTTTTGTGTTGATCCCGTTTGAAGGGGCGTGAAGGGGTCTGTTGGTGCGCACTCATATCATTCAGATCAGACTACTACCTTTGCAAATAAGATGCTCTCAAGATTTAAACTTGGGTATAAAAAATATTTGATCAAGACAAACACTTACCAATTCACCTAACCTTCAAATTCTTTAATCCCAACTAAAATTTATAATGAATTAAGCCATCTCTTCCTGCGAAGAGTACGAAAGATTCAGTTAACTGACATTAAGATCTGTCAGTACTCTATCGTTGTTTAATAATTGAGATTAGAGCACATGCAATGCATGGATAATTATAAAATTCTAATTGTGGAGGGGCAGTCACGTCTCAAGTCTTTTTTTGTGATGTGGTGGGGTTGGTGGCCGCTAATAGTGGGGGGTTTGTGCGTCAACCTGATGGAATTTGAAAGAAACAGTAGTGGGTTTAGGGGAGGTTTTTGGACGGAGCTGTATCTTTGAGAAGCGGAATGGACAGGATGGCCAGGTGGACGGTAAGACAGAGAAAGGACCACACAGATATTAATGTTCAACAAAAAAATATTAATGATGAAATATGTTAAAATAAATAATTTTAGAACAGAAATGGAGGAAGAGTGTGAAGGCAGTGGTACTGGATACGCCTCCTCTTCAAATAATTTCAAAACAGAAATGGAGGAAGAGTGTGAAGGCAGTGGTACTGTATACCCCTCTTCTTCTCAGGCCATACCAGTCCGTGGATGGCCTCAGACCTTTCCAAGGTCAATTGATATCTATTCCAGCTCGCCCTCTTTACACTCGGGTATGGGGATGGGTATGGCCACGGGAAGCCTTGACTTAGAACATGACAACATCTTGAATTCTTCGTACCAACGTGAGGATGAAGAGGCTGCTGGATTCGAGAATTCAGGTGGGTGTTTGAAGGAGCCTCTTCTTCCAAATCAGAATCAACAAAGTTTGGAGGAAGAATGTGATGAAAATGGGCGCTGGGGACAGCAGGGTGTTGTTGGGGTTATTGAGGAGAAGGGGCAGGGAAACTCTGAGGGGAGTTCCTTCATCCGAGCTTCAGTCAATGGCATGAATGTCCTTGCAGGTTTGTATACTAATATTATTCATCCCTCTTAGGCCACACTGTTTGTTTTTCTATATTTAATGCGCCTCTCAGAGTTATTCTCCTGAATGCAACTGGTACTGAGTTATTTTCCTGAAATCTTGGGATTGTAGCAACACCTATGGGGTGGTGGGCCCTTTCCTTCAATCCACCTGAGTAAGGTGGAAGGAAACCTGTGCTAGAGAATGGGTTGAGGTTATTCCTCCTATGTTAGGGTGCGATAGGGACAGACATGTAAGTTTTTCACTGGTTTCAATCCCTGAAGTTTTTTTATTAGGTTTTAATCCTTAAAGGTTTTTCATCAGGTTTCAATCCCCAAACCTTTTTTATCAAGTTTATCCCGGAGACGCAACTTCAGATGGTTTAAATGTTGGTAAGCCCCCGTAGATTTTTACTTTAATGCAAGGAAAAAGGAAAGTTCTATTTTTGGAGTTTGGTGTGTAAATTAATGAAACCTCCACAAAAATCCAATTTAGAGCTTTCTTTACTGTATTTTTGGAGTTTGGTAAATTAACGAAACCTCCACAAGAATCCAATTTAGAGCTTTCTTTACTGTATTTTTGGAGTTTGGTAAATTAACGAAACCTCCACAAGAATCCAATTTAGAGCTTTCTTTACTGTGATTTAAGGTACTAGCAGTGTCAAACATGGGACAAGTAGGGTGATTTCCAAAAGGTTGGGGTCGACTCCTTTTTCGCTGAAACTTGTTACCCGTTTCAGGAATTTACTTTAAGTTAGTTTAGTTTTGATATGGCAATGGTTATGATATTTTTTTGTTTGTTGAACATTGTTGTAGGAACAAGCTAATGGACGTCACGCCCTTGGATTGGGCTTCATTTTAGGGCCTGCTGTTAACACTGGTGTTGGGCAACTAAAGCAGGTTTTGAAAAGTTATAAGCCTAATTTTTGAAGGCCCTTACCTACTCAGCATGCCTAAATAGCATATAGACCCCTCTGGGAAACAAGGAATTTTTTGGATTTATCTTTACCTATATTGTTTATAATTTGTACATTCTTTGACAAATTTCATGGTAAATTAGGCCTTCTCAATTAGTTCAAGGTCGATGTTTAAGGCATATGCAGAGTTGGTCCATTGATCATGCCTAGTTATTTTTTCTTCGACTTTATCATACCACGTTTGTTTAAAATTTGTGCCCTCTAAAAAAAATCCAATAGTATCACTTGTTTATACACCAAAGAAAAAGAGAATCTTCTTAAGAATATTTGAGGGAAAAAAAGTTTTCTTAGGAATCAAATAGATGATTCAGCGACTATAGCAAAAACAAAATGTTAGAGTTATGAGTATGAAGAAAATTATTGAATCAATAGAGGAGACGAATATTAGTAAACACTAGGACCTTAGTCTAGTTGAGATGGAGAAAGCCTCCCAAGAAAATTGAAGAAATGTAAAATGACATATGTTTAGGGAGGGATTGCTAAAGCTCATTTTTTATGGAGCTTTTAAGGGGAACCTTGGGAAGGTAGGGGGTGTAGCGACAAGAGATAGCAAAGGGATCCTAATTTGGTATCATTAGTGAAATTTTAGGCTTTATGACAAGTCATTAAGCAGAAGCCAAAACAACTTTGGCTAGAGCAAAACTGACAAGGCAATTTGGAGTAAACAAGTTGATAGTGGAGGGAGATTCTCTCAACATTATCAATTACCTTAACAAGAGGGCTATAGAGAGTTAGCAAGTATTAAGTATAATAACAAAAACTCTAAGGATCCTTACCTCACTAGAGCACATGAAGATGACTCATGTTTTCGAAGAAGGCAATAGGGTGGTAGAGTGGTTGGCTAATTGAGGGGCTCTTTGTGAAGAGGATCAAAGGTGGAATCTCTCGAAAAAAGTTCACCCAAACGTAAAAGAGTTAGTAGAAAGCGAAGAGGCATAAATAGGTTGTTTATGATATGGTCAAAGGTTAATCTAGTGGCCTATACTTTTTTACAAGCTAGAGAAGTAGACTCTTAGGAGTAAGCCTCGCCATTGGTAGGTATGGGGTCACATGGCAATGCATCGGGACATATTTTTTCGATCTAGCTAATATGTGTCTTGTGCAACTATAAAAGCCTACTGATGGATTTGCTAGCGGAAAGTCTCGTCATTGGTTGTCATTTGCAACGCGGTAGATGTAGTGGTAGTCTGCTTAAGATGCCCCTTGGTGGACATTAGGTTTGTGGACTACCCTATCTAGACATGTGGTAACTACATCAAAGACATGGGTAGACCATCCAAGCACTTTGATCAATAGTTTGTTGTGGGAATAAGAGAAATATTTCGAGGGCATACATTTTTCGACAATTAACTGGTCGAGGGAAACTCAAGAACAATATTAAGGGCTGGTAGTAGGTGTGGTTCAATGACGAATTAGATCGAGGGACAAATCAATGGTCTGTGGAAGAGGTTTTCAAGCCTTTTAACCTATAGATAAGGCCTAAGCGATATGTTGGGTATGTTTCCAAAGTTAGGATGGTAGTTTAGAATTAGTTGAAAATGTTTGTAAACTAATGACAATAACTCAAAATTTTGTAGCCCTATTAAAAGAGGTTTTGAGCAATAAAATTGGTGTTGCAAGTCAAAAATTGTAGAAGGGTTTGGGCCCTTTTAAAAACCCAATTTTTACCATAATAAAAAAAAAGAATGATATCAAGAGCCGATTGTGGAAACATAGCATTTTGAGGAAGATGACAAATATATTTAATAGAAAACAAAATTGTGATAGAAAGACATTTAAATATGATTTAATTTAATCTTACAACAAACAAACATACATATATATATATATATATATATATATATATATATATAGGTTAGTGTGAGAAACCTCTACAACCGACGCTTAGGGTTAAGCAGTCCCCTCTCAACCATGACCCTTCGTAAGGTCGAGAACTAAACTTATCAATAGAGGATTAACACACTGCTTCACACACACAACAGTTTGAACCTTAAACCTTTTGAAAAAGAGCCAACCTCTAAATCGTTATACACTCCCTCAAAACATTTTTTATATTTTGATATAAGTGGTCCCTATAAACAACATATAATTTATTAAAAAAAAATATTCTACATTTATGTTAGTTGTGGTGTGGTAAGGTATTTGCCATTTTATTCCTTTTGAGATCATTGCATTTGAGCATCAAACACTTCATTAATAAACAAGAATATGTTGTTAGGTGGATAAAATATTCTCTATATAAAAGAATATGTTAGATGTATTATTAAAAAGTATTGTCAAATAGATCCTAAAGTGAATGTGAATGCTTTGTAAACATTTGTTTGGTAACACCTTATTGCAAATGAATATTCCTTTGGAATTAGATGTCAAGCGAAAATATGTTTCTCTTTACCTACAACTTCTCGTTTACTTTTTGCCGACCACTCTTTGTTTTCTTTTGCCTAGAGAATCTTATAATTTTAATTTGTAAATTATTCTTTACTAATGAATTTAAAGAATAGAATTATTTTTTAAAAATTAACCCAACAAAATATATATTATTAAAAATCATAAAATATTAGAAATTTCTAAGAGTGTTTAGCACATCGTTATCAAGTTCTTAAAAGTTAAGCTTCATAGTTATTGGATTTGGAGCACCTCGTCTTATCGACTTTTAATGTATAAAAAACAATAACAATGGATTAGATATATCATAAAAAAAAAGCTTAAACAAGCTTAAATTTTTTTGTTTATATTAAAAAAAATTATAAATTATTATTTAGTTATTTTTTCTATTAATTGTTTTCAGCTGTTTAGCACACAGTTAGTGTGTTAGTGTGTTAGTTGTGTGTTCAGGGTGTGCTAATTCCACCCACCTTTTTTGTATGATTAAACCATTTTAATATAAGGATTTTTCATAAAAAAAAGTTTTAAATTAAAATCTTATTTTTATATATATATAATTTTGTTAGAATATTGTCATGTGTCTTCTTGTTATAATATTGTTATATATGTCATTTTGTTAAAATACTGCCATATGTCATGGTGTTAGAATATTATCTTACAGTTATTATGCTATTATAATATAACTATATATAACATAACTATATATAACATGTTGTTATAATACCACCTGTTGAATATGCATGTATTGTCCACATGGAATATTCACAAGCTCTGATGCCATAGATCCTTAGAGCTGACTTAATCTACAAGGACAACACAATGCTGCTTAGGGTTTCAAACTTTTTTTTGAAAAACTTAGTTTCAAATCAAGGTATATTGGAAATGTATAGGCAGATTGGTAATAGCTAAGTGACTTCTTTTTATCCAGTAAACTAAGATTTATAATTCTTACCCTAACCTACTGATTTAGGGGTTTATAATAGTAGGAGCTAGGGTTTATAGTTCTCACCCAATATGACAATAAGTTAAACTTGGTTAGAGTTTATAATTCTTATCCAACAAACTAAGGTTTATAATTAGGGGTTTATAGTCGTAGGAGCTAGAGTTTATAGTTCTCATCCAATATGAAAATAAGTTAAACCTGGTTAGAGTTTATAATTCTTATCCAACAAACTAAGGTTTATAATTACAAAGTAGTCGTAGCTCCAGTTCCAGAATTTCAAAAAAAAGGTCACGTGTTCAACATCGCAGTCAAATAAAGACAGCTAAGTCCGCAGGTTCTGTCTGGCGAATAATGAAAGAGAGTCGTCAAACGTATGCCGTGATTGATTGGATTGATATGCACAGATTAACCAGAATCGTATTTGGATTACTGATTGTCGCAGAGGAACTGGCATTGAATTTCGAATTGCAATACCCGACTCATGAAATTTGTATTCTTTGTTTGCTTTCGTTTTCTGCTACGTGTCTTTGGAGTTGGCAATATCTCTGCCAGCACTGCTAAATCATTGTGTAGCCTACGCTTCTTATCATTTATATCTTTTGATTTCTTCGAAATCCCGTGCGCATTTGGCGTCAATCCATTATCACCTTTTGATGGATGTTTTCGGGGCTGGATTGCCGATGAGTTAAGCTTGATGTTAAAGGACTACCAAAAATTGTATCGTTGTTTTATTTTGCATCTCTTCCGGTGAAGAGTCCGAAAGATTCAGTTAACTGACATTAAGATCTGTCAGTACTCTTATCGTTGTTCTATAATTGAGATTAGAGGATAGTTATAAAATTCTAAATTGTTCTTCTCGTGGAGGGGCAGTCAAGTCTTTTTCTTTTGTGATGCGTTGGGTTTGTGGGTCAGCGAGGTAGAATTTTGAAGGAAACACTTGTGGGTTCAGGGGAGGCTTTTGGACTGAGCTTTATCTTCGAGAAGCGGAATGGATCAGGATGGGACAGAGAAAGGACGAGAAGAAACAGATAGTTTCAAAACAGGAATGGAGGAAGAGTGTGAAGGCAATGGTAATGGATACCCATCTCTTGTTTCGTCTTCTCAGCCCATACCACTCCATGGATGGCCTCAGACCTTTGCAAGGTCAATTGATATCTATTCCTGCTCACCATCCTTACACTCGGGTATGGGGATGGGTATGGCCACGGGAAGCCTTGGCTTAGAACATGACAACTTCTTGAATTCTTCGTGCCAACTTGAAGATGAAGAGGCTGCTGGATTCGAGAATTCAGGTGGGTGTTTGAAGGAGCCTCTTCTTCCGAATCAGAATCAACAAAGTTTGGAGGAAGAATGTGATGAAAATGGGCGCTGGGGACAGCAGGGTGTTGTTGGGGTTATTGAGGAGAAGGGGCAGGGAAACTCTGAGGGGAGTTCCTTTATCCGAGCTTCAGTCAATGGCATGAATGTCCTTGCAGGTTTGTATACTAATATTATTCATCCCTCTTAGGCCACACCGTTTCTTTTTCTATATTGCATGCGCCTGTCAGAGTTATTCTCCTGAATGCAACTGGTACTGAGTTATTTTCCTGAACTCTTGGGATTGTAGCAACACCTATGGGGCGGTGGGTTCTTTCCTTCAATCCACCTGAGTAAGGTGGAAGGAAACCTGTGCTAGAGAATGTTTTGAGGTTATTCCTCTATGTTAGGGTGCGATAGGGACAGACATGCAAGTTTTTCACAGGTTTCAATCCCTGAAGTTTTTTCATTAGGTTTTAATCCTTAAAGGTTTTTCATTAGGTTTCAATCCCCAAAGCTTTTTCATCAGGTTTCAATCCCGGAGACCCAAATGCAGATTGTTTAAATGTTGGTAAGCCCCAGTAGATTTTTACTTTAATGCAAGGAAAGTTCTATTTTTGCAGTTTGGTGTGTAAATTAATGAAACCTCCACAAGAATCCAATTTAGAGCTTTCTTTACTGTGATTTAAGGTACTAGCAGTGTCAAACATGGGACTGTTTGGGACAAGTATGGTGATTTCCAAAAGGTTGGGGTCGACTCCTTTTTCGCTAGAACTTGTTACCCTTTTCAGGAATTTACTTCAAGTTAGTTTAGTTTTGATATGGCAATGGTTATGATATTTCTTGTTTGTTGAACATTGTTGTAGGAACAAGGTAATGGACGTTACAGCCCTTGGGTTGGGCTTCATTTTAGGGCTTGCTGTTAACACTGGTGTTGGGCAACTAAAGCAAAGGTCATAAATCTAATTTTTGAAGGTCCTTACCTACTCAGCATGCCTAAATAGCATATAGACCCCTCGTGGAAACAAGGATTTTTTTGGATTTATCTTCATATATTGTTCTGAATTTGTACATTCTTTGACAAATTTCATGGTAAATTAGGCCTTTTCAAAGTTCAAGGTCGATGTTTAAGGCATATGCAGAGTTGGTCCATTGAGCATGCCTGTTCATTTTTTCCCCAGCTTTATCACACCAAGTTTGTTTAAAATTTGTGTCATAATATGGTATATGATACTGATAGAAATTAAACAGTAGACCTTCCTCAATGATTCTAAGATTTTCCATTTATGCTTCTGTTGGACATTCAGATCAGGCTAAAGGGAAATAAAGACCACTCAATGCTGGTTAAATAATTTTAAATTTTGTAATATCAATTTGTTTAACATTACAATAGAAATGGAATGGTAGATCTCCCAATCCAATATTTCCTTTGATTTTAGGTCTTCCCATTCAAACTTTGTGTCTGGCATTTGAAAGAGGTGATGGCCAACAAGAAGCCTGTGTACAGCACCCAAATAGATCATGCCCCATAAAATTGTTTCAATCTTGTAATAGCAATTGTATTCAGATTTGGTGGCTTTGATTTTGAGCTTAGGGCTCAAAAGGTAAGCCCACCCTTACAAAGATGCCCAAGTTTGAGCATTGGCCATGAAGAAATTCTCCATGGAGGAGAGGAGACAAGGCGGTTTTTGATGGAAGCTGATTCTATTGAACAGGCAAATCACTATGTTCTACACCCAATAGTGTCACGTGTTTGTACACCAAAGGAAAAGAGAGCCTTTTTAAGAATACTTGAGGAAAGAGAGCCTTCTTGAGAATCAAACAGATGATTTGGGCGACTATAGTGAGAAATGTTAGAGTCTCGAGTATGAAGGAATTAAGACGAAGATTAGTAAACATTGGGACCTTAGCCTAGTTGAGATGGAGAAAGCCTTCCAAGAAAATTGAAGAAATGTAAACTGACATCTGCTTAGGGAGGGACAGCTAAGGCTCATTTTGTATGGAGCTTCTACGGGGAACCTTGGGAAGGTAGGGGGTGCAGTGATAAGAGATAGCAAAGGGATCCTAATTTGGTGCTATTAGCGAATTTCTAGGCTCTATGACAAGTCATCAAGCAGAAGCCAAAGCAACTTTGGCTGGAGCAAAACTGACAAGGCAATTGGGAGTAAACAAGTTGATAGTGGAAGGAGATTCTCTCAACATCATCAATTACCTTAACAAGAGGGCTACAGAGAGCTAGCAAGTGTTAAGTATAATAACAAAAACTCTAAGGACCCTTACCTCACTCAAGCACGTGGAGATGACTCATTATTTCAGAGAAGACAATAGGGTGGCAGAGTGGTTGGCTAATTGGGGGGCTCTTTGTGAAGAGGACCAGAGGTGAATTCCCTCGAAAAGTGTTCAGCCAAATGTAAAAGAGTTAGTAGAAAGGGAAAAGGCATAAATAGGTTGTTTATGATATGGTCAAAGGTTAATCTAGTGACCTATACTGTTTTACAAGCTAGAGAAGTAGACTCTTAGGAGTAAGCCCTACCATTGGTAGGTATGGGGTCACATGGCAATGCATTGGAACATTTTTTTGATCTAGCTAATATGTGGCCTATGCAACTATGAAAGCCTATTGATGGATTTGCTAGCGGAAAGGCTTGTCATTGGTTGTCATTTGCAACGCGGTAGATGTAGTGGTAGTCCGCTTAAGATGCCCTTTGGTGGACATTATCTAGACATGTGGTAACTACATCAAAGACATGGGTAGACCTTCTAGGCACTTTGATCAACAGTTTGTGGGAATAAGAAAAATATTTCGAGGGCATAAACTTTTCAACAATTAACTATTCGAGGGAAGTCCTAGCAATTGACTAAAATCAAGGACAATACTAAGGGCTGGTAGTAGGTGTGGTTCAATGACGATTTGGATCGAGGGACAAATCGATGGTTTATGAAGGAGGTTTTCAAGCCTTTTAACCTATGGATAAGGCTTAAGTGATATGTAAGATAAATTACCAAAGTTAGGATGGTAGTTTAGAATTAGTTGAAAATGTTTGAAAACTAATGGAAATAACTCAAAAATTTGTAGCCCTATGAAAAGAGGTTTTGAACAATAAATTGATGTTGCAAATCGAAAAGTGTAGAAGGGTTTGAACCCTTTCAAAAACCCAACTTTTACCATAATAAAAAAAATGATATCAATAGCTAAATAGCTAATTGTGGAAATATGGCACTTTGACAAAGATGACGAATATATTTAATAGAAAACAAAATTGTGATAAAAAGACATTTAAATATGATTTAATTAATCTTACAACAAACATATCTATATGAATTAGGTTAGTGTGAGAAACCTCCACTATTGATGCTTAGGGTTGAGGAGTCCCCTCTCAACCATGACCCTTTGTAAGGCGGAGAGCTAAAATTATCATTAGAGGATAATTGCATTGCCTCACACACAGTTTGAACTTTAAACATTTTAAAGAAGAGTCAAACTCCACATTGTTACACTCCCTAAAAATATTTTTTATATTTTAATATAAGTGATCTAGAATAAACAATGAAAAAAAATGTATTTGCCATTTAATTTCTTTTAAGATCATTGCATTTCAGCATCAAACACTTCATTAATAAACAAGAATATGTTGTTAGGTGGATAAAATATTCTATATCTGAAAGAATATGTTAGATCCTAAAGTGAATGAGAATGCTTTGGAAACTTTTGTTTGGTTCCACCTTACTGCGAATGACTACAAGCGAAAATATGTTTCTCTTTGCCTACAACTTTTTGTTAACTTTTGTGCTGACCACTCTTTGTTTTCTTTTGGCTAGAGAATCTTATAATATTAATTTGTAACTTCATTAAATAATTTTTGTTTTTTATGTTTTGCATGTGGTTGAAAAATCTAAAAATAAAATCTTTAATTTTTTTTTTAATTATTATTTTTTATTATAATAATATTTTATATATTAAAATATTTTCATATATAATACTAATATTATATGTTATGGTGTTAAAATATAGTATTGTTATGTTATTATAATATAACTATATAACATGTTATTATAATACCATAAAAAATAATTATTTATAAAATTAAATTAAAAAAGGCACATGTCCATGTAACATCTCATGTGGTCTCTAATATTCAATATGTATGTATTGTACACATGGAATATTGTTTTGGATTTTTTTTTAAGACTAGATTTAAATCACTATTTTTTTAAAGATCTAGGTTTAAATCACTAGAAGATAAGGTTTAAATCACTAGAGGATAAGTAGACTAGGAGAGGTAGGCTAGGAGTATTAAAGATACGGGAAAAGACAAAAAGAGGTAGGCTAGGAGTATTAAAGATACCGGAAAAGACAAAAAGAGGTCACGTGTTCAGTATCGGAGTCAAATAAAGGCAGTCAAGTCCGTAGGTTTTGGCTGGCTAATGAAAGACAGTCATTAAACGTATGGCGTGTTTCCTTGGATTCATATGCACATATTAGCCAGAATCGTATTTTGATTACTGACTGTCGCAGAGGAATTGGCATTGAATAATCGAATTGAAATACCCTTTTCTTGAAATTTGTTTTCTATGTTTGCTTTCGTTTTCGGCTACGTGTCTTTGGAGTTGGCAATATCTTTGCCAGCACTGCTAAATCATTGTTTAGCCTACGCTTCTGATCATTTATATCTTTTGGTTTCTTCGAAATCCCGTGCGCATTTGGCGGCAATCCATTGTCACCTTTTTGATGGATGCTTTCGGGGCTGGATTGCCAATGAGTTAAGCTTGATGTTAAGGACTACCAAAAATTGTATCGTTATTTTATATTATATTGTATCTCTTCCTGTGAAGAGTCCGAAAGATTCAGTTAACTGACATTAAGATCTATGAGTACTCTATCATTGTTTTATAATTGAGATTAGAGGACATGCAATGCATGGATAATGATAAAATTCTAAATTGTTCTTCTTGTGGAGGTGGAAGTCAAGTCTTTTTTGTGATGTGCTGGGGTTGGTGGCCGCTAAAAGTAGGGGTTTGTGGGTCAGCGTGGTGGAATTTTGAAGGAAGGGTTTAGGGGAGGCTTTTGGACTGAGCTTTATCTTTGAGAAGCGGAATGGATCAGGATGGCGATGTGGACAGTAAGACAGAGAAAGGAGGCAAAGAAACAGATAGTTTCAAATCAGGAATGGAGGAAGAGTGTGAAGGCAGTGGTACTGGATACCCATCTCTTGCTTCGTCTTCTCAGCCCATACTACTCCGTGGATGGCCTCAGACCTTTGCGAGGTCAATTGATATCTATTCCAGCTCGCCATCCTTACACTCGGGTATGGGGATGGGTATGGCCACGGGAAGCCTTGGCTTAGAACATGACAACTTCTTGAATTCTTCGTGCCAACGTGAAGATGAAGAGACTGCTGGATTCGAGAATTCAGGAGGTTTGTGTTTGAAGGAGCCTCTTCTTCCGAATCAAAATCAACAAAGTTTGGAGGAAGAATGTGATGAATATGGGCGCTGGGGACAGCAGGGTGTTGTTGGGGTTATTGAGGAGAAGAGGCAGGGAAACTCTGAGGGGAGTTCCTTCATCCGAGCTTCAGTCAATGGCATGAATGTCCTTGCAGGTTTGTATACTAATATTTTTCATCTCTGTTAGACCACACCGTTTGTTTTTCTATATTTAATGCGCCTCTTAGAGTTATTCTCCTGAATGCAACTGGTACTGAGTTATTTGCCTGAACTCTTGGGATTGTAGCAACACCTATGGGGCGGTGGGCCCTTTCTTTAATTTTTCTGAATAAGGTTAAAGGGAACCTTCCTTCAATCTATGGTTTGAACTCCTTCGATCGTGGAAACATAGTTTGGCGGTGGGCCCTTCCTTCAATCCACCTGAGTAAGGTGGAAGGAAACCTGTGCTAGAGAATGGGTTGAGGTTAGTCCTCCTATGTTAGGGTGTGATAGGGACAGACATGTAAGTTTTTCACAGGTTTCAAGCCCTGAAGTTTTTTCATTAGGTTTTAATCCTTAAAGGTTTTTCATCAGGTTTCAATCCCCAAAGCTTTTTCACCGGGTTTATCCCGGAGACCCAACTGCAGATGGTTTAAATGTTGGTAAGCCCCCATAGATTTTTACTTTAATGCAAGGAAAGTTCTATTTTTGGAGTATGGTGTGTAAATTAATGAAACCTCCACAAGAATCCAATTTAGAGCTTTATTTACCGTGATTTAAGGTACTAGCAGTGTCAAACATGGGACAAGTAGGGTGATTTCCAAAAGGTTGGGGTCGACTCCTTTTTCACTGAAACTTGTTACCCGTTTCAGGAATTTACTTCGTGATATGGCAATGGTTATGATATTTCTTGTTTGTTGAACATTGTTGTAGAAACAAGGTAATGGACGTCACAGCCCTTGGATTGGGCTTCATTTTAGGGCTTGCTGTTAACACTGGTGTTGGGCAACTTAAGCAGGTTTTGAAAGGCCATAAACCTAATTTTTGAAGGTCCAAACCTACTCAGCATGCCTAAATAGCATATAGACCCCTCTTGGAGGCAAGGAATTTTTTAGATTTATCTTACATATATTGTTTTGAATTTGTACATTCTTTGACAAATTTCATGGTAAATTAGGCCTTTTCAATTAGTTCAAGGTCGATGTTTAAGGCATAAGCAGAGTTGGTCCATTGATCATGCCTAGTTCATATTTTCCCCAGCTTTATCATACCAAGTTTGTTTAAAATTTGTGTCTTAACATGGTATCTGATACTGATAGAAATGAAACAGTAGACCTCCCTCAATGATTCTAGGATTTTCCATTCATGCTTCTGTTTGGCATTCAGAACAGGCTAAAGGGAAATAAAAACCACTCAATGCTGGTTAAATAATTTCATATTTTGTAATAGCAATTTGTTTAACATTGCAATAGAAATGGAATGGTAGGTCTCCCAACTCTATATTTCTTTTGATTGTAGGTCTTGCCATTCAAACTTTGTGTCTGGCATTTGAAAGAGGTGATGGCCAACAAGAAGCCTGTGTACAACACCCAAATAGATTATGCCCCTTAAGTCCAATTATGTTAATATTTGGTGACTTTGATTTTGAGCTTAGGGCTCAAACGCTAGCCCAACCTTACAAAGATGCCCAAGTTTGAGCATTGGCCATGAAGAAATTCTCCATGGAGGAGAGGAGACAAGGCGGTTGTTGATGGAAGCTGATTCCATTGAACAGGCAAATCACCCTGTTCTACAAAAAGAAAAGACCCAATTGTGTCACGTGTTTGTACACCAAAGGAGGGTTTGTTTACTTAATTATGATGTTACCTTCTCATAGTTAGAATCAACTACTTGCAGACATGAAATAAGAGGTCTCCAACCCCTTTCATTGACTGCAATTTTAGGGGGTGCTATTCACACTTGTGTTTGGCATAGAAAGCAGGCCATAACAAGTGATGCAGGACTGACAAAGTAATTACGATAGTTCATGACTGTGGACAAACATGAGGTCAACTACCTTGTCTCTTAACCTTGAGGAAGAAAGATGAATCTTTATTTTAATTTTTGGAGATTTCCCCCACCCAAGATCTGTCTATTTTGTTTATTGATTTGATGGTGATGAGTTTGTTGTTTTTACAGGGGTTGGGATTCTGTCAACGCCATATGCTCTGGCCCATGGAGGTTGGCTGGGAATTGGCATTCTTTTGCTTTTTGCAGCAATTTGTTGCTACACTGGAATTCTTCTCAAACGCTGCATGGATATGAAAACACAAATCCACAGCTATCCTGACATAGGACAAACAGCTTTTGGGCATTATGGAAGAATCATTACATCGATACTGTTATATTTGGAACTTTATTCTGTGGCTGTGGAATTTTTGATATTAGAGGGGGATAATTTGGGCCAGCTTTTTCCTAAGATGGCAATGAATTTTGCAGGAATAAGCTTAAACTCGCATCAGTCATTTGTTATCCTTGCAGCTCTGGTTATTTTACCGACGGTATGGTTACGTGACCTGAGTTTACTATCTTATGTCTCAGCAGGTGGTGTTGTTGCATCTGTTGTTGTAGTGCTGGCAGTGGCTTGGGTTGGTGTGTTTGATGGGGTTGGATTCACCCACCAGGGTACTATGTGGAATTTGAGTGAATTACCCATGGTTATCGGTTTGTATGCATTCTGTTATTGTGGCCATGCCGTGTTTCCCAACATCTACTCGTCAATGAATGATCATCGACAGTTCTATTGGGTAAGTTTGACATTCTCATTGCTTTGGTTCTTTGTCTAAATTGAAGATGTTTTTCTCTCATAGTGAAATCATTAATGCAAATTAGATCACCAGTAAAAACTAGAGCTACCCTAACAAATGATGATACGTGACAGGTGCTGATTCTGTGTTTTATAGTTTGCACATTGATATATGGAAGCATCGCAGTGATGGGATACCTGATGTTTGGCAATCACTTGTTATCACAAGTAACATTGAACCTCCCAAGAGGAAAAGTGGCATCAAAAGTGGCAATTTATACAACATTGATCAATCCATTCACTAAATATGCATTGACACTTACACCATTGTCTACAGCTTTGGAAGAGTTTTTACCTGCATCAAATACTTCATCAAAAACTTCACTCCTCTTCTGGAGCACATTTATCAGAACCTTACTGCTTGTTAGCACAGTTGTTGTAGCACTTCTCGTACCATATTTTGGCTACCTAATGGCACTTATTGGATCTGCATTGAGCTGTTCAGTTTCTATTATTCTTCCATGCATCTTCTACTTGAAGATTTTTGGGGCAAGGGTTTCTATGTGTGAGACGACATTTATCACATTGATCTTAATTGTAGGCATAATAACAGGTGTTGTGGGAACCTGCTCTGCTCTTCAAAAGATTGCAGGCAATGTATAACAATCGTTTGAATTTTCTACTCTGTTGGAGCACTAATCCAAGTGTTCACAATGTAAGTATATGTTATTGTCATTGTAATGCACTGGATATTCACAGTCCAGGTTTGCAGCCAATCAATTCTTAGATATGTTTTGAAATGCTTTGCAGCTTCCTTGCCTCCAGGGATTCTGAAGTTCAATTTTTCTACTGAAAAAGTTTATGCTTAAAGCTGAAATATGAATCAGATCAGATGACATTTGTGAATCAAATTAAACTTGTCTCATTCAAGCTTGTTTCTCTTATTTCTTTAGCTTAGAGGAGTTTCCACAGGTTTAAGTAGAGAACATACAAAATGCCTCTAAGAAAGAAAAGGATGAAATCTTCACCATTTTATGATTCCAGGTTTTCCCAAAAATAGTAGTTTAGAATATACCATAGCTCATTCAATGTTGGTAACACGACACTCTTTGCAATGTCAAAACCTTCTCCTTGAAGGTGAGATTACATTACAAGAAGCAAAAAGAGATTAAAAGCAAGGATTAGATTTTAGCTAGTTTAAGAAAAACGATTTGAATATCATCATCATTTTTAGTTTATCTTTGACTAGTGTGTCATAGAAAGTTTTTATTTTTTATTTTCCTCAAAATTTATTATTCTACATTGAGAGCTTCCACCTTTTACAGAGAGATTAGAGAAACATCATGACTGGAAAAAGACACGTGCAATTCCAGAAAAATTTGAAAAGAGGTATTGTACATCATGGATCTAACTATTCTATTTTGGTCATTGGCAGCGTTGATGACTTGAAAAAAGATGCCTTGAATCTAGATGAGAATTTGAAAAAAGTAACAGGTGTTAATATTCCATCTCTATTAAAACCTGAAAGGAATAGATTGGTTGGTAGCAGTCAATTCCTTGAACGATCAGGTTCCATTGATTTTGTCTTTACCAAGCAAACTAGAATTTATAAAGGTTTTCCTACACAAGAAAAAAAACATATTCCATCTTGATCTTTGACTGTATTGAGAGTTGAGAAAGAATGTATTCACATAACCATCACATCATAGAGAGACAAAAATATTCCATCTTGATTGATCTTTGTTGTGTTCAGAGAGACAGCTGGTAGGCAAATCTGATGAATATATGTTGACATCAATTTTAGTGGTTTGTTGTGTGCGTTTTCAGAATAATCACTATGTGTCTTGAGTGGCCTCTTTCACCTCTTTGTTTTATGTTATGTTGGCTGCAGAGAACAAATTGTTTTAGGTGGTCTATAAATATCAAATTCATGCACAAAGGTTGTTGGACAGGAACTCAGATTTTGTTTTATGTTGACTACGGTACAAATTCCATTTGAGTCTCGTGGAGCTACTTGCACAGGGGTTGTTGGACAGGAACTCAGATTTTGTTTTATGTTGACTACGGTACAAATTCCATTCGAGTCTCGTGGAGCTACTTCCTCCTCTAATGATGAAGACACGTTTGATGCTTTCCTTCATTAGATGTCTGCTAAAACATTAAATATAATATTACTGGTGAGTTGCGTTAAAACTGTTTTTATGTGGAAAAAATATAATAAATGCTCATCATAAAGTTTGAACAAGCAATAGGGTATCTTTATAGAGAATAACATGTTATTTTTATTTTGTCTCCGAGTGTTATTGGATTGGTAAGTGTTTGTTTGGCTAGACATTTACTAAGAAGACACTTAAGTTCAAATTTCGGAGGCAGCCTATTTACAAAGTAGTAGTCTGATCTGAATTCTTTGAGTGTGCGCTAGACCGATGATGATGTTACAAATCTGAATTCTTTGAGTGTGCGCTAGACCGATGATGATGTTACAAATCTCGAACAAACGGTAGTCTTCTTCACATTGGTCAAGAATAACGAGGAATAGGTTTGGTGCTGGGCCAACATTAACGAAGAAGAATAGGTTTGATGGGAATAACCTTTATGATTTAAACCTTGTACTTATCAATTACTAAAAATAATATAATTATAACCAACCAAAAATATGTTATTTTTATTTTAAAAAAATGCATTTAAATATCCCTAATGGAGGTGATGAAGTTGAGATTAGTCAATAATGGATTAAAAAGGGGGCTTTGAGAGGTGATTCAGGCTGGCCGGATTTAGATTTATAATTGTAAAGGTGGTCTGATTTTTATGGGACTGCACTCTTCGTTAAAACACCGAACAAATAAGTTTATGTAGGCAATGGTTATAGGGTGTGATTTGTGGGTCTTTGTTTAATGTAGGGTATGATTTTGGATGTTTCGTAAGGTAAAGACGAAGTTAATGAGAACTCAATCAGTTTCATTTAGAAAGTTGAATTGGAGCAGCCCATAGACAAGTACTCAGCTTCTGCCACTCTTTCAATTAAAAGACTAAACTAATAACTTTATGTAGGCAATGGCTATAGGATGTGATTTGTAGGTTAACAATGTTTTTTACCCCTAGACAAGTACTCAAGCGCTACCACTCTTTCAGTTAAAAGACCAAACTAATAACTTTATGTAGGCAATGGCTATAGGATGTCATTTGTGGGTTAAGAATGTTTTTTTTTTCCTTTTGATATAGAGGGGAATTGGTAACATCCTTTCATTGTCTACTACCCCGCTACCACTCTTTCAGTTAAAAGACCAAACTAATAATTTTATGTAGGCAATGGCTATAGGATGTCATTTGTGGGTTAAGAATGTTTTTTTTCCTTTTGATATAGAGGGGAATTGGTAACATCCTTTCATTGTCTACTACCCCGCTACCACTCTTTCAGTTAAAAGACCAAACTAATAATTTCATGTAGGCAATGGCTATAGGATGTCATTTGTGGGTTAAGAATGTTTTTTTTTCCTTTTGATATAGAGGGGAATTGGTAACGTCCTTTCATTGTCTACTACCCCGCTACCACTCTTTCAGTTAAAAGACCAAACTAATAATTTTATGTAGGTAGGATGTCATTTGTGGGTTAAGAATGTTTTTTTTTCCTTTTGATATAGAGGGGAATTGGTAACATCATTTCATTGTCTACTACCCCGCTACCACTCTTTCAGTTAAAAGACCAAACTAATAACTCTATGTAGGCAATGGCTATAGGATGCCATTTGTGGGTTAAGAATGTTTTTTTTTCTTTTTGATATAGAGGGGAATTGGTAATATCCTTTCATTGTCTACTACCAAAGTTAGGTTCAAATCCTTGGAGCTGCCTCTATAACCCTTACCTCACCTTGTTATTCGTGACCTAGCACGAGAGAAACCATTGGTTTTTGGGATTGGAACCGACGTCGTCAAGCTGATGCACATACTACTACCTTTGCCCCAATCAGGCTTGCCTCCAAGATTTGAACTTACCAATCCACCAACCCTTAAGACTATAGATTCACAATGTTGTCAACATTAGATTTTTAACTTTATGTAAGCAATGACTATAGGGTATGTTTGTGGGTTAACAATGTTATCAACATTGGATTTTCATTGGGGACAATGAAAGATGTGTATCAAGTCATTCATCCAAATAATAAAAAAGAAGGGAGACACTAAAATGCAAGCTTTAGTGAAAGTTATTATGGCTCTAATTTAAAAGAGAGAAACTGGTTGGGAATTTGAAATATGTTTTTATTGAATGATGTAATGGGTTTGTTTAGCTGTTAATAATATTCGTTCAATTAAATTTTTGATGGTTAGTTGTTCTTATTGAAGGTTTAAAAGGAATAATATCATTAAAATTAATATTATTGTAGTTTCCAAAGGTTAAGTGGATTGGTAGTTGCTTGTTTGGTCAAGCATTTACTAAGAAAACATCTAGGTTCAAACCTTGGGGAACCTGTTTGCAAAGGTAGTAGTTTGATTTGAATCCTCTAAACTAGACTGATGAAGACGGTGCAAATTTCGAGCGACCGGTGGTCCTCCTCATACCCTATCAACAACGAGGTGAAATAAGTTTAATAGGAGCAACACGTATGATTTGACCTCGTGCCCTGTCAACAACAACGAGGCAAAATTAGTTTGATAAATGCAACACCTATGATTTCAATCTGCTTATCAATTTTTAAAATTAATATAATTATAACCAACTAAGAAAAAAAATTAATATTATTATTATTATTTTTTAGAACCTGGAATTTTGTTAGGTGCATGTGTGATACCTCGAAATTACACTGAATTATCAAATTTTCAGCGAAGGATTCAAACCTGAAAACAACATCAAAGCGGCTACTTGTAAGAAAATGCAAATCTTATTATAGATGGCTAGTGCTAACCAAGAGTTCATTTTGTTTTAGTTCTAGGCACAAGCCTGTTTTACAATTCATGCTTTTGAGGAACAACTCATGTTGTGTTTGTTTATATTAACAATAGTTATTTTAATAATATATCGTAGAAGGTCAAATACTTTTATTATTGTTTTCTTAATTTTTTAAAATTCAAAAAACTTTTCGCATTATATGGGAAAGCACTTCCGCATGGTTGGGACGAATGTTAAAAAGAATATAAAGTGTAAATACCATATAATATGCCTTACACATTGAGACGTACTAAACTCAACATTGGAATATTCTTGAACTAGGGAATTGTTATTTTTTCTAAGAGGATTTTTGGGATGGCCACTTCCTATCTTGACACAATATTTCAGGTTATGTTTCTTAAGTATTTGTTTCTTGGAAGCGGGTTGGTCTTGTGCGAAGGACTTAAAAAAAATTCAATCTTTTGGAAATTTGGAGATGTATGATGAGTGTTGTTTAGTTCATCATTTAATCATTATTTATCAATCCGGGCAGGTGTCCTAAGGCTCTTTACGATAGTCAATTCAAGCAGATGTAAGACATTCTATTCAGAAAATGACTTTATTGGCAGAACAGTTAGTGTTTATTGGGGGTTTCTTTTGTCACTCTAAACCCTATGAACTGAAAGGAAACTAGATTACGCTTGCTGAAATAAAATTGCAAAAATAAAATAACTGTCAAAGAAACCTATTTACTTTTGTTAAATCTGAAAATGCATTCAAAAACTGAATTAAACTTGTTGAAATGAAAGTTGCAGGAAATTTAGAATTGCAGAAAGTAAACTAACTAACTTTGCAAAATAAAAGAATAGAACTGAAAATAAACTTAGAAATGATAACTCGAAATAATAATGAAACTATAAACTCAGAAACTAGAAATGATTTTAGCAAAATAAATAAATGCAGGAAAAATGATAGGTTTTCTGTTTATTCTGCTGCAGACAGATTTAAACAAGAAAACTTGGTGAAAAACCTTCTTCGCTCTTGGAAGTGGCCCTTGCTTCCTGGTTCAAAAGAAAGTGAAGAAGTAGCTCTGGTTTACTACTTAATCACTCCTTTAATCATAAAGCAAAATTGATAAAAAACTGCACTTTTTATTGAATCAAAAACATGCAGAAAAATTCTGCATGTTACTGCTATAGAAATCTGATTTCTCACAATATTCAGAATTATCCTAATTGCAATCCTAATTTTTCTTAGCTCAACCCAGATGGGAGATGGTTATTTATATTACAAACATACTAAATCAGGTGTGGAATGATTCTAATTTCAGGCATTTTAGGAATGTTGTTGAAACTGCATTCCTAAAATGCAGAATATGGTTACATGAATGAAATATGTTTGTTGCACATTTGCTGAAGGTCTTTTGCGTTGAAAAGGTGCACAACAGATTCACATAACTCGTCCTTAACACTCTCTTGCGCTTTGCCGCCTTTCCTGAGTGATTCGGTCAAAGCGTGCTTTTTCGGTTATTCCGGAGCAGTCCTGTTATTCCGGAGCAGTATCTCTGTTGTTCCAGAGCAGCGCCAGAATGTCTGTTTTCAACACAGTTTGCGGTTCTTTTGCCGAGCATTTGGTGGATCAGACTTGGAAGTCTTTCAACAACCTATTCACATGCTCTTTTAAGTTGAATTTGACCAAATTCCAAGCCATGCACATCCGGTCGGAATTTGTCCAAGTTAAAACAAGTCAAAATACGATTTTGCACGACTTGCGGTTTTGTCCTATTTTTAGTGCTATTTTTTGCATTTGACAACTTCAGAGAGCATGATATGAATGTTATATATCCCACACGTGATTGCACTAACACATTTCACAATAAATCATTATTTATCAACAAAAATTATGCAGAAAATACAAAAAATTAGTAAAAACATAATATTATGCTTCTAAACAGTCAAACATATAAATAGTAGTAAATATTGTATTTCATCAGCATAATTAACATCAAAAAATGTCAAAAAGGTCTATTAAGGATGTCTAAAATAATCAATAATGAGGCAATTTTTGGCCTCATCAATGTACAGGTGGAAAGATCTGAAAGAATGGCCCCAAGGGGGATTGGTCGAGGACAGAGATGTGCTTGCTCTTATTCTTACGGGGAGGCCTTGTTCTTCGTTGAGGGGTAAATACATTTTGGTTTAGAACCCTAATCACAAGGGAACCTACTATGCAGCCTATGGTTATCAGGTTCTTGATAAGAAAAAGTTCGGGAGTCTCATTGTCACATGGTGGAAAAAGGTGTGGAACATATATGCTTGGCCGAAATGTAACTTCTTTCTCTGTTTGATAGCTCGTAATAAATGCTTCACTTGGGATAACATGAGGAAGAGGGGATTTTATGGTGCCTCTTTTTGTGTCCTTTGCGGTAAGAATGAGGATGACTCTTCTCATTTATATTTCCAATGCTCCCTTGCCAGAGAGATTTGGCACCGTTGGTGGAGTGCCTGAAACCATCCTTGTTTTCATGTGCTCTCCCTAGTGGAGTTTTGGAGTAGTCTAGGCAGACCTCTGGCCAAGGCCCCCTTCCTCCAGGTGGCTTGGAATTAAGACCCTTCTTGCATCATCTGGTAGATTTGGCTCGAACGAAACCATCACATATTTCACTGCAATCATTTGGCTGTTCAACAGATCTGGCAAAGGATCCTGTGTATGGTTAAGGAAACTATCCATAACAAATGTGATATGGACCCTCTTTTGGACTCTAAGGAGGAGAAGGTACGATAGACCCTTGGTCTCTTTGGGTTTGGTGCAAACTCTTCTAGCCCTAACAGGGTTCCTCAACTCAGCAAGAAGGTTTGGAGAGATAGTAGGTGGAGGTTGCCCCCTAGAGGAGTTCTAAAAATTAATACTGATGGGTCCTCCAGGGGCAATCCTAGATATGCTGGAATTGGCGATGTTGGGAGAGATTCTGCTGGCGTGGTTAGTTTTTTCTTTTCCATTTATAAAGGTGTTCACTCCAACAATTTTATGGAAGCTCTTGCAATTCTCGAGGCCTTGCAGAGGGGGTTTTCTCTTGTCTGACACAAGATTATCTGTGAGTTCGACTCTTAAATTTTGGTTAATCTTTTAAATAGCAAAAGGGTGGAGGATGTTAATTAGCAGTTGGCCTCTGTGGCCGTTCAGATTCTCAGAATGAATGAAGAGTTTGAATTTATATCCTTTGTGCACATTCCAAGGGAATGGAATGGGGTTGCTGATTACTTGGCCAAAAGGGCTTTTGAGTTGTTGGATCTTTGGATTATCGATAACTGGGAGAGTCTCCCATCCGGGGACTCTCAACGCCTTTAGGAGTTGATCCACAAGGATGTTCAGACTTAATTTGGTTTGTTCTTGTTGTCTTCTTCGGGTTTTGACCTTGTCTTGTGGTTTTAGCCTGTTTTGTTGCTTATTTGAGTCTTGGTTGGGAGCTCAACTGTACTATTTAATCCAAACTTTTTATCAATAAATTTTTACCCCTTTATTTAAAAAAAAAAAAAGCTTGTGCAACAATTTTAAAATTTAAAGCTATGACTTTAGCTATGATCTTGTATGAAACATTGAGGAGGGTAATAAATCTTCCATTGGAGACTTGATTACAAATAGTTCCTTTAGAAATAAGCTTTATTAACCTTGCATTGATATAAGCTTCGAGAAAATTGTTTTGGAGATCTTCTAGGTAAACATGATGAAGATATGAAGAAAGGATATGCCAATATTTTTATAAAACTCCAATGAAAGACTGTCCATACTAGCTTTGTCATTCTTCATAGAAACAAAGCATAGAAAAAGGACATTCAAGTTGATCCTGAATAATGGGGTCTACTAGGGAGGGAATCTATTTCTGCACATATTCCTTTAAGAGAAGTTGGATGTCATCCTTTGGTTGTATTGTAAAAATTTGAGAGAAGTGGGTTACAAACAAATTGATGATCTCATTAAAATCGAAAAGGGAATGACCTGAAGGGTCCTTAAACTCAACAATATTTTCCAAAATATTCTTATGCCTGAGGTAGTTAAAATAAATTGAGTTCACTTGTTGCCCTGGGAGATCCAATTGAGGCAAGATCTAATTTTGTGCCCCTTTAGCATAGTATGAATTATAACCTCTTGCCTATTTTTTTGCATTAGCTAGGTCACATTGAATAGCAGCAATAGTGAGATATTTCATAAGCATGGAGCAAAGATAAGAGATCTCTTTATGAAAGTGACTCTCTTGAATCTTCTTTCTTCTAGCAACAAAGTGTCCATACCATATAAGGGAAGAAACAATATTGGACATAGTTGTTTCAAACTATTTGATCCAACCAGTATTACTAGTTGGTATGGGAAATCTATTCCAAACATGTTGCACAAGGTGGCAACAAACAATGCTATTATGGTGGGAAACATTTAATTTGAATGTAAGAGGTATGGAATCAAGGGATATAAAAGAAGTCTGGATAGAAGATAAGATAGAGAGGTGATCAGATAGAGTTATGTGAGAAAGAATGCAAACTTGCTCATGAATGGAGAATTTATCCATAAATAATTACTAAAATAAAATTTATCTAAACAAACAAGCTTCTTGGTAGAACCTTGATGACAGTTGGATTACATAAACCAATTATTCTTGTGAGAGGAGAATTTACCAAAGAGAGGATCATGCAAACCAAAATGATTGTGACAAAATAGATAGCTACCAAATTTAGCTATTGAAAAAGGTTTGCTACCATCTTGAATTTTTATCAATAGGATTTTCAATCATGTTAAAGTCACCTTCGAAAACCCATTTTGCAAGAGGGAGAGAAACAACTAACCATTCCCAAATGGCTATATGACTAGGAAGGTCAATGGGACCATAGATAGAGCAAAATACAAGAAGCTAAGAGTTGAGAGTCAATCTAACCCAGACACAGTTATGAGTAGGATCTTCACCATGGTCCAAAATAGAATAACAAAGAGACTTGGATATGGAGAGGGCAACATCTCCTTTACCATTGGTATGAGATGTAGTAAAGGAAAATACATATCCCAACCAATAACATCCATACAATGGGAGAGAGTATGACTAGAGACTTTTAGTTCTTGAAGAAAATGAATAAAAATATGATTCTATATTGCAACCTTTCAAACTTGAAACTTACAATAAGGGAGGGAGACTCGTCTAACATTCCAAGATAGAAGATTTAAATTCATGAGGATTGATTTGGAGGTTGCTTAACCTTAAGAATTAGAAACTTAAATTTATTTTTTCTAAAGGGAAACAACTTTGTGTTGTAGGTATGTTGAGCTAGAATCATATTGTGGGCAACTTGAGAGAAGGATCTAGCAAGATCTTTGATAGAGGGTTTTTCCCTATTGTTAGAAGAAATGATTTTGGGGGGGGGATCGATGATCACTGACGCTTACCTATCATTATTCACCCATATATCATAGGGTTGTCTTTGATGAGGGTTGGTGAAGGAATGAGAGCTAACTCAAGGTATGCAACTGAATCCAATGGATCTTGGGGATTAACAAGAATATTCAAGGATTTAGTTTGAGATTAGGATGAGACAAGGGTGTTCTTGGGGGTATGACCTAAAGTGGAAAAGGGTTTTCGAAAGTTGGGGGGTATTGAGGACCATCAACAAATAATTTTTTAGCTAGATTTTGAGCAACAATTTCTGAATGAGGATCATTAACAAAGATTTTTTAAGCTATTTTTTGAGTGGTGGCTTCCATCTGTTTCTATTTCACTATTTTTTAAAGGCAATTCTTGGTCAAGTGTCCAACTTCTTTATGATAAAAGAAAATTTTTGGTAAGTTTAGATAGATGAGAGGTTGATTAGCATGGAAACCTAGCCCAATGAGGTCAAGGGAGGGGGATAATTTCTTGGATATGTCCATTTCCACACAAATACAATGTGAATTCTATAATTAAACAATTTTTTTAAAACATAGTGAGACAACAAAACCCTACCAAGAAGAAGCAATTTGATCAAGAAAGAGATGACATGAGATATATAAAAAGAGAAGTTCAATCCAATGAGGGTATTTTAACTTAAAGGGACCTTTCGGATGAAAATCCAAAGACTAGCCTTGAAGATAGTCGATGAGGAATAAAATTCCTCATTCCATTAAGTATTAAATTAAAAATTAATTAATAGTTAACTATTATTAACTTATATATATATATATATATATATATTTTATGGAAAACATCCCAGAAGGGATGCCACTTTTGGGTAAGACCCAAGGAGGCATGGGTATCTCTTCCGCCAAAATCGCCCAGGGCTCGCATCTGGCCTACCACCTTTGACATACTCAAGGAGAAAACCTGAAACAACAAAAAAAAATAACACAAACACACAAAAAGATTAAAAAAATAAAAAATAAAAAAAACATACTCCTTGAGTGTGTCAAAAAGATAAAGCACAACCAAACACACACACAATAAGATAAAAAAACACAACACAAACCACAAAAAAAAAGCACAAAAACAAATAACAAAACACAAACATAACAAAAAACAACAGAACACTACAAAGACAACCAACAAAAACATGAAAAACAAAAACAACCAAAACCTAAAATTTAATAATAAAATAAAATAAAATAAAAAAAACAACCAACAACAGACAACACAGAAAAATAAAAACATAGATTACAGTCACACACCAAAACACAAAAACACCAATTAACACAAACATACATAAACACAAGCACAATAACAACAAAAACACAAGAACAACAACCAAAAACCAAAAACAACAAAAACCTTTCTAGAGGTTCGAGGTGTAGACCAATTGGTTCGACCAAACCCCGTAAAATGGGCAGAGGTCCAAGGTTCAAATATCGAGCCTTGTCGAACTAAATGCTTGTCCCTCTCCTGGTGCTTTTAATGACGTAAAAGGTTTAAAATGATTGTGGCATGGTGGTTATAGGGGCGGATGACATGAAGATCCATGTGGCGGCTTCTGGGGTAGACAACGCAGACTACTGTGGTGACCATAAAAGCCAGACAGCCTGCCTGGATTCGTGGCGGCTATCGATTCCACCATGTAAATTAAAAAAAAACAATGACCTTTCTAGACCAAAAGACTATTAAGGCAAGAATCAATAGAGGAAACAAAAGAAATATTAGTTTGAGCTAGGGAACTAAAATACCCTAACCGAACCAAAGAGAAGCAAAAATAAAGCAAGAAGAAACTATGTACCTTCAGAACTGGAGCCATCCAAATTTTTTTTATTAACTAATAATTACTTAATAGTTAATTATTAATTAATAATTAATATAACTTTATGAAAAGTTAATTGAAAAGAAATGTGAAACATCATGTATTCTCATTAAATGTAATGTTAATATTGAAAAGTAATGAATGAAAATACTTAGCTTTTGATTTTCAATTCTATATCTTCTTACCCATTCTTTCCACATCATTGGTATCAGAGCATACTAATCCACCTATGGATCAAGTCACTCCATAACCCGGCCTCTACCTTTTGTCCATTCAACATGGTTGGTTGTATTTCCAAATCATTGGGATGTCAAGACATGCCTTTTGTTCATTCAACATAGTTGATTGTATTTCTAGACTGTTCGAACATTAAGGAGTTTAAAATTTGAGGCCTTAGTATTTTGTCCATTTAACATGGCCAACTATATTTTTGAACCGTTTGGACATCAAGGCACTCCAAGAGCTGGCACCATGTTGCCTAGCCTAGACTTCCAAGAGATAGGGATCACAGAGCTAGCCTAGTATATTAAAGAGCTATGTGCCCAAATAAAGCATACCATATCAAATATGATTGATGTAGATTAGAATGATTCGCTTGGTGTTGAGGACTCTAAGTAGGACGCTAAAATTGATTCCATCCTTGAGCATTGTAAACAACAACATGATTAAAGCCAATTTGGGGAACAATTTTGAAACTAATGCTCAATCCATGAAGACCCTATCAATAAGGGCTAATATGAGCATAAACAAGACAAAAATAGTAAAGGAATTATACGAAGTTCCTTGCATCTAGGAGGGCACAATCGTGCCCAACAAATATTTTTCTTTGGAACTATTTAACAAGGTGCCTTATAATCGAGAGGAAGCTCATCCTCTACCTCCTCTGGTGTACATCGTAGATGATGATATTCTTGATCCCGCATCACTTCCTAAAGTATCCTCCTTTATTGACTTAAAGGACCATAAGCTTGACAATTGTTTGAAAAATACCTTTGAAGGTGCGCTCATTGAGGATGAGACTTAATTCTCTTCTCCTCCACTTATATCCAAAGTGAGCCATGCTCACTCTATGCAAGTTGGTGCTCGAGATCCAAATTTGACAAACATATTCTTGGATGAAAGTCCTGTCCAACCAAAGTTAAATGTTGGCAAACCTACTTCTATTATTCCCAAAATTGAATCCATCATTGTGAAGGCTCTAGATTCTTGGGAAGAGAATCTTATCAATACATTCCAAAGACCCTTCCTGCATGCCCGCTTCACACGCTTAGTGCCACATCATCGACCTTCCCGTGGCTACCTCCTCATCCTCAAGATCTTTGCTCCTATTCTAAACACATTGGGGTCCAATGTGCATATTGTTATGAGGAATGATGAGGAATAAAATTTCTCATTCCATTAAATATTAAATTAAAAGTTTAATTAATTATTAATTAATAGTTAATTATTATTAATTAATAATTAATATAACTTTATGAAAAGTTAATTGAAAAGACATATGAAACATCATACCTTCTCATGAAAATGTAATATTTATATTGAAAAGTAATGAATGAGAATACTTGGCTGTTGGGCGGAGATAGTAGATCGATTGGTTTCCACTGAGTGTTTTCCAGCTTGAGGTCGACGATTCCAATTCTGAGCCCCTTCGGGTCCCCCTCACTTAGAGTAAAAGTTTATCGAGGTGGGGCGGGGGTTATAGTGATAGCTTTCTGGATTCAAACCATGTCCATGGGGATAATATAACAAAGGTCATTGCCGATACCCTTGTGTAGCAAAAGAAAAAAGAATACTTGGATTTTGATTTTCAATTCTATATCTTCTTGTCCATTTCTCTCCACATCAATAACTAGTTTTCCCATAGATAACCCATGTTTTGTATTGGAGTGTGTTTTGGACATGTTTAGGATTTGCAAAGGAGACAACTATGTACCTCCTTTCCAATCCTCGAATAAACTCAACTATCAATCCTTTAGTATTTTCCCAAACCACACTCCCTTTCCAATCCTCGAATAACCTCAACTAACAATCCTTTGGTATTTTCCCAAACCCCTCTAATCCATTTAAGAAGTTCAAACTCATGGGTATCTCCCATATAAAAACAAAATGACATTGTGTTCTAACAAGTCATAACCCATTTAGAATTTTAGAGACTTATGGGGTATCCTCCATAGAAGAAAAACAAAATGACAAATGTTTTGATAAGTTATTGGCTACTTCAACAAAGAAATCAAAAGAATCATGGAAAGGGGCTTACCTTGCTCTACATTTGATTGAGATTTCATTGGATTAGGGATTGACGAGTCAACAATTAAGCTCTTTCTCTCTGCTACCCTCCTCTCACTCTCAGGATTTACGCACTCCATAGGACTCTTTGTAGGGTTCTTAAAGGAAGTCATGAGAATTAAGAACATCCCATATAAACATTTTAATGATTGGTTACCTATATCCCAATGCTTCTCTACAATTAGACTTGTAATAGGATGATGATAATTGTCTCAATCTTCACTCTAATATATTATGATTTGCAACATAATTTTTTTAAGATACATAGGGAAGCTGGTTACAACCACACTATTTTTAGTAAGAGACTACTTCCAACAAGCCTTTTCCAACTCGTTGTTGTTGATCCAAAGTGAAGGTCCCTCAGGATTTGTAATCGCACTCTAGAGCAAACTACTCACATTTGCAAATTGACACCCCAAAATTTGAGCTTAGGCCTCTTCTTGGTAAATGCTTGATCACACGAACAATTACCAATCCACCTTATCCTTGACACAACCCACAAACTGATACTAACTAAATTTGAGTTGAATCTTATCTTAAAAAATCAAATTCTACGACGACCTACACCCCACTATTAATGTTTCCAATTAACTGCTCCTGTACGGCCACCATTAACTGCACCTGCACATCTATCATGGATTCAAGCAAACCAATAATTAACTTCACATCAACGGTCTATGCTCGACGCAGACGTAAACAAATGAATTAGTGCCGTTAAACCGTTCGATTTACCCATGCTTACCTTAAATTTTAATTATACTTCATATCCTCATATCCTACTTTAACAAAGGTGATAGAAGCAGCATGTTTACCTCTCAGAAAAATGGATAGCAAACACGTTTAGTAAAGTGCTTAAAACATGGAACTCAGATAACAACTTGGCGTGAGCAAGATATAAAATTTTGATTCTACGAAAAAAATATTAAATGATGTATACACCTTCGGTGGAACCCAAACAATCTATGCTTATACATAACCACACAAACAACATGTTTTGAAAAATAGATGGTAAGCATACAACATGTTCCGAGAAACATATTGAATGGTTATATGCAATATGATTTAAACAACTTGTTGGCTATTCATATGCTAAATCCTTAGTTTAATGAACCTCATGATGGTGGCTATATTATTAGGTTAATAAATTTGATTAATTGATACTTAAAAGTAAAGTAAAATAGCTCTTTATATAAAAAAACTTTTATAAAATATATTATTTTTTTAATATATTTATACCATCAAACTCTTAAAATATTATTTAATATATATTTATGAAACTGTATATTCTAACTTCATTGAATTTAAATCTTAAATCTTCTATTTTAACCAAAATCTAGTTGAAATTGATTTCCATTAACTTCTAGTAATATCATCTATATTCTAAGCTTATAATATCATCCATATTTTGTTCAAAGGACCAAGGGACTACAAAGTTTGTCAGCTTTTCATTTTTTTTTGATGGCAGAGCTGTTTGAATGGGCAGTCTCTTAAAGTGGGGGAATAATAGAGGAAGTCATTGTTCCCAATAAACCGAGATAAAAGCAGGCCAAGATTCTTTGCAGTGTTTTTGTTTTAGAATGCCTGTAATGGTATGGTCACTTTTAGGCTGACACTCAGAATTCTGAGCATCCTGAACATGCCCTTTGCATGATGGAGATAGATATAGATAAAAATAAAACTGTGTTTCACAATTTCCACTCATCCACTGTCATGGTGTGGCTCTTTGTATGATGAAGATACACATAGATAAGAATCCAACTCACCCACAAAAAAAACTTTCCATGTGCACACTGGTCTTGATAGGACTGAAAGAAATCATTCATTCCAGTGTTGATTGTAAACACTGTGATGCTGTCAAACGTTGGAACGTTCAAGAATTGTCGGGACTGAAGGTTAAGCACTGCAAATGTTTGATAGCACTGATAGTGCTGTCAGACGTTGGGACATTCAAGAATTGACATGGTTAAACTACAAACTATGTCCTCAGTTATGCAATTGGGCTTAACCTGCGTCGAAAAGAAGGAATATAACCATAAAGATATTTGATTTAATCAATTATTCAAGTTTTATATGTGATCTTCTCGCTGTTTTTTGCATTCAAAATAATTATAAAGCCAGAAGATGTTGGATTCAATCAATTAATCTTTCGTTCGCAATTGATCCTCACATTCACACTTCTTTTATACATGCAAGAGGGTTTCTATACGTTCATGTTTGAAACAAACAACTTCATATCAGTATTTTTCTAATTGCAGATAATGGTCCCACTTGAACTAAAGATAGTTTACACTTAAAAATAAAAAAAGTCCTCTCCACTCTGGATTGTGTGCAGGACACCTCTTAGGGCATTTTCCTGTTTTCATCTCTTAGGGCATTTTCCTGTTTTCACCTCTTAGGGCAATTTTCCTGTTTTCACCGATTTTACTCCGCCGCCGTTTGGCGGATTGAACCTCTTTTTTTTTATGAACGGAGCTCAGTCAACAGCTCCAACTTCTGTTGAAGCTATAAAAGGGAGCAATGTCGCTAAAGGTGGACAAGCAACCACAAAAGTTCATTCTCAAAGTTTATCACGAGGTAATATTTCTCCTCCGGATGTTGTTACCCGTTGAGTGAGTTTAATACTACTTGTTCTTGGCTGGAAAGCCATACGCTGGTAGGGTATTTTCTAGGTTGTATCCCTGACGAGACCCTCCTTCGGAACTGGGTCCAACAAGCTTAGCATGTCATCAAGGTTGATGGTATCCAGAACCTCACCTAAGAGTTTTTTTTGTTTCGTTTTGTTGATCCTGCTCAGGCAAAAGAGGTCCTCAGTTGTGGGCCTTGGTTTTTTTGTAGCTCCATGTTGATTTTCCAACCGTGGACCAAGGATTTTTCAATCACTAATGATGTTTCCTTGCGGGTTCCAGTTTGGGTTGAATTCCCTGGTCTTCCTCTACCGCTCTCGCCTTATTATCAGAACCTTGTGGCCCCCATTGGTGAATTTGTCTGTTGTGAAATGGATAAATTTTATGCCTCACACCCTCAAAAGCGTTTTTGTGTCAAAGTCGATCTTTCTAAAGACCTCAGGGAGACTATTGATGTCCAAGTTGGTGATTATAGGTTCAAGCAACGTGTTGTCTACATAAACCTGCCTAACACATGTTACCATTTCCAATCAGTTGCCCATAAGATAAAATATTATCCTTTAATGGCAGACAAGATTAAAGTTAAGGAGACGATTGTGGCTCCTGTTACTACTAGCTCTGTACCTGCTTCCAAAGGGGGGCAAGACGAATGGAAGGTAGCACAGAAGAAGGGTAAGAATGGGAAAAATGTAAACCCTAAAGCTGCTTCCAGCAGCTTGCCTCAATCCCTTGTGTCTTCTGTGATAGTTGGGCATGGTGTGGTGACGAAGCAGCATACCATGCAACCGGTGGCACCCAATGCTAGGGCTTAATAGATGGTTGCTAATGTACCACCGACTAGTGCTTCCTTTACCGAAATTGTTACTTCTTCTGCTCCCACTCAGTCTTCAGATTCTCTAGTTCTACATATCAATGGGCAGTCTTCATCAAGCTTCATGGAACCTGAACGAGCTTTTGTCAATGACCGAAGATCCTGTAGCCCACCATAGGGAGAATCCTTGGTTCACCAGGACAAAAGGCATCAAACAAAGTTTTGGAAAGTAGGTTAAGAGCATTTTTTCAAAAATACTTATGATTATCTTTCAAACGTCAGAGACGCTGAAGATGTAGCTGGAATGATTTTTTTATCATGGAATGTTAGAGGGCTAACGGAACCAGTTTGTAAATACTTGGTCCGAGATGAGATTGCTTCATGCTTTAGATTTTATGGTAATCCTAACTTTCTTTGTCTTCAAGAGATTAAGATTTTTGACTTTATTCTGCAATGTACTTGCCCTTTTCTTTGGCCATGTTGCTTTTTTTATGCCACCAATCATTCCCTTGGTAGAGGAGGAGCTGTCATTCTTTTGGAAGCTAGGTGGAAAGATAATTTTGTCTCGTGGGGTGTGGACCCTTCCAATAATGTAGTTTGGATTTTACTTGAGGTTGGTGGGTTATATTTTGGCATTATTAATGTTTATGCCTCCAATGATGCTTAGGAGCACTGTAGCCTCTAGTGGTGGTGTGCTTTTTCTTTACCACCTGTGGTTTGGGTTATGTGCGAAGATTTTAATAACAAAGAGACTTGGATATGGAGAGCGCAACATCTCCTTTACCATTGGTATGAGATGTAGTAAAGGAAAATGCATATCCCCAACCAATAACATCCATACAATGGGAGAGAGTCTGACCAAAGACTTTTAGTTCTTGAAGAAAAAGAATAAAAATATGATTCTCTATTGCAACCTTTCAAAATTGAAACTTACAATAAGGGAGGGAGAGTCCCCTAACATTCCAAGATAGAAGATTTAACTTCACGAGGGTTGATTTGGAGGTTTCTCAACCTTAGGAACTGGAGACTTAAATTTATTTTTGCTAAAGGGAAAAAACTGTGTTGTAGGTATGTTGAGCTAGAACCATATTGTGGGCAACTTGAGAGAATGATCTAGCAAGATCTTTGATAGATGTTTTTTTTCTCTTTCTATAAGGAATTATTTGGGGGGGTTGATGATCAATGATGCTTACCTATCATTCTCCACCCATATATCATAGGGTTGTCTTTGATGGGGGTCAGTGAAGGAATGACAGCTAATTCAAGGTCTGCAACTAAATCCAATGGGTCTTAGGTATTAACAAGAATATTCAAGGATTTAGTCTGAGATTAGGTTGAGGCAAGGGTGTTCTTGGGGGGCATGACTTAAAGTGGAGAAGGGTTTTTAAAAGTTGGGGGGTGTTGAGGGCCATCGACAAATATTTTTTTAGCTAGATTTTGAGCAACAATTTTTGAATGAGGATAATTTTTTTTTAAAATTAATTTGAAAAAAATTGTATTAAAACAAAGATCATTTACAAGTTTGGATGAGTCTTCTCCAGACTTAGCCAAAGAGAACACATGTTTACAATAGTAAAAGAAGATTTGCATTGGAGCCAAACCTCTTAAAGCATATTTCTACAATGGTTGTTCACCTGTTTACAACTGTAAAAGAAGATCTACATTGGAGCATAAATCTCCTAAACCATATTTTTGGAATGGTTTTCCAAATTAGCTAAACACTAGATTTTCTCACATACCTGCCTAATGATCTCATCCTCAATAGCCATGTCATTATGCCACTGAACCCCTACCTCCTTCTCGGTGCCCATCTTAGCCAGGAAGTCTGCCACTTTATTTATATCTCTACTCACATAAACTAGAATCACATCATCTAATTCCCTCCACAATTCCTTAATATGAGTGACAAGAATCCTCAACCTCCATGTCTTCAAAGCAAAGTTCCTCATGGAATCTAGATATGAGTTTCTGATTCTAGGATTATCCTTCTGTAACCTTGTTTTACTGCCTAAATATAAGCATATTTGATAGCTAAGTCTTCTGATTCATTGTTTGTGGCCCTTCACAAGCCTTGTAGTTCCCAATAGAGCACCATTCCAACACGATTCTGGCAAACCACTCCAATTCTAGCTCTACCCGGATTGCCTTTTGCAGCTCCATCAATATTAATTTTAATCTAACATTCTGGGGATGGTTTCCAAATAGCTCTGTCCTGCCCCTCTTGCACTTCAACTTCCTTCTCCATTGTCCCTATAACAACCTAAGTTTCCTCTTTAGCATACACTGCCACAGTTTCTGTGACTTTGAATCCAAATGACCTGCCAAACTCCATCTAAATATGAAAAGGTTTCTCTAAAATTTTTGTCATTTCTCTCCAACCACACTTGCCACCAAATGAAGTTTAATCCAAGCTTCCAACCAATACAAAGAGCTTTAGATTTAAATCTACCCCTCTTCCATATTTCCCAAATATTAATCCGATTCAAATCACCATTAAATCAAATTTTATAATATAAAAACCATCTCTCTCAGATTTGACATGTGAATGGGCACTCAAACATCAAGTGATTAGTTGTTTCCTCACTCTTGTAGCATAAAACACATTGAGATGGACCAATGATTCCCCTACATCTGAGATTATCAAAAGTAATAATTCCATTATGCATGAACTATCAGGCAAAAAAGTTTACTTTCAGCCAACCCTTGGACTGCCAAATATTTCTCCAATCCTCAACCTGATATGCATGAGGAGGAGGCTCTGGAAGTATCTTATCATATCCATCATTCACTGTGTAGACACCAAGGCTCCCATAGCCCCAAGCTAATTCATCCTCCTCATCTCTACTTGTGAGAAATATTTTTGCCAAGATTTTAGTCATGATGGGTGTCAAATACGGAGGGATTGAAATTGGTCACTCATCCAACTTCTTAAACTACTTAAACTTATAATTCTCCAACTAACTAGTGTTGAAATAAATTTCAATTTGGCCTAAACCTTAGTTTCCACGGCTGTTTTTATTGGGTGCAGCTCAAAGAATTCAACAATGATAGGTGGGTATTGATCCCATGAATTTGTCCAAAATCATGCCTTCTCCTCTCTCCCCACTTTCCAAAATAATCCATCTTTCATTACCTGAGATCCTATATTAAGATCCTGCCACACTAAGGATCCATTACCATCCAAAGAGAAACGACCCACCTCATTTGGGTTTGCCTGTCCCAAATATTTACTAGTTAAAATTCTACTGAATAAAGAAGTTGGTTGGGAAATCCACCTCCAATAAAGCTTTCTAGCCAAAGCTTTATTATTTAACTTTGATTTTATCAGTCCCAAACCTCCATTTACCTTGGGTTGGCTTACTTTCTCCCAACTTACTAAGGCCCATTTCCTCTCTCCTTTTACTCCTTCCCATAAAAATTTTCTAGCCATCTTGTCCAACTCTTTCCATATGGTATGTGGGGCAACAAGGATAGAAAATTTATAAATTGGTATGGCCTAAATGACTGACTGTAAAAAATTTAATCTACCCCCATAGCTTAACCATTTGTGAGACCAATGATTAATTATTTTCTTGATACAATCCAAAATATTCCTCTAGATATCTATTTTTAGTTTTTTAAAATGCAAAGGGACCCCTAAATATACCACTGGGAGAGAAGTCCTTGTGAATCCCAAGATCTCTAAAATTCTATCCTAAAGCCTTTGATCAAGATTGAAAAAAACCACTTTGGATTTTTTATCATTGATGACTTGGTTTGTAGTCCTAAGGTAGACATTAAGTGTATCCAATCATTCTTGCTTCCTTGAAGTTAGCCACTCCCACCAATCCTGTGTCATCCACAAATTGTAGGTGAGACAAAAATTTCTCACCCACATTGATACCTTTAAGAAAACCTTGTTGTATTCTCCTCAAGATGAGTCTACCCAATCCTTTAGCAAATATGAGAAAAAGATAGGGGGAACAAGGATCTCCTTGGCAAAGGCCTCAAGTAGCTACAAACGGTTGTGAGGGAAGACCCTTGATTAACACTGAGTATGTTGGAGTAGAAACATATCTCATGACCCATTCTATCCAATCTTGAGAGAAACCAAAGGCTGCCATCATCTTTGACAAGAAGTTCCACTCCACCCTATCATAAGCCTTTGACATATCCAATTTTATGAACATTCCTCTATTACCAGATGTTTGCATTGAATGGATTGCCTCATGAGCTAGAACCACACCATCCAAGATCTGCCTACCCTCTACAAAACCCCCTTGCTTTGAGGAGATAATGCTATGTAGAAGAGGTTTTAGTCGCTCAACCATTACCTTTGTGATTATTTTATATATGACATTGCATAAGGTAATAGGTCTATAATATGAAATATGCATCCCCTCCTCCCCTTTTGGAATTAAGGCAATGAAAGTATGATTTAATGCTTTAAGCATTATTTTACTACCTTTGGACTCCTCTATAACAACCATTACATCCTCCTCCAAGTTTTCCCAAAAGGCCTAAAAAAAATCAATTGGAAAGCCATATGGACTTGGTGTTTTTTCGGTGCTCATTCCAAAAACTACATTGTTTAGTTCCTCTCTATCAATGGGTTTAAGTATGGCTTGATTTTCTTCTTCAGAGATAACAGAGGGTATGACAACAAGAAATTTTTGAGCCTCTTCATCTTGCACCATACTTTCCTTAAATAGTTTAGAAAAATAATCCATTGAATGGAAATGCATAACTAGAATTGTATCAAAAGAGTATCCGTTCTCAACTTGAAGAGATTCTATTTTGTTCGTCTATCTCCTAGCACAGGCAACCTGATGGAAAAATTTGGTATTTTTATCACCTTCTAATAACCAAGTGGTTATTAATCTCTGTTTCTAGTAGGTCTCCTCTTGGTTGTCAATGTGTTCAACTGCTTTATGCAATGCATCATCCTCTTCTTTGAGTTGCTCTGTAATTGTTCCTTCCCCAAAGTGTTTTTGAAACTCATCCCATCTGGTCACCAATGGAGCCCTTTGGACCTGAAAGTCTGTCTTGTTAGCTCACCTCCATTGTTTCAGTTGATCTTTAACATAATAAAGCTGTTTGTGGAATCTAAATATTGTTGTCCCATATGCTGGGCGACCACCTTCCCACCACTGTGGAATTTTATTTTGAAGTTCCTTTTCTTATAACCAAAAGTTTTAAAATTTAAATGGTTTGTGATGCTGCACTATATTGATCCCCCCTTCCAACAAAATGGGAATATGATCTGAAACTGGACCCTCCAAAATCTAAAATTTTATATTCAATTTTACAAATGCCTCCTCTGAAACCAAAAAATAATCTAACTTCACCTTCCTGCTATGTGGCCCCCTCCTCTTACTAGTCCAAGTATAGTTGGTTCCAGGGCATTTAATATCCACCAAGTGTAATGCTTGGACTTGGGAAATCATAAGTCGATCCCCTGGGTCTAAAATTGGGGTTCCCCCTTCTTGATCTCTAGAGGATAATTTAGCATTAAAATCCTTAGCAATAATCTAGTCTAACTCTTCCCTTGAGACTCTCATGTTATGCACAAATTTCTATTGATGCATCTGACCATCTAGGTTTTGAGCCCCATAAAAATTTATGATTAAAACATGTTCAGCTATGACATTCTTCCTAAAATGTGATGTGAGGACACCCCTCCAAGCTATATGTTCTTTTGCAGTCCATTCAAGAGAGTTCCAAAAAGTAACTATCCCCTTGAGGCCCCTTGGGCAGCCACTTCCATATGACTAGCACCCCTCCAAAGTCTATTTATTGTTTTACACATAAGATCCAACAATATTTTTGTCTCTTGGATAAGCAAAAAATCTGTTTTACATTTTTTTAAGAGTCTTTGAACAATTCCAATCCCCTGAGTATTTGCTAGCTTGAGGTTGACGATTCCAATCCTGAGCCCCTTCGGAGTCCCCTTCACTTGGAGTAAAAGTTTACCGGGGTGGGGCGAGGGTTATAGTGGTAGATTTCTGGATTTAAACAGTACCCATAGGGATAATATGATGAAGATCATTGTCGATTCTCTTGTGTAGCAAAAAAAAAGAATACTTGGCTTTTGATTTTCAATTCTATATCTTCTTGTCTATTTCTCTCCACATCAATAGCTATTTTTCCCGTAGATAACCCATTTTTTGTATTGGAGAGTGTTTTGGACATGTTCAGGATTTGCAAAGGAGACAACTATGTACCCCCTTCTCAATCCTCTAAGAACCTCAACTATCAATCCTTTGGTATTTTCCCAAACACCTCTAATACATTTAAGAAGTTCAAATTCATGGGTATCTCCCATAAAAAACAAAATGACATTGTGTTCTAATAAGTCATAACCCATTTAGATTTTCAGACTCATGGGGTATCCCCCATAAAAAAAACAAAATGACAAATGTTATGATAAGTTATTGGCTACTTCAACAAAGAAATCAAAAGAATCATGGAAAGAGGTTTACCTTGCTCTACATTTGGTTGAGATTTTATTGGATCAGGGATTGACGAGTCAACAATGAAGCTCTCTCTGTGCTACCCTCCTATTACTCTTAGGATTTGTGCACTCCATAGGACTCTTTGTAAGGTTCTTAAAGAGAGTCATGAGAATTAAGAACATTCCATGCAAACTTTTTAATGATTAGTTACCTATATCCAAATGCTTCTATACAATTGGACTTGTAATAAGATGATGATAATTGTCTCAATATTCACTCTAATATATTATAATTTGCAACACAAATATATTATGATTTGCAACACAATTTTTTTAAGATACATAGGGAATTTGGTTACAACCACACTATTTTTAGTAAAAGGCTACTTCCAAGAAGCCTTTTCCAACTAGTTGTTGTTGATCCAACGTGAGGGTATTTGTACCATCATCGCCGTTCTAACGTGCACTCAGAGGATTCAAAGCAAACTACTCATCTTTGCAAATTGGCACCCAAAATTTGAACTTAGGTCTCTTCTTGGTAAGTGCTTGACCACACAAGCAATTACGAATCCACCTAACCCTTAAGACAACCCACAAACTGATACTAACTAAATTTGAGTTGGATATTATCAAAAAAATCAAATTCTACGACGACCTACACCCCACTATTAATGTTGATGGAGATAATAAAATAAACAGGACAATATTAAAACAAACAAACTAAAAAAACAGAGCAATGAACCCAAAAAATAGAACTGCAGATATTAACACAGAAAGCCCAAATAAAAACTTCTTTATTTTTTGCTTCTACATCCATGGCTGAGAAATGCCAAATATTTATAGCCTTATAAGGATAAACTTGGAAAATTCTAGACACCAAAAACAGTTACAAAAATCTTTTAATCTTAAGAAGTTATAAAAAACATCAAATTTTAGAAAAAAAGAATAAATCCTAATCTAAACAAGATCATTGAATGATCTGTTACAAATCAGATTTTCTATATTTAACATCCTCCCTAAAATATGATTTGTGAAATATAATTGCTCAATCCTCCCTCAAATCTGATTTGTGAAAAAGGGCTCTCATTCCCAAAAGATTCTTCAATCTATTAAAATATTCTTCCTTCAATGGCTTTGTCAAAATGTGAGCAACCTGATCTTTGGACCTGCAATGAGAAAACTTGATTTCTTTGTCTTTAACTAGTTGTATGATGAAATGAAATATGATATGTATGTGCTTGCTTATTCAATGAAAAACTAGATTTTTTGAAAGTTGAATGGTAGAATTGTTATCACAGAAAATAGTGGTCTCTTCTATTTGGGGTTGCATCAATTCTTCAAGCATCCTGCGTAACCAAACTGCTTGGAAACCAGTGAAAGTGGCTGCTACATATTCTGCTTCTGCTGTGGATAATGCAACAATAGTCAATTTTTTTGATGACCATGAAATCACCCCTGAACCAAGATTAAAAACATATCCTGAAGTACTTTTTTGGTCATCTATGTCTCCTGTTCAATCACTGTCTGTGTAACCAGCTAACTTCAAGGTATCCTTCCTTTCATAAAAAATCCCATGATTTGTAGTCCCTTTCACATATCTGAGTATTCTTTTACCTGCCTGGAAATGTGTAGCATGAGGATCCTCCATGAACATGCTTATCAAGCTGACTGCGTATGTGATATCTGGTCTTGTTGTAGTTAAGTACATTAAACTGCCAATCAGAATTTTATACAAGGTAGAATTTAGATTTTTGCAATCATCTTCTTTGCTCAACTTCACACCCATATCCATAGGTGTAATTGCTGGTTTGCAATTATTTAACCTGAACCTTTTCAATATATCATTGGCATACTTCTCTTGAGAAATAAAAATTCCATCACTATTTTGAGTGACTTCAATACCAAGAAAATAATGCATCAAGCCAAGATCAGTCATTTCAAATTCATTTTGCATTGCAACTGAGAATTCTCTAAGCATGTTTTCATTATTCCCAGTATAAATCAAATCATCAACATAAATGCAAACCATCATAACATCTCCTTGCTGATTTTGTTTTGTGAATAAGGTGTGCACATAAAGACATTTTTTAAAACCATTTTTCAAAAATATGATTCAATCCTTTTATACCAGACTCTAGATACTTTCTTTAAACCATACAAAGATTTATTTAGTTTGAGTACTTTACCTTTATAACCTTATTTCTCAAAACCAGGTGGTTTCTCTATGTATATTTCATCCTCCAATACACCATTCAAGAATGCTGATTTGACATCCATCTGAAAGAGTCTCCAACCCTTTTGTGCTGAAAGAGCTAAAATCATTCGAATAGTATCCATTCTAGCAATAGGTGCAAATACTTCATGATAATCAATACCTGATTTTTGCTTGTAGCCCTTCACTACCAACCTGACCTTGTATTTATTCAATTCTCCTTGCTCATTGTACTTGGTTTTATAAATCCACTTTCCTCCAATTGGCTTTTTGTGCTCTAGGAGGTTTGTCAGTTCCCAATTTTGATTCTTTTCTATGGCTGCAATTTCTTCATTCATAGCTTTAATTCATTTATCATCTTGTACTACTTCTTTAAATATAATAGGATCACAATCAACCCCAAAAATTGCAAAATGACAAGCATATTCACTTACCTCTATTGTTTCTTGATATATATCAGACAAACTCCTTATCTTTTGTTGTCTTTCTAGAGATTCTGATGTGGGTGATGAAAATCTGCTTCTGGTATTTGATGAAGAAAGGTTGCTTCCTAGTGAAGAAGAGCTGCTTCTTGGTGTTGATTTGTGAATGCTACTGCTGCTAGGTCCTTTGGTACCAACCAAATTTTGGTGTGGGCTTACTGCTTCATTTTCAATGCCGATTCGCTGATTGTTTTATTTTAATTTCCAACACCACTCTTGATCTTCAAGAAACTTAACATCTCTACTTATCACCAAATTTTTTGTTTCTTAATTGTATAGTCTGTATGCTTTTGATTCTTCACTGTATCCCACAAAGATACACCTTTTTTCCTTATCATCTAATTTTTTTCTAAGTGCATCTGGAACATGAGAATAAGCAATGCAACCAAAAAATTTAAAATGATCTACACGAGGTTTGAATCCTCCCCATGCTTCTTCTGGTGTCATACCCCAAACTAACTTTGTAGGGTTCCTATTTAGAATATAACCTGCACAACAAACTACCTCTGCCCAAAAAACTTTAGGTAAATTCTTAGCTTTAAGCATACTCCTCACCATATCTAGAATTGTTCTGTTCTTCCTCTCAACTATGCCATTTTGTTGAGGAGTATACCTAGTTGTTAACTGCATTTTTATACCATTCTCAATACAAATTTTTTGAAATTCATGTGAGATGTACTCTCCACCTTTATCAGTCCTTAAATTTTTGAGAAAATAGCCACTTTGCTTTTCAACTAAAGCTTTAAATTCTCTAAATTTCTTGAAAATATCAGATTTTGCTTTCAATGGATACACCTAGAGTTTTCTACTATAGTCATTAATAAATTTCAAGAAATATCTCATACCAGATAATGAGGTGACTTCAAGTGGTCCACATATATCTGAGTGTACTAGCTCCAATGGTTCTGAAGCTCTCCAAGATTTCCCTACTGCAAAGGGTTCTCTATGGTGCTTTCCAATGATGCATCCTTCACATTCTTCATCTGGTCTTTGGATGAGCGGTAAACCTGTTACCATGTTCTTCTTATGCAAAATATTTAGTCCACCAAAATTCAAATGACCAAATCTAAGATGCCATATCCATTGTGAATATTTTACTATGGTATTGAAACTCAAAGGCATATTTCTCTCAATGCTAAGAGGAAACATCTTATTAGCAGTCATGGGTATTTTGGTTATCATCTTATTCTTACCATCAACAATAAAGCATGTACCATTCTCAAACTTTATAGTATGGCCTTTTTGCAAAAGTTGACCTACACTTAACAAGTTATATTATAAACCTGGTACATAAAATACATCACCAATAAATTTCTTCTCACCTTGCTTTATTTTGAGCAATATCCTCCCTTTCCCCATGATCGGTGTAGTTGTATTATTGCCCATATTTACTACTAACTTTATGGACTCATCCAAATCTTGGAATATCTCTTTGCTTCCTGTCATATGATTACTACACCCACTGTCAACATACCATTTATCTTCATTTATTTCCTCTTTTGTGCTACATGTTAGAAACACATATTCTTCCTACCATTCACCTTCATTTGCATATTGAGCTTCCTGTTTGCTTTCATCTGCTATTTTTTTCCTACATTCAGATGCAATATGTCCATACTTTTGACAATAATAACACTGAACAAATGACTTATCATACCTTTGAGAGTTGCTGCCTCTTTGCTGAAAATTTGCTCTGCCTCTACCTCTTTGTTGAAAATTTGCTCTACCTCTACCTCTTGTTTGAGTGTAGTTGTTGGTTTCTTCATAACTTCTATTGCTTCTTGGACCTCTGCCTCTTTGCTGAAAGCGACCTCCTCTTCCTCTTGGACTTCTTCCTCGTCCTCTTTGTGGAAATGATGCTTCTCATTTTTTTGACATTGAAACCTTACTTTTGAAGGCTTGCTCTAGTGGTTCATTTGTGGATTTATTTATTCTATGCTCATGTGTGTAAAATGAACCCATAAGTTCATCTATAGATAAAATTTTTAGATCTTTTGATTCTTCAATGGCTATAATTGCAGGATCATATTTTGAAGGCATACATCTTCAAAAATTTTCTACAATTTTTTGATTGCTCATAACTTCACCATTTGATTTCATCTGGTTAATTAACCCCATTGCACGAGTAAAAAAATCCCCTAAACTTTCTAAATCTGATATTTGTAAAACTTCAAAATATCTTCTAAGTAATTGTAGGTAGACTGTTCTTACTCTATCCGTACCTTGAAATGATTGTGCAAGGAGATCCCACACTTCTTTTGCCTTCGTAGTGGTTGTAACTCTTGGGAGGAGGGTTTCATCAAGACCTTGCACTATAAGCAACAAAGCTTTTTGATCTTTTTTCCTATTGTCCCATAATATGTCTCTTTGATTCTGTGTGAGTGCAGCTAATGCTACTGCATCCGCTAGTTTTGAGTATCCATTCTCCACCATATCCCATAGCTCCTGTGATCTGAACAAAATCTTCATCTGAAAACACCAAAAATCATAAATTTTTCCATTGAATTTAGGAATTTGGAGCAGCATGTTACTAGCATTCATTGACATTTTGAACCTAGCTCTGATACCACATGATGAAGATAATAAAATAAATAGGACAATATTAAAACAAACAAACTAAAAAAAACAGAGCAATAAACCCAAAAAATAATACTGCAGATATTAACACAGGCCCAAATAAAAACTTCTTTATTTTCTTCTTCTTGTGCTTCTACATCCATGACTGAAAAATGCCAAATATTTATAGTCTTAGAAGGATAAACTTAAAAAATTCTAGACACCAAAAAAACAGTTACAAAAATCTTGTAATCTTAGAAAGTTACAAAAAAAAACATCTAATTTTAGAAAAACAATAAATATTAAGAAGTATTACCATAATGCCGTCACCGATAATGCAAATGGCATCTCGCCCGTAAACCACATCACATGGATGCAAATAATTACAAAACTGTATTAAAATATATAATTAAAATTCAAGAATTTAAACCTTAAACCTGGTATACTAACCAAATTTTTAAACCTGCTCTACTAACCAAATTTTCAATAACTTTTGCTTAAGCAAAATCCAATTGAAATCGGTTTCCATTAACTTCCGCTTGTAATATCATCTATATTTTGTTCAAAGGACTAAGGGCTACAAAGTTTGTCAACTGTTCATTTTTTTGATGGTAGAGCTGCTTGAATGGGCAGTCTCTTAAAGTGGGGGAATGATAGAGGAAGTCATTGGTCCCACTAAATCGAGATAAAAGCAGGCCAAGATTCTCTGCAGTGTTTTTGTTTCAGAATTTCTGTAATGGTATGGTCACTTTTAGGCTGACACTCAGAATTTTGAGCTGATGGAGATAGATATAGATAAGAATGAAAGTGTGTTTCACAATTTCCACTGTCATGGTGTGGGTCTTTGTATGATGAAGATACACATAGATAAGAGTCCAACTCACCCACAAAAAAAACTTTCCATGTGCACACGGGTCTTGACAGGACTGAAAGAAATCATTCTTTCCAGTGTTGATTGTAAACACTGATAAGAAATCATTCTTTCCAGTGTTGATTGTAAACACTGATAATGCTGTCAAACGTTGGAATGTTCAAGAATTGTCGGGACTGAAGGTTAAGCACAGCATATGTTTGATAGCACTGATAGTGCTGTCAGACGTTGGGACATTTAAGAATTGACATGGTTTAACTACAAACTATATCCTGAGTTATGCAATTGGGCTTAACCTGCGTCGAAAAGGAGGAATATAACCATAAAAATATTTGATTTAATCAATTATTCAACTTTTATAAGCGATCCTCTCGCTGTTTTTTACATTCAAAATAATTAGATGTTGGATTCAATCAATTAATCTTTCGTTCGTAATTGATCCTCACATTCACACTTCTTTTGTACATGCAAGAGGGTTTTTATACGTTCATGTTTGAAACAAATAACTTCATATCCGTATTTTTCTAGTTGCAGATGATGGTCCCACTTAAACTTTAAATCTCATAAATCTCATATAAAGATAGTCAATTTACATTTAAATTTTTTTTTTTTTAAAATAATGTGACATCTTAATATTATTATATGGTTACGTAACATGTAAGGGGAGAGATTTGAACCTAGGCGTTTCAATTAGAATTGGAGAGTTTTAACTACCCACTTACTCTCGAACTTCTCTACATAAATCAAAACCGTGTATCCAAGTATTGTATTTAATTTAATATGAAAATTATATTGCTCAACTAAATATACTTTAATTCATTTCAAATGTGGATAAAATTCTATTTGTAAATATAGTATTGAAATAAAAAGAATGATTTTATATATTAAGTTTAAATTAAGAGATCTAAGTTCAAATTATTGTACAAGGGAAAGATCCTTTCAAAAATTCAAGGGATAGACATACTTTGCTTGCCGTCTGGTCTAATTAACTTCTTTAACTATACCTCAAAAATCAATTTATATTTTAAATAAAATAAATTATTTTTTTAACATATAAATATATGAATGAATGATTGATTTTAATTACGTCCGCGAGACCCAAATATGGTCTATGGGACCTCAAATATGGAAGTACACTTACTCAAATCATATCATATGATCTTTAATATCTTTGAGAAGGTTGTTCCTTCTCCTGCTGATTTGTGTTAGCAATTCTCCAACTTTTTTATTTTCCTCGTCTTCAAATAAATCAGTAATAAACTCGTTCCCAAGTGTTTCTTTGTATTTGTCACGGATATCCGAAAAACTCGGGCATTTATAGATGAAGTGTTCCTCTGTCTCTCACCGCCCTGTGCTTGCATAGAGTACATATCCTTTCTTCCCATTGTTCTTTGGGCGGTGTCCATCTCCCTGTTTCACATCTAAGCCTATGAGAGCTAGTCCTTATCTGAGCAATGAGTATTTTTTCCTTCCACTTGATTTCAGCGCCTATATACGCTTTTTCTTTGTGGTCATACGTTGGGTTAAAATTTGCAATATAATATTGTCTTTTCCTGCTTGCATTTTTCCACATTCCACTTCTAAACTTTTCATTCACATAATTTTTAATGTCTTTGTTGACATTTGGGCATTCATTTATGTTGATTTCCCATATGTATTGTATTTAAATTAATTTGAATAATGTTTTGTTTAATTAATATAATTTAATTCGATGAACAAAATTCAAAATTGTAAGTATAATGCAAAGAAACAAAACAAATGATTAATAATATATAGAGAGTTGTTGATAAATTATGTTATTTAAATAATTTTTTTTTAAATAAGCACTTGGGATGCAGTGCAACGGTTTGGGATTTGGATATTTTTTTGAAAGGTTCAGTGGCATGGACGAGTGGGTGTGTGGTGGCTTTGTGTTAAATTCCCTATTGATAAGTATAGCTCTCAACTTTAGGAGGGGTCATGGTTGGGAGGAGTCTCCCCTATACTTTGGTCATAGAAATTTTCTCACAATAACCAAATCCAAAAAAAAGAAAAAAAATTAAATAAATATATAAATATTAATTGTTAATGTTAATTTAACAACAAATAATATTTATAAAATGTATTTAAAAAAATATTATTAGATCAAGGAGAGGGCCAAATTTCAAATATTATAAGAGGATACATACATAATTATAATGTTAACTATAATAATACATCTCAAATGAGTTTAATAGTTCAAGGTTAGAAACAAATCATCTCATATTTTGAAAATAAAATTTATTTTAATTATTTTAAATTAATAATATAAAAAATAATTTTTCAAGTCATCTTAAATCAAAGAAGGAAAGATAACCCAAATGATACACTAACTTGAAATTATAATTAAAGGATTTTTGAAAGTTTTAGTAAAAAAATAATACAAAATTTATTAATGAGGAAACTAGAGGTGGAAAAATAATACTAAAAAAACAAAGTGATAAAGTACATAAAATAACATACATATTAGATATAGTAATAAAAAGCTTTATTGACCTAGGTGTTGTAGGTGAGTTGGAGACGAGAGGAAAATCCTCCAAGGGAGGTCCTAGGATCGAATCTCCACCCTACCAAAAAGTTGAATTGGGTACCTGTTGGCATTTTTGCCACATTTATTGTTATTATTAATTATTAATGCTTAAATTGTTGGCCCAAAGCAGTTTTGTGAGTTCCGAGGAGGTTTTTCCGATTTTCAAAGATTAAATGCTGCCCCGAATTAAATGCTTTGCGGATTTTCAATGTGGTCAAGGTCGAAGAGCACCCAGGCCACCAAAATTAAAGATTTTCTTGGTTCGAAACTGCTGGTCGTGGATCATTTTAACGGTTTTTCATGCACATGTTTAAAAAACAAATTTAATGAAGGTGGTTCTTCGAAGCTGACATGTACATTGCATTCAATTTTGTGGGTCTAAGGCTGCAATTAAGGGGATCGTGTGCATAATTTCCAATGCATAATTGTAGATCACAAGGAAGTCGGTTTCAAATATTTAAGGCTGCAAAGAGGACGACCCTCTATAAAAACCAATGTAAGCTTCATTTGAAAGGGTGGTTGGAGAGTTCTCTGCTAGAAACTGGAATTGTATCTGCAGGAATAAAAGTATTGGCTTCAGATTTTCAGCAACAGTTGTATGAGTGATTTTCTTTTCTCACAAGTTGCATTTCTTATAGTATTCGTATTTCTTAATGGTTGTATTTAAATTTTGCATCTTGGATTTAAGTGCTGCTGTGAGAGTATGATTTCTGGAGTGTAATATTGGAGAGATTTGCTACATACAATTGTGTGAGAATTGAGCTGACTTCTTATGTTACTTGCTGTTGTCACATTTTTAAGTTTCCTGCTGTTATCTTTCGATCCCATCACTTCGGCCTATGGCCATATTTCCCATTTCTTTCTGTAACCTTTTCAATTTCTTTCCAGTAACCCTTATCTTAACCAAGTTTAGAATAGTGAAGGGAACCAGTCCACTCTGGAGATTGGTTTGGAAGCCATTTCTTGCTTCCAGCCTTTCAATGTTGGCCAGGTCTAGGGTGCACTTGTAAAATCCTTTCCTGTGGCAGATTTTGGACCAACAGTACCCAAAATCCAATTGATAATGTTGGTGCGGGCAGGATCAGGTGTGACTCCCAGGTGACTTTGACGGTGTAAAATCCCATGTTCATGGTTTCTCAAACCAAGGCGACCCGACTCCCGGATGACTTTGACGGTGTAAAACCCCTGTTTGTGGTTTCTCAAACCAAGGCGGCCCCACAAGGGTTTTTTCGCTTAAAAAAATAATAAAATATAAAAAGCTTTATTGAAATAATGTTTACTCACTATTACAACAATAAATGATTGTTTATATTAAATTATAAAGTTTAATAATAAATATTTTGTTGCTTGTGAATAAGGAAGGAGAATACAAATGATATGATAGCTTGAGATTATAATCAAAAGGTTTTTGAAAGCAATATCTTTCTAGGAATGGTAAGATGAAATTTATTAAAGAGAAATATAGAGGCCAAAAAACATAATGTTAAGAAAAGTAAAATACAGTGGAAGCAGCCTTTATGGTTTGAATCTTGCGCTTGTCAGTTATTAAAAATAGTGTGGTTGTGACCAACTATCCTATGTAAGTGAAAAAAGAAAAGAAAAGTAAAATACATAAAATAATATACCTTTTAGATATAATAGTAAATCAGGTCATACAAAGGTTTTATAGTTCTATCATTGTTCATGTCAAGGGGAGTATAGATATCAAAGAATGCAAGAATATTTTAATATTGGGAGAAATCTATGTGACAGGTCTCCTCCTCCTCCCAAATCATCAAAAGTTTCAGTAACTATAAGGTTTCAATAATAACAAAGGTAATTGGGCAAATCATCCCTCAAAAAATGGATAAATCAAGGGTCTGGGGTTTTCTTAATGGGGTTAGTCAAGGTCTCCCTGAATTTTGTTGGATAGGAGGATTGCTATATATTACTAACTCTCATTACTTTAAATTTAAGGTTGAACTTGCGGGAGGGTTCCAATAATGATGTTGAAATAATGACACTTAAGTTGTTGGTTTAGTTCACAGAATCAAAAGGAATAAAAAATTCTAAATTTATGGAGACTCATAGGTGGTGATAAACTAGATACTTGGTAATTTTAGGATAAAAAACATGGCTCTACAACCCTTATTCTCTCAAATAAAATAAGTTGTGAACTAAAGTGAAGATTTAATGTTGGAGAGGCATCTAAAGAATGTGATTTCATACATATATCTATCTATCTCTATATATACTAAGCTATGTATGTCTTCTATTAGGGGCCATTCCCATTACAAAAGAAATATTATATTGCTCTCATTACAATTCTAACAATCTAATGAAACCATATCCAACTTGCCTTTCTATCAAATATAATTTTCATTTGCATTTCTATCAAACATATTCTCCATATTTCTTAAATGGATAAGTTTCCACAATCAACTTCTTTATATCAGATGCCTTTCAAAATTTAAATTTTGTCAAGATGAAATTCAACACCATGAATGGCTACCCACCTAAGGGAAAATTTGTGAAGTGAGAAGGATTAGGGTTTTTTCCTAAAAAAAATCTCATCTTTTAGGAGCCATATCTTCGTGAAGAGTTATTCGATTCAGCTAATTCTTGGACCAACTTGTGCATAATTTGAATAGATTTAAAATGAGTGGTCATATGCAAAAAATTGAGCAATATTGAGGGAGATACAAACCTGTGAAGTCAACAATTCAGAACAAGGGCAGTGACAATTTTTTAAGTCAAGAAAAATGAAATTGCAAATACTTGTCAACTAAGGTTCGAATGATGGGAAGAGCGATGAAGAGGTATCACTTCAGTGAGGCAAGACATTCTATTTGGACAACAAAAATTTTAGCTAAGTTTTTTTTTCTTTCTTTATCCTAGAAATTGTGCATGAATTTTTTTTATCAAATATTATATTTGCTATAGGATATTCAGATAAATTTTAATAGATTTTGAGTTTTAGTTTCCTTTCCATGGATCGATTTATAGTTAAATTCTTAGAATCATATTTGGTGGTAGAGGTTAGTGACCGCACTTCATAGAGATCCTCATTGCTCCAAGATAGGGCAGTTTTTGGTAAATGTAATGGGTATTGGCCAGGGGCTTCAACCTTGAGAAAATTGATTGATAGGAGTTGGAAGTCTCTAGGAGTGATTCTATCATTTCTTTCCAAAGGTTTCTTCCTAGCCATTTTTTATTCTAGGGAAGAAAGAGAAAAAATCCTAAAAGGGGATCCTTGTTTTATGGGAAGAGTAGGACTCTTTCTTACTCACTGGTATGAAGGCTTTTCACTTGAAAATGTAAATCTATCCCTAGTACCAATTTGGGTTAGGATGTTTGGGTTACCCATTAAATTTTGGGAAATAGATACCTTCAAGGCAATAGGAAACACTCTAGGATAATTCCTTGAGATTTTAGATACGACAAAAGATGGATTATTGGCTATTTATGCTTGAATATTGGTCATGATTGATATAAGTAAAGCTTTATCATAATAAATCATTCTTAATTATGGGGATAAGATGTAGATCCAAACTATAGATTATGAAAACATATCTTTTATATGTAGAAGATGTCATGAGGTAGGGCATATTGAGAGATCATGCCCTAAGAAGAGCCCAACAAAATCATATGTAGAAAATCGCAAGAGAAACTTACAAATGGTTATGGATGAAGATGGTTTTCAAATTCCAAAAAAATAGATCTAGAAAAATAAAATAAAATAAACAAAGGAGACCAACTCTTTTGAGGCTTTATCCTATGAAGAAAAAGTAGATCAAAACTTAGAGGACAAAGTACAACAATTTCAACATATTAACAAGGAACCGTCTATTCGGTATGATCTTGATTTAAGGAAGAATATTCTCGATTGAAGACTCTCGAGAAGTACCATGCACCATTCAGGAGAACAAAATTTGGTAAAGAAAATGCATTTTTAGAAGTTAATACCTTTACCATTAATAAGGAAATACTAGAAAATGGGTAGGGCAAGTCAAAAGCTTCTATAATAGAGCTAGGAGAGGATAAATATGATGAAAATTAAAATTATGAAAGAATTGTGAGGAATAGAATAATAAGACATACTCCTAATATAAGAAAGAAAAAAAAGGAAAACCCTCAAATTATCAAGCAAGATCCATGGAAGTAAGAGCAAACATAGAGAAAGGAACACAAACTAAGTTGGTTGAACTTATCTTTACCAAACAATAAAATGATATTGGTAATATGCAGGTGGGGCCAAAATCCCCTAATGAGACATGATTATCATCTCATAAAATATAAGGGGTGATAATACCCCCTCAAAGCATAGGTGTATTAGGGACCTATGTTTAATTAATAAACCTAATAATCTTTGTATCCAAGAAACTAAAATGAAAAAAGAAGTTTCAAAAACTACGAAAGTACTATGGGTAAGATGTGAATGGGATGCTATGGATTCTAAAGGAGTGGTAGGAGGAATTCTAACTTATTAGAATCCTTCTAGAACCTCTTATATAACCATTCATAAAACTTGGCATTGGATAGTCTTTTTAGTCACTTGCTACTATGCAAATATACCTTTCATCCTTATCAATGTCTATGGACCTAAAACTAAGTCAGGTAGATTAGAAGTTTAGAGTGGGATTTAAGCCTTTATGAGAAGTAAAGATCAAGAAACATGACTCTGGATCATTGGAGGTTTTAATGCCATAATCAAGTTGGATGAAAAATTTGAGAAAATTAGGAAATTTACTCAAAGTATGAACTATTTCTCCGCTTTTATTTAAAATAATAATCTATGGGAAGTTGAATTTGAAGAAGACAACTATACTTGGAAAAAATATAGGAGAGGCCATAACCTAATAGCAGAAAAATTAGACAGATGCATTCTCTCAAATCATTGGCTAGATGAAGGAACTTGTGCTAAAATTAATACCTTAACAAGGATTGGTTCAAATCACTGGCCAATAAGAGTTAAAATGATGGTAAGTGAATTAAAAAAAAGATCATATTTTAAATATGAGCATATGTGGGAAGATCATACTCAATTTGTTGATATGATAGCTCAAATGTGGAATAGGTAATGGTGGGTTGTATGCTCTTCCAAATCCAATTAAATCTATGACATCTAAATTAAAAGAATGGAAGAAGAACACCTTTGGAAATATTTTTGAGAAGAAAGAAGAACTAAAAGATAAACTTTCAAAATTTTAAAAAGGTGATCATAATAATCTAAGCTTAGAGGAAAGGGAGTTGCTTAGTGAATATCATAATATTTTGAGTAAGGAAGAGAAATTTTGGATATTAAAATCAAGACAAACTTGGTTAAAAGGAGATAAAAATACAAAGTTTTTTCATAGGATGGCTATAGTACAGAGATCAACTTCTAGAATTAGTAGAATTAAATCAATAGAAGGGGTTTGGATTGAATATCAGAGTGAAATTAGAAAAGAGGTAAAGTCTTTTTATCATAATATTCTAGGTTTAGAGGAGATCAAAGTTCTTAATGATAAACTTCTTCAAGATGTTCCTTCAGTTATAACGAATGAAGACAATAGTAAATTGATGGAGCCTATTAATCTAGAAGAATTTCATTTAGCTCTTTTCTCTTTTAATAAGGATAAATCCATAGGTCCATATTGTCTCTCTACAAATTTTTACCAACATAATTGGGATATAGTGAAGGATTCCTTATTGGTGGTAGTGGAACAATCTAGGGTAAAACAATACATACCTTATAAAATAAATGCAACATATCTTACCCTAATTCCAAAAAAGAATGATGCTGAATTGTTTGATTATTTTAGACCCATAAGCCTATGTAATATGACATATAAGATTATATCCAAAGTGATGGCAAATATATTAAGGCCATTGTTAGACAAAATCATTTTAGAAGAGCAAGGAGAATTTGTGAAACTAAGACAAATTATGGATGAGATCATAGTAGCTCATGAAGTTATACATTTAGTAGCTTCAAGAAAAGAGAAAGCAACGATCTTAAAACTTAATATGAGTAAAGCCTATGATAGGGTTAAATGGGATTTTTCTTTTTGAAATTTTAGATAAGTTTGGTTTTGATAAGAAATGGGTTATATGGATTAAAGCTTATGTCTCTACAGTTTCTTATTTAGTGTTGATCAATGGGTTAGTGATAGAATATTTTAAAGCCAAGAAAGGTCTTAGACAAGGAGATCCTCTATCTCCTTATTTTTTCATTATTATGGTAGAGGTTTTGAGTAGGAACTTAAATAAAGTCTTACAAATATGGTCTTATAAGTGGACTTAAGGTTAGTAATAACATTGATAATATCACCCATCAATAATTTGTAGATAATACAATTATTTTTGGAAGGACAAGGATAAATGAGTCTAGATCTTTGAATAACTTTTTAGAAGAGTACGAAAGAGCTTCAGGGAAGAAATTTAATAGGACTAAATCCAAAATTTACTTCCTTAACACTCCTGCTAATATCAAAAACAAGAATTTACAGGTTGCTTTAAATGGAGGAGGCAAATTTACCAATAACTTATCTAGAGATGCCTTTATTTGAGGGGAGAATGAGGATAGATTTATGGAATCTAGTTATTAGTAAATTTTAGAATAAACTTCCAACTTGGAAAGGTAGATGGTTATCATTAGCAAAAAAAGTGCAATTAATGAAGTCCTACAATCCATTCCAACATATTATATGTTTTTGTATTCTAGGTTAAAATCAATTGAAAAAAGTTTAATCTACATTATTCGATCATTTTTATGGACAAGTTTACATGATAAAGGGAAATTTCCTTTGGTGAAATGGAGCAAGTTGTGTGATGATAAAACTAGGGGATATCTTCGTTTAAGAGTTCTTATAGATGAAAACTTAGCTCGTAGGGGGAAAGTAATATGGATATTGTACAAAGAGAGTCAAAGACAATTGACAAGATTTCTTCAGAGTACGTTGATCCCAATGACCCAAGTTTAATATTTACTGCATTCTCTCTACTAAATGGTTCTACTATTTGGAATGGTTTAAAAAAACCTAGTGATATTATGCTTAAAGGTTTAATATGGGTGGTGGAAACTGGAGAAAAAATTTCTATTTGATGGATACATGGTGTGATAAAAAAACCACTCAATTTAGATCGAATTTTGAAACCTTGGATGAGATTGCTTCAAGGCAAATATGGTGATAGAGTTTCAAATATTTTGTACAAGGATAGAGAAGGAATATACAAATAGAAAGAAGATTATTTTACAAGTATACAATACATTGATGCTAGGAGGAAATTGAGTAGAAATATAACAACTATGATTATTTTGAGGGGAACCAAGGATAAATTGATTTGGAAGTTGAATAGCTTCGGAGAATACACAACAAGAAGTGATTTAATGTACAACACCAACAAAATAATAATGTCACTAGAATATGGAGAGATATTTGGGATAGCCCAAGCATTCCTAAAGTTAAAATGTTTGTTTGGCTAGTAGGTTATAGAAGAATTTTTTCCTGGGATAACCTTATGAAAAGGGGTTTTCATGGCCCCTCTCAATGTGTTTTTTGTAAAAAAAATGAGAGTATAGACCATCTCTTGGGACATTGCTAAATATTAGAATTTATGGCAATGGATTCTTAATATGTTTGGTAAATGCATGGTGATGAATAGTAGGATTGAAGATTAGTTAAAGAAATGGTAGATGACTTATAAAAATGAGACTTTACAAACAATATGTGATATATAAAAAGATATAATACTTTGGACTATATGGCTAGAAAGGAATAGAATAATATTTAAAGGAAAGGAAAGCAGTTTAGAGGTAATGAAAAGGAATATATGTTTAGCCATAGAGGAGTTTAAACCAACCCTATCAACTCACTCAGTCCCTAATTTGGAAGTAGAGAGCCTTGATAGATGGATTCAAGTCATTAAATGGAATTATGATGTTGGGTACAAGAGAAGCAAAAGGAAGGAAAATAATATAAAGTGGAAACAATGTGGAGTGGGTTAAATTGAATTTTAATGGAGCATCTAAAGGAAATCCAGGATGAGTAGGAGGAGAAATAATTAGAAATAATAGAGGAGATATTTTGTCTCATTATGCTTTCAATAGTGGATTTAAGACAAATAATGAAGTTGAAGCTTGGGCAGCTTTAGAAGGGTTTAAAATATGTAAACAAATGAAATGGAATAGAGTATGGTTGGAAGATGATTCTCTCATAGTAATAAATGCAATTTTGAGGAAAGCAAAGGCTCCATGGAACATACAATAGATAATTGTGGAAATTAAAGATCATGCTAAAGAGTTTGAAGAAATCAGGTTTACACATGTATTAAGAGAAGGAAATAAATGTGTAGATAAGCTAGCTAATAGAGGAGTTTTGATTGAGGATTGTGAAGTTAAATTCTCCTTTCCATGGTTGGAGGAAATAGAAAGTTTAGTTGAAGCTGACAATAAATTTTTGATTGCCTGAATCAATTAATGATTAAGATTTACTTTAATATTTTCCATTGGTAATATCTGCTTTATTTTGTAACAATAATGTGTTTTCATTTAGACTACTTATTATAATTTTTGTGGTTGCACTTGTGTTTCAGGAAGGAAACTAGCAATCCAGATTTGGTAAAGAGGACTATGATAGTGTGATGTTTTGGAAATATTACTCTACTAAGATGCAAGATATAGATAGGCATTGTGAAGGTTGCTATAGGAAAATTTCAAGAAAGATGCTAAATTATGAAATAATTGTATTCATATAAAAAATTGAAAATATCTAGAAAATGAAAATCAAGAATTCATACATTTTATGTAAAATGATGTAGGTTTCTAGCTATAAAATCTCAATTGATATGAGAAGTGTATCCATTTTTAAACTCTAAAACTCTAAATAAGAGAGATGTAATTTATCAAGGGTAGGGGAACCGAGTACAACCCCTTATTATCCAACAAAAAAAAACACTATGAATGTCTAAAATATTTGTTGTTTAGTTTCCATATCTATAAATATCTTGTCTATAACAACCTAACAATTTCTTAATACCTTTTTTAAGGTTCTTATTCATATCCCCAATATTCCAAGATGTTATTTTCATTGTTATGTTTTGTTTTTAGTTGTGTTTTAGCCCCACTTCTTGTTAAAATTTGTAATATTTACCTTTTTCTTCCCATATCATCCCTCTAGGTGTATTTTTCTCTTTATTGTTGCTTCTTGGGTCTTCCTCTTTTTTTTTTATTCCCACTAACTTTCATATTCATCAATAACTTCAATCTTCTCACACTACTCATAGTAACACTTATCATATTTAGGTTTATCTTGCTCTGAAGGATCTGGAATGAAAGGAATAAACTTAAAAGCACATTATTTTTATGTTTTCCTAAAAACCCTAAAGTGCAAGGACACTTCCATAGCAATAACCTTCTTATTTTTCACTAAAAACTGTGAAAAACCATAAATTGTTATGAATTTCCTCCTTCCATATTTCTTTATTATGCTACTCTTGGAACCTTAATAATTTAAATTCAATCTCCAATTCCACTTGATCCAGTTTTGAATCTTCAGAATCCAAGCCATGATCTATGCAACTTACATATTAACTCTCAATTTTTAAGAACTATTATATCATTACACCGAAAAAGGGCTTTACTAATGGCAAAGATAAGGTGGTTTTTTACAGTGGTAAAAATTGCCCTAATAGATCCTAAGAGGGTGGTTTAAAACCACCCTCTTAAGATAATTGTCACCTTAGGATCACCCTAAGAGGGCGGTTTTAAATCACCCTTATAGGGTGACCTTAAGACAATGGTTTTAAACTACCATCTTAGGGTGACCTAAGAGGGTAGTTTTAAATTGCCCTTTTAGCCCTACAAGGGTAGTTTAGACAACCTTACGAGGGTGGTATAAAACTTCCCTCCTCGTGTCCACTTAAAAAAAAAAGAAAAAAAATGTCATATTTTTCTCGTGCGTATTTGGAATGTCATATTTTTGCCCTACATTTGGAATATCGTCTTTTCTACCTTGCATTTGAAATGTTATCTTTTCTGCCTTGTATTTGGTTGAATAAAAAGGACCAGTGTGCTAATATAATTGCATGATTATTCAATTATCCATTGAAGGAGGGGGAGGATACAATAGGAGTTGGCATTGTTGGTTCTTCTATAGCAATAATGCTAGTAGGACTTGCATTCAAAAAAAGTGGTAGAACAAGCAATTTGACCATAAAGAGTTGTGATCAAACAATGTTTTAATATGTGAAGCAACCATCTATTTTTAGCCCTGGTTTGATTTGCAAGTAAGAAAATGGTTTGTACTATGTAGGGTTTGAATGTTTTTTTTTGATACGTAAATTTCTTCATTAATTACTAGGTTTTACAGGTTGAACCAAAACCTTTTACAAAAGATAGCCTTTAGTTGAAGCTACGGATCCTAGATATCCTAAGGAATATCTGTCCTCTACAATTACTAAACTTCCTAGTAGTCTTAGATGGGCAGGCGACGCATACAAAAACCAAAAACAAAATAGGACCAACCAAGACGAGTAAGCCACACTGATCAACATTACCAAAGAAAAAAGGGAATCACAGCCCAGAGAGGATTACTTCCTCTAAAAAATGTCAACAAAAGATAATACCCCCAAGACCCAGGGAACCTCATGCCTCATCTTAAACATCTTCCTCGAGCTCCTCTTCCTTTTCATCCTCGTCATTGACCTTGGCCTCAAATTTTGGGATGTATCCTTCGTTGAAGATCACTTGAGTCATAGTGTCATAGTGCTCCTGCATTTGGTGGATGATGGTCGCATAAGATTTCAAAATGAACCTTTTGAGAACCATGATTGTAGGTCCCTCCTAGTCTAGGTCGCTAGCACTGGTTTTGGAGCTGCCTTGGATTTGTTTGTTCTTAAGTATCAAAGAGGATATCATTGGGGTTCCTCAATCCTTAGTTTTTTCTTAGTCATGCCCCCTATGATTATGGGATCCTCTTTTATTCGTCAGAGACACAGACAAAGGTTTGCTAGTGCCTGGGCTAGCTCTTGCCCCTGAGCTATTAGGCTGGTGATTGAGCGTTATCTCCTCGATGACTTGAGGTTCGAGATTAGGTGTTGTGGCCAACACCCACTTATAAATTACTTTGAGCAATCCTTGGTGCATCGGCATGGCTGGCCCTCTCTTGCTTTGGTAGGCATTGATGGTGTAGTTCATCGAGTTCATCAGAAACTAGGGAATACTTATCGGGTTGACATCTCGAAGGAAGTTTATGAAAGCATAGTGGAAGCTCAGCAAAGTCTTACTGGGATCCTTAGTCGTGATAAAATCCATCATGTTTTTCAGGGCCCCATTCCATGGAGTGGGAAGATCCATTTTGGTGAGCTCATTCTTGGCTTCCTTGAAGATTTTTGGGTTGTCACAAAATTCCTTCAATTCCACCTCCCAGTGATGTTTCTGGCGATGGATAGAGTGACCTTTCACCATTTTATCAGTTACCACAGCCAACATGTTCACATCAACGATGAAATCTCTTCCTCATATCTCCACTTTGTCATCCTCCCAAGTGTCCATCATCGCATGGGTGATATCTTCCTCTGCCCCTAAGAATAGGTCAAAAAATTAGGTAAAATGATGCTCAGTGAGGATGGCCTGAGCCACGGGTTCCATGACGACCATGCTCGGCTCAATGTAAGTCATCTTTCTACTCGTAATATTCTTCCTTATGATTCGTTTAGACTTTTTCAGGTTAACACACTGCCGAGTTCCTCTTTTGCTACTGCTAGGGAAAGAATAGGGTTTAAAACCTTGGTGGTGATATTGGGGTTTTCCTTAATTGGTGTGCCATATTCTGGGATCCATCCCCCTTTTGCCACCTTGGATTTGTTCTAGCTATCCTTGGGAGCTAGCGTGTGATTCTGGCTACCTTTGATTATCCGTAGATCAACACTGTCCTTAGGGCTATTACAATGCATTGGAAAGGACCTACCATAATCCTCCACCTGTGTCTTCTACTTCCATGCATGATCTATCAGCCTTATCCACCTTCCAACTGCTTTCATGTCATTATGATTTGGATCCTCTCTTGATGTTGTTATCACCATTTTTGCTATGCCTTCATCGACCTTTGTACTTTACATGGACCCTATCCAACCAATGTCCTCCATTTGGGCTTTGCGCCAGGTGGCCTTATCCATAAATATCATCTATTTCTTCGTAGTCTACCTCTCATTGCAACGGTTCTCAGTCTCCTTGAGATGCTAACCAAAATTTGAAATTATCGCCATTGGAATCTGTGCAACAATGACCCCCGCCTTATCGCCATAGATGTGGCCAATAATGTTAAATATTTTAGCGTTGAGTCCCTAGAGGAGGTTGGTGGTGTGGGTTGGGAAGTTTACCTTTCCGTTCCTTGAAGTCTTGCCCTTGTAGATTTCCCCATCAATCCTGTCCGAGGTATTTGAGAACGTTGACCTGAGAATCAACTCCATCTAATTGGGATTATTTTTAAACGTGGCCTCATGCTTCACATTGGGCACATGGATAGTGGTCGCATTTATGTCGCCACCCTTAGATCATAGGTTGTCTATCATTGCGAAGGGTGAGATCACTTTCACGAGGCACGTCACATGTCCACATAGTTAGTCTGTTGGACTCGACCCCTAAATTTTCCAATTTATCTGTTGATCTATTGGCCTCACGAAAGACATGGTGGGCCCTCTTTCCTTGTCTAGCCTAGAATAGGGTCCTTGCCTCATGGATAATGGCTTCAATCCTCTAGGGTGGTTTTTTGCCATTAGTTAAAAGGTTCATAATGATTTTTGAGTCTCCTTCCACCACCAAGTTTCCTTGGATCTCTCAAGCCAACAAAAGGACCCTCCATAATGCTCTAGCCTCAGCCTCGTTGTTAGTTTTGGATCCTAATGGTTCAAAAAATACCAAGATCATGTTTCCTTGATGATCTTTGATTACTCCTCTAGCACCTGCTCTCCCTGGGTTATCCTTCGTCGTGCCATCAAAATTGAGCTTGGACCATCCTGTAGGGGGAGGCTCCCAAATGATTCCAACTCTAGGGTTAGGTTTTGGTATTGAGGAATTGTCCTTCAACGGTATGCCTAAGGATAGGGCTAATTTTTTTTCTGAAGGAAGGGTTCCTCTATCATCTGAAGGAAATATGCTGGTATTTTCTTTTGCAAAGGTGAGGATTCAGTTTAGGATGGTTTAAGAATTATGCTTGGAATCATTAAAGGCTCTATGGTTCCTCTCTAACCAAATTTTCCAAAGGAAGTGGTGCCAAATTATCTTCCAAAGGAACCTCAATTTAGGATTAACAAAGGGGAAGGGCCATTGTTGGAAGACTTTAGGGATTGAGGCCGATTTAGCCCAAGATATTCTAAAAGCTTGGAAAAGCCTATCTAGGATCTGGATGGTCACTGGGCATTCTAAAAAAAGGTTTTGAACTAATTCCCATCCTGCCCTGCACATGAAACACTGGTTAGCAATAATCATTCCTTTAGTTAGCATTCGATCAATGGTAAGGATCCTTTATTGAATAACCAACCATGAGAAGAAAGATATTTTGGGGATGAGGCCCTTTATCCAGACCATATGAGGTTGGAACTAGTTGTCTTCGTGATTGAGAAGTAAGTTGTAGGCCATTTTGATTGAAAATTCTCCACTTTCTATTTTTGCCCACACTATATGGTCTTCAGTATTCCATGTGGGTATGAGCTCCTAATGTAGAATATTCTGAAGCTCTCCACACTTGACCAACAAACCTTGGACCCTAATAGTCTGCCATTTTGGGAAGTTCCTATCCTGCCTTATGTAATCTGCCACATGAAGCCCTATGGAACGTTCCATGTGATCTTTGAGCCTAGCCAAGTAAGGGTTGCTTGAAAGAGCCTCAAATATAGCCCACCTATCTTCCCAAAAGTTGATTTTACGGCCATTACCTAATATCCATCGGATCCCATTCTTGACGAACTCTCTGCTAGTGAGGATTGCTTTCCAGAAGGTGAATCTCCTGCTTACTAGATTTTCATTAAGGAAATCTGCTCCCTAGAGGTATTTCCTCTTGACTATGGCTATCCACTCATTTTCAACATTAGTAGCAGTCACCAAGCTTGTTTAGCTAAAAGCACCATATTTAGGAGAGATAATTTCCTTAGATTTAATCCTCCATTAGTTCTAGGTTTGCAGACTTTACTCCACCCAACCAAATGGATCATTTTTTTCTCTTTCATCCCAGACCAAAGATTTTTTTTTGAAATTGTTCGATTTGTTGATACACTTTGCTTGGTGCTTTGAACATGGATAGAAATTAAATAGGAATGCTCTGCAGGGAAGACATGGTGAGCGTCGCTTTCCCTGCCTGGGATAGGAGATGGCATTTCCATCCCACCAATTTTTTTTGAATCCTCTCCAGAACGTTATTCCACATTGCTCCTTCTGGGGTTCCTGAGAATAAGGGCATGCCTAGTTATGAGGTTGGGAGGGATGCAGTGTGACATTAAAAAATACTTGCAATGCTGGTTTATCTAAGGGCAGGGGTATTGAGGAAATAGAGCTTGCTTTTGTTGAAATTCACCGTCTAGCCTGTAGCTTCTTCATACATCTTAAGAATATGTTTGATCCTTTTAGCCTCCACCATTGAAGCCAGGGTTAGCAACAATGTGTCATCCACAAATTGTTGGTGAGTGACGGTATTGGTAAAGGAGGTCACTTGGATGCCTGAAATGAGTCCTACAATAGAGGCGACCCTGATTGTCCTACCTAAAGCTTCTGCCACAGTGATGAAAAGCATAGGACTAATAGGGTCTCCTTGCCTTAATCCTCTTTTTCTTTGAAAGTAACCTGTCATTGACACATTCACCAAGATCGAAAACCAAGGCTTCATAATACATCCTCTGATTAGTCTAACCCATTGAGGATGAAATCCAAATTTTAGTAATATTACATCCAAGAACTCCTAATTAATCCTATCAAAGGCTTTTTTCATGTCTAATTTTAGATCCATGGTTGCTTTCTTTGTTTGAGCTGCAGTATGGAGAGCCTCATGGACCGTAATAACACCGTCTAAAATTTATCTTCCTTAAACCAAGCTCCCTTAACTCTGGTCAATAATTCCTAGTAAAATTACTTTTGACCTATTGGCTAACACCTTGGTGAGGATTTTTTAGGATACGTTACACAAACTGATCGGCCTGAAATCAACCATTGTCCTTGGGTTTTGGACATTCAGAATAAGCACTATAAAAGTGGAATTGAATCCCCTAGGAATATGTGTAGAGGTTTGAAATTTGCTAATGGCCACCATGACTTCTGCACCTACAATGTCCCAGTAAACCTGAAAGAACCGCGATGGAAACCCATCAGGTCCAGGTGCCTTATCTGGTTCCATATTGAACAAGGCTTCTTTAACTTCCTCATCAGTGAAGGACGCTAAGAGATAATTGTTTGTCGACTCATCAATGAGTTGAGGTATGAACTGGATAAGAGAATATTTTACCTCAACTTGGCAAATAGTTTCTTCACCCAATAGGGTTTTGAAGTAATCAACTGCCTCTTCTCTAATTTTTTGGATGTTCTGAGTTGAGGATTCGTCCGCATTCATAAGATTGTTGATTTTGTTATTGCTCCTATTTATTAGGGTGGACACATGAAAGAATTTTAAGTTTGAGTCTCATTCCTTTAACCACAAAGCTCTAGATTTTTGTCTCCAATAGATTTCGTCATAAGCAAGGATGTTGTAAAATTCACTAAGTGTATCCCTCTCTTCTAATATTGTTGCCTCATCATAGTTGCCATTCTGGATTCTGCTTTCAAACTGTGGATGCAAATACACGACACTTGAAAATAAAATGGTAGAATCAATTAAAGTAATGAGACAAAACATATTGCACAAAAGAAATATGTATTTAATTGGGGGGCAATAGAATCATTTGTTACAATCAGTATCCAATGCAGATATTTGATACAATAATTTACTATGGAACTAGGGTTCTTCGAAACCCTAGTTTGATATTATAGCACCCTAAAATTGGTGCAGTTAAACCATTAGTAAAAAGTAGAAATTTGAATTTTAACCCCGAAACCACCCGTTAACTACTTACCTCATTTTTCATGCCATTTTTAGAGGTTGTTATGACTGTTGGACGATATCGTCGTCGATCTGACGATATCTTCCCAAATCAGACAAATTCATCTGGAATAGAATGTCCAGACGATTTCGTCCCAAAATCGATTTTTCATAATTAGTTTCTATTCCAACGACCTTTCCAACTTGGGCAGAAGTGTGTCTGCATGGTTGGATATTCCTACACTGGGGATATCCCAGATTGGGATGATCCCAACCTCCTAACCTCCCCCTAATCCTATATAAATTGGGATTTTCCTAGTTTATCCCCCTGACTCCCTCCCTGACTCCCTACCTGGCTGCCTGACTGATTGTTTCCCTGCAATTTTAGTTTTTGCTATGATCTCCCATCATTTGCACTTGTGTTTTCAAGTTTTGTTGTAGGATTTCACTGTGTTTCAACCGAAGGTAGCTCGGATCGTCGCAGGTGATTCAACTACAATTTTAGACGATCTTGTCAATATCGGTGACGATCTTGTACGATTACAAAAAATCTGGTCTACAATTCAGTTTAGGGGCAATTAGAGCCCTGAGTTTGCACTCTCTATCTCATTTTCCTTATTTATTTTTGCATTAGATTAATTTACTTCTATTTTGCATCTTGGAGTTCACCTCATTTAGCATAATTGCATGATAAAATTCAAAATAAGTTTCCAAAATAGTGCATCTCATTTAATTTGATATCTAGATTTATCATTCAAACATCTATACTCTTATTTCTATCATTTTGCATCATTATTGCAATTGTATTTTTGGTTTTTGGTGTTTGTTTTCTTGATTGCAGATTTTTGACGAATTTGCCTGGCGAATTTGTCAGGTCATTGATGATCCTGGATGATCTTGAATTATCTCCTATGATTTGGGACAATTCTATACAATTACAGATGATCCTGTCATATCCGGGATGATCTGGAATCCTACAAGCTTCAAAATCTTCATCAGACATTAGAAATTAGGTGTACTCTTCTCCATTTTATATATTCTCTACATTCAATCACATTAGGATTCATTTATGTCTCTTTGTCTTCATATAAATCAGAATCTTCATATAGAATAGCTTAGCTTCATTTTGGCCAACCTAGGAATCAAAATGATTGAGCATAAAATGAATAAATCAAACCCATTTTCAACCTAGGCATGGAAACTGCCACTCAAAGTTTCCTGGTGAACCCCACCATCCATCAAAAATTCACCTTTATACCCCTCCCCCGAGAGGCACGACCTTCAAAGGGCCTCTCCATCCGAGGTATTGTTCCATCCTTTTCTCACCCCCCTTCCGGGTACGGATCCTTTAGCCTAAAGGTAAGGGTGCAAAAAATTTGGGCGATACATTTTGGTGAACCCGATGTGAAACTAAAAACACCTTTTGAAAAAAAAAAAAAAAAAACACATTATTAAGAACATCTAGAATCATTAGAAAACCGTTAAATTTGCATATCATACTTAGATGGTAGATTATAATAGAAGATGAGCTATCTCCATAAATGTTGAAAATCAATTAATGGCCATAGAGATTACTTTTGTGCTTAGAGTACCTCAAACATATAGAGCCCAACCTTTGTGGGATGAACTTGATAGGAGATTAGGTATTATTGAATCTAGATATGCAGAACTTAGGCAAATTAAGAGGTTTATCCTAGATAGAATCGTGGATCCTGATTAGGTGACTTTGTATCATGAACTTCAGAGAGCTTGCCATAGGTGGTTAGCCGATAAAAGAGCACTTATGTCTTTTGAATTATACACCTTTGAGGAATACCTTGAGAACATAGTTGTAGTACATAAATTTCTATCTCTTGTAGAGGATCAAGAAGTCGTTCTTACGGATAGAAAGAGATGGAATAGTATTCCTAGAGCTGTGTTGTATTGAGAGTATTGCCATGAACTTTATTTTTACATGTCAGAGTCTAAAATAGATCATATTACCATAGCACACTTTGTCAAGTTCTTGAAAAACAACTTCCAATTTGAAGAGGAGTATTTCATGACTCCTGATGAACTTGAACCTATCAATGATATTCATAAACTATTCATAGAAAGCTAAGTGATTATTTCTACTATTGTTTCTTACAACTAGCATGCTGTTTGTTATTTTTATTCTCACAAAATAATAATATAATAAAATCACACAAAAACAAAAAAAAAACAAAAACGACAAAACATTTCCTTTTAAAAGTATTATAGTTAAAAAATATACCTCTCAACTCTATCGCAATATATATATATATATATATATATATATATATATATATATATATATATATATATATATATAAGTATATATATTTGCTAAAACCTAAGTTTAGCACAATGCCTAGACTTAGGAATGGAAAACAAACCGAAGAAGATGAAGATTGGTTAGGAAGACCATTAATTGACCAAAATGTCCCTCTTGAGGACCAAGTTTAGGAAGAAGAAACCCTAGACCAACAAGAAGAAGAGCTTGTTGTAGGAAATAAACAAGAAGAAACTATTAGAGAGGAAGAATCCTCATCCCCTAAAATATCTCCGGGAGGAGCTATCACTTTTGAGAAAATGGAACAATTCTGGAAGTTCATTAACACTAATATTGGTGTTTTTAATAGAGCAGCCCATATGGACAAGGATCGAATTAGTGGCACTCAAGCAACTCTAGAAGAAGTATTTCAAACACACACTAATCCCTTGTCCTTTATTGAACAAGAGAGTGATCAAGCTGGACCATCCAATTTGGATATAGTAGCTGCGATCTAGTGTATGCAACAACATCAGGTTACCCAACGATCTAAAGTACCTGTTAACAAGCCTAGGATCATTCCCGCATAAAAGAAACCATCATTTACTGCTCTATTTCGCCAAGCTCTTGATCAACATACCTCAAATCAACAAAAACCCAAAACAAAACCGAACACCAATTACCAACAATCTAAGGTACAACATAATACTATTACAAATCCCCTTCATAATACTCTTCCTACCAAAACTTTACATAATAGCAATATAACATCTAATCCTTATGTCACACCATCATACACTCATAGATCCCATACCTATGTGCCACCGAACCAATATGGTGGACAAAATAACAATCTTGGAGCCGTGGTGAAATAGTTAGTTTCCCGCATAGACCAGATAGATCCCTACCGTCCCTCGTACAATTATCGAGAGATGTGTAGTCAGCCTTTATATCCTATAGTCGTAGCATAGCCGTATCCTAAACATTTTCCTATGCCTGTTCTTACCATATATAAAGGAACCGAAGATCCCATAGAGCATCTTTGTATGTTTAGGATAGCATGTCATGATATATCACATGATGACTTGTTATTACTAAAAATGTTCCCAAAAATCTTGGGAGGAATGACATTAGAGTGGTATTATCAATTACCCACTGTTTATTTGAGGAATTTCAAAGAAACTGCCGAGTCTTTTGTTCATCAATTTAGTGCCTACATCGAAAGATATATGACCATTAAAGATTTATATAACTTAAAATAGGGCAAAGATGAATGCTTTGCTGATTTCCTAGCTAGGTGGAGACAGTTGATAGGAAAATTGCACTTTGTGTTACCTTATAGGGAGATGTTGGACATCTTTATTAATAATTTGCAAGAGCAACTATCTTACGAATTATCAAATGCTACCTTGACCACCTTCGATCAGGCTATAGACTTAGCCCGAAGAGTGGAAGATGCTCTTGTTAGGAGAGGCCAGCTTAAAAAGAGAGACGATGAGAAAACATCCAAAAATCAATATAAGAATAAACAAGTTATGGGTGATGGAGTCATCGATAGTAGAAATACTGCTAATGTTAATGCTACAAAGACAGTGGAGAAGTTTGTACTAAAACCTACTGATAGAGCTCCTTGAGAATTTACTAGGTTAAATCAACCTTTATCAACTATTCTACCGCAATTATTAGAACGAGGTTTGATTCAATTACCAAATATTTGGAAACCTGATACAACTATACCCGAATACAGAGCAAATTTACACTGTGAATTTCATAGAGGACATGGACACACTACCAACTCTTGTAAAAGATTAAAACATAAAATACAAGACTTGATTGATAACAATGAGATGGAGGTGCAAGCCTTTCAACCTAAAAAAAATCCTCCTAATAATGTTCAAAAGAACACCCCACAAAACTAGAATCAGAATGCCAATCAGTCATTGGACATCTTTCAAAATCCCTTACCAAAACATGGTAAGGAGGTGGCTAATCAAGTTGAGCATCATAATGTTCCTCCTCCTGCCCGATATGTAGGAACTATTAGTGGGCATTTACTTGTTCATGATTTGGAAATCTTTGACACAACTTTATCCATGGTTACAACCAGGACTCTATATAATATTAAGATACCTGATCTTAGTGACACAAAATATGAGACTAAGAGTGATATGGAAATAACATCAAATCAAACGAATAGTTCTAAAGATGAATCAGATCCTATTCACCCTATCACAAGTTATATGGTTCCAGAAGAGCCATTTCCAAGAAGAGTCACTACTAGACCATCGTCTCACCGATTACTTTCTAATGAGCTAGCTATAAACGCTAGACCAAGACCCATTCATCATCCACAAAATAATATTGTGGGTACCATCGGAGCTGTTACTAGACAATAGGCTCAAAATTCTCAACAAGACCAACTTTAGAATGGTGGATCAGCTCCATTTGTTTTGAAGGTTCCTAATAAAGGGAATCATTCACCTAATGTTCAACCTAAACCTCCTTATAATATTAATGAACAATTATCAAATATTACAGCTAGAATTTCTCTTGGACCTTTTAAGATCTTCTCCTACACATAGAGATGAATTAAGGCTCACATTAAGTCAGATGATGGTACCACAAGACACTCAACCTGAAGCCATGGACGACACTATAATAACTTGTGAAGTTGATTGTATTGAATTTCGAGATAGAGATATACCGCAACATAGTTTACATAAAAATAACCCCTTATATATTACTGTCTTAATTGGAGATGTAGTAGTCAAACGATTTTTGATTGATAATGGTTCATCTTTAAATATCTGCACTTTTGACTTCTACCAAAGATTTGGGTTTAGAAGTGATGAAATGAAAAGAATTGATATGATCATAAAAGTTTTCAATGACTAAACACAAGAAACGTGTGGAGTTATTACCATTCCATTGCAGGTTGGTCCAAGAACCTTGGATACGACTGTGTTTATTGTACATTACCCTGCATCGTACAATATACTCTTGGGTCGTCCTTGGATCAACGCGATGTGAGCTGTTCCCTCAACTTTACATCAATGTGTTAAGTTTGAATTTAAGAATCAGTTGGATACCATTCATGGTGATCCAAGACCCTTTGATATGTGTGCTTTGGCAGAACTTATTGGAGTTCAATTTTGCCTCGCTTTGTCATCCACACATCCTAATTCTCATTATCCATCTAAACATGTGAAACTCACACCCACAACATCATCTACTTCTTCTCCATCAGTTTCACCTCCACATATAGCTCAACCATCTTCTGAACAAACCGCATTAGGACCTAAGAAAGATCCTAATACCACAACTAATGTCTCTTGTTCTACTCCTATAACTTCCATACCTGTAATAGACCTGTCTATCGACACCTCTACACCGTATACATCCACCAAATTCATATTTTCCACATCAGAAGACATAGGGAATGTTCCTTCTACCTCTTATGCTCTTAATAACGAGCTCTTACCCAATATATCTAAAATTCTTATATCAGAAGAAACAAATGCTTCTATGCAAGTTTCCCTTATTTTAAATAATTTACCACCATCTCCTCGTACCTTGGGCCTCCCAAAACCTATGGGAAATATTTACCAGTCAGGAGCTGTGCCTTTATTTATAAGGGATATGATTGGAGTAGAATACCCTGAAACATCAGAACTCATTATGATGGATATGCTCGATGTTATTTTACTAATGAGTATATTAAAACCAAACCTATAATGCTTCAATTGGGATATAAACGGAAAGGTTTGGGACCTTTCTAGAATGGTATGAAAGAACCTTTTGAGGTAGAAGCATGGCCCGCCCGATGTGGTGTGGGCCTATTTTCTAGTAAGGGTCAGCCATTCCCATTTGAGGATGATGACCATATTATATGTTACCAAGATTATTTAGATGAACGCGATGCTTTGCATTTAATGAATAAGACATTCACATGTAATATGCTATCTATAGCTTATCCTGAGATGATTGTTGAATCCTACGATGAGTTTGAGGGAGATATCTTTCACGATGTCTCCATTGAGGAATTATTACATAATGGATTTTATTTTGATGGTTCTATACCTAGTATAGCCCAGCTTGAGGCCATGAATCCTTAAGACAAATTATCCAATCTAACCTTGGAAGAATTACAAGAATTGGGCATTTCACCCGCCCCACCTAATTTTGAGAGAGATCTACACATGGAAGTAGAAAATTTCTTAAAAATTAACATTGGAACCGATGATAACCCTCACATAATCAACATTGGATCAGAATTGAGTCAAGAAAAATAGGATAAATACATTGCATTTCTTAAAGAATATGAAGATGTTTTTGCTTGGACATATGAAGATATGCCAGGTTTAGACCCTTCTATAGTTATGCATCACCTAGTAGTGCATTCGGATGCTAAACCTGTTAAGCAGAAGCTTAGAAAAATGCATCCTAAAGTGGCCTTACTAGTCAAAGGGGAGTTAGAAAAACTCTTGAATGTTATTTTTATACAAGCCATTGATTATGCTAAATGGATCTCGAATGTAGTTCCAATAGCTAAGAAAGAAGCTACTAAGGTTAGGCTTTGTACAGAATTTAGAGATATTAATGTTGAATGCCCTAAAGATGATTTTTCCCTTCCCAATATGGATCAGATCATTGATTTTACTGCTGGGAGTGGAATGATATCCTTAATGGATGGATTTTATGGTTATAATCAAATCAGGATAGCTCCTGAAGATTAGGCTAAAACAACCTTTATTACCCCTTGGGGGACTTTTTGTTGGAAAGTGATGCCATTCGGTTTGAAGAATGCAGGTGCAACCTATCAATGAGCCATGACTTAGATATTTCATGATATGATGCATGATATACTACATGATTATGTAGATGAAATTATAGCTCGTTCTACTGAAGAAGATGACCATTTAGATGACTTGAGAAAAGTATTTGATCAATTAAGGGAATATCTTTTCCAATTGAATCCAACCAAATGTATATTCAGAGTTAAGTCAGGTAAATTATTGGGGGTTATAGTTTCTTTACGTGGCATCGAAATTGACCCTCTCAAGATTACGACTATCACTGATATGCCCGCACCTACCAATATATCTAAATTACGGAGTCTACAAGGTAAGCTTCAAGCTATCCATCGCTTCATCGATAAGCTGGCGGATAAAAATGGACCCTTTCTTAAGCTTCTTAAGAAGGATGTCTCTTTCCATTGGGACGATGAATGTAAGGAAGCATTTGAACTCCTCAAACAATATCTTCTTAACCCACCTGTACTTTCGCCACCTAAACTTGATCGTCCATTTATATTGTATATTTTTGCTGTAGGAGCTATGTTAGCTCAACTTGATGATGAGAAAAGAGAGCATACTAATTATTACATTAGCAGAACATTAATTAGTTATGAAACCCACTACACAACATTAGAGAAGTTATGTCTAGCAGTCATATTTTCTACACAGAAACTATGCCATTATATGCTCAGTCAGAAAACATACGTTATTGCTAAATCCGATCCCTTGTGGTATCTCATGAGTTGACCTTATTTGTCTGGTTGCACAGCGAAGTGGGTTCTTGCTCTAAGCAAGTTTAAACTCATGTTTATAGGACATAAGTCTGTTAAGGGTCAAATCATAGCAAATCAATTAGCTGTTGCACCCTTAGAGTCCACCCATCCCCTCGTCATTGAATTTCCTGATGAATGCCTTAACCTAGAGGCGGATCATTTAGAGCAATGGTCCCTATACTTTGACGGAGCCCAATGCATGAGTGGGGCTGGTGCAAGTTTTATTTTGATATCTCCACAGAAACATCTCATACCTCTATCCTTTAAATTAACGTTTACCTGTACTAATAACACTGCTGAATATAAGTCTCTAATCTTGGGATTACGAGCTGCCCTGGCACTGAAAATTAAAAATATATTAGTTTTCGATGATTCTCAACTTGTTATAAATCAAATTAATTATGTTTATCAGACTAGAGATGATAAATTGTGCCCATATAAAGCATATGTATTACAATTAATATCTTTATTTGATCAAGTTACCTTGGAAGCTATTCCTAGAACTAGCAATCGTGCAACTGACGCTATGGCCGCAGTTGCATCTCTTTTACCCTTGGAGTTAGATGATGAATATGCTACCATCATTATTCGTCGACTCCAGGAACCCGCTTCAACTAAATCATGCTTGGAACCTTTGGACGTTTTTATAATCAATGAGACTATTCTTGAACTTTGGTACACTGACATCCTCAATTTTATTCAAAATAGGACCTTCCCTGAAGGTTTTAATAGAAACCAGCACCGGTTATTACGTAGACGAGCAAGTCGCTTCGTAATAATTGGCAATATGTTATATAGGAGATCTTTTGAAGGTATCCTATTGAGATGTTTGAATCTAGAAGAGTCTAGATCAGCTTTGAGTAAAACCCACGATGGATCTTGTGGGGGACACTTTAGTGGTAGCGCCATTGCTAAGAAGCTCCTTAGGATAGGATATTTTTGGCCTACCATGGAGAATGATGCACATGATTACGTGCACCATTGCGACAAGTGCCAGAAACATGCTGACCTTATCCATGCGCCTGCACAAGAATTGCATGCTATTTCATCTCCTTGGCCCTTTTCAAAATGGGGTTTAGACATCATCAAAAAAATCAATCCTATGTCATCTGATGGACACAAATTCATCATAACCGCCACTGGGTATTTTAAAAAGTGGGTCAAAGCTATGCCCTTAGCTTCTTGCACTGGAACGCAAGTTTTCAAGTTTATTCTTAATCAAATTATTTGTAGGTTCAAAATTCTTGCAAATCTCATATCGAATAATGGAACTTGTTTCAAAAACAAATATGTAAAGAAACTATGTCAAAAATATAAAATTCAACATTGTTGGTCCACTCCCTATTATCCTCAGGGTAATGGCCAAGCAGAAGCATCTAATAAAACATTAATTAAAATCCTCAAGAGACTGGTCAATAAATCCGGCCGTGATTGGCACATTCAATTATATCCTGCTTTGTGGGCTTATTGAACTAGCATTCGTACTCCCATGGGCACTTCACATTTTGTTTTGGTTTATGGCGCTGAAGCTGTTTTTCCCTTTGAACTAGAAGTTTCTTCTTTGGCTCTGCTACTTCAAGATACTGAAGTAGGAGATGAATATCATGCTAGCAGATTTAGTTAGCTGGAACTCCTAGATGAGAAGTGCATTAATGCTTTGGAGCATTTTCGTGCCTACTAGAACAAGCTCAAATGATCATATCTCAAGAAAGTTCATAATCGATCCTTTGAGATCGACGACCTCGTCTTAAAAGAAAATAAAAAAAAATACTAATGCAACTAAATACCTTAAAGGCAAATTCAACCCTAACTGGCTTGGGCCATATATTATCACTGCTAAATTTGGATCGGGAGCATACAAATTAGCTACCTTGGATGGTAAATATGTTAAAGAACCTATGAACATTATGCATCTTAAAGTGCTATTATGCATAAATCTGGTAATTTTGTCACTGTATATATTATACATATTGTCTCATATTAGTAATTCATATAAAAATTTCAAAAACAATAATATTATGTATTCTCTCAATTCATAAATTAAAAATCAAAATATAAAAAAAAAAAATCAAAATCATCAAAATCCTCAAAAACATCTTCTATTTTGCACCTGTCAATTCTTGAAGTATTGCAGTTATATTTTCAATTATTTTGGATAAATTAGCATTTATCTGGAATCCCTCACTTTCACACTCACATGAATAAATATCTTGATCTTATTTGGTATGATTATTAATCTCTCTTATATCGAAGTCCACAGTTGAATTAAATAAATTTTTGAGCATAAAGAACTGATCTTGTTATTTACTTGAACCAAGTACACCTTTTCACATTAAAATGATTTCATTGCAAATTCAAAATGATGCTACACAGTAGAAGTGGTCTCTTGAGCGAAAAGTTTCCCCTGTTATTCTATCATGCACATGGTCTAGAATCTTTGAGAATTGACAAAAGGACAAGCTCACCCCTACCCAGAATAAAAATCCCTTGCTCTACAGCCAATCCGAGCAAGTATCCCTAGTATAGGAAGAAAAAGGAAAAGAAAAAGAAAATAAAAAAAAATCATGAGAAAAAGAGAAATTATTCAAAAGCATTATTTCAGTATCATTTTGTACCATCTCAGCAATCTTTCAAGCATTATCTCAGTGTCAAGAAAATACAAAAAAAAAAAATATATATATATATATATATATATATATAGAAAAAAAAAGAAAAGAAAAAGCAAAAAGCAATAAATCCTTCCCCCCTTTTTTTTGAAAGAAGGAAGTGTGAAGCTTGAATCCCTAGAATTCTCAATTATTCGAAAACTGTGAGGTAAACCCCATAACAGGTGATTTGTGCCCAACTTTCTTGACATTGGGTAACTCCTAGCATGGTGATATGTCTGTCACATTAACGACCTTCTTTTGTACAGACCTATGTCCACTTATGGATTAGCTAGCTCTTGATGACCCGACTTACATAGTAGTCTGGTACGGTTACATGCATATAAATCATGGTCAACGAACACTCATTTGGTTAATTCAAATTACTTGTATCAAATTATCTTGCTCAAAATCGGTAAATGAACATTACAATTGCACACACATTTGTGTTTGAGAGATTTTGTATCATTATGATAGATCAAGATCGGCAATGAACTCACGTATGCACACGGGGTTCCTTATAAATCTAAATCTTGTCTTTGAGATAATTTAAAATATTTATTCAAATCTTCTGGAATAATTTTACTTTCTTATTTGAGAATATATGCTTAGCGTAAAATCAATTAAATACATTTTTTTCAAAAATCCAAAATTTTCTTGCAAAACATGTTCAAAAATCTAGCAATAAAGTCACATTTATATATTTTCGACTTTTGCAACGATGGTATAGTTCCTAAACCTAAATTGGAATTTTATGCCTAGTGCAAGTCCTCATTTTTATATTTTATGTTTATCTCAAAATAAAAAATAAACTATGCAATAAAACTATTCTATCAATTTCTTCTTTGGATTTCGTGATGATGGTATAAGTCTATACCTAAAATTCTATGCCTAGCACAAACCATCTTTCTAATTTTATTTTCCATTTATTTAGCATATGGCTTAAATCATTATGTTACACAATTGTGCTTTAAAAAGAATGAAAACTTTCCTATTTCATTTCATTATGTCAACATTCATTTTTTTTGCGACGATGGTATAATTCCTAGGGAATTGTTCAAATTTCTATCATACTTAGGAATTTTATGCCTAGCAAAAATCATATTTTTAATATTTCATGCATAATATTTTCATGGAAATCTGAAAACAAATCATCACTATCATCATTTTTTATCATCACAACACAAAGTCTTAAGAAAGTCTCTTAAGCACCCTTTTACTTTTAGCAATATTTCTCTCATACTGGGATTAGCTTGATGACCTAGCGAGCGGCGAATCCATGAAATGGTCATGTAACAGCGACAATGTCATTTGAAATTATTGTTAGAAGTCACTTTATTTTCATCAAAACACACCACAACAACCAATTTGTTTATATCAGATTATTTCATTTAATTTTATAGCATGACCTAAAATTATCATATTTTCAACGACATAATTACATGAATAGTCAATCAACAATTAAAATATTAAAGTATCATAAAACATATGCACAAGTCATATCACAAAAAAATAACATCATATATATATCAAGAAGTATATACATCATATCAAAATGGATTGGTGGGCCACAATCTATACCCTGGCATACTCAATCATCTCAAAAATAGTCTATGTACAATGTGCATCTAGTCTCGAGAAGACCTCGAGCTCTCAGCTTCATCTCCTCTCCCGCCCTGAGGTGGAGGAGGTGGTTCCATCGAAGCCTGTCCTGTATCGTGGGTCCTCGACGTCGATCATGATGATGTCCTTAATGACACCATCCTGATCGGCTCTGCAATATCGACTGGCAATTGTATCCTCTGGCCCTCTGGAACCAGCTAGTAGTACACTCCATGATAGAACATGATTTGAGCAACCGACCGTGCCAACTCCAGAATGCTTGGCCCTTCGATTCGAGCCCTAAGCTGTGTAGCTTCATCCTGCAGAGTCTACACCTGAGCTCGTAGGCAGAAATTCTCCGCCTGGAGATCTGCCATCTCGCTGCTCTCCCCCACCTGGACACCCTTGACCCTATCAGGCGATGGTGGCCTATCCCTCTACTAAGGAGGGAGTATTTCTCTCCTCTCCTCTCTCCTCTCCTCCCTCCTATCTAACTGCTGCTATCTCTCCAGAGCCTATGGTACTATTTGACGTCTCTCCTGAGGAGGTCGTTGTTGATCTCTCCCTCTGTGACCCCTCGTTGCATTGATGGTAGCCTGACACCACCTATCCATCCATTGCACTATAGCATGCATCAGACCCTATGCCATCATCATTAGAGGAGGGTGGATGCCTGCATACCAGGCATCATATCTGTCTGCTATCCCTGCATCATCCCCATCCACTGGCTAAATGGGGGCATCATCAACATCCTGACTCTAGAATCGCTACATGTCTGGATCCCCACTCAGTGTGGTATTATCCCATACAGTCCAAGAGTACTCGTAATCCATAAGAGTAGGGATCCCCTGCTGTAGACCAAACTGCCTCAAAACTCAGTCGTAGCGGTGGAACTCTACCTCTCCCTGCTCTATCCTCAACCATATGACTCACTTGATGTGAGCCAACTCCTGTCCATCCTCTACCCACCCTGGATGCTCTCTCCATGGTCTCTAGGTGATCCAATCTAGGGTGAGGTCATCCAACAACCTTCAGCACATCGGTAGATCTATCCACCGCTGTAACCCTCTCTGGAGCCACCAATAGAAAACCCAGGGTCTCTCCCGATCAACTCTTATTAGTGGAAGACCTATCGACCTCTGTACCGTAATGTGCTCCCAGCACCAAACCTGTAGAAGCGATGTCAGCACCAAACATTGATCCCCCTTGTATATGACCTTGTAAAGGATCCTATACAAGCAACACAATACAAAGCTGCCCCAAGCAAACCTATATCCATGGTCTCTCATGTCACAGACCACATCTGAAAGTAGCCACAATAATCTACATCTACTCTGGTGACATAGAAGAAGGCCACCCACCACCCCTACCAAAACCTGGGTCAATCAAGATGCCCTAGGCATCCGTATCAAATCCTCGATGTTCACTCTACCCTTCTCCAGGACGAAGCCGGGTCCTCACACAGTCTCATCATAGTGTGGCCCTGATTGGCCGAAGGGGTCATGAATCGATCGTGTATGGGGATCCTCAATATCCTCCATACATCCTCTAGAGTGGGAGTCATCTCCCCTATCGATATCTGGAAGTAGGACAACTCTGGATACCATCTCTCTACTAGGGCTATCAGTAGCCCCATGTCTATAGGAATTTATGGCATCTTTGCCATATGCTACAGTCCTACCTCTGCCAATCTGTCTTGCTCGACCTAATCGAGCACAGCCAAATCATCTCTTAGACCTCCATATTTCCACTCCTGACTCTTCAGCAATCTCCTCTGCAAAATAAACAATAAAACAACAAAAATCATTAGTACATAATCATAATAAAAAAAAAATCAATTAAAATCAAATCATCCCATAAAAGTTGATATCACCCATTATTGGATGATATCGTACCAAATTTAGATAAAATCATCCTTAATAGGACGAAATCGTCTCCGTTATTCAATTTTGGGATCGCCCCTTATTGGACGGGATCGCCCCTATTTCTCTGATTTCATCCCTAAACGAAATTGGCAACATAGAGACGATTTAGTCGACAACCTAAATACGGCCACGACGCACAAAAAAAATTAAAATTCAAATAAAAAATCAAGTAAATCAACTTAAAAACATAGTAAACTAGGTTTAGATCCTTACCCACAACCCGCGTTGGATCTATGTCGATCTGTGTGCCATTTCCACCATTTCGCCAGCAGAGCTCTAAAACAACGAAAGTGAACTATTAAAAATAAATTAGGGTTTTACCCTATTTTTCTTATTTTTATTCAAAAATGACATTTTTAAAAAATTTTCTTTTTATGTACTTTTCCCTCAAACGTTCGATTTGGATAAAAACTCGGAAGGGGCACCATAGTAAACAGTCATACGATTCGACCGAGAATCATTATCTAAAAAATGGAATAAATTTTTGCTTTCTCGTAAAGCATGAAGAACTTGTCTTTAACGCATTTTTTTTGGAAAATTTGCTAAAGAGGGGGCAAAATGTAGCACCCTAAAATTGGCGTAGTTAAACCATCAATAAAAAGTAGAAATTTGAATTTTAACCCCGAAATCGCCCGTTAACCGCTTACCTCATTTTTTGTGCTATTTTTAGAGGTTGTTGTGACCGTTGGACGATATCATCATCAATCTGACGATATTGTCGTCGATCTGACGATATTGTCCCAAATCGAATGAATTCGTTTGGAATAGAAAGTCCAGACGATTTCATCCCAAAATCAAATTTTCATAATTAGTTTCTGTTCCAATGGCCTCTCCAACTTGGGTAGAAGCGTGTCTGCGCGGTTGGAGATTCCTACACTGGGGATCTCCCAGATTGGGATGATCCCCAACCTCCTAACCTCCCCCTAATTCTATATAAACTGGGATTTTCCCAGTTTATCCCCCTGACTCCCTTCCTGAATCCCTACCTGGCTGCCTAACTGATTGTTTCCCTACAATTTTAGTTTTTGCTATGATCTCCCATCATTTGCACTTGTGTTTTCAAGTTTTGTTATAGGATTTCACTGTGTTTCAGCTGGAGGTAGCTCGGATCGTTGCAGGTGATTCAACTACAATTTTAGACAATCTTGTCAAGATCGGCAATGATCTTGTATGATTACAGACGATCTGGTCCGCAATTCAGTTTGGGGGCAATCAGAGCCCTGAGTTTGCATTCTCTATCTCATTTTCCTTATTTATTGGTGCATTAGATTAATTTACTGTTTTGCATCTTGGAGTTCACCTCATTTAGCATAATTGCATGAATAAAATTCAAAATAAGTTTCCAAAATAGTGCATCTCATTTAATTTGATATCTAGATTTATCATTCAAACATCTATACTCTTATTTCTATCATTTTGCATCATTCTTACAATTGTATTTTTGGTTTTTGGTGTCTATTTTCTTGATTGTAGGTTTATGACGAATTTGCCTGATGAATTCGTCAGGTTGTTGACGATCCTGGGTGATCTCGGACGATATCCTATGATTTGGGATGATTCTATACAATTACAGACGATCTTGTCATATCCGGGATGATCTGGACTCCCACAAGCTTCAAAATATTCATCAGACATCAGAAATCAGGTGTACTCTTCTCCATTTTATATATTCTCTGCATTCAATCACATTAGGATTCATTTATGTCTTCTATCTTCATATAAATCAGAATATTCATATAGAATAACTTAGCTTCATTTTGGCCAACCTAGGAATTTGAATGATTGAACATAAAACAAAAAAATCAAATCCATTTTCAACCTAGGCATGGAAACTGCCACTCAAAGTTTCCTAGTGAACCCCACCATCCGTCAAAAATTCACCTTTATACCCCTCCCCCGAGAGGTGCAACCTTCAAAGGGCCTCTCCGTCCGAGGTATTGTTCCATCCTTTTCTCACCCCCATTTTGGGTATGGATCCTTTAGCCTAAAGGTAAGGGTGCACAAAATTTGGGTGATATAGATATAACAGAAGTGTCTTCAGATCTGAGTGTGTCCTTGATCCCAAAATGTTGAGCGGGCTTTGAATATCCAATGTGGGGCCACTACAACTTAACTAACCATCAATGAATGTGTGGAATTCGTTGATCTTCATACACAAAACAAAACAAAAGAGTTAGTAATACCTAGGAGGGCTCCATAGTGTGAGACCCTCAGACATTAATAAAACCCTAGTTTAACAGTGAATTCAGAAAGCATGTAAACCAATAATTACCTAATAAAAATGTATCAAAATTAGATATACCTTGCTTATTGATCTATGATTGCAGATGGTGTGTTATATCTGATGATGTAGTAGCTTTAGAATGTAGTTTGTTGATGGCGACAGGCTCTGATACGAGCTTCAAAAGCTCTGGTTCGCACCTCGGACTATCGTAGGCTCTAGAAGGTGCTAGGCAAGCTCTACAATGAGCTTGGCAAGCTCTAGCATGCACTTGCAAATAGGGCAAGCTCTAGTGAGTGCTTGGCAAGCTCTGTAGTGAGCTTCGCAAGCTCAGAACAGTGCTTGCAAGGTAGGGCAGATCTATAGAAGTAGATCAGGGAGGACAATGATGGAGGTCGTGGATGGAATATTGCTATGGCGACGAGGGAGGATAGATTGATGATGGTTGTAATGGAAAAAGTATTGTTGGCTTAGCTAGGGCACAAGGTCTTAAATTCTATCTATCTCCACTTCACTAGGGCATCAACAAGTGCTTCTCCAAGTATATCTTTTAATCTCCATGTTCTAGGGTTTGGGAATTTACAAAATACCCTATTTATAATCCAACCTAGGGTTTTCTTAGGGTTTTAGCCTTACACTTTTGATCATGTGGCTAAGATTAAGTCATATCCTAGGGTTGAGATTACTTTTTGAATGTGATGGATTAATGAAAATGGATGGTGGAGATTAAATGAAATCGGATGACTAAGGTTAATTGAGTTTATTTATATATTTTATAATAAATATATTAAAATATAATAAAATATTATAAAATAATATTAAAATAACCCCAATTAGGCTAGGAAATGGTAGGAATGTGGATTTGGGCCAAATAATTTGCGGGAAGGTGGAATGGAAGAGAAGTTAGTGGTGGGATGGTTAGGATGGAGGTTTAGTGGCTGTGATTTGGTGTCTACACAATCATTTAAAGTTTCTCTCCAACTATTTTCTTATTTTCAAAAATATTGCTAAATACTTCTCTGTTCCAGATTATGAGTTTATCTTTAACCATCCTTAGCTTCTGAGCTAATTTGAATGAGGAACTTCCCTGACAAGGTTGTAACCACCATTCTTTGATTCGATCCCTCAAGTCATCATGTTTAACCCACATTGATTGGAACCAGAATGGTTTTTTGAAAGGGTTGGCTTGAATGACCTCAAACAAAAGAGGGCTATGGTCTGAGGCACTTTTGGGAAGATCTTGCAATATAGAATCACCAAACATTGTGATGGCTTCCTTAGATAGAAAAAATCTGTCCAATATTTCCTGAATTAGTTGGCTCCCTATTCTTCGGTTGGTCTAGGTAAATTTGGCTCCTTTTAGTTTGACATCCATCAATACGTTTATGTTTATGAAGTTATTAAAGTCTTCCATGCTTTTTGACAAAAGTCTATATCCTCCCTTTTTGTTATACGGGTATAAGGGGGTGTTAAAGTCACCAAAAATCACCCAAGGAATGTTGTTGAAGGCTTGATTTAAGTGGCCTAGATGTTCCCATAACTCTGATCATCCCTGGATAGAAGTTGGGGTATACACATTTGACATAATCCAAGATTTTTTTTGATTGGTATCATGGAATAGGACACTGAGCACTCTATCATCTGCCTATAGCACAATACCTTCTAATTTTTTTGGATCCCATAAGATAATTATTCCGCTAGACGCTCCCATTACCTGTTGAAAAGAAACTTCCCCTTGTTTCCAGATCTTTTAAGCTATGGATGTTGATTGTATTTTATCTATTTTTGTTTCTTGAAGAAAAATTATTGTAGGACTGAATTCTTTTCTTATTGATTTCACTACCCTTTGCTTCGGTAGGCCATTTAGGCCTCTCACATTCCATGAGAGAACCTTCATTTATACAGTTTATTTTTTCCTCTCCCCTTTCCTTGGACCAAAGGGGTTTTATTTGTATTGCTATCGTCACGACTTGGAATAGCTTGTTGTAGAAGAGTTTTTTGTTTTCCATTAGCAATTTCATTATTGATCCTAAGTCTATAATGTTCTGCAGTGGTCATCTGCTATTTTCTCACTTCCATAATCGATAGGAGACTTGGTTGTACTCCTAATTTTTTTTGGACTGAAGTGAGGAGGCATGGGATCCCTCTCCTCATTGTAATATGTGTCATCACCATTTTTGATATCCTCTTTACTTTGGATGAGATCCTGATATTTAAGATCCTTAGTTTGAGGATTTCTCGTTTAGGATTTTTTAAGGTTAGGGCTCCCTTGATAGGGGAAACATTGTTGTAGAATGGGACTGGAATCTCTTTTGATACCCACTGATTCAAGTACCTCAAATATTGACTCCATTCCTTCTAGATTTTGGTTGAAGTACCTCGGGTCCTGCTTCTTCCTGTGATAGGATGTTTTGGGATTTTTTTGGTCAATCGTAGATGGGCCAGATTTGGCAGGGGACTCTAGGGTTTCAAGAAAATCTATTTGGGGATTTTCCTTCTCACCCTTTTATTTTTTGGCATCAATTTTGGCTAAAGATTAAAATTTATTAAAGGTAGAATCCTTTTTACATACCTCAAGATCATTGACCTCCTCGCACCATTGTTTTCCTTTCTCCTGAATCAGGGGTTGGCCTGCACTACCCCGATTGTCTTGGTTGGGCCTGACTGGCCTGTATCCTGTAAAGGCTTGTTGAGATCCTTGGTTCATAGGGATCCCTATCCCATTTGTCTTACTATATTGGGGTATGTTCATGGCTTCCTTGTGGGTTGATGAAATCGGGCATTGGTTCCTGAGATGACCCTAAGTTTTATATTCATTGCAAAATTTTGGTTTGTTCTCATACTCCATCGGTTGCACCCTTAGATAGTCTCCATATTCCAGCTCCACCTAGGTCGAAAGCTTGAAGTCTAGGTTGGATTTCACACAGATCCTGGCATGCATCATTCTCGTCCTTGCCCTGGTCGGGTGGTCAATGGCTACCAACTCTCCTATGGTTTTGGCTATGCCAGTAAGCCAGTACTCATTAAAGAACTATGCTGGTAGTTTTGGCAGGCAAACCCAAATAGGTGCTATATTGATGTTTTGCTTGTTTGGATCAAAGTCCTCCCCCCATTGTCTAAGGAACAGGCTATGTTTTCCTAAAACTAGGGTCCTCCCATCAGTATTCAATCTGCATCGGCTTTGTTATTGAATTAACATAAAAAATCCCCTCGATAAAGCCACAATATCTAGATTTCCTATCATTTTTCATTTGGTCAAATCCTAGGAACATATGGTTTCAATATCTGGTCTCTTGCCCAAGAACTTGCCAACTAAGGAGAATGATTCCATAGCCATAAATCTTTCCATGGTTTCAGTCGAGGCCTTTATCCTATTGTTGTTTGGAACTAGAGGAGGTAAGTCAATTGTTCCTTCCTTCCTTTTGCCTCTTAGCATTTCCAAGAAGGACAAGCCCTTCCTAGGGTCCCTTGACCCCAGATGAGGCCCTTTTTCTAGGAATTTGTCAGGAGGGTCGATTCCTCTTACTTTTTTGAATTATGCTGACAGGGGATCCTGACCCCCCTATCTCCTTCCTGCTACAGTAGATTATACCTCTATATCCTCACCCTCCGCTAGTTCGAGGTTCCAAAAAACTGCCAAAGCCCCTCCTTTCGCTCCTCCATCGCTCTCCTTCTGCTCCTCCATTGCTCAAGTCCGAGTTTCAATTCAAGGGTCGTTTGAATGTTTGTTTTTGACCTCTATTGATTTCCATTATTTCATAGGACTCAAAGCTATTCATGTAATAGCAATTTATGCAACAATATTGAAAGCGATGCATATTTTACTATTTTGCACAACCTAAACAAATAAAATCATGAAGCCCAAACTTTTTGTTGGTTGGGGGCTTGTAATTTTTGTGTAAATGTGCCTAATATTGGATTATATTATATTATTTGGTACATATATTAGAATAGGTATTTACTTTATGTAATGTAATAAATGCACAAATGTGCATAATATTCAATAATGTAAATGTGCACATTAGTCCATGTGTATATGAGTCCATAGAATAGAGAGCTAAATAGTCTAGAAATGTGAAGGTCAAGAGTGCACTATATGAAGAGTCACATACTATTATATATGTGTGACAAAGCATTGTAATATGTATTGAAAGTGCATTGCTCATAGCATGCATTAGTAGAGTAGTTCCATATTTTTGTGAGTTTTTATTAATAGTATATTTCTAAGTTATTGCAGAAGTATGTTATTTTATTATTTCTACTTTGCATCTTGTGTTTGTTTTACATATTAAACATTATCAAAAGCTAACAGTGGTATTAGAGCCATAAGAGACTTTGACAGGAGATAGGGAGAACTATTGCAAGGATTGAACTTGCACAAATTTTTAAATTTACGAAGGAGAAACCAATGAAGTAGAGGATATTATCTCTAGAAGGTGAAACCATAGAAGATTGGAAAATTCCAATTCCAAGAATAAATTTAGAACAGAAGAAGATTTCAGGTCTTGAAGTAAGACCTTGATATTGTGGAGATTGAGGAGATTAAGAGACCCAAGAAGGAGGTCCTATTGGAGAAAATTAGTAGATTGAAGGAGACTGCAAATTGCAAATTGGCTAGAGTCTTTCCACAAGATTGTGAAGACTAGGACTCAACATAGAATTTGTTCCACTAGTTTTGAGAATAACTAGTGAAGTTTATTTATTTTAAAATTCTAGAAATTCTAATATATTTGGTTTTGTCATCTATGTTTCTGGTTGCAAAAATATTAATACCCAAAAGTTGAGAAGCTTCCTACAACAGATAGAGAATAATTTCACCTTTGTTACCTGAAAGTCTATGTGCTTTCCTCGTGCAAGAATTAATTCTTTGTTGTATAAAACTAGAGATTGAAGAGTGAGGAGGTCTAAGGAAAAAACCCCACTAGAGATTGAAGATTGAGGAGAATCGAGAAGGAAGTTCCCATAGAATATTGTAGATTTAAGATAGCTACAAATTGGAGAAGTTAAAGAGACCCTAAAGAGGTCATATTAAAGAACTTCCAGTTTTGGAATATAGAAGATTGGAGATAGGAGATTGCATATTGAAGACTATAGATTGGAGAGTGAAGAGACCCATGTAGAAGGTTCTCATTATATATTGGAGATTAGAGATAGATAAGACCTAAGAATAGGTCCTATTGTATATTTGAAGAGCATAAGACTTCAAAGATTCAATATTTTTAAAGAGTAGTAGATTTTAGAGATCTAAGAAATATATCTCATTGTAAAATTTCCATAGTTGGAAGATTTATGAAACAAATAAAAGGTTTCAGTAAATATTTGAGAAGAGAAGTTGAAGAGTTGTGGAGAGGATTTGAAGAGTTACAAAATTAGTAGACCTGAGAGAAGTGGTCTCAAGATATTTTGAAGAAAAATAAGGCTAGAGAAATCCTTATTATATATTTGAATAAGCAGCCATTGAAGCATCTAGAGAAAGGTATCTTGGAGAAAGCAAGAAGTAAGAGATTGCAAGGAAGGAGGAGTAACTTTACAGAGTTGGAGAAGTATCCAGTGAAGGATATTTGGAGAAGGTTTGTTATAGGAGATTAGAAGCAAGGAGGAGTTTTTGATAAATAGGTTTTTGTGACACTTGTCACTGTTGACAATTTTGTCACATTTCTCAAGGGGTAGAAAAGAAAACAAATTTTGTATAGTGTTGTGTAAAATTTTTCTTTGTTTTGAACAGTTGCAGCAATTTTGGCTTCCAATGCCACCCCTTTGTATATAAAATAGGAAAGAAAGAACTTCACTGCCGAACAAGCTAAAAAAAAAAAAGAGCTTCGTCGAAGGAAAATGAAAAGAACTTCACACTCGAAGCATTTCCAGCACTACTTCGGGTAAAAGTTTTGTGAAGTAGTTTTCACCGAAGAAAAATACAAGGAAAAGAGAATGAAACTACTTCACGTCCGAAGCGTTTCCAGTAGCGACTTCGGGCGAAAGTTGAGCAAAGCGACATTTAGAAGAAAAGAGAGCTTCTTACCTGAAGCATTTTCAATATTGCTTCGGGTGGAGTTTTTTGCGAAGTAGTATCACCGAAGTAGAATACAAAAGCAACGTTCGAAAGAACAACTTTGCCGAAAAGCAAAGGCAAGAAATCTACTTCGGGCCCGAAGCATTTCCAAAAGCTACTTCGGGTAAGATTTCTGCGAAGCGGTGTGCCGAAGTGAAATACAAAGAAAAGGGAGTAAAACTACTTCGCATCCGAAGCATTTCCATCAAACACTTCGGTCGGGAAATTAGCGAAGCGAAACTCAAGGAGCATTGAAAGTACTTCGCCAAAAAGTTTCCGAAGTACTCACTTTGGGCCCCTCCATCAGCGAACTACTTTTGCTTCGCCAAAAGCTCATTGCGAAGCATTTGCTTCGGCTAATTTTGTGCGAAGTACTTCCACCCGAAGTGAAAGGATGCAATGTCTTTTGAAGATAATTGCTTCACCGAAAATCTTCCCGAACCATAGTTTAGAAAGAGGATCATAGTGAAGCATTTCCCGAGGGCGTCAGCAAAGTAATTTGGTCAGCGAAGCGGCAAAGACGAAGAGGCCCATTTTGCGAAGTGAATATGCTTCGGCACTCCTCACCCCCAAAGCAGTTTTGCAAAGCTCAATTTTGTGAAGTACATACCAAAGAGGAGTTTTTGCTTCGGCCCAGAACCATTGCAAAGTGAAGTTGTGAATGAGGACTTAGCGAAGCACTTCACAGGCATGCATTCCAAGCCGAGTATTTTCCCGAGGTGATCAAGTGCCTCATAAATGCATTTTTTTGTGCCCGATAAGCTCGTTGCTCATTTTTGGCAATCAAAAAAGAAGTATCAAGCCATGATGGAGAGCTCGGTGAGCATGGCGGCCACTCGAGCACCGCACCTAGAGACCAAGGACGTCCAGACGGCTCATCAATGCACCTTTCCATGGTTGACCCGATTGCAGCTGACAATTTTGGTAACGAATTTGAAAGCTCGGTCACGAGAGCCTTGGGGAGCCAAATTCTCGGGGCTCGAGGGCATACTCTTCTTTGCTATGTAATTATGATTTAGAGGCCCGGGTCCTCTATAAAAACCTAGGCATTGTAAGGGGAAAAGGGGGGAACTATCTGCTAGAAAGCTACTATAACTTGATGTCCTACGATTAATACTAAAAGGCTTTGAGCTCAACTCTTCTCTTTTATGCTGCCTTCTATGCTTGATTCTTTTGTCTTTCTTTATTTGTATACCGAGATGCTAAACCCTGCGTCCGACGTGTGATCGGGGACTGCACCCTAAAACTCGTTCTGAAGGATACATAGGAGTTGAAAGACGTCGTGTTGGCTTTCTTTTATGCTACCTTCTGTGCTTGATTCTTTTGTCTTTCTTCATTTGTATGTTGGATGCTGAACCCTGCGTCCGATGTGCGATTGGGGAATGTACCCTGAAACTCGCCTGAAGGATACATAGGAAAATCTACATTGCGTTTCTTCCATTTATCTTTGGTGTTCTTTGCTTCTATTCAAGTTGCTAGTTGGTGATCGTGCTTCCCGTTCTCTCCCACCTTACATCACCAATTTCTCTAACCCTAACTCCTTTTATCTCTTTCTTGCACCCTTATCTTCAAACACCCAAGTAGTTTAGCATAGGAGCCGGCCTTTCTCCAGAGATTGGCACAAAGGGCATCTCTTCCCTTCGGCCTTTCAATGTTGGTCCAGGTCTAGGGCGCATACACTAACTCAAAACCCTTTCCTAGGCGGATTTGATGACCAACAGTTTTTGGCACGCCCGGTGGGACCGACTGTGTATGTCTCAGTAAGATCCATAACCAGTCAAGGCCCCATATTTTAAATCTCAAACCCATCTTCATCGGGGCCAATAGTTCAAACTAGTTCCCGGTGTGACCCGGTTAGTCTCACCTGATTAGTGGTAGTGAGGACCGATGCCCTCATTACTGAAAGACTCTTAGCATCTGGCGACTCTGTTTATCCAAGAATATTTAAGTCATAAAGACCAGTACCAAAAGTCTGTGCCTTCATGCAAACGATATGGAGAGTTAAGAATAGAGGAGAGGAAACCGAGTTCTTTGAGCTAGATATTGATGCCTTCGAGGAACAATCAAGGTTGATCAACCCCGAGTCACTGTTACAAGGAACATCCTCTGTTGGCATAGAAGGTCCAACTTTTGATAGTACAACATCTAGCTTTCCTCCCAATCCTCCCAACTCTCTAAAGCATCCTAGTCCCTCCATTCCTATTAGTTGTCCTATTAGTAGTCAAGGGGGAGCTTCGGGAATTCCTATTTCTCAAAATCCAGGAGCAAGTATGGCACAACAACAAAAACAACAACAACAATAGCAAATGCAACAGCCACAGCTGCCCAGGTTGTGCCCAAAATGGGATTCCTTGTCACCACTGAATCTAGCAGGGCAAGGGCAAGTGCCACCTGCTACCATAAAGAAGATCCCAACATTCGATGGAACTGGGAAGACCGCTCTGGAGCATATCCAAGACATAATATCTCTGGTGACGATCCATGACATTACAAAAGAACAAATTATGGTAAAGCTTCTGGTTCTTTCCCTTAGAGGAAAACTCCTCTACTGGTATAGATCTCTACCACCCGATAGCATTACAGGATGGGACCAGTTAGCTGGGAAAATGATGGGAAACTTCAATGAGTCTTTCGATCCTACTTCTCTTCTACATCAGTTCACTTCGATCAAGAGACATCCGTAAGAAGAAATCATAGATTTCAATGTTAGGTTCACTCGAACCTGGCAGAGAGTGCCAGTTGACCTTCGGCCAACCGACGAAGCTACAACACTCTATTTCCTTTGGGCTTTCAATCCCGATATCAGTATCATGGTAAGATATTCTAACGTTAATACTTTTCTCGAGTTGTATGAGTTAGCCAAGAGGGAAAAAATGGATTTGATAGCTATGGGCAAGCTTCCCCAAAGGATGCCGATGCCCATACTTCCCGAATTCTTACAATTCCAGTATGCAAGCGCAGCCGCTTCACAAATCTCCACAACCCTTGCACTCCCGATTTCATCTTGGAATCCGAATCCTGTTGTGTCTCAAATCACCGCCCCACAAATTCATTTCCCTACATTTTCAACTCCATAGCCTACTGTCAGCACCACCTCAACACCCTGCCCTACCTCCAATACCGAGGATGGCTTCAATGCCACTCGTTTCGAAAGCCGATGATATACAAACTAAAATCCTGCAAGAGATGCAGTCTCTAAACTCTACAGTTCAGATGTTGTCCAACGACATGACCATTGTGAAGAAAAAGCAAGCGCAACAAGAATTCCTACCAAGAAGATCTTATCCTACGCCTGCGCTTACCAAAGACCAAGCAGTCCAGCAAGGGAAGGCTTTGGCGAGAAATGCTACGATTGATGAAGCTTCGAGCACTTCCAATTATGTATATTGGTGCTCTACGTGCAATGATCCGTATGAAGAGAATACCTACACCCTACACCAACACTATGTACAAACTCTGGCAAATAGTAATCATAGTGGTCAAGTCAATGTCATTAGGTAGATGAGTCAGAACCTGACCATTGGCGAGGAGGAGCCAGTTGCAGTACTTACCCGAGGAGGAAAAAGGACAATAGAAGTAGATGTTACTCAGCTGACTCCTCCAAAAGAGCAAGTTTGACCCGAGAAAGGATAATCATCTACTTCGGCCCCGAGCGAAGCTCCTCCACCTACATCGATCAAAGAAAAGGCCCAAAAGGCCTCTGCCAAACCACCTGCAGAAACTAAGGAGAAGGCTAAGGAAAATCTCAAGTTTCCTTCATTGACTAAGCGACAAAGAGTTGAAGCTACAGAGCAGTATCGCACAAGGTATGAGCCCAAAAAGGAGCCCGAAGCGCTCAAATCCCTGGTGTACAACATTGTAGAAGAATTGAAGAAGATTCTAGCCAAGATCAGCCTGTATGATGCACTGCAACTTCCTGGACAAGTAGACCTGCTATAGGAATCATTGAAGAAAATTAAAGTAAAAAAGGTGGCACTGCCTGCTCTTGTGCAGACCCTATCCATGTCCATCACGGGGAGGAACAGACCACCTCCATTCTATCTGTCCCTACAAATGGAAGGGTATATTGTACATAACTGCATGATCGACTTTGGGACCACCACAACAGTAATGCCAAGAGCAGTCTGTGAAGAAATAGGGATGGAGTATACACGAAGCAGCCAAGGTGTACTCCAGTTGGATGGTACTCCAATAAATACTATAGGGGTGATCAAGGACATTCCTATCTGACTACATAAGATGCCTCAGATCACAGTCATTCAAGAGGTGGTGGTAGTCGACTTGGAGCCATATTTCAGTATGTGCTTGTCAAGGGAATTCACGATGAAGCTGGGTAGATATCTATCTATGGACTACTCTCATCTGGAGATTCCATTCAAAGGAAAGAAGGTGAAGATCTACAATGAAAGGCCTTCTTCCTTTCTTGTGCAGAAGATGTCCGAGGAAGAAAATAGCGAACCAATGAATGCAATGGTGGAGGAGATAGAGCAGATAGACCTGGTCAAGGAATCTCTTACACAGTTAAGTTATGAAGATGAGTTTTCATTGGCAGACTTCAACACCATGGTGGAGACCGAAATAGGATGTTATGCGATCGCCAAGCCTAAAAATCACTCCCAACCAGGGAATAGAACAAGTGCCCAGGAAGAACTATGGAAGTTGTTCTTCGATGGCGCCCAATGTAAAAATGGTGCTGGGGCAAGGATTCTTCTAATTTCACCCTTCGGAGAGCAAAAGGAATATTGCTACCGATTGACATGGAGCTGCACTAACAATGCAGCAGAATACGAAGCATTGTGCCTAGGACTCAAGAAAGTTGATAAGATAGGCATAAAGCATCTCCAAATCTTTGGAGATTCCGATATGGTTTGCAACCAGGTCACAAATAAGTGTACTTCAAAGAAGCATTATCTAAAATCATACCGCAACAGGGTATGGGACCTGTTCGACCAGTTCGAATCTCTCAATCTGTAGTCAATCCCACGAGAAAAGAATCGACATGCCGATGTTATGGCATCCATCGCAGCCAAGTATTCTCCAACAGAAGACATGGTGCACAAGCCTAGAGCTGTGAGGATGATCTATAGACCTTCTATCCTAGACAAAGATCTGCATTGGCAAGTCTTTGACAACGATGAGCAGATTGTAAATTTCATGATCCAAGAAGCCGCCACAGTCGAAGACCGAAGCTCTGATGAAGGAGAATATGAAGGGCTGATTCAATTGAAGAATAACCATGTTCCCAAGGGACTAATCACCCTTGAAAGCCTCTTTGATCGGAATGACCGAGCTCTTTCTCACATGATCAAAGTCAATGAAAAATAGTATCAAGATTTAGAGCTTGAACCTGGAAAAGCAATAAAGGTTGGAACCGACTGCACTTCAGAAGAGATAAAACAGATACAAAATCTATGCAAAAAGTTTTTTGACATAATTGCTTGGTCTTATCAAGATCTCAGGGGATACAATCGACAACTGGTTCAACACACAATCGAATTGCAGGAAGGGGTCAAACCCTTCTGACAAAAGCAAAGGCCGGTTAATCCCAAGATCGAGGTCCTAATGAAGGCCGAACTCCTGAAGATGCTCAAGGCAAAGATCATTTATCCCATAAAGCACTCTTCATGGGTAGCGAACCTGGTCCCAGTCAGAAAAAAGAATGGAGATATCAGGTTATGCGTGGACTTTCGCAACCTAAACTAGGCATCCCTCAAGGATCACTATCCTCTCCCACAAATCGATCAAATCTTGCACTCAGTGGCTGGAGCTCAACGCTTCTCTCTGCTCGATGGTTTTTTTGGATACAATCAGATCTGGGTCAAGGATGAAGACAAACACAAAACAACATTCACCACCAAGTGGGGAACATTTGCCTACCAATGAATGCCATTTGGCCTTTTGAATGCTGGGGCCACTTTCCAGAGAGTAATGGATCTTGTTTTTTGCGAGCTTCTAAATAAGGTTATCGTCATCTATCTGGATGACATGACCATTTTCTCTCAAAGAAGGGAAGACCACCCCACACATATACAACAAGTTTTCAAAAAATGCCGAGAGTTCGGCATCTCAATTAATCCAAAGAAGTCCATATTCGCAGTCAGCGAAGGAAAGTTGCTGGGACACGTGATATCAAAAAAGGGGCTCACTGTAGATCCTGATAGAGCCGAGGCTCTAATGAAGCTCCCGCTCCCAGCATATAAGAAAGGACTTCAATATTTCTTTGACCAGATTAACTTCGTAAGGAAGTTCGTCCCCGACTTCGCCCAAGTCATCAAGCCAATGTCCCAACTCCTAAAGAAGGGCACCGAATTTAGCTGGACGAAAGAAAGAAAAGAAGCTTTTGAAGAGATTAAGGCTCGAATCGCTCAGGCGCTGGTCTTGATCAATCCAGATTACAGTTAGGATTTCATCCTATATGCTATAGGGGAACCCGAAAGCTATGCTGTCGTCCTGACACAAAAGGGGGAAGATGGCGAGGAGTGCCCCATCATGTTTTTGAGCCAAGTGATCAACCCCCATGAAGAGAAATATAATTTCATAGAACTCCAGGTGCATGTAGTAATGAAATCCCTTAGAAAATTCAAACAATTCATCTCTCAAAGTCGGGTCATAGTCTTTGTCATTCACCCCGACGTGCGCAATTTCATCATCCAAGGAGAATTGGGAAGTAAAAGAGCTGGTTGGGTGAACAAGATACAGGAGTTTGACATTGAGATCAAGCCCACAAAATTGGTTCACGGTCATGCATTATGTCAAGAATTAGCAAAGAGCGCAGCAGCCGAAGTTACAAAGTCTCAGTGGGATGGCTTACCAGCTAAAGAATGCTTCGTTAACCAGGAAGAGGACGAGAAAGATTGGGTTAGTGAGATAATCAGCTATTTCAACACCGGCAAGTGTCCTTCGCATCTAAATGCATCGCAGCAAAGACATTTCAGGATGCGGTCCTCCAGATACACTCTACGCCCTGAAGGCCTATTTTTTAGGAACATTGATGGTGTCCTTCTCAAGTGCATCAAAGATGATGATAAAAGGAGAGTCTTGGGAGAATTCCATTCAAGACTATCAGGAGGTCACTTTGTAGGAAGAACAATGGCATTAAAGATCATCAAAGCGGGTTATTATTGGCCCACACTCTTCGTTGATGCTTTCGCTGTTTGCCGCAAATGCGAGCAGTGTTAGAAGTTCACCGACCGAAGCAAAAATGCTTCGATGCCCCTTCACCCGATACAGGTAGAAACTCCTTTTCAGAAATGGGGGTTGGATTTTATAGGAGTCGTATCACCAAACTCCTCCGCGGGACATAGGTTCATCCTGACCGCAACAGACTACTTCACCAGGTGGGCCGAAGCGATTCCCACGAAGCATGCAGATCAAGAGACTGTAATTACCTTCCTAGAAGGATTGATCACCAGGTTTGGCATCCCCAAAGCAATCATCATGGACAATGGCCCTGGCTTCACAGGCGCTAAAATCAATGAATTCCTCTACGAATATGGGATATATCATAAAGTATCCTCCAATTATTATCCACAAGGCAACGGCTTGGCAGAATCCACCAACAAGACTATTGAGAATGCTAAGGAAGCTCATAGAGACAAACAAAAGGACTTGGCATCTCCTTCTAGATCAGGCCTTGTGGGCCGATCGCATTTCTGTCAAAAGGTCAATCAAGACTTCGCCTTATGCCCTGGTCTACGACAAGGAGGCCATCTTACCCATCCATGTTGAGATCCCTGCACTATAGCTGTTAGAAGCTGAAGAAGGAATTAGTCCGATGGAAAATAGGTTAACTCAGCTACTGTGACTAGAGGAAGACCACGAAGAGGCATATCAGAACTTCGCCAGGCATACTCAGGTCACCCGAGACTGGTTCAAGAAAAAGTCATCCGATCGCACATTCAACATGGGAGATCTAGTATTGAAGTGGGACTCTTGGAAGGCCAAGCCTGGGAATCACGACAAGATGGACGCATTTTGGGATGGGCCATTCAAAATTATGAAGGTGAACTCGGCCAATTCATTCATCCTCAAAGATGCGGATGGTCAAGTTCTGCCAATATCTGTCAATGGTCTTCATCTGAAGACTTTTCACCACTAAAGTACAATTTCTTTCTTCAAAAAAACAAAAAAAATGAGTGTATATATACTTTTGTATATAGTTTGCATCTGTGTATACATCCAAGATCACAAAAGCCAAGTACTACACTTCATAATCTCCTTCGGAGACCTTTTACACGAAGGAGCAGTTGTAAGGAGGTTCGCCGTGAAGCATGCCGAACCAAAATTCGAGCAAAGGCGTGAAAAGAGCTTCGCACCCGAAGTAGTTTCAGTAGCTGCTTTGGGCAAAAATTCTGTGAAGTAGTTTTCAAAAGGAGGAAGCTTCGATGATCTTCATAAGGCAGAGCGGCAACACGACGAAGAAGAAGTACTTCGGGCCCGAAGCATCGAAAAGTAGTCCAAACCAAAGGTTCGCCGCGAAGCATTTTTCAACATTAAAGTTCAACTTCGCCGAGCCGAACACGCATGAGGTGGAGAATTTGAAATGTGCCTCGGAGAATGCACCAAAAATGGCCTTGAAAGGAGTACAAAGCGGATGAATTTAAGGCAAAAGGGTGATGGAGCACTTCCCGAGATGATCGAGTCAGAAAAAGGGAGTGAAAAGCTCGCACCAAGGTATGAGGTGGCAACGGGTTGCGCCTCCAGTACAAAAGGGTAATCATCGAAGCATGCAGCCCTGTGTACCACGTTGCTGTAGAGTCAATTTGAGAATACGACAGCCTCTTTCGTCCGAAGTACAAATTTAATTTTGGTAGGTGCCATAAATTCAGGTGGTTGCCTTTTTAGGCTATAAAAGCGAATTCCTGGCAAAGGGAAGTTATTTGTCCATCAGTTAGAACTAGACTGAGAGCCTTCGGATACTCTGCAACCCTCCCGTACTTTGCATCTGGCCATTCACATTAAAGCCCTCTGTATCAAGAACTCTACTACTTTCAATAACAACACGGGAAAGAAAAACTCTAAGGAGAAGGGAAAAGAGCCCAAAGTTGTAGGCCCCAAAAAAAAAGAAGGGGAAAGAAGAGAAAAAGTGTACTCCGAAGAAGCTAAATCTTCCCCTTCGACCCAAAAAACAGCCAATGGAAGAGGGGGATGACTCGGAAGAAGAACAGCTTGTGGAGCCACCAATTGATGGGTGGGAGAAGATCCGAGACACACAACTCTCTAAGGGTGTAGCCGATCTTTGACACACCATAGAGTTCATGACAAGTAGGCTCACACCAAAAAATAAGAGAGCTACTGCATATTACTCCCAGATTTACTAGTTTCTAACCCCGCCTGCTCACCATTGTCCTGAGCTGATCTACGCCATTGCATAGAATTACCAACCTACGACAAGGCAAGTGTTAGACGCTTTGGGTCACAAACTATTTTCCATCTTGAAGGAAGATGTACAAGCAGCCTTCGCACCACAGCAGGGCCCGCCCAAGGGCTATTCTATTTGCAATGTCCTCCTAAATGAACAAATGGAGAGATTCACCTCCAACAACTACATATTGAAGTTCCTATGGGAGAATCTCAAGAGCGGGCTACCTTCAAACAAGCTGCCCTAGATGCCCTTACCCTTGGAAGCTTTCAAAAACATCGATATTTTCTCCATCATTGCATGGGTGGTGGGATTGTCAACAGATGCTTTAGTACAACCCTGGCAGGTGTCTTTGGCCGAATGTATTTCAAGAGGGGAGTTTTATGCCCCTGACGCTTCAAGGCCGAACACCAACCCAGTTTTCTTTGACTGGGTGGAATGGGTGGCCCGAACCCTGCATACAAGGCTCGCTAGCATGAAGAATTCGGTAGTAGGCCAGTACTTCACACCCTATTCTTTTCTTGTCTGGTTGTGCTTCTACCAGGTTCATAAGCGGTTTCCCCATATCGCCATCTCTCCAAGCGGCAAGGATGGAAATCCTCTGCCAGTGTACCAATGGACTCCCCTCTTATTGAAAGAAGAGTCCTATTATCCTTTCAATCAACAATTTTTGGGACCCGCCATGCACCTGTTAAAAGGTTCTTGTCCTCGGGTACCACTCAGTTTGAGAGATAGAGTGGTGCTGGGAAAAAATGGGGACGTCTTCCAATTGACACAAGGACTGGTGATTCGCCTGTTCGGATTCATAGGGAAGCCCTTCTTGTTACCAGTCTACCCCTCTGAATATCAGTTCGCATTGGAAGTCACTCAAAAGAGCTACTCTACAAATGTAGTATACGTCCATGGCCGAAAGTGGGCACATACCTATGACTTCCCTTTTAGAATGGGTGTAATCAAAGTCTTTGCCCTTAAGCAAAATGTTTTCCTGGAGGAGAAGCTTGTCGATTTTGGCCTACTCCATATTCCTCAACAATGGCTCTATGATCCTTTGGGCGTAATGAGGGATCATTTGAAATTCAAGAACTTCCACATCTGCCCTCACCCCGAGGTTGTGGAACAAAGGAATAACCCCAATGGAAAAGACCTAGAGTGGCATCTGGAAAGAATGATGACATTGCCTCCATGGCACGAATTCTATCCTATGGAGGTCGAATTCGACCCTGATCAGTACCCCCTCCCGAATCCAAGCTCTACTTTTTGGAAGAAGGCAAGGGACGATTTGAAAGAAGAAGTAAAATACTGGAGGGAGGAAAAGCTTCAGGAATGGTGGATAATGAGAGTCCACCATCAAAAGGTTAATTCTTATGGACTCTTAGCATCGGATAAAGACTTCGCGATTCTCTATGACACCAATGTCGAAACCTGGAAGTCTATATCCTTTGCTAATTTTGTTCCCCCGGCCACCCCAGGGTCAGGCGAAAGCCCAGGAGGCGCTAAGGATGCTTCGAAGAAAGAAAAGGAAGTAGGGGCCGAAGCTACACCTGCAACACTACCACAGAGGCCATCGAAGGTTCATGATACAAGTGTCGAAGAGGCAGAGCAACCATTGGAGAGAAAGAAAAGAAAAAGGCAAGAGCAAATTCAAGTGCCTTCGAGCCACCCAAAGTGCCCTCGCACAAAGCCTACAAGTACTTCTATTGGATCCCCTGCATCAGGCCCGGTTGAAGCAAACATTGAAGATGCAGGGGCACCAAGTGCTAAGACGGTCCCTGAAATAGATATCATTGATGTGGAGGAACTCCTCCAACAAGAGAAAGACCCCGGAGTAGGAGTTGTGGAGGTCGGGAGTGATGAAGCCCAAGAAGAACAAGAGTCGACCATGCAAGAAGTTACCATAGCTGCTTTGCTAGGAGGGCACGTAGGTACGCACTCTCTTCCCTTCACTTCGGTCTCTGACACATCCATGGAAGTCTCGAGTGGAAGCCCTCATCAATCTCTCCATCCCCCATAGGGTCAATCCCCCACTCAAAAACTGCCCATTGCCAGTCCAATCCTGCATAGCCCCACTCCTCCCGAGTCATCTGACCAGGATAAGCCCGTTGAAACCACTTCGCCTACACCAAGCCCCGTAGCCCACTCTCCCATAGCTCGAAGCATAGTCCCGCTCGCCAAAGCCCCTGCTACACCCGTCCCCGAGTCATTAGGCGAACCCTTCCCTATTGGCTCTTTATATTTGTTCACACCTTTGGCTGGAGATTCAACCTTCTTTGAAACAAATTTATCTTCAATAAAGGAGCGCCCTCTGGCTGAAAAACTACTCCTAGCTTGACAGAATACAGAGAAGATGCTAAAGGAAGCAAGAAAGAAAAGAGGGAAATATCTGCCCCAAGTTGAAAAGTGTGCGGTTTCGACTTGAAGGGCAGAAAGTTGCATAAGGTTAAGAAAGTCCCTAAGGTCCAGAAGCCTCTGGATGAAATGACTCCAGCTGACTACGACTACCAGGAGAAAACCAAGGACCTAGAGCATTTGAATGTAGATGATGAATCCACATCCATGCATGTCAGGGTTGAAACCTTCTGAGCACATGCAATTATTGCTAATCAGCATAGTTTTGAGGCAGAAAATGCCAACATCAAGTTGGAAGAAGAGCTGGCTAGGATTCGCTCCGAGCTAGAGGATTCTCAAAAAAATTGCAAGTTGTTGAAAAAGGAAACACATGCCCTCAAACAACAAATTCTACAATTGCAGACTTCGACCGAGCAACAAGCACAAAAATAGGCCAAAAATGAGCTAAAAGCCAAAGAGCTCGAGAACAAGATCCTGCAGGCCCAACAACAATTGTACCAAAAAGCAAACCTGGAGCTATTTGACAAAGGTAGAATCAAAGAGATCCACTCACACCTACTCAAAGGTTTCAGATCTCGGGCCTCAAGTGCCCTATCAATTTTAATTTGTCACCGAAGCTCAGCATGCCATTGCTAAGGAGGGACCAGTAGTAGATGAGGTGATCCAAAAATCAAGAGGCGACTCAAGCTTGCCTTTGAAGTTCAAAGCATTAGATACCAAGACCTACAGGTCGCTGCTATGAGTCGAACGACTAGGGATTGGTCTACTGCCCAAGCCATTGTTCGCGCTTTCTTCTCCAAGGTGAAGAAAGCGCAAAAGGCGAAGGACCTCCTCGATATATTTGAGCAGGAGTAGCGCACATCAATGGGATACTTTGAAGACCTTTCTTCTCTGGGTTTCTCGAGTTTCATAGACGATGATGGGAACCTTCTCACCAGGGAAGAACTTAAGCCGACGTGGCTCAATTTTGAAAATAACATCTTTGAAATTTATGAGTGGGAAGAGCCAGTCATGGAGGGACAGGTCACTGACTTCATCCTGAGACATTGCAAAATCGTAGCCTGTCTGAATGACCTAGGTGCAAGAATCAAACACGTCGACATAGGGCAGATTGATTGGTTCCATGTTCTAGTCAAGGCACTCGAAGACCAAGAACCATTTTAGAAAGGGGTTTGGGCTCATGTTCGCTGAACTATGAAGAGAATCCACGACCGCCTTGTCCCATCACCACAACAGGAGGCCACGCCAATAGACGAAGGAGCAGAGGAGGAAGAAGAAGCAGAAGAAGAGGGAGAACAAGAGCCAGCTGCAGAAGCACTCCCAGAGGAAGAAGGAGGAGAAGGATCGGGAAAAGACTCTGGCCCAATGGATCAAAGTTAAAGGGTTCTCCCACCGAGACAAGCTCGTTGCCCCATGAGCCGCCAAGAATGTTGACAATTTTGTCACATTTCTTAAGGGGTAGAAAAGAAAACAAATTTTGTATAGTGTTGTGTAAAATTTTGCTTTGTTTTGAACAGTTGTAGCAATTTTGGCTTCCAATGCCACCCCTTTGTATATAAAATAGGAAAAAAAATGTAAAAAAAAGGAAAATGAAAAGAACTTCGCACCCAAAGCATTTCCAGCACTACTTCGGGTAAAAGTTTTGCGAAGTAGTTTTCGTCGAAGAAAAATACAAGGAAAAGAGAATGAAACTACTTCGCATCCGAAGCATTTCCAGCAACTACTTATGGCGAAAGTTGAGCGAAGCGGTGTTCAGAAGAAAAGAGAGCTTCGCACCCGAAGCATTTTCAATATTGCTTCGAGTGGAGTTTTTTGCGAAGTAGTATCACCGAAGTAGAATACAAAAGCAGCGTTTCGAAAGAACGACTTTGCCGAAAATCAAAGGCAAGAAATCTACTTCGGGCCCGAAGCATTTCCAAAAGCTACTTCGGGTAATATTTCTGCGAAGCGGTGTTTCGAAGTGAAATACAAAGAAAAGGGGGTAAAACTACTTCGCATCCGAAGCATTTCCATCAGTCACTTCGATCGGGAAATCAGCGAAGCGGAACTCAAGGAGCATTGAAAGTACTTCACTAGAAAGTTGTCGAAGTACTCACTTCGGGCCCCTCCATCAGCGAACTACTTTTGCTTCACCAAAAGCTCATTGCAAAGCATTGGCTTCGGATAATTTTTTGCGAAGTAAAAGGATGCAATGTCTTTTGAAGATAATTGCTTCGACCGAAATCTTCCCGAACCACATTTTTAGAAGAGGATCACAGCGAAGCATTTCTCGAGGGCGTCAGCGAAGTAATTTGGTCAGCGAAGCGGCAAAGACGAAGAGGCCCATTTTGCAAAGTGAATATGCTTCGACACTCCTCACCCTCGAAGTAGTTTTGCGAAGCTCAATTTTGTGAAGTACAAACCAAAGAAGAGTTTTTGCTTCGGCCTAGAACCATTGTGAAGCGAAGTTGTGAATGAGAACTTAGCGAAGCACTTCATAGGCATGCGTTCCAAGTCGGGTATTTTCCCGAGGCGATCAAGTGCCTCATAAATGCAAATTTTCGTGCTCGATAAGCTCGTTGCTCATTTTTGGCAATCAAAAATGAAGTATCAAGCCATGATGGAGAGCTCGACGAGCATGGCGGCCACTCGAGCACCGCACCCGAAGACCAAGGACGTCCAGATGACTCATCAATGCACCTTTCCATGGTTGACCCGATTGTAGTGACCAGTTTTAGTAACAGATTTGAAAGCTCGATGATGAGAGCCTTGGGGAGCCAAATTCTTAGGGCTCGAGGGCGTAATATTCTTTGCTATGTAATTATGATTCAGAGGCTCGGGTCCTCTATAAAAACCTAGGCATTGTAATAAGAAAGGGGGGGAACTATCTGCTAGAAAGCTACTGTAACTTGATGTCCTACAATTAATACTAAAAGGCTTTGAGCTCAACTCTTCTCTTTTATGCTACCTTCTGTGCTTGATTCTTTTGTCTTTCTTCATTTGTATACCGAGATGCTGAACCCTGCATCCGACATGTGATCGGGGACTGCACCCTGAAACTCATTCTGAAGGATACATAGGAGTTGAAATATGTCATGTTGGCTTTCTTTTATGCTACCTTCTATGCTTGATTCTTTTGTCTTTCTTCATTTGTATGTTGGATGCTGAACCCTACGTTCGATGTGCGATTGGGTAATGTACCCTGAAACTCGCCTGAAGGATACATAGGAAAATATACATTGCATTTCTTCCTTTTATATTTGGTGTTCTTTGCTTCTATTCAAGTTGCTAGTTGGTGATCGTGCTTCCCGTTCTCTCCCACCTTACATCACCAATTTCTCTAACCCTAACTCCTTTTATCTCTTTCTTGCACCCTTATCTTCAAACACCCAAGTAGTTTAGCATAGGAGCCGACCTTTCTCCGGAGATTGGCATGAAGGGCATCTCTTCCCTTCGGCCTTTCAATGTTGGTCCAGGTCTAGGGTGCGTACACTAACTCAAAACCCTTTCCTAGGCAAATTTGATGACCAACAGTCACCATACAAGAACAAGCCCAAAAGGAAGAAGTGTTTGGCAAGAAGTTTTCCAAATCTTGAAGGGATTTGAATATCTCAATATATTCAGATTCTTGAGAAAGTAGATAGCATTGGAGATCATTTTTTAAGTCAAAATTTGACCAAGATATTGCAGGAGAAGAGGAGATTGAAGAACCTATGGTTTTGAAAAATCTAAGGATAGCCACAAAGTTTTGAAGGCTTATTTTATAGAGAGAATATTCTAGGTTGTGAAGTAGATATTGAAGGGTTGTAGGAGAACAAAGTAAAGAATACATAGAGCTATGATTTGGAGAAGAATTGGGCAGATTTTGGAGTGCTCATAGATAGGATATTAAAGGTGTTGAGACAAAAACAAAATATAGCATTTTAGAGACTTTCATTACAGGTTTTAGACAATGAAAGAAGGAAGGAGTTGACTTCAGAGTTGCAGGTTTATGAACACCATTTGGGGAAGCATTAATAGCTACTAAGTTTTAGCATTTGTGAGGACATATTTGGAGTAGAATCAAAGCCACAAAAAATAGATTTTGTAGACAACATTGGAGAAGGATAAGGAGTTGTGAGCTTTGAGAACTATAGAGCAGATTTGGAGAAGTTATTAGACAGTGAACCTAGAAGAATTTGAGCAACAAGTAGGGCTACAAATTTGGTAAGCCTTGAGTAGAAGAGTGAATGAGAATAGAGGTGCAAGTTTGAGACAACGAGTTGGTGTGAATCAAATCACCAAAAAACTTAGCCAAAAAAACACTAGAAAGGTATGCAGTATTGGTGCAATAGAAGTTTATTATATATACATTGAAAATAAGCTTTACATGCAGGAGTTAAGAGCACCATATTATTATTTAAGATTTGCATTATAGTGTTATCATTTTGAGTTTGAAAATAATATCTTAAAAGAGTTCTTTAATCAAGGTGATATTATTGCTTACATCTTATAATTTGCAAAGAAAAAATAAGAAGATTTTAAGGTAACCACTAAAGGAGAAATAAGAAGAAAGCATAATATTATGAGTGCTATTCTATAGTGATTAAGAAGTGTAGATTTATCTACGTAAATGCAATAGTGCAAACGTGTGAAATATTAGAAAAAGGGTTGAAAAATTAAGGCAGAGTATTTTAGTGTCTAAATATACTAGCTAAATAGCAAACATAGAAGAGCCGAGCATCATTGTTGCTTAAGGAAATGCAAATTTTTATCGAAGAAGACTTGCTCCCATTGGATGGAGCATCACCACGACATAGAAGTGCTTTTACAATGCTTTCAACATAACCACGGTAGAATATAGAAGTTGTCACCATATAGGAGAGCATCACTATGATATAGAAGAGCTTGCATAGAGTTGAAGGAGATCATCATCACATCAAAGCCATCAAGATATCATCAGGGAAGGCAAAGCGAAAACATTCCTATGTAATCTAGTAAACTGCATTTGAATTTTTGTGTGAAGGAAATACATTGGATAAAGGAAGTTTTAGGGTTCAAAGGAATTCATAAGTGTCATAGAATGTCGAGCATACATATGCCATGTGGAGGAAGGAATTAAAGTTATTTTTTGCATGTAGGATAAGCACAAAGCCAAAACCGAAGCACCTATAGAAGTAACATTCAATGCACAACAAGGAGAAGTATTTCAAAGAGCAATAAATACATTGAGTGCTGAGTGGCACTTGTAAGGAGGAAGGTCAAACCTTTTTTGGTGTTAGTTCAAAGGAAGACATATTATAGAAATTGGATAAAGGAGGAACAAAGTAATGGAAATACAGTGAATGCATAGGTGATCAACGAGCATGCAAAATTACAAATTGGATGCAGTGGAAAGGAATATTACACTTGGCAAGTTGAGGTAAAAAATTAAAGGTACTAGTGTGGAGGTTGAAGTCAGATTTTACAGTGAGCATTAAGGTGCAGATACTTTGAGGCTAGAGTAGAGGAAATAAAAACTCCAAATAGATAAACATACACCAAAGGCCAACGAGCATCGTTCGATGACGTACGTAGAAGAGAGAAGACTCAAAAAAGGGTCAAACCTTTTTGACCAATAGATTATCAATTCCAAGGTGAAGGTAATCCACTTTATTTCAAGTTGCTTATACATCTAAGATAGGAGAAATAAGGGTGATAATATTTTATAAGGTTGGAAGTGAAATTATATTTGAAAATAAAATATTTAAATTAAATATATTTAAAGATTTATACTAAGGATTGAAAGTTAGGTTGAAAGGAATTAAGGGAGTAATCATAAGGTTTTGTAATCTAATTATTTGAAGTTACAAAACAATTTTAGTATATTTGCAATTTAATTAAAGAGGGAGTAATAAGGGTTTCTACATCAAATTAGAACCATAGAATTACAAATATAATTTATCTAAATTTCTAAGCTTGGAGTTATAAGGTATTCTACATCAACATAAGAATTAAGAAATTTAGAGTTTATATTTTTTGTGACTAAGGAAGTAGAAGGGAAGTCAATCTCAAGGGACTAAAGGTGTATTGTTAATCAAGGGTTACAAGATGGAAATATTTATTAAGTATACAGGGTTCAAGGATTGGAGAAGGTTCAAAGACATACTTGATTCTAAAAGCGAGAAGAAGGAAAATGCAAAAGGAGAATCAATATGGCCTAGAAATATTTTTGAAAACTCATAGCCTAATAGTATGGATAAACTAGCTACTAAAGAGTTAGTTTCTAATGAGATAATAAAAGGAGTTGATAATATATATATTAATGAAGATATTTTACAAATCAGGAAAATAAGCAAAGAAAGAATTACCTTAGTTGTACAAAGTTGGTTTGATTACCTCATCAAGGAATTGGACAAGCTTGATTCTTCCAAGTCAATTGATAAAGAAGTTGGGATAATCTTACAATGTACCTATTGCAATAAATCTGGTCATGAGAAAGAAAATTGTTGGAACTTCCATCCATGCAAATATTGTGGAGGAAAAACTCATCCACCTTTCACTTGTTATTATAAAGACAGGTTCTATAAAATATTTGAAGAAAAATTGGTATTCAGACTAGATTGTTTATTTCAAGTTCTCATTTTTAAAGCATCCACCAATAATAAATTCAAGTTGGATATTTTTGAATATCGTGGAGACAGGTTTTTCATATAATTAAAGAAAAGAGAATGGATGAATTCTAATCCACTCATAACTTGCAATATTATGAGATCTATAGTTCATAAAAGATACTTGAAAGATTACATAGATAGAGGGAAAGAGAAAGTTGTTTTGTAGGAATCACCTGACAATACAACATCAACAAAAGACATACAAAGCGACACTATTGATGAAAACAAGCAAGAGGAGAAAGAGCATGACCAAGAAGGGATACAATGCAAAGTGAGTTAGAGAATGAAGATCCATATTGAAGACTAAAGTCTTCAATAACCAAATAATGTAATACGGGGGGTGTTGGAGTATATTACATTATTTGGTACATGTCTTAGATTAGGTATTTACTTTATGTAATGTAATAAATGCACAAGTGTGCATAATATTCAATAATGTAAATGTGCACATTAGTCCATGTGTACATGAGTCCATAGAATAGGGAGCTGAATAGTCTAGAAGTGTGAAGGCCAAGAGTGCACCATATAGAGAGTAACATACTATAATATATGTGTGACAAAGAATTGTAATATGTATTGAAGGTGCATTGCTCATAGCATGAATTAGTAGAGTAATTCCATATTTTTATGAGTTTTTATTAATAGCACATTTCAAAGTTATTGCAAAAATTTGTTATCTTATTCTTTCTACTTTACATCTTGTGGTTGTTTTACATATTAAACAAAATCAAAAGCTAACACCTAAATTGAACACAGATGACTGAAATTAATGAGGAGCTACTAAAAATTAGGAGGGTGGGATCATATTCAAAAAAATAAATTGGGATTTAATTCTTGATTTGACTTTAGATATTTTAAGTTTTGTGAGCGATCATTGGGGTTATTTGCATGTATTTTTATTTATTTATTCCTCATCATTGATATTACACAGAGAATTTTTCATGAGTTTGCTTAGGTCATGGCATACAGTAAAGCGACTAAATGACATCCCTGCTAGGTAAACCTTTGTAGCTAGGCAGTGGAACAATTAACAATTAAATTTAATCTTGATTGAAGAATAAAAAGCCTTGACAAGATATGTGAACTATGAGTTTGAAAAAAAATCTAACCAAAACATAATCTCCTTGGATTATATTGTAGGATTGATTGAAGACACTCTTGATGGAAAGTATATTTTGTTCTCATCAACTAGCACAGATAGTTGGTTTCAGGATAAATATAAGATTACCCCATATGAATCTATCTTTAACATATTGCGTACATGTTAAACCCTTATGATAATGGAAGCAAATCCTTCCAATATTTTAGCTAGCAACTTAGTAACGACTTTAAGGGTAGTCAAGTATAAACATCCTTTTGTGTTTCTATAAGACCTCTTCAGAGGGGAGAAGAGCTTTCTTTATGTATTTTTTGTACAATATTTTTATCTACTTTTGTTTAATTTGGAGTGGTGAAATGATTGATATTGGTTGATCCTTCACTCTTTTGCTTCCTTTGAATGAATCACTCTTCCTTGCAGATCGACCTGGTGCAAAACCTGAATTTGTGTCAACTATTATATTATATTTTTTACTGTGTGAAAATGGGATATGTATTCGAAAGGTATTCCTGAATGATTTTATATATCTTTATCAAAACAAATATTGATTGAGTTATCCACTTTTTCACCTAGTCATCATAAATATTTATAATTTTCATGGTTCGATCATTGGTTCAATTTTTTTTGTTTAAAAAAGTGGTAAGGCTTGCATTCAAGACTAACACTATTTTTCCTCTCCCTTCCACATGTCCCTCCTCCCCTTCCCTCCCCTTTCCATGGATCCCCTCCTCCTCTCCCATTTCTACGCATCCCCCGCTTCCCCTCAACCCTCCCCCTTCACTTACTTTCTTCTTTGTTTTTATCATGTCTATAAAATTATGACTATGGCAATTATCATGAGAAATAATTTTGTCATTTTAATGTTGGAAGGAGTTAAATGCTTTCATGGGCTTGTAGCCTCACATTCTATTGTTGGGGTTGTAGTGTTTTGCTTATGGAATTCAGTTTGACATCATCACTTGAAGCTACAATGATAGAGATGGAAATTTGTAAGTATTGGGTTTTGAATTTTACACTATTACTACTTTTTATGTTGGTTTTGGACTGAAGAGGATATCTTGCAATTCAAAAATTTTGAGTGACTAGTCTACAATTGCTCTAAAGGTGGGATATTTTATTCATATTTCAAGTCATGAAGAAATGTTTAAAATGAAATTGATGAAAACATCATTCTTATATATGCCAATGAACTTGTTTAAGATTCTTCATGTGGGCTTTGTTGTTAGGCATGCATTACTTGCATCATCTCTGTTTCTGGATTCAGCATATTTGTTTCTTGGATGAAGGGATCATTCTGTACATTGCTTACATTTTTTTTCCAGTACTAATTCACCTTTAAGATTTTATAATTTCTCTAAATTTTCCCAAAAAAAATTATTGATATGGCCATTTTAGTTTTTGGAATCCTTTTTACTATTTATGGCACATATTGAACATGTCTTGAAGTCTTTATTAATCAATATGTATTCCCAAGCAGTTCAGTTTTGAACAAATACACGCTATAAGTCACATGTTAATATTCATAGGTTCAACTTAGAAAAACTTATTTTTCATTTATATTTTAGTTAATGGGGAGATTGTGTTAACCTTAGTCTGGCATTGACATCACTTACTTTCTTCTATATTTTTATCAAATGTCTGCAAAATTATGGCTATGGCAATTATCATGAGGAATTATTTTATATCATTTTAAGGTTAGGAGGAGTTAAATGCTTTCACAGGTTTGTAAGCCTCACATTCTGCTATTGAGGTTGTAGTGTTTTGCTTGAGGAATTCAGTTTGACATCATCACTTGAAGCTAGAATGACAGAGATGGAAATTTGGAAGTATTGGGTTTTGAATTTTACATTGTTACTACTTTTTATGTTGGGTTTAGACCGAAGAGGATATCTTGCAATTCAAAGCTTTCAAGTGACTGGTCTACAATTGCTCTATAGGTGGGCTATTTTATTCATATTTCAAGTCATTAAAAAAATGAAATTGCTAAAAAATTGTTGGTTTCAGAAAACATCATTCTTACATATGCTAATGACCCTATTTAAAATTTTTCATGTGGGCTTTATTGTTAGGCATGCAATACTTGCATCATCTATTCCTGGATTCAGCATATTTATTTCTTGGGTAGAGATTTCAGTATGTACATTGCTTACATTTGTTTTCCACCACTGATTCACCTTAAAGCTTTTAAAATTTTCTAAATTTTTCAAAAGGAAACCATTTTCCAAAAACTTAATTCTATCCCGTGAGCATATTATTATAAAATCAACCAAAAATTTGTTAGCCTAATATAAGTTACAATATTAGTAAACCATGTTTTCTAATACTGATTTTTATTTTGGTCTCTTCCATTAGATTTTATACATGCAACAAAACCATGCCAGGTTTCCTTAGACATGAAGAACAAGATGCTAAAACATTTGTTTCATGGGTAATATGTTCTTCATATCATTCTCTAATATACTAACTAAATTCCTTTATGCTTCACATAATTCTATTCTATCCCTAACACAATTTTTTAGAATAAACTTAGATGGTGTAACATGAAAAACTAGGATTATTTTTTCCTCTTATCGCCCTCATAATACTAGACGTTATTATTTATTTCTCAATGAACAGGGAATAGATTACTTAAAATATGATAATTAATACAATAATGGCATAAAACCTTAGCAAATATGCCTAATATTCATGTCATATTTGATCAATATGTTCTCTATATGCACATTTGGGCTTCACATCGATAAAATATAATGAATTCATAAAATTTCACAATTACGCAGTAATGAGTGCAACTCTCCTGAAATTAGGTTGACCTATATTCTATTCAATGTGTGAATGGTAAGAGGGATTTTGTAAACAATAATATCTATATTTAATGAAGAGCACTCACAAGCTTGGTTTGATGTCACTGAAAATTGATTGTGGTGGCTTATGTTTTGATGAGCAGGGGTCAAGAGGATCCTGCTACATAGGGAACTAAGATTGCAAATAGCTGGAGAACTATAGGAGATGGAAGATAAATGGGAGAGGTGATAAATAAGATTCATTCATGGAAAAAATTCATAATTTCATAAGAATTAGACTGAAACTGATATTTCTATATATCTTTTCTTTGTTGCAGCATCACATCTCTAGATAACCAGAATGATAAGTGGGTAGCTTATGCATGCCCTAGTAGATGGAATGGCTAGAGATTTACTCCATCGATAATATTGCTATTAATTTCTATTCTAATTTCTAAACTAGATTTTAAATAGTTTGCGTCCTTGCCTTTTAAAAACCAGATCCTGACATGTTGGAGGTTGGAAATGGTGGGATGAAAACTGAAGAATATCGGGTACACTTCAGTATATGGGCTTTAATGAAGGTAACAAGCATAGGCTACTGCTTCCAACATGGATAAATGAATGCCTTGTGAAAGGCTTGTGTTTGATCTTTGGGTTAAAGATCTATATCCATGTTTAAGTATTCTCCTGTAATGGACTATAAGCCTGCAAACCTTAGATTTTTAAGCTATATAAGCATCTACATTATTAGACTAATTGAACTGGATGCCTCTTTGCTATTTTCAAGGATTCATTTCCATGGTTATGATATTTGATGTTATGTGTTGAGTATATTCTACCTTTAACTATGCTTGTTTTGTATCTCTTGCAGGAACCCTTGTTGATTGGGTGGGACGTAAGGTCTGCTAGCAAGGAAACTTTAAATATTGTGGGTAACAAGGAAGTCATTAATATCAATCAAGGTTAGTTACCTAAATTTCATGAATCTAAACTACTTGGGTACAAAATCTTCAAATTCATCCATCTTAATTTTCAACCCCTTTTATCTGCTTCCAGATCCATTGGGTGTACAAGGGAAGAAAATCAACTCCTAAGGGGACCTTGAGGTATGATATTAAGTATAAACTAACTAATTTGATCTAACATAATTTTTATTTAGAAAAGGACCTCACTATCTATGCCTAAAAATTATATATGTGGGTTGGACCACTCTCCAACAAAAGAAAGGTTGTGATATCATGGAACATGAGTAGTTCCACAAATTTTATCATTGCAAATTTGGAAGAACTGGGCTTATCCTCTAATATTAATCTGTAAAAATCCAAAATTGAATCTTTCCTCAAATAGATCACATATTTTGCTTAATATTTCAGCTTCAATTAGTAAAATAAATCCATGCTTAGACTGTGTGCTTTATATTGTATGTGATGTCTGATATAACTTTTTTTTTGAAAAACTATTTGACAAACTTATATTAAAATAAATATCATTTACAATTTGGGATGAGACTTCTCCCAACCTTAGCCAAAGAGAACACATGTTTACAATAGTAAAAGAATATTTGCATTGGAGCCAAATCTTCTAAACCATATTTCTACAATGGTTGTTCACTTGTTTACAATTGTAAAAGAAGATCTACATTGGAGCACAAATATCCTAAACCATATTTCTATAATTGTTGTTCAAATTAGCTAAACACTAGATTTGCTCACCAACCTGCCTAACCATATCATCCTCAATAGCCATATCACTGTGCCACTGAACCCCTACCTCCTTCTAAATACCCATATTAGATAGAAATTATACCACTTTATTTAGATCTCTACTCACATAAAATGGAATCACATCATCTAATTCACTCTACAATTCCTTAATTTAAGTGACAAGAATCCTCAACCTCCATGTCTTCAAATCAAAGTTACTCATGCAATACAAAACTCCTACCATTATTTTAGAATCTGATTCTAGGATTATCCTCTTGTAACCTTGTTTTACTACCCAAATAGAAGCAAATTTGATAGCTAAGGCTTTCGCTTCATTATTCGTGGCCCTTACCAAACCTTGCAGTTCCCAATAGAGCATTGTCCCATCATGATTCTTGCAAACCACTCCAATTCTAGCTCTACCTGGATTGCATTTTGTAGCACCATCAGTATTAATTTTAATCCAACCTTATGGGGGTGGTTTCCAACTAGATTTTTATTGCCTCTCTTGCACTTCAACTTCCTCCTCAATTTTATCTATAACAACCTAATTTTCCTCTTTAGCATACACTACCATAGTTTTTGTGACTTTGCTCCAAATGACTTGCCAAACTCCATATAAATATGAAAAGGTTTCTCTAAAAATTATGTCATTTCTCTCCAACCACACTTGCCACCAAATGAAGTTTAATCCAAGCTCTTAACCGATACAAAGAGCTTTAGATTTAAATCTACCCCTCTTCCATATTTCCCAAATATTAATCTAGTTCAAATCACCATTAACTCAGATTTTATAAGATAAAAATCATCTCTCCCAGATCTGATACGTGAATGGGCACATATTTGATCTACTTATCAAATTAAAATTAATATTTAGATATTACAGAAAATAAATCACACACATAAAAATAAATTGCAATAGAACACAATATTTTTATGTGGAACCCAAAATGGAAAAAACCATGACCCAAATAAATTGGACAGATTACTATTGAAATTTAAAAGCTAATACAAATCCTTACTGATTTCAACTGGTTGTTTTCTTCAGCTTGCTCTCCCCAATATCTGCTCTTACATCTTGGTTTTGCCACTACATATGTGGTAATCAAACCCTCACAATGTGTTGTTTGCAAAAACGTATCACCAGGTGTTGTGCCAGAAATTCTATCACCATGTGTTGTGCCCCAAAAATTTTATCATGATGTGTTGTGCCCAAAAATCTGGCACAATGTGTTGTGCAAAAAAATCTGCCATAATGTGTTGTGCAAAAGAATTTACCACAATGTGTTGTGCAAAAACATTTACCACAATGTGTTGTGTAAAAACAAATTTGCCACAATGTGTTGTGCAAAAATCTGCCACAATGTGTTGTGCAAAACTTTGCACAATGTTTTGTGAAAAATTAAATGTGTATAGCCTCTTTTATTAAATGGGTGTTGGTATTTAAAACCAACCCATTTTATTAAATGAGTGTTGATATTTAAATACAACCCATTTTATTAAATGAGTGTTGATATTTAAATACAACCCATTTTATTAAATGAGTGTTGATATTTAAATACAACCCATTTTATTAAATGAGTGTTGATATTTAAATACAACCCATTTTATTAAATGAATGTTGGTATTTGAAGAGATAAAAATGCAACACCAAATAATATGAAACAGATTGAACTCAAAGAAAATAGTATTGCACAATTGGGGGGAGCCTTAAAACTTCATTTTTACAATAAAAATTCTTTGATACAAATTTTACAAGAGCTAGGGTTCTACGAAACCCTAGTAAGCAACGCTGGTGGTGTCTCAATATGGGTCTCTTCTCCCAATAGAAGTGAGTGGGATTTTTGGTTATCCTATGCTAGGCCACTCTAGATTAAGCAGTTGTCCAATGCTGATGTAACACTTCCAAATCTGCACACATTAAAACAACCACAAGGTTAGTAGTATTTGTGAGGTCTCCACAATGTGAGACCTTTATAAAATAAATAAAAATACTAAACCCTAGGTGTAAAAATGAGATCAAGTACATAAAATAGTAAGAAGCCTAAAAACATAAAATAAAATGTCATTACCTTGTATGCCTGGTCTTCTGATGTGTGCGTACTATGATTGCAAGTGTTGTGAAATGGTAATAGAGGCACTGAAGAGTGCCTGGGGATGGCGTAGGCACTAGAAAGTGCCTGCAGAGCGTAGATATACACCTATAGAGGATGCATAAGGATGTTTTGATGAGAGTGAAGGTAGTGAGAGTGATGGCATGAAGTACGATAGAAGCGATGGATACAAACGAATGCGAATGATGGATTGAAAGGGAATAGATGGATTGGAAGGGTTTATGAATGGCTAAGAGATAATGGTGAAATGTAATGGAGGGGTGAAGAGATCTTCAGAACCCTTCAATGGCTAGGTGAAAAGAATCGTTAGGAAAAAGCCCTAAAAGGAATAACCTTTTATAGGCTACCCTTAGGTCAAGTTAGGGTTTCAACCATTTGAATGGTTGAGATTAACTTTATCTAAGGGTTGGGACTTAATCTAGGGTTGTGACATGGATTAGTGATGGCAGACGACTGATATTAAAAGATAATGGATGATCCAGATTAAATCTGGAGCAAAGGCACAGATTGATGGAAACAGAGGGCTTATATTAAAATATAAATGAATGGATAAGATTTAATTATATTTATATATATAATATTTAAATAAAAATATATTAATATATACATATATAACTAAATAGGTGGTGGAAGTGGATTGGATGGGACAAGGACAATTTAAATGGCCAAAATTTGGTGTCTATAGTATTTAAAATCCACTCATTGAATTCTAGAAGTTACAGCCAGTTTTGAACACGTTGATCCATACATTCTAGAACTTCATGGTTCAATAATTTGACCATAACTTTGGCCTCGATTGTCCGTTTTAAGTGATTCAAAAAGTGTTAGAAATATCTTTCCAAGATGCACATCATGGAGCCATCCAAATTCACCCAACTTCCATGATTTTTTTTCAAAATTTAAAAACACAAACCTTACTGCATTTATCCTCCATACTCTGTTCCAACAAGTGTTGATTGCTCTGAAGCAAGGATTTTATCTGAAGCTCCTTCCACACTTCCTATATATGACCTTTTAGTTGGTCTCCTGATCAAATGCTCTTTTTCAATTTAGAGATTTGTGGGCTATAAAATGTGCTTTCCTCCCCTATTCTATGTTCTCTACACCCAAATAAAAATTACATTATTTTTTAAATATGTGAATAGGATTTGAATTTCATTCATCTGATTATGAATATTGATGTTGCAACATTTTGACCTTTCAAAAAAATTATAGGGCAACCTCACATCCAGTGTTGAGTCACATGCTTGCAAAATGTTTATTCTCATGCTAGTGTCTACCTAAACTCAGACCCAAAGATAGAATATTATGTTTTGACTTTACCAATGTTCAAAATTAATTGATCATGTCAATAATTTTAATTTTATAAGAGAGCTTACTTGTGTAGAATTAAATCCAGAACCAAAGGGAGGTTTGTTGCACCTAATTTGGACCTATCTTAATTCTTCCTTTGGATCTATCTTAATTCTTACTTGTTTCTTGATCATTAAAATAGTGAATTAGATTGGTTTAACTTACATGATCCTCTTTATTTTGTTGAATTTTAGAGCTAGAGGATATGGTCAATCAGAATCTACTTACGTGTAAGTTACATTGTGCCTCTGCAATTTTTTTTCAGTTTTTATGCTTGTTTGACTTTTAAACTCTGTGCAAATATTATGTAAATCAGAGCAAGATGGTGAAGGCGAATGGGAATATGATGAAGAGGACATGGCTAATCCTATAGGTTATTTAAATGGTGTGGAACATAGCTTACCTAAGAATATTTTAGAGGTTTGTATAAATTATTACAAAGTTAAATATTTAAAGGTTCTTAACTATTTTGGATTTTTCCAATGTAAATCAGAGCAAATGGTGAAGGGGAATGGGAATATGATGAATAGGACATGGATAATCCTATAGTTTATTCAAATGGTGTGGAACATAGCTTACCTAAGAATATTTTAGAGGTTTGTATAAATTATTACAAAGTTAAATATTTAAAGGTTCTTAACTATTTTGGGGTTTTCCATGAAATTGTATTTTTTTATTATCCTGAGATTTGAAACTTGAGTTTAGTGTATTTTAATACTTTTGCCTTTGATTGTTCATACTCTCAAAGAAATATGAATTATATATGGAATATGAAGTTGAAGAACACAAGATTATACTGAGAGGGGGGTGAACAGTATAAGACCACTTTTTACTTTTCTTTCCCAAACAATATTATCCAATATAATCAATGGCAATATCAATAGCAATAACCAAAGCAATGCATAAATCATCACACACAATAGAGACACCAATTTAATGTGGTTCATCCAATGTGGGCTACTCCACGGAGAAAATATTTCACTAATATTTTCTCAATCAAATATCTTTGGGAATCCTTCCCTATTACAATGTTTATGGAACTTTGTCCAAAGGAGACACCAATCCCCTAATCAAGTTCATGGATCTATATCCATAGGAGAACTCATTTCTCCTCTGCTCTGGCTAGTGATATTCTAGAAGAAGTGCTACCTCCACTGCACTGGCTAATGGATCTCTATCCACTAAAGACTTCTATCCTCACTCAGAAGACCTGTCCTCACTGCCCTGGCTAATGGATCTCTATCCATTGGAGACTGTCATCCTCTATACTCTGTCACCTCCAAAGCTAGCTCTTAGTACTAAACATGGTCCTTCAGTATAGCACCAATATGCTCAATATCTATCTCTGATCTATACTAAACATAGTCCTTCAGTCTAGCACAAATCTGCTCAATCTCTGTCCTCTGATCTACACTAAAAATAGTCCTTTGGTCTAGCACAAATCTACTCAATATCTATCCTATGATATACACTAAACATATTCCTTCAGTCTAGCACAAATATGATCAATCTTTGTCCTCTGGTATAGCATAGACCTGTCCTCAAATCTGCACCAAAATTTGTCCTCAAATCTACACTAAACATAGTCCTTCAGTTTAGTACAAATCTATCCTCAATATCTGTCCTCTGATTTGCATTAAACATAGTCCTTAGGTCTAGCAAAAATCTGCTCAATATCTATCCTTTGATTTGCACTAAACATAGTACTTGGATCTAGCACAAATCTGCTCAATCTCTATCCTCTAGTCTGGCACAAACATATCCTCAAATATCCACCAAAATCTATCCTCAAATATATCCTCAAGCCTTAACACAAAGCTTGACTCAATCACAAATCAAATCTGTTGGATCTACCCCAAACCTTAACCCAAGGTTTGAAAAAATCAATCAATCAACTCTGCTCTCAATTCTTCTCAAAGACTTGTCTCAAATCCACCTTGTAAGCTTCCACAAAAGTTCACACTAATTTGTTCACAAGTCCTCTCTAGAACTTGTCTAAATCTGCTCAACAAGTCCTCACTAGAACTTGTCCAAATCTACTCTCAATATTTATCCTCAAACTGTATTATAAGCTTCCACAAAAGATCACACAAATCTATCCACAAGTCTTCTCTAAGACTTACCTCAAATATGCTCAACAAGTCCTCACTAGAACTTGTCCAATCTCATAGAAACATATAGAGAATTGTTAGAGACTCAATATGCTTCACATTCACCATAATGCTCAATCACTTTCAATCTCTCTTTTTACCACATAAATATATAGAGAATTGTTAGAGACTCAATATGCTTCACATTCACCATAATGCTCAATTACTTTCAATCTCTCTTTTTACCATAAAAACATATAAAGAATTGTTAGAGACTCAATATGCTTCCCATTCACCACAATGCTCAATTACTTTCAATATCTCTTTTTACCACAGAAACATATAGAGAATTTTTAGAGACTCAATATGTTTCACACTCACAAACACTCAACCTCTTTCTCAAATCATTTTAGAATATAGAACAATTTGTTTCACATAACTTGAACTATCACTTCAACACATCTACTTGAATAGGCTCAACCAACTCTACTCAACCAATCAATCAATGAATTAATCCTTGCTCACAAACCCTAGTCCAAGCATATGAACATTCACTCAATTGTTTCCAAAAATGCTTATCAAAAAATCTCACATAACAATGATACTCATGATGTTTGCAAACCCTAGTTCAAATTCTTCACTCAACCAATCACTTCAACAACAATGCTTATCAAGTGATCCTCACATAACAATGATACTCATGTTCTTTCAAACCCTAATCCAATATTCAAACTCAACCTCAAAATATCTTAAGCCACACAAGCATGAAGCATGCACTAGCTCACTCACAATCTCCAACAATGCTAATCAAACAAAGTTTATAGCATTCACTTCTATTTTAGAAAACTCATCAACTCAACAAGGAGAACTTAACCAAAACCTTTTCACTCCAATCTTGTTTTTCATAAAATCAACCAAACAACTTAACCAAAGAAGAATATGCCCATACCTTTTATTTGATGAAGAGTAGACCTCAAAAACCTGCCTCAACCACAAATCAATTCTTTGTCAATATCAAGGAGGTTAGATGACAAAAATCTCCTTCAAAATTCACAATACAAAAAAATAACAAATCACAAATACACCTTATCACTCCATCTTGAAATTAGCATCCATCAAATCATATATGAAAAATAATTATTTAGATACACCTTATAATATCCAACTTAAAATAATATTCAACACCACAAAAACTCAAACAAACTTCCTTAACAACCTTATTGCTCCTTCTAAACACTCAAAAATATCACCAAAAATATTTTGCATAAACCTTATAACTCCCCTTAAAACCTTATAAATTAAATAAATTAGGCAAAAATTAAACTTTAGGGCTTAAATTTAATCCCTCCGAAAAATCTGGTGCCAAACCAAATGCATACCTTGTATTTTACCCCAAAAAGGGGTTCGACAGGTTTCAAACCGTCGTCTCCCAAGTGCCAAGTGCTTTGGTGCTTTTGTGCCCACCACGTGGGCTATAGGTGCCCACAAGAAGGAAGGGAATCCTACTTCCTTTTACCACCTTCCTCCGCCATCGACTCTTCCAAAAAGCACACTCTCACATATTCAAACCTCTACCACTTACTGCCCCTAGCGATTTTCTTTCGCCGCGATTGCCAACTGTGCTACCTGTGCTTGGTGATTGTTGGTCATCAAATATATCCAGGAAAGGATTTGGGTAAGTGTATGCACCCTAGACCAGGACCAACATTGAAATGCCAAAGGGAAGAGATGCCCCTCGTGCCAATATTCGAAGAAAGGTTGGCTCCTATGCTAAACCACTTTGGTGTTTTGAGATAAGGGATGCAGGAAAGAGATAAACAGATTAAGGATGCAGGAAAGAGATAAAAAGAGTTAGGGTTAGAGAAAGAAATAAAAAAGGGGTAAGGGAAGAGAGATCAATAATTTAAAGTGGGAGAGAAAAGGAAGCACGATCACTAACTAACAACTTGAATAGCAACAAAGAACACTAAGAATAAATGAAAGAAATGCCACATTAACCTTCCTATGTATCCTCTGGGTGAGCTCCAGGATTCTCCTTCTCCCTTTCGTCAAAATTTAGGGTTCAGAGTAATGACGATTAGGACAAGCGAATATAACAGAAACCACAACCCACCAGGCAGCATAAAAGAAAACCAATATAGAGTTTTTCCTCTCCTATGTATCCTTCGAGAAAATTTTAGGGTACAATCCCCAATCGCACACTGAATTTAGGATTTAGAGTTACAGTATGCAAATGAAGAAAGACAAAATAAATAAACATAGAAGGCAGCATACAAGAGAGAAATTGAGCCCAAAGCTCTTTAGTATTAATCGTAGGACATCAAGTTACAACAAATTTCTAGCAGAAAGTTTCCCCCCATTTTACATTACAATGCTTGGGTTTTTATAGAGGACCCGACCCTCTGAGCCATAATTACACAAAACAAAGGAGTACATCCTTGGAAGCTGAGAACTCGGCTCCTCACGGTCCTCGTGAATGAGCTCTCAAATCGTTTACCAAAACTAGCAGTTGCGATCGGGTCAACTAAGGAAATACACATTGATGAGCCATCTAAGTGTCCTTGGCTTCTGGGTGCAGTGCTTGAGTGGCCGCTATGCTCGCCGAGCTCTTCTTCAAAAACTGATACCTCTTTTCCAATTACCAAAAATGAGCAGCGAGCTTACCAGGCATGAAAAAATGCATTTATGAGGCACTTGATCGGCTCGGGAAAATACTCGACTTGGAGCGCATGCCCTTGAAGTGATTTGCTAGTTCTTCGTTTGCAACTTTGCTTTGCAATGGATTTGTGCCGAAGCAGATTCTCCTTGATTTGCACTTCGCATGGTGAAGCTTCGCAAAATAGCTTCGGGGGTGATGAAGGCCGAAGCATATCTCCTTCGCAAGATGGGCTCTTCATTATTGCTTCACTGGAAGATGTGCCGAAACTACTTCGGTGAGGCCCTTCGCCCGAAGTAGATACTTCGCTGGTGAGCTTAAAAATGCTTCACCGCGAACCTTCTTCAAAACTTTGGTTCGGGGGTATTTTGGCCAAAGCACATTCCTGCCTTCAAAAGATGTTGCATTCTTTATGGCCACTACTACTTCGGGTGAAAGTACTTTGCATGAAAGATGGCCGAAGCAGATGCTTCGCAATGACTTTCAGCAAAGTAGAAATGGTTTGCTGTTGTGAGGGCCGAAAGTGGGTGCTTCGATGGGTTTTCAGCGAAGTGTTTTCATCATTGTGCTCCTTTGAATCCCGATTCGCAAGTTTCTTGCCTAAATTAGCCTTTTGAAGTGCTTCGGGTCCGAAGTATTTTTCATTCTTCTTCCCTTGCATTTTGCTTCGGCAACACCGCTTCGCAAATCTTTTGCCCGAAGTAATTATTTGAGGTACTTCGAGCCCGAAGTAGTTTTCTTGTCTCAGCTAATTCGGACCGTGGTCTTCCTTCGACGAAGTTGTTCTTCCGAAATGCCGCTTGAATTCTACTTTGCAAAACTTTTGCTCGAAGTAGCTGCTGGAAACACTTTGGGCGCAAAGCTCTTTTTTACGCCTTGCTAGAATTTTTGCTTTGGCAATGCTGCTTCGCAAGGTTTTCACCCAAAGTAGTTGTTTGAGGAACTTCGGGCCTGAAGTAATTTTCATCCTTAGCAATTTATTTGACAAAGCTATCTTCCTTAGCTTGTTCGGTAGTGAAGCTCTTTCTTCTTCATTTTATATACAAGGGGGTTGCAAGGAAAGCCAAAATTGCTGCAATGCTTGAAAATATTTCTTCTTGTAGCACCCTAAAATTGATGCAGTAAAATTACAATAATTACATTCACCTTAGTAAATAATTTAAAAATCAAATTTAACCTCCCAAACCGCCCGTTAACCGTCGAGAAATCCGTTTCCCCATTTTTTGCACCATTTTTAGAGGTTGTTTTGACCGTTTGACGATATCGTCGCCGATTAGACGATATCGCCCCAGATTTGACGATTTCGTCTGGACTAGGACGTCCAGACGATCTTGTTGCAAAAATGATTTTGCAAAGTTGGAATCTGTTCCAACGGGTCTCCAATCTGGGCAGAAGCGTGTCTGCGTTGTTGGGACCCTCCCCCATTGGAGATCTCCCAAATTGGGATGATCTCCAACCTCCTAACTACTCCCCTAAGCCTATTTAATCCTAAGCTATCCCCTTAGCACCCCCCCTGGCTAAAAATTATCTGCAAATTAACTCCATTTACGTTAAATCATCTTTGTTTTGCATTTGCACTGGTCCCATACCAATTTTGTTGCAGGTACATCACTATTTTTCAGCCGAAGCTAGCACCTATCGCCACCGACGAACCTGTTCAAATCGGAGGCGAACCTGTCGAATTCAAGATGATTTCGTATTGATGCTAGACGATCTCGACTACAATCCATATTGAGGCAATCAGTGCCTGAAGTTTGCACTTCTCAACCTTGTTTCTGCTATTTTATTCTGCAAATTAGATAATTTATTCAGTGTTTATGTTATTTTTGCATTTGGAGTTCACCTATTTAGCTTAGATTGCATACTAAGATCATGATTTGTCATTAAAATGTCATAATTTGCTTGGATTTCTTTTCATAACTATTATACAATATTCATACATTCATTTGGTGTTGTTTCCCCTTATTAGCACAGTAGTATTCATCGTATTTTGTATCTATTTTTCTGCTTGCAGGTCTCTAACAAATTCGTCAGATCTCAGACGATTCTGTCAGATCTCAGATGATTTTGTCAGATATCAGACGATTCTGTCGAATTCCAGACGATCCTGACTGCTTCAAACATCAGAATCATCATCAGACATCCGGATCAGGTATTCCTCATTTTGTATTCTAAAAATTCTCTGTTTATCTCTTTAAATCTGTTTTCTGTATTCATTGAACTTGCATTTTCATGTAGATTAATCTAGATTCATTTGGCCAAACCTAGGATATGAATGCTTAAAGTTAAAAACGAACACATTAAAACACATTCCAAACCTAGGCATGGAAACTACCATTAAATGTTTCCTGGTGAACCCACCATCCGTCGAAAAATCATCAAAATACACCTCCCTTGAGAGGCGAGACCTTCGCAAAGTCCTCTCAGTCCGAGGTACCGCGACATATTTTTCCCATTTTCCTTTCGGGCACGGATCCAATAGCCTGAAGGTAAGGATGCGAAAAATTTGGAGCGATACATTTTGGTGAACCCGACGTGAATGCATTTAAAACCTTTTGAAAACAAAAACAAAAAAACAAAAATATATATATATATGTATACAAGAAAAACAAAAAAAAAATCATCATTTCAAGTTTGTATGTTTTAGATTCAATGCTAAAATAGTAAATATTACTTTTAGAAGTACTAAAGAAACCATGGGTTTTTGCTCAAATCAATATGAGCCCGTTAATAATGTTGGAAGAATTCAACCAAATACATTTGTTGATTATGACCAACCTCATCCCTATTCAACATCACCTCCATCACACTTTTCTCATTTTTCATCCTTACCCCAACAAGACAATCCCTTTGCTAATCCTCTTCATAACGATATTATCTATTCTCCCATATATCCATATTATGTCTATCAACCCACATATAATCCTCCTCTACCTTTTCAATACTCTTCTTTCAATATAACACATCCATTTCAACAAGAAAATACTTATTCTTCCAATTCTACCATGCACTCACCTCATGCTTCGCAATATTCCTATCATCATTCAACCCATAATAAAGAAAGTAGAGGTGAGAAACCATTAGGTCCTTTTATGATGAAATTCCTAAGGCATTTATCAAAAACCTCTTAGAAACCTTCATCACGTAAATTTACTAAGCTCAATCAACCAACAAATATAATTCTCAAGCATTTACTTGATACAAATAGGATTGAACTCCCTTTCATAAGACAACCTGATACCACAACAGATTGGTTTAAACCTGACTTACATTGTGAATATCATAGAGTAGATGGACATATGACACAAAATTTTAAAGATTTAAGATGTGCAATTCAAGATTTGATTGATAAGGGTCTTTTTAATAAAAAGGAATTACAATCTACGACTGATGATAAATCTCCAATAAACAATCAAACTCCTACACAAAAAATACCAATAACCAATCAAGACATGGGGATCTCCCAAGAACCCCTATTCAATTATCAACAACAAGAAACCAATCAAATATTGCATGTTAATGTGTCTCATCATGATGATATTATTAATATTGTAACAAAAACTACAAATGAGCAACCTCAAGTTCAATCAACTCAATCTGATATTCAAGATATGGATTCCTCATTTGACCAACCTTCAAAACTATATTTGGTTCTAGAGAATGATCCAAAATGGAATGTAAGCATAGAAAGCTCATATTTAGAATCAAAATCTCAATCTGAAATCCATTTTGATAACCAACAACAAGTGATTAATCCTCAAGCAAAGACATCCCTTTTAGAAGTATTACAAATTTATCACAAGGAAATTTTGTTCAAAATACCTAGCCAACAATTTTTTCCTCATCATATTTTCTCTAAGAACATAATTAATGTTGTAAACCCTCTTGAGGTTAACCATATTTCATTCTATGATGAGGATATTCCTTCCTCTACTCCACAAGAAGACTCCTATATTTACATTATAGGATCTAGTAAAGAAACACCTGTTAAAACTATCATGGTAGATAATGACTCCTCTCTTAATTTATGCACTTATCAATTATTCCAAAAACTCCAAACAAAGGAAGAAGATCTTAATGAATCAAATGTTATCATAAAATCTTTTAACAATGAAATTCAAGAAGCTCAAGGTACTATAATTTTTCCCCTTAATATTGGATCCAAGATCCTGGATATTTTATTCTATGTAGGATATTGTCCTTCACCTTACAACCTATTTCTCCAGAGTCCTTGGATTCATACTTTGAGGGTTTTCCCTTCCACTCTTCACCAATGTTTGAAGTTTGAACTTGCAAATAATTTTTTTACCATACATAATGACCCAACACCATTTGAAGAATATTTAATGGTTGAAACATCAAGTTATATACATTCTCTATTATCACAATTATCTTCTATCCATCACTTTTCTTCATCCATATATGATCATCCTTGTTTACCAAATAACACTTATGCATATCTTTCACATATACTTTCTCCATATTATCAAGACTTGCAATATAATAATAAAAATGAAGAACTTTCTTATATTTTTGACATTTTATTTTGTAACATGATCAATTTTACATATATAAAAGTCAAATATTTTGCTACATTATTTTACATTATAACAAAGCTTTTGTTATCACTACCTTTTATTCATCACATTCTATTCTTACCTTCACCTCAACCAGATTATCCTTCAAAACCTCCTTTGATTTTGAAGCAACCTTAGACATGCTATACTCAAATAACCTTGTATAGTGTATATAGATCATATTGTATATACCATCAATTTCAATTCATAAATTAAAATCAAAATACAAACAAAAAAATCAAAATCCTCAAAATCTTCAAATCAAAAAAATACTAATGCCACTAAGGACCTTAAAGGTAAATTTGCGCCCAATTGGCTTGGACCATATATTATTACTGCTAAATTTGCATCAGGAGCATACAAATTATCTACCTTAGATGGTAAAGAGCTTAAATAACCCATGAATATTTTGCATCTTAAACGTTACTATGCATAAATTTGGTCGTTTCATCCTTATATATAATTGTTTTCAAATTTTTTTTATCTTATATTTCTTTCAAATTTATAAAAATCCAAAAACATCAAAAATATTCATAATCATCCAAAATCTTCAAAAACTATCTATTGCATTTATTTAAAGCACTTGTTAAAATTTTTGCTCAAAAAACAACAAAAATAAAACCAAAAATCAAAATAATGATAAAAATATAATAACAGCTATATGCTTGACTCTTTCGAAACCAAAACAAAATAAAGAAGAAAGAGAGAGTCAACATTCTCAAAATTTCTCAAAAATCATTTATATATATTTTCTTACAATCATTGCAGTTATATGTTTCAAATTATTTTGGGATAAATTAGCATTTATTTGGAATCCCTCACTTGCACACTCACAACAATAAATATCTTGATTTTATCTGGCATGATTACTAATCTCTCTTATATCAAAGTTCACAAAATTCACTTAAATAAAGTTTGAGCTTAGAGAATTGATCTTGTTATTTACTTAAACCAAGCATATCTTTTCACAATAAAATGATTATATTTTTAATTTCCATGTTTTGCTACATAGTAGAACTGATTTCTTGAGCGAAAAGTTTCCCCTGCTATCCTATCATGCACATGGTCTAGAATCTTTGAGAATTGGCAAAAGGACAAGCTCACCCCTACCCAGAATAAAAATCCCTTGCTCTACAGCTAATCCGAGCAAGTATCCTTACCACAGAAAAAGAAAAAAAGAAAAGTTCAAGAAAGAAAAAAAAGAAAAGAAAAATGTTATTTCAGCAATATTTCAAGCACTATCTCAAAAATCAAGCAAAAAAAAAAAATACAAAGTTCAAAAGAAAAACATGAGTAAAGCAAAATCAAGAAAGCAATAAAATCCCTTCCCTACCCTTTGAAAAGAAAAGAAGGGTTGATGAGCTTGAATCCCTGGAATTCTCAATTATTCGAAAACTGTGAGGTAAGCCCCATAACAGGTGGTTTGTGCCCAACCTGCTTGGCCTTGGGTAACTCCTAGCGTAGTGATATGTTTGTCACATTAGTGACCTTCTTTTGTAAAGACCTATGTCTGCTTATGGATTAGCTAGCTCTTGATAATCTGACCTACATATGTTGGAAATTACCATCAGTAAAAGTTAAAAATATTTGATTTTACTTGGGGTAAAGGTAACTTACCTTTACCTTACCTGGACGGCAGCATTTGGGCGGCAAGAGAACTCAAGTTAACTTTCTTTTCCCCCAATTTCTCCTTTCCACCCTTTCTTTCTCGAATAGGTTATTTACCTTGTATTTAAGCTTTGTAACCTTTGATTCAACGTTAATTCAATTAATCCTATTTGCAAATCACTCACCTTTCACATTTGGTATCAGAGCGGTGCGATTCCCAAGGCGATGGGGCCCGTAGTTCGAGGCAGTAACACGGATCCCGAGGCAGCCCGTAGGAGCCGAGGCGGCATGGATCCCGAGACGGCCTGCAGGAGCTGACTGGCATGTTTTTCGAGGCGCTAGTGGAACTGGACAACGCGACCCGTAGGAGCAACAGATTCGCATGATTTTTGAGGTGTTGTTGACATGGCGTCGACGCGATTGCCGAGGCAGAGCTAAGGTGGCGATCTGCTGCACGTGGCCCAAGGTGCGAGATCGACGTGGCATGACACGTGGCGACGTGAGACTGGCATGTGACCCGAGGAGGTTGACGAGGCAAGGTGACGTGGCGCTAGTGCGCATCCCGAGAAGGTGACATGGCGATCTGCAAATTGTGCTGACGTGGCACTGGTGCGCGGCCCGAGAAGGTGATGTGTCAATCTACGCATGCATCATCGGTGGCAAAAGGCTATGACATTAGTGACTTCCCGCAGGCAGTCAAAGCACATTGCGTGCTTTGTTGTTTTTAAACAACAAAAACATCGCTCTGTGAGCGATGTGGGACTAATAGTCCCAAAGAATATAAAAGCTTCGTGCCGAAGCGCGAAGCCAAAACTTGCTTCACGCTCGATGCGAAAGTCAAGAGGCGGGGAGCGCGCGTTGCTCCCAGATCAGCCCGGGTAGCGCAGCGGCTACCCTCAGCCCTGAGACCCGCGAGGTCGTAGGATCGACTCTCGGCGGGGTCGATAGAAAATCAATTTTTTTTTTTAATTATTTTTTTTTTTAATCAAAAGAAAAACTAAGGAATAAGTTTAAAATTAAAAAAAATATATATTTTTTTTAGTTTTTTTTAAACTGTTCATTAGCTTTTATAAATTTTTTTTTTTTAGTTGAGTGAAATTTCCTAAGAGGAAATAAATGTGAAGTTTTTTATTGATTGAAATTTCCTAAGAGGAAATATATGTAAAGTTAAAAAAAAAAAAAAAAACTTGGAAAGTTAAATTTTTTTTTTTTTACTATTTCCTAAGAGGAAATCCTTGTAAAAGAAAATTTCTGGGAAATTTTCTTAAATGATAAGATCGGAAGGTTGTTATCATGCCCTCTGCAAGCTGTTACTGAGAACAACTCCTGAAAACTTTGATAGGAGCGTGAAAACACTAAGTATTAATACAATGTTTTCACAGTTGCAAAACGCGGTTATTGCACACCAGAGAAATCCTGATCAAGGATACGAAGCCGATTCAGAAGATAACTCCTTCGGCAGCAAGTTTGAACAATCTGACACAGTTGCAATTGCTGCACAAGGATCTGAATATACTCATTATAGTAATTCAGTTGAAATCCTTCAACCTCTTTCTCCTGAAATAATATTGATCAATGACGATGATGAACAAGTCGCTGACAATTTTGTAATTGCTGAACAAGTTTGAGTTGTTCATGATTGTAAATCAAGCAGGGCTTGATAGTTTGTAAAGTCTTTTTGCAATAAGACTATAAAAGAGAGGTTTCTTGTTTTAGTAGATTAAAAAATGGGATCACATAATAATCTACCAATTCCCGAATTCAGAGGGGATAATTATGAGTACTGGTCCATCAAGATGAGGACATTACTCATCGGAAAAGGACTTTGGGATATTATTGAAGACGGTTACATTGCTCCAATAGATTGGACTAATTTAAGTGCAAATGATAAAAATATCTACAAAGATGCACAGAAAAATAATTCATTTGCCTTATATCATCTTCAATCAGCATTAGATCCTAGTATCTTTCCAAGAATTGCATCTTACTTAATCACACAGTATGCATGGAATGCCTTGAAAGAAGGATTCCAAGGAAGTGATAAAGTAAAGCAAGTCAGGCTTCAGACTTTGAAAAGAGATTTTGAAAATCTCTGAATGAAGGACAATGAAAGAGTTGGAGACTATTGTGTTCGTGTTAAAGCAGTAGTTGATATGATGCAAACTTTAGGTGAAGACACAAAAAATGAAACAATTGTGAAGAAAGTGTTGCGAACACTTCTTCCTAAGTGGAATCACATTGCAATCATAATTGAAGAATCCAAAAATATTTCTACTCTTACATTTGATAGTTTGATTGGATCATTAACATCACATGAAGAGCGACTTCAAGGTGCACCTTCAACAAGCTATGGAGGTGATGAAAAAGCATTCACTTCGAATGAAAGTGTAAGACAAGGACAAGGAAGAGGGCGAGGTAGAGGACAAAAACAAAGAGGCAAGGGCCAAAGCAACTCCTACAAAGGAGGTAATCCAAACAGAGGTGGAAATCAAAACAAAGGAGCCAATCAGAACCAAAGCGGCAATGCAGGCTGTGGAAATCAAGGACGAGGAAGTAATAAGCCTAAAACAACATGTTTCAATTATGGGAAACAAGGCCACTTCGCTCGTGACTGCTGGTCAAAGTCTTCAAAAGATCAAAGTAGTCAATATGGCTCATTCTACGGAGAAGAAGAAGGTCCACCAAATCTTTTTCTCTCTTATGGACAGACAGATCAAAATCTAAATGATACATGGATTCCGGATACTGGTTGCTCCAACCACATGAGTGGCAAAGAAAATCTCTTTGCTACATTAGATTCAAATTACAAATCTCAAGTTAAGTTAGGGGATAATAAATCCTTGCAAATTGAAGGCATAGGAGCTATGGAAGTTCCCAGAAAAGAAGGTATTAAAAATGTGAATGAAATATACTATACTCCACAGCTACAACACAATTTGTTAAGTGTTGGCCAAATGATGGAGAAGCATTAAAAATTAGTTTTTGATGAAAGAAAATGTACAATCTTTGATAAAAACAATTGTAACCGGGTCATCACAGAAGTCCCTATGACAAAGAATAGGTTGTTCCCTCTAAAGTTTGGTGAGCCAGGGGGGAGCTCAACTTGCAAACATTGCTATTACAAATCCAAGTGAATTGTGGCACTTGAGATATGGTCACCTCAATTCCGCTAGCTTGAAAATGTTAACATCACAAGCTATGGTGACAGGACTACCAAAAATACTAGAACATAAAAATGTATGCGAAGCATGTGCTTTGGGAAAGCACTCTAGAAAGAAGTTTCCAAGAGGTAGAGCGTGGAGAGCAAGCTATCCTCTTCAGCTAGTACATTCGGACATCTATGGTCCAATGCAAACAAAGAGTCTTGGAAACAATTCTTATTTTCTAACATTCATAGATGATTATTCTAGAATGTGTTGGTTGTATTTTCTGAAACACAAAGATGAAGCATTTGATTGCTTCATAGACTTCAAAAATAATGTAGAAAAGCAAAGTGACTACTATGTCAAATGTCTTCACACTGATAAAGGAGGAGAGTACTCCTCAAATGAATTTCTTCATTATTGTAAGAAAAATGGGATAAAAATGCAGTTCACCACTGCCTACACCCCACAGCAGAACGGTGTGGCTGAGAGAAAGAACCGCACACTTTTTGAAATGGCACGAACAATGCTTCAGTGCAAAACATCTCACAAACAACTATTGGGCAGATGCAATGAGAACAAGTGCATATATTCTAAATAGAAGTCCGACTTCTAGTTTAGATGGTATCACTCCTTATGAAGGATGGAACGGTAAGAAACCAAATGTCAAACATTTCCGAGTATTTGGTTCTTTAGCTTATGCACACATTCCTGAGGAGAAGCGAAAGAAGCTTGATCCAAAGAGTCAAGCATGTGTTTTTGTAGGGTATTGTGATTCAACCAAAGGGTATAGATTGTACAATCCCATGACACATAAAATCATTATCTCCAGGGATGTAATTTTTGATGAAGGGGGAGAATGGGGTCATAAAAAATTTGTTGATTTTGACTCTAATTCGGACAATACCACACCAGTACCTCCCATAATGGTACAACCCAAGAAAAGTAGTCCTCCTCCATAGATTCCACATCAAGAAACTTCATCAAGTACATCAAGTGGTACACCAAGTCCAAGAAGGAATTTGTTGGCACCCCCAAATTCTCCAAAACGATTCCAAAGATCTGTAAGTGCTCCAAGTCCGATGGATATTGATTCAGTTTCTCAAAGGAAAGAGACAAATAGAGGAAAGTGCATACTACAGAGTCATCCATCTTCTCAAATGTTGGATAAGAATTTCCAACAAAGATACACTAGGAGTCAAGCTAGTGAGATGGATGACATTTTGTCAAGACTTGAAAATCTTCAAATGTCAGGGGATGATGAGTCTCATGAACCAAGGGGTGATGTAGTCAATTATGCTTTTTTGGTCGCCGCACGCCTAGAACCTTCTAGCTATGAAAAAGCATGCACTGAAAATATATGGCAGATGCCATGGAAGAGGAAATATCCTCTATTGAAAAGAATGATACTTGGGAGCTTGTGAAGCTTCCCAAGGGAAAAAAATGTGTTGGATGTAAATGGGTCTATAAGACCAAATTCAATGTTGATGGAAGCATTGAAAGGCACAAGGCGAGATTAGTAGCTAAAGGTTTTACTCAGAAATATGGAATAGATTATGAGGAAACTTTTGCTCCAGTTGCTCGATAAGAAACAATTAGAACTGTTCTTTCCTTGGCAGCCCATAAAGGATGGAAGATTCAACACATGGATGTGAAAAGTGCATTTTTATATGGATACCTGACAGAAGAGGTGTATGTTCAACAACCTCAAGGTTTCCAAGAACCAGGAAAATAGAACCTTGTTTATAAATTGAAAAAAGCACTATATGGCCTCAAGCAAGCACCAAGAGCATGGTACTCAAGAATTGATGGCTATTTCAGCAAATATGGTTTCACAAAAAGCAAGAGTGAACCAACATTATACTACCTGAAAAATGGAGTAGATATCCTCATAGTTTGTTTATATGTGGATGATCTAATATTCATTGGTAGTAATGATAAAATGAATATGGAGTTCAAAAACTCCATGATGAATCAGTTTGAGATGAAGGATCTCAGATTAATGAGATACTTTCTAGGAATGGAAGTACATCAATCAAAGAATGGGATCTTCATATGTCAATATAAATATGCTCATGACATGATCAAGAAATTTGCTATGCAGCAGTGCAAATCAGTCGCAACACCAACTCGGACATGGAATCCAACTAAGCAAAGAAGATGGAGCACCTAATGTTGACTTGACCAATTACGTAAGCATGGTTGGGAGTTTAATGTTTCTCACCAACACTAGGCCAGATATATAGTATGTCGTTTCTCTTGTATCATGATTTATGGCATGCCCATCCGAGCTGCATCTTCAAGCAACCAAACGAATTTTACGATATGTAAAAGGTACATTGGATTTTGGAATCCATTACCACAAGTCTAACTCGATGAAGTTATTTGGTTATAGTGACAGCGATTGGGGCAATAATATAGATGACAAAAAATCTACATCGTGGAACTGTTTTAGTCTAGGATCAGGACTAATAACTTGGAGTTCCAAGAAGCAATCTGTTGTAGCATTATCATCTACAGAAGCTGAGTACATAGCCATTACTCATGCAAGTACTCAGATCCTCTGGTTGAGGAAAATCCTTGAAGAGATTGGCGAAAAACAATTGGTCCAACCAAACTGAATTGTGATAATATAAGTGCCATACAGTTGGCATACAATCCGATCCACCACAAAAGGTCAAAACACTTTGATATGAAGTATCACTTCATAAGAGATATGGTGGAACAGCAGACAATTGAGCTTCAATATTGTAGCACTTTGGATAATCTAGCAGACATCTTCACCAAAGGCATGGCTAAAGCTTATAAAGCTGAGAGACTATATAGTTAGTCCTCTCAACTTTAAGGGGGAGAATGTTGGAAATTACCATCAGTAAAAGTTAAAAATATTTGATTTTACTTGGGGTAAAGGTAACTTACCTTTACCTTACCTGGACGGCAGTGGACGGTAGCATTTGGGCGGCAAGAGAACTCAATTTAACTTTCTTTTCCCCCAATTTCTCCTTTCCCCCCTTTCTTTCTCGAATAGGTTATTTACCTTGTATTTAAGCTTTGTAACCTTTGATTCAACGTTAATTCAATTAATCCTATTTGCAAATCACTCACATTTCACAACATAGTAGTCTAGTATGGTTATATGCATCTACATCATGGTTAATGAACACTTATTTGGTTTCTTCAAATCACTTGTATCATATTATCTTGCTCAAAACTGGTAAATGAACAATGCAATTGCACACACATTTGTATTTTAGAGATTTTGTGTATCATTATGATAAATCAAGATCAGAAATGAATTCACATATGCACATGGGATTCCTTATAAATCTAACTTTTGTCTTCAAAATAATTTGAAATATTATTTTTTTCAACTTGTTTGGAATAAATCAAGTACAGTTGTTTACCATACAGACCACTATATAATAGAAAAATAAAAAATTTCTTTCAAAATATACAATCAAAACATATATATCTGGTTGACTTTCGCGACGATGGTATAGTTTCAAAACCAAAATTGGAATTTTATGCCTAGCGCAAGTCCTCATTTTCATATTTTCTGTTCATCAAAAATCAACCATGCAATAAAACTTTTTTTTTTTTGGATTTTCGCGATGATGGTATAAGTCTATACCTACATATTCTATGCCTAGCGCAAACCCTTGTAACAAATTTTTTTCCCCATTTATTAAAAATCATGAAAACCATGTGACTTAATTCATTACGTTACACAAGTTATGCTTTTCAAAAGCAAACACATTTTCATTATTTCATGTCATTATGTCAACCTTTAATTTTGCAATGATGGTATAATTCCTAAAGAATTATCCAAAACTTTTATCACACTTAGGAATTTATGCCTAGCAAAAATCATTTGCACATTATTTCATGCATACTATTTTCATGAAAATCTGAAAACAAACCATCATCATCATCATTTGCACTATTGCACCAAAGTCTTAAGACAATTTCTTAAGCACTCTTTTACTTTTTAACAATATTTCTATAAATGGGACTAGCTTGACGACCGAGTGAGCAGCGACTCCATGAAATGGTCTATAATAGCGACAATGTCCTTTGAAATTATTGTTAGAAGTCTCTTTTTATTTTTACATTTCATTACAACAAATCAATTTGTTACATCAAATTATTTCATTTAAAATACTACACGCATGACATTCAAATTATATTCCCAATGACATAATTACATCCAATTATCAAATCAATCAATCAAACATTAAAAACATGATAAAAATACATAAGACAAGTCATATGATTAAAACTATATCATATCATATATATCTCAACAATATATGTACATCATATCAAAAACAATTAAAAACATTTTAATTTTTTGCTTTTTCGCATTTTTACCTCAAACGTTCGATTTGGGTAAAAACACGGAGGGGGCACCATAGTAAGCTGTCGTACAATTCGACCAAGAATCGTCGCCTAAAAATGGGAATAATTTTTTGCTTTCTCGTAGATCGAGAAGAACTCATCTTTAACGCATTTTCTTCAGAAAATTCGCTAAAGAGGGGGCAAAATGTAGCACCCTAAAATTGGCGCAGTAAAATTACAATAATTACATTCACCTTAGTAAATAATTTAAAAATCAAATTTAACCTCCCAAACCGCCCGTTAACCGTCAAGAAATCCGTTTCCCCCTTTTTCGCACCATTTTTAGAGGTTGTTTTGACCGTTTGACGATATCGTCGCCGATCAAACGATATCGCCCCAGATTTGACGATTTCGTCTGGACTAGGACGTCCAGACGATCTTGTCGCAAAACTGATTTTGCAAAGTTGGAATCTGTTCCAACGGGTCTCCAATCTGGGCAGAAGTGTGTCTGTGTTTTTGGGACCCTCCCCCGTTGGAGATCTCCCAAATTGGGATGATCTCCAACCTCCTAACTACTCCCCTAAGCCTATTTAATCCTAAGCTATCCCCTTAGCACCCCTCTGGCTGAAAATTATCTGCAAATTAACTCCATTTACGTTAAATCATCTCTGTTTTGCATTTGCACTGGTCCCATACCAATTTTTTTGCAGGTACATCACTATTTTTCAGTCGGAGCTAGCACCTATCGTCGCTGACGAACCTGTTCAGATCGGAGGCGAACCTATCGAATTCGAGGCAATTTCATACTGATGCGAGATGATCTCGACTGCAATCCATATTGAGGCAATCAATGCCTGAAGTTTGCACTTCTCAACCTTGTTTTTGCTATTTTATTCTACAAATTAGATAATTTATTCAGTTTTTATATTATTTTTGCATTTGGAGTTCATCCATTTAGCTTAGATTGCATACTAAGATCATGATTTGTCATTAAAATGTATTAATTTGCTTGGATTTCTTTTCATAACTATTATCCAATATTCATACATTCATTTGGTGTTGTTTCCCCTTATTAGCACAGTAGTATTCATCGTATTTTGTATCTGTTTTTCTGCTTGTAGGTCTCTGACATATTCGTCAAACGAATTCGTCAGATCTCAGATGATTCTGTCAGATCTTAGATGATTCTGTCAGATATCAGACGATTCTATCGAATTCCAGATGATCCTGACTGCTTCAAACATCAAAATCATCATCAGACATCTGGATCAGGTATTCCTCATTTTGTATTTTGAAAATTCTCAGTTTATCTCTTTAAATCTATTTTATGTATTCATTGAACTTGCATTTTCATGTAGATTAATCTAGATTCATTTGGCCAAACCTAGGATATGAATGCTTAAAGTTAAAAATGAACACATTAAAACACATTCCAAACCTAGGCATAGAAACTACCATTAAATGTTTCCTGGTGAACCCACCATCCGTAAAAAAATCATCAAAATACACCTCCCTTGAGAGGTGGGACCTTCGCAAAGTCCTCTCAGTCCGAGGTACCGTGACATCCTTTTCCCATCCTCCTTCCGGGCACGGATACAATAGCCTGAAGGTAAGGATGTGAAAAATTTGGAGCAATACACTTCTAAAAAAAACAAGGGAACAAATTCATGAAACTGAAAGAAATACTTTACAAAAAATTTGATTTTTCCACCCCTCTATGCAATGTGACAAAATTGTCAACATTCTTGGCGGCTTGCAGGGCAACAAGATCATCTCGGTGGAAGAACCCTCAACTTTAATCCATTGGGTCAGATTTACCTCCAGATCCTTCTCCTTTTTTCACCTCTGGGGGTGCTTCCATAGCTTTTTTCTCCCTCTTCTTCTTCTTCTTCTTCTTCTTCTTCTGCTACTTCCAGTGGTGCGATTTCTTGCGACGGTGATGGGGCAAGGCGATCGTGAATCTTTTTCATGGTTCGACAGAAATGAGCCCACACACCCTTCGAGAAAGGCTCTTGGTCTTGTAATGCCTTAACCAAAACATGAAAATGATCAATCTACCTGATATCTGCATGTTTGGCTCTGGTGAATAGATCGTTTAGGTTGGCTGCAATCTTGCAGTATCTGAGAATGAAATCTATGATTTGCCTTTTCGTTATCGGCTCTGCCCATTCGTCTATCTCCAAGACATCCCCT